>CM076584.1:512466859-513109204 GCA_034641835.2 Pinus albicaulis | reverse complement strand
ACGGGGATTTTGAAGGCGACGGAAGCGGGAAGAGGAGGATGTTCTGGATTGTCAACATCGAAGATGATCAAAGAATCATCTAAAGGATCCAAAATTCCCATGGAAGTTAGTAGATATTTTCATTGTGAAGGGCACGATTGGAGGAGTTCCAACATTGAGATGACAACAGGAGATTGTGCCAAATCATCTTCTAGCTTTTCCGAAGTAGCGTTTTGTCATAATGGTCCCTTGGGGATCTTGGTATGAACCTCTCGCCTTAGGTTGAGGGATCTCATAGTACCATTGGTTATCGAAAGAGGCTCTATGGAACCCGAAGAAGGGGGCTTGAGGGCAAATGTAGCGGGGAGGCTTGTTGTGCTGACGGGACCGCGTCCGAAGGTTGAGGTCAATGGTAATGGGTTGGTCGTAGTTCATCATGAGAATCTCGTAATTAGAGGTACCGAGATGGAGGAGGTTGAGTTGCCGCTTGACCTTCGTGTGGTTAGGTAGCCACGAATCCTTCTTTCGAGGGAAAGGATTGGTAAACACAACCAGTCTGGATAGGTGCAACATTGGGAGGAACCGAAGGGGAGGCTTGTTTTCCTCGCGATGCTTCTTGACAAGAATCCACTGACCTCCCTTTAGTTGTTAGTATGAATTGTAATATGAAGCGTACAAAAAAATCTTACTTTAGTTGTGCATAACAAACAGTCGTAACATCAAAGATGGTCGCCAATTTCTTTAGATCTGCAGCTAGTTGACCAATATAAATGCTACAAAATCCGGATCTATGCAGGTAAAAGGCATTAAGCGATAAATAAAAGCAAGAGTTTCTCCATGCATCCAATAGACAAGACAAGAATATTTTTTAAAGATTTTTTTTGTATTTTTGACACCTAGGAAGGGAACATAGAAATATGTTACCAGTCCCCCTCAATTGGATGGGTTCTTGTATGTCCTCAACACTTTAGATCTAAGATCTCTCTCTCTTGATGGTGTAGAAAACCCACAAAAAATGGAACTCAAAGGGAGCTCACAAAATGGTAGCAAAAATATGACAATGATGGAGGATCAAAGTCGGACCAAAGGTAGTGAGTGAATGAAAAAAAACCTTCTATTTATAACAAAATATTGAGTTAGTCTAGATATTGATGCATAATTAAAATATTATTAACCAAATCTAAATCCAAATTTTATGGAATATTTCATTATATTTGTTGGAGGGAAAAGGAATTTGAATTTGGTCAAATCCCTTTATTTGTAAATAATAAATAAATAAATTATTTATTTGTTATTTTAAGGATGTGGTTGATTAATAATTAAATAAATAATGATTTATTCAATTATTTATAAATGATTTAGTCAAATTTAACGAGGAATATTATTTAAATAAGGTTTAAATAATTATTCCTAGAAAATAATAGGATAAATAATGATTTATCTAATTAATTTTCCTGTTTTGGGTTAAATATAACCAGGGAATATTAATTAAACCGTTGTTTAACTAATTATTCCATGAGGAAAATCAAACAAATATGGATTTATTCAATATTTCCTCATGGGGTTTTCTCGTTTAGACCATAAACAACTTAATCAATTAAGGATTACTAAGTTATTTTTCATAGTGAAAGCAATTTTAATTAGGGTAAAATTGGTTTTACATGGTGTACTTTGGTCCATATAATAGTTGTTGAGATTCAACAAGATGATGAGCTTAGTGAAAAGAGTCACCTTCACTAAGTGGGCCCTTGCAGCTATTTTTTGGCGCAAGTCTATTTTTTAGACATGATGATCATATTTCGAAGTTGCGGGATGCTATTTGTGGATGGTTGATCAAGTTGGAAAAAATAGATGAAATTCTATTTTTTAGAATATTGGGCGAAGTCTATTTTTAGATTGCGATCTAAAAATAGATGCATGCCGATTATTATTAGCTCTTAATAATAATCGGACTCTAAACATCAACTTATTCTCTTGAAGCACTTCGTATCAGTGCATAAATGTGGCACATCGATGGGACCGAGGGAATTACACAATTCCCAAGGGTTTACTAGAGCTAATGCATGGAGGACTCAGTTAGAACTCAAGTGGCGAGTTAGGACACGATTGGAAGAAGTAGTTATGGAGTTGTATTCGAGTTTAACTAGTTGAGCTAGTTGTATCTAGTCTAACCGATTGATACACTAGTGAGAGTGGAGTGAATTAATTAGTTAATTAATTCAGAAATAATAACTCATTAATCAACTGAACAATACATCATTTAACTATAAGTGCATGGTAGTTTCGATGGAGACCCAGGGTGGAGAGATAGGTGAAAAGGGAAAGATATACTATCTCGTTGTGACTATAGTGATGCATTGATTGCATTACACACACATTGGAGTTGCCAATGAGGATTGCGCAATCAAGGAAAGGGTAATTTGAATTCATTCGAGCTATTCTTTAAACAGGTGATTACGCAGTGGAAGCGAAAGCTAAAGGTGGAGGCAAAGATCGGTGCATGGATTTGCAAGATTGGTCTTGATTAGTGTATGACGATTGTATTGTACCGAGAACTTGTGATAAGCTTTGTATTCTTGTATGATATTGTCATATGATCTCCATGTTACATAATATATAGTTGGGGTTTTCAGCTTTAGGCTTTCCCATTTTAAAAAGCTGTGTTATGTGCGATTAATATGCTTCACATGTGTGTGCAATTATTTTTTTCCACAAAAGATTAACAAGTGGAATAGATTCAAGTATCTTGCATAAATTTAAATAGTGTGAGACCGGGTGGATCTAGGACATATGCATGCTTAGTGCATATAATTTCTACATGGTATCGGAGCATTGTTGATTGAAGATTGAAATTGTGAAGTGAGTTTGTCTTTGGTGGACAATTCGAATTTGCTACGTGAAGATTCTTGGTGCGAGAAATCAAGTATACATTGAAATGTCTTTCAACAGAGTTGAGATTGGAGTATGCCCTTGATGGGAGCTCGAATTACATAGCCTGGAAAGACAGGATGGAGGCGGTGTTGGAGGATAATGGGCTGAAGGAGTTCATCGATAACGATGATCCTAAGCCGAGGATCTAGCGATGCTCTGCATTACTCGATGCATGGAAAAAAGAAGATAGGAAAGACGAGAAGGATTCCCGTTGGAAGGTGTGAAGGACCATATTGTGTCCAAAATTAATGGGAAAGCCACTCCATTCTTAATGTGGAAGGATTTGACAGACTTGTTCCAAAGCGAAGTGACCCAGAGGAAGTTGGTAGCTTAAAGACAAGCTCGAGAAAAATAAAAATGGAGAAAGGTGACAGTATTCCAAAATACCTCACAAAGTTTGTCCACCGCAAGGATGAGTCGGGAAGTGTGGGGGTTATCGTTGATGAGGAAGACTTGGTGAGCTTGGCTCTCCTTGGGCTTCCGAAGAGTTGGCATAGCTATGAAGACTCGTCAATGGATGGGAGAAATTGTTCGGGATGGGAGCGACTTTGGTCTGGATCTTGTGCAGGGGAGGAGATAAGGCGAGGTACTAGGGATGGATCTTCATAGAAGAATGAAGATGAAGAGAATTGCACTTTGGCTGCTAAAGCAAGGAAAGGGAAGGGGAAGAAATCATCCTCAAAATCGGTGCTAAAGGAAAGAAGTAGGATTTGTCCAAAGTGAAGTGTTTTCATTGTCACGAGCATGGACATTTCGCCACTAACTGTCCACGAGAAGAAGAAGAACAAGCGAGTGTTCTGGATCTACGATTGGAGAGGCCTTAGACTCACACTTTGAGCTTGATTTCTCCTTGATCGCTTTCTTGGTTTCAAGCTGCATGGGATCGGTGTGGTATCTTGATAGTGGTGCGTCTTTCCATATGATGGGAAACAAAGAGTTGTTTAATGACTTGGAGGAGAAGGACCTCCGCGATGCATATAGAGATGGGCGACGATGGTTGGTACAATGCGACCGGCATTGTGACGAGTTACCTTTGAGAGGGAGTCCGTAATCAATTCTTGTTGAAGAATTTCATGCATGTTCCGTGTCCGAAGAAGAACTTGGTCTCGATCGCAATCGTCGAAGACAAAGGTTATGATGTTTTTTTTCAATGAGGGGAAAAGCCTTCCTTCGACATAAAACAATGGGTCAAACAAAGAAGATAGGGGTTCGAATTAAGAATCTCTACAAGTCTGGAGGTAGATGGCTATGCTCTGCAATGGTAGGCAAAGCGAAGGAGTGGTGAGCCGTGATGAGGATGAATTATGGCACAGAGATTGGGCCATCTTCACCATGGCGCTTTGAAGATTTTGCAGCAAATTTCTATTGGACTTCCCAAGGGTACTCTTGCGTAGTCGGATCAATGCAAGGGATGTACTATGGGTAAGTTTGTGAAGACCACCTTTCATGAGAAGGAGAACCATGCTTCGGTGATCCCTGGAGAGAATTCACACGTACGTGTGTAGACCATTCTCGCTTGCTTCAACAACAAAGCACAAGTATTATGTGATATTTTTTTGATGACTATTCTCGTAGATTCTGGATCTTCTTCATGCAGAAGAAGAATGAAACGTTCTCAAAGTTCTCGTGAGTTCAAGGCATTGGTGGAGAAGGAGTCGTGGGAAGCAAGTGAAAGCTCTACGGAGGCGATAATGGTGGTGAATACATCTTGGGAAAATTCAAATAATTCTCTAGCAAAGATGGAATTCAAAGAGAACTCATAGCGCCTCATAACCCAAAGTAGAATGGGGTCACTGAGAGAAATAACGTAACGATCGTGGGTGCTGCATGAGCGATGCTGCATGACTAGGGCCTATCGATGCACTTGTGGGGGGGAAGCATGCAACACTCTGAGCTTTATGTGAAAAACCATTGTCCTCATAGAGTACTTGGCATGAGTACACCCGAAGAAGCTTTTACCGGTAAGAAGCCCGATATTTCTCATTTGAAGATTTTTGGCTCACCCTGTTTACATTCATGTGATGAAGGGCGCCAGGAAGAAGTCTGAGTCGATCGCGCAGAGTTGGGATATCCGTGGGGTATGTACGAAACACCCCATAAATATCGTGTGTATTTTCCAAACAGTCGATGATCGTTGTAGTAACGAGATATAAAATTCAATGAGGTGAAAGCCATGAAGTTGTCGCTTGAGAGGGAGCTACACTTGCGATGCGGAGGAGGAACTTCTTGTTCCCAAAGATGAGCCTCCCTGGATGTGGATCAGCCACGAAAAGAGATTCATGGAGTGGAGGAGTCCACTCATGCGAACCAAACATCATACAAGGCGAAAAGCGTACCACGTAAGCCGAGAGACTAAAGCTTGATGCGGCATAGAATGTAGGGAGTCCCCACATCACGGTGCGAGATAGAGACAGTACACCGACCGATATATCGGATACATGGCTCTTATGAGCAAGTGTATCGTGATAGAGCCATCTTCTTTCGAAGAAGCGGTGTAGGAGCCCACATGGGTAGATGCCATGGTGGAGGAGTATGAATCCATTGTCGGAAACAATGCTCTGGGAGATTGTTTCAAGGCCGGTGGGAAAATCAGGGTTGTAGGATCAAGATGGATTTACAAGGTAAAGCAAGTCGCCGATGGGAGCTTCGAGAAGTATAGGGCAAGATTTTTTTTCCCCGGGGCTTCTCATAGATTGAGGGGATTGACTATGAAGAAACCTTTGCACCCTGTCACACGTATTATTCCATACGGACCATCCTTGCTTTTCGAGCGCGGATGGGTTGGCACATTCATCGGATGGATTGAAGACTACGTTCCTCAATGGGATCATTGAGGAAGAGGTGTACATTGAGCAACATGAAGGATTTGAGATCTTTAGTAGTGAGTTGCATGTGTGCAGTGCTCAAAAGAGCGTTGTATGGGCTTAAAAAAACACCTCGTGCTTGGTACACTCGGATCGACAGATTATTTCACTGGGACTTGGCTTCACCAAGAGTGAGGCGGATGCAAACCCGTACCGCATTGTGGTGGACAAGTAAGCTTTTTGATCATTGTACTTTATATTGATGATTTAATACTAATAGGTGATGAGCGAGATGATACACTCATGCAAGGCGAGATCTTGCAAAGGAGTTTGAGATGAAGGATTTGGGCCTCCTTCATTATTTCCTTGGATTAAAAATATGGCGAGTGGGAAGGTGAATCGTTTGTGTCTCAAGGCAAGTATGCCCGGGAGATACCGAAGAAGTTTCACATGCAAGGCTGCAAGCCTATCGACACTCCTTTTCCAGAAATTGGAAGAAAGAGGATGCTACATCGACAGAGGTAGTGGATGCGATTGTTTATCGACAGCTGGTGGGTTCGCTCATGTATTTAGTCAATACAAGACTCGGACATATGCTATGCAGAGTGAACCGACTTTCACAAGCGTATGGTTAAGCCTACCAAGTTATTTTTGGAAGGCGAGAAAGCATGTCCCGAGATATCTCGGGGGCACATCCGAGTATGGTTTATGGTACGGACAGACAAATGAGGTGAAGTTGCATGGCTTCACGGATGCGATTGGGCAGAAGCCCAACGTGACGAAAAGAGCACATCGAGGGGGGATTTTCGGTATTGGATCTACGATAATTTCTTGGTACAGTAGGAAACAAAGATCCGTGGCACTCGCGCTCGGTGGAAGCGGAATACATGGCAAGCAAGTCAAGCTGCATGTGAGGCTATCTCGGATGAGGAAGATCCCTGGTTGGTTTGTTTGGTTCACATTTAGATCCCACTGTGATTCATTGTGATAATTAGAGTTGCATTAAACTCTTGGTTAATCTTGTGTTTCATGATAGATCTAAACATATTGATATCTCGGTATCATCATATCGTGAGATTGTGTGCAACGGAAGATCATGTTGCTTCAGCACATTCCTATGGAGGATCGGGATGCGGATATTCCGACGAAGGTGCTCACCAGGAGAAAATTCGAATACCATAGAGGCAGGATCGGGGTGAAGGATAATCCTTATCTTTTTGAGAGGGAGTGTTGAGATTCAACAAGATAATGAGCTTAGTGAAAAGAGTTTCCTTCACTAAGTGGGCCTCGCGAGCTATTTTTTGGCGCAAGTCTATTTTTAGACTATGTCTATTTTTAGACACAATGATCATATTTCGTAAGTTGTAGGATGCTATTTGTGGATGGTTTATCAAGTTGGAAAAATAGATGAAATTCTATTTTTAGAATATTGGGCGAAGTCTATTTATAGATCGTCGATAAAAAAATAGATGCATGTCGATTATTATTAGCTCTTAATAATAATCGGACTCTAAACATCAACTTATTCTCTTGGAGCACTTCGCTCGGAGGTACGGATGTGGCACATCGATGGACCGAGGGAATTACATAATTCCCAAGGGTTTACTGGAGCTAATGCATGGAGGACTAAGTTAGAACTCAAGTGGCAGAGTTATGACACAATTGGAAGAAGTAGTTATGAAGTTGTATTCAGTTTAACTAGTTGAGATAGTTGTATCTAGTCTAACCGATTGATACACTAGTGAGAGTGGAGTGAATTAATTAGTTAATTAATTCAAAAAATGATAACTCATTAATCAACCGAACAATACATCATTTAAATATAGTGCATGGCAGTTTCAATGGAGACCCAAAGTGGAGAGATAGGTGAAAGGGAAAGATAGACTATCCGTTGTGACTATAGTGATGCATTGATTGCATCACACACACATTGGAGTTGCCAATTAAGATTGCACAATCAAGGCAAGGGTAATTCAAATTCATTTAGAGCTATTCTCTAGCGAGGATTATGCAAAGTGGAGGCAGAGCTAGTAGGAGGGAAAGATCGGTTCTTGGATTTGCAAGATTGGTCTTGATTAGTGTATGGCGATTGTCATTGCATCGAGAGCTTGTTATAAGCTTTGTATGCTTGTATGAGATTGTCATATGATCTCCATGTTACATAATATATAGTTGGGGTTTTCAGCTTCAGTGCTTTCCCTCGGTTAAAAACCGTGTTATGTGTGATTGATTATTTTTATTTATGCTTCACATGTGTGTGCAATTAATTTTTCCGCAAAAGATTAACAATTGGAATAGATTCAAGTATCTTGCATAAAGTTACATAGTGTGAGATCAGGTGGATCTAGGACATATGCATGCTTAGTGCATATAATTTCTACACAACAAAGTTAGATGACCAAAAATTGGTGTAAAACCGACTATCGCCCAAAACTCCTTGACATGCATTCACACTATCCGGCATGTGTTAGCACACCTTTTCATTCCTTAGAACACCTTGGCACACATTAGCTATCATGACCTCACAAATACCCTTACTTGTTTTCCAACATGGGAACCCAACCAAATCTTGCCTCGACTACAACACCTCGACCAAGCTACGCTTACTACAAATAGACTATGCCTTGTTCACCTAAGAGCTTCGATAACTCATCTTAGGCTACTCATGTTGAATTTCAACTCATACAACTTAACAAGCTACATAGACTTTTCTTAGGCCGAAAATGATCGTTGAAGAATTTTCCCCAACCCGATATGTCAAAAAATTTATTAATATGTTTTTATTTAACCCACTAGATTTTTCTATGTATTGCTATAAAAGATGTTTGATATATGATGTAAATGTGCCCTTTCAATTTTGTGGACTTGGTAAAAGCATTAGGTAAATACTGAGATTAGTGAATTTTAGTGCAAGATGTAGCTATGAAGTCATTCACATCCAAGGTGTGGTTTTGAAAGAATTGTTGTCCTCTATTATTAGGTAAATATTGACCTTGTCAAATTTTAGTCTAGGGCATAGTTTTGAAAGAATTCATGTCCTTTAACAAGCTATCCTCTATTATCATTTACTTGTTTCTTTATCATATCGTGTCCGATAAATTTTTTTGGATAAATATGTTACACTCTTTGATATTTCCTCATTAATGAAGAAATTCACAATTTTTCGAGGTCATTTGACAAAGTATTGTCCGTGATCCAAAATTAGTGTTCCAAGTTGTGTGTCAAATACAAATAAACTATTCACAAATGTGCTCTTCTCTCGAGATTGAACTCTCTTCTCAACACATCCTGGGTTTGAAACTATCCGGTCACTCAAATATATGATCATTTTGTTCCTTCCAACCGCAACATCTAGAGTGAATATGGGTCATCTATCCTATTTCAAATTTGTGTTCATGTTATTGGTTTGGCATTGATACATATGGTGAAATTTGACATGGTCCTAGCTCAAACATTTCTTCAAACAATTGGTTGGTCTCTATATCTCCTAGGAAGTTACACAATATGCAGATCCATAATTGTATTCAAGTTGCAAGGAAATATTGGAAATGGATTCAGATATTCTAGACTCGGATCTACTAGGACTCATGATTGTAACATGAGTTGAAGAACCTGGGTTCCCAAAAGGTCATTAAAATTTGTCAAGGAGGTAGGGACTTGGTTGTAAATACTAAATAGTATGAATTGCAATTAATATGTTAAAATGTTGATTCAATGTCATTTTGTGACCCCTGATTGTAGAGTAAGTTAAATGCTTTGCCTAAGGGTTTTTTGATTTGTTTGGGAATTCAACACTAAAATTTCTTCTAGTTTTATAACTTGAATATATGGATCTAGTGTTGTATGGGAAGGGTCAATATTTATGTGTACATGATTGGAAAGAACATATGGAGTATCATGAATACATTGAAGTTGATGATCAAATTATTTGGTTTTGGTAGGTATTATCACTTTTGCTTTTGTTTTGCATTTGTAATGTAAGTGAAAATTCATGGATGTCCTATGTATCTACAAGGGGAACTTCATTTTACTTTGATGGAAATATTGGGATTCCAATATTCCATTTTGATTATATTGTTTTCATTAATATATTGGAATAAATTTTTATTCTTTAATTTTTTGTATGCCATAAGTTAGTTGTATGTTGTAATCTTTTACGACATATATCATTAATTTGACTTGGAGCTAGTGGCACCTATTAAATTCTTCTAATTAGGTGTCCACATTCTCCCTACTCTTTTGGTTGCAATTTTACTTCTATTTGGGTTTGGTTGTTTGTGTTTCTCCATTGTTGTCTCATTATTTTCTTAATGCTAGGTTTTTTCCTCCTTGGGATAAACTTATTCTACGCCTAGGTTTTGATATGCTATTGTTTCATTTATGGTTATTAGCTCATTAGTTTTCTAGTTCACTTCAATGGTTATTTATTTCTCATCTACGTGGGGCACCTTGCCCACACACCCCACCTTTTTTATATGGGCTTCTCATGATGAGTATAATCTCTAGTCCGCTTGACCTATTTTGTCTTTAGGGGATATCAATATAAATTTCAATTTCAATTTTTTCCATGGTTTGGTAGCTCACATTGGCCATGTGTGTAACATGGAACAATCTTAGTGATTTGGGCATGGTCCAAACTTCCATCTCTCTCAAGATGACAAATTGTAGAAGTCAATAAGACTTATTTATCTTAATTATTAGGAAATCAACTAATTGTGTTTATCTTTTAATTTTTTACATATTTGCCATAAATTACCACTAATTATTTAAAATAATTTATTTTTTATTTACACAATTTGTAATTTGTAATTAAAAAATAATTAGTTCAATACCATAATCTTCCCTCCCCACTTTAATCCATTGTATATGAAAAAAACTTAATTTAAATTAAAAAACAATGATTTTAAAATTCCACTTTTACACATAAAATGGGGAGAAAAAAAATAAAACCGAACAACTTTTATGGCTTACACTATGAAAAAAAGCCATACCCAACCCAAAAGAAAGACAAAGAAAAATGAAACTCGAATGGTTGGGATAAAAAGTTAACCAATTTTAGGCGGGAACCTAACAAAGATTTAAGTGTGCCGGATCTATTTATAAACACCCTCTTTTGCAATTTTTTTTATCCCTAATAATGCACTTCATGAGTGCCGACAATGAACAGAGAGGTCGGGAAGAGTGCAAGGAGAAGGCTCTGGGATGGTTTGGCCCCGAAGCTTGTTCATGTCCGAGTGGTCACGCATTTAGTGGAAAGACCGACAATGGTTGTGCTTCTCGGAGAAGAAGATCACACGGATTGGCACTACCCACACAAACCACCATCAAGGTCCACCTCGCTAGTTTGAGTTCAATTCCATCAACAAGGTACTCTTCCCATTTATTTCTCTACTACTATATGTTGTGGTTAGAATATTGTTTGAATAAATAGAATAGCAACGAGAGATTAATCTTCACATAAAGCACATAAAATCACATTTGGAAATATCACAATATTACTTTATGGTACATCATTGAGGGTCTATACCAACCCAAACACCTATACAAAGCCTCTATATCCACCCGATCGAGATTCCATTGTAGCCATGACAATCATAAAGAAGCCAAAGATGGCCCTCTTCCATGATGGAGGCTCGACAACCGTGTCTTTGGACCAACGTCCGAGTTGTAACCTATGTATTTGGAAGTAATCAATTTCACGAGTTGACTCGGTTGGTCAAGTACAAGTGATATGAAAATGGGTTGGATAACTTGTTATGCTTTTTCAAGAACCTCCCACTCGATTAAACAAATAAAGATATAGATTATACTTGACTTTTGTGGAATTTTACACTTGAACCATGTGTATGTTTTTTAAATATTTAAGTGCTTTAAGTCCATTTATTTTTTGCTAAAAATTAAACATGTAAAACAACCATATAATGCAACAAATAAACATCAAAACATAACAACAAAAGGAGTTCACCTCGAATATCGTGGGCTACGTCTCCTTGAGCTTTTGTCATCTTGACTTGGCTCTTTGGGATTATGGAAAAAAATTATTTTACAAGTTACACTTAACTCCAATGGTTACTAAATTGAACCAAAGGGATTAGAATACCATCTATATCCCTCGTCATGGTTGTCATCACTCGAAAAACAGATCTAGGCTCCCTTAGACTTGATTCTTTCCATCGGTGCTCGAGCTACCCTAAGCTTCTCTATGGAAATAACTCCTTCAGAATTTTTTTTGTCCCTAAAACCTCACCTAATGTGTCCAAAACATATCATACCTCCAAAATGGATTGATCATTTTCTCCAAATGAGCACCGCATCCCCAATCTAGGCCTTCCTCAACGGTTGGGCACTGGGCTGCCCAAAACTTCTCTCGTAGCTTCTAAAGATCTAGAATTCTTCAAATGGCTCTGAAAATCCCTTCATTGGATTCATAATGCCAAAAATATTTAGAATAGGCTATTGGTTCACTCGAAAATGGCCTCCGGATGCTCCGGTTTCACCTCCAACACCCTGTTGACACCCCTTGGCACTAAGGTCACTGAAAAATACTTTGACGGGTTCTCGACCTCTATAATTCCTCAAAATATTCTGCAACCTCCATCAATAGATTCATAAATATCAAAATTGTAAAAAAATGACTATTGGTTCGTCGCATAAGGCCTCTAGTCGCCTTGGCTAGGCTCCCGAACTCGTTGCTAACAAAAGTCGGCATCGATGTCCCCCGGAACTTCAATGAAGCATATATGCCTTCAAAAGTCCTCTATAGGCTCTAAAAACCACACCATTATTTCCAAAACATCTGAAACATCCAAAATTTATTATTGGATTTCTAAATAAGGCCTCTATCTCCCCTGGCTAGGCCTCAAACTGCTGCCGGCCCATGGTGGCCCCCTAGAGCTTCTCCGATGAAAAATCCTGCTCAAAAAGTCTTCTGATGGCTCTAAAAACCTCACCCATGAGTCTATAATGTTGGATATAGTCGAAATTGACTATTGGCACTCCAAAATTGGTCGAATCTAGCTCAAGATAGAGCCAAAACAAGATTTGTCTAGTGAAACCCAAAAAAAACCTCCACAAAATGTGGAGAGATTGAACTTAGCTCCAGTTAAAATAGAAACCGCCCCCTAAATCCGGGTGCACTCAAAAAGCTCCGCGCATTAAAATAGAGCTTAACTTAATGTTAATCCGCAATTAGAGGTTGGTTAAGCGATTTTAAAAATGGATAAACACTAATTAGTGTAATCACCGATTTTCGTGGGTTAACCACGTTTAATCACTAATTAATCCAAGATTAATAAATTCCCGCGGCTTCGGTATTTAGCCTCTAGTTTTGGGCGCTTGGGTGCATGGGGAAGGGCTGGCCCTCATACGCATTCATGAACTATAAAGTCAAATGACGCCATTCTAAAGTTAAGAACCGTGTGTATGGTAGAATGGTAAGACTCGGGCGCTTTATGCATGAGGTCTCACGTTCAATTCTTGTGCGAGTCCCAAATTTTTGACCCATCGTATATGGGCCACGTGGCAGCCCTCGGGCTCGTCACGTGGCAACCTGTGATTGGTCCGATTTAAAACATGTACACCTAATTTGTGAACAACAATGTGCCACTTGTCCAATGCTCAGGTTGGTCCAAACGAAATATTTCAAGGAATATTCCAAGGAATATTCTCTTTTTTAAGTTTTCCCAAATCCAAGTCAAACTTGGTCAAAGTCCAAATTTTGTAGTTCTATCGGACTTTTCAAATCTGCGATAACTTCTTCATACGGTGTCGATTTTTCGAACCGTTCGCGGCGCCGTAATTAAGAAGACGAGATATATCCCGGTTGCTCGGGTTTGACACACTTCGAACACTTTGAATTTTGAGCTATCACTTAGGTCCATGATCTAGTTTTGATCAACAAGCAACCCCACTAATAACACCCGAGTGATCATGCGTGGCCAAAAAAAAATAATTTTCTGCAATTTCTCGGGGAATGTCGCAAAACGGATGGTAATGGCATTGAACCGGTTCCCTCCTCTAAGGGAATGGTGAAACATGTGATACCACCAACCTCTCCCCATGCCTCTTTCCACCAACAACATGTGTAGAATGCTCCATTGTAGTAAATAAGCTTAGTGCCTATTTGTAGGATTAAATCCTCAAGAAAGAATCCCATGATATTTCAGCCATCTATTTTCATCCCATCGGTGGATCCCAATAGCTACAACTTCATATGCAATGTCATCTACGACAATGAAAATGAAATCTAAGTATGTAGGTTTTAGAATTTCAATGAACGTTCATGTATAAGGATTGAAGAGCTCGGGTACTCTGGAATTTCCGACCAAGATGGTCCTCCCACATATTGTTGGGAATAATCGATTTTCTCGCCTTCATGAGACAATGGAGCGAGTACATAATCACAATTCCCATTGCGGTGCACTCATAATTGAAGCATAGGATGAAAAAAATGAAGGGAAGGAAAGTAACTACTAGAGGTTATGGTTTAATTTTATGACACCAGCAGCCCAATCGTCCAACTCATGGCACATACCCATCCAATGGTAGGGTCTCAAAAAATGCAAAGGCATCCTGCGTATGGCCTGTATGGTCTGTTTACAACGTCAAACATTGAGCAAGGGCATGTGTGCAACCTCCAAGAACTGTATGCTGCAACCTGCCGATAGAAGTTCTTGGAATTTTGTTGAAGGAACATCCAACCACCTACGATCTCAATTAATCCAATTATTTCTGTTCTTAGTAATTAAATTTAGAAACTCAACTAAATATGCACGACGTTCAATTGATAACACGCATAGATCTCAAATTCAGAAAGGAATGGGCAGAGATTATTGCATAGTTGTGGGATTTCCTAAAGTATTAAAACTAAATATGTGCGACGTTCAATTGATAACATGCATAGATCTCAAATTCAGAAAGGAATGGGTAACGATTATTGCATAGTTGTGGGATTTCCTAAAGTATAAAGTATTAATAGGACAACGAATTTCTGAGCGGAGCCTTAGGAAGGAAAGGTCAAAACAAGAGGATTGAAGAGCCTGGGCACTCCAGAACTTAAATTTGATGAATGAAGGGGGGTAGGAGGCCATAGTAGTAGAGAGGAGATCCAAAACCATGGTTTTCATCAAAGCTCAGAAAACCAGTGCCTACTTCAAGAGGTTTCAAGTCAAATTTAAGCGCAGGAGAGAGGGGAAAACAGATTACAAGGCAAGGATCTGATTGATTTCCCTTATTTTATTGATTATAAGGCCGTAATTTGTTAATGAACATGGTTGCAGGGATGTGATGCCTCTGTTCTATTGAATACAACAAACATAGATGAACCTGCTGAGAAATATGCTATCCCAAATTGGACTTTGAGGGGCTATCAAGTTTTTAACGCCGGGAAGGCAGAGCTTGAAAATCAATGTCCCAGCGTGGTATCTTGTTACCAGAGATTCAATTCATATGATAATTCATTCACTGCAATACTAATAGAAATATAAATGTACTGATGATGATGATGGTTAAATGACAAATAGAAACTTGAAGGGCCACGGTGGAGAGTTCCCACATGATGGAGGGATGGTGTTGTATCGATCATGAAGGAAGCATTGACAAACCTTATTTCGCCTTTTGCAAACTTGGAGCTACTGAAGTAGCCTTTTGCAAGCAAAGGTTTAAATTTGAAAGATTTGGTTGTGCAATTTTCAATAACAGAAACCGATAAAAACAAGTAGAACACACCCAAATACCGATTGGTTGTTAGATTTAGCAACAAGGATGTGTTGGCACAGATCATATATGAAACTCTTGTGGGATATGTCGTTATGTAGGTTGGTTATTCTCTAGAGTTGCCTCATTATGGGCTTGAAGTAGGGCTTACAAACTATGCTGTAACATACTGCACTGGTCTCCTGCTAGCACATCGTGTTTTGAAACAACTCGAGATGGATGAAGAATATGTTAGGAATGAGGAGGCCACTGGAGAGGACTATAATGTTGAGCCAAATGATTCCAGGAGGCCATTCATAGTTTTGTTGGATGTAGGTCTTGTGAGGACCACCATTGGAAATAGAGTCTTCGGAGCCCTGAAGGGTGCTTTGGATGGAGGATTAGATATTCCTCACAACAACAAGCGTTTTGATGGTTATAGAAAGGAAAGAAAGAGCTTGGATGCTAAGTTCCATCGAAAGTATATATTTGGGGTCACATAGCTTCATACATGAAGACATTGAGAGAAGATGAACCAAAGAAATAAAAAAAAGTCTCCCAGAGGAATGGCGTAGCATAACATGGCATGGAATAGCATGACATGGAGATGGATGGAATGCCACATACTTTTTTGTTTTACTCACCTACATGTGTCCCACCTAGAGAATACCCCCTATACTTTTTTTGATGAATGAAGTTGGTGAAAACATCATGGTGCTCTCATTACTCTCACCCAAATCACAGAATCATGTGCCAAGGCATGCTCACACTGAATCTTTGTTTTTCATATTTTCTTATGTAGAAATTTGACTCTAGAAACATGAAGGACATCGAGCATGGAGATGGTTAGGCCATAGGAATAAGGCCTATTGCCTCTTCAAAAATCTGATTTTACCACATTTATTTGAGATCTGCTTGAACCATCTTGGTTTTTAAATGTACTAAATTCATAATTGTAGATTGTAGTTGTTGGACTTCTTCATTGTTGCATTGAAAACAACAACATTGTCAACAATGTAGACTCATTAACTAGAAGATAAGGCTGCCAAAACTTGCCTTGCAGTTCTTAGTTTTCCTCCTCGCCTTGTTTATGTACCCATCATTTGCTTTCCCCAATTCTTCATTCCATGGAGATGCCGCAATGCTTATTTCATTGAAAGAAACAACGATTGATCCTCTTCATTTGTTAGATAACTCAGAAACCAAATGTATGACTGTCACAGTGTCACCAAGTAAATCCGAGGTGGTATCCTCCCTCTCGAGTAACAGATAATAAGCCGACTTGACCATTTGTCATTTCCATCTTATAGTTATATTGAAGTTCAAATCAGTACACTTGCTAACCTCCAGAAAAATCTTGCAATGTAATAGGATTACCAAATTTTCACGTGCCCAAGAAATGCTAAAACATCTAAATAATTTAGAGGAGATAGCAATAGTTTTCGAAATAATTTTCTTGCGAATTAGATCCAGCCAGAGCTATCACTTTTCTCATTGTACGCAAGTGTTAACGATTTTTTTCAATTTTTATAGAATATATATAAGAGAAATCATTAATATGACTAGAACAACTAGAACAGGAACTGATAGCTCTGTGGCTGGATCTACTGCATCTCAATCACCAAGTCAGACTCTTTTTATCAATCACGAAAGTTAGAGACCCATATCCTTGTGTTGGTATATAACCAGTTCTTAGCTTTCATGAGCGAACTGTTTAGGTTTTATAAAAGGGAAAAGTAAGGGAATTTTGTGTGATACATGGTTTCTAAGAATATTCATAAAATGGTTGAAAAACATTTTCCCATTTGGCATCTTGGGTTAAATTTCATGATACAGCTAGGCATAAAATGTATCATGTGCCTTGGGGTATTGGTGGTGGTAAAATGTGTATGTGGTAAAGAAGGGTAAAGTCAAGTTGTCTTGTGAGTATTGGGTAACTATATATATGCAGATATTGACCAAATCAAAGTAGTAATGGAATTATTGTTTATCTCATGCTCTTTAGAATTTTCACAACCTCTCTAGACGTGTATTACCTCATTGTTTCCATCAAAATGTTCTTCCACATCTGCACTATTTCTTTCTGGCATATTGTAACCTAATGGGTCTTTTTAGTTCGCTTCTAACAAGCATCAGAGTGAGGACTTGGATTTCACTTCTAATAGGCATTAGAGTGAGGACTTGGATTTTTTTTTTTTAACTCTATCTTGCCTTGATTGGGTACTCTACAAAATCCTTAGGTTGTTGGATTCCACCTTCTTCCCTCACAATACTTTGTTTCCTTCACACAATTTATCTCTTTCACTTAAAACTACTTTGAACTGAAGCTTGCTACACACCTTTGTCGCCTTCTCAAGGTGTCTGCCTTTTGTTCAACTCAACTCTCTACCTCAAATTTTTTCTGACCACAAAAAATAAAAGAATCCACTTTTCATAAAAGATTTTCTTTTCATATTGTTTTGATTTTCTTCTACATTTTGGGGGGTTTCAACACTTTCCTTTGATTAGAAAAATAATGGACTCCTGATATATGCTTCACTTGGATAAACATGTTCAACACTTGGTGATTCTTCTGGAAAATCATCTATTGTTCAACATTGAAAATGGCTTGACCACTTTACCTTCACAAAATAAGAGTCTTTAGTTTGTTGAGCTATGGTAGCTCAGGAGGTATTCTTCACTAGCTTGGTGCCTTAGCTTGTGAAGAATATTAATAAATCTTGTAAATGCTTACTTTAGTGGAGTAAGTAGTTAATAAACTCCTTCCTAAGTTTTAACTTAGGAAAAGTAAATTTGATGTGTTGTATTCTTTTGTTGACTTAATGAATCATAGTCTAAAGTTATGAAGATAAATAATTTTACTGGCCAATATCCGAGCCATTGATCTCAAGAGATGAGATGAGGGTTTGATTAGGAGGCTCAAGGGAATGTTGCCTTAACTGAACATGCTTTTCTTCCTTCACAAACTTTGTCTCTTTTGCCTAAAACTACTTCCAAGTGAAGCTTTCCACACATAAGACTTACTTTCTCAAGGTGTCCAACTTTTGTCTTGCCCATAACTCCATTCCATCTTCATTCTAATAAGAGAAAAATAAGAATCCCCTTTACACAAGAGATTGTCTTTTTGCATTGTTTTAAATTTTCTTATTTCTATGTGTTTTTTTGGTGGCGGGGTTGGGGTGAGAGGGGGTCTCTCAACACTCTGATTTGATTTGCAAAGCATTGGAATATGATCTATGCTTCACTTGGACAAAAAAATTCAACACTTGGTGGTTTTTTTGGAAAGTCACTCTATTGTTAGACACTGAAAAATACCTGACCACTGTACCTTTACAAATTAAGATTGAGTCTTTACATAGAAATTTTCTTTTCACCAGTGAGCTTAAGTGATTTGGCTCCCTTAATATTTCTTTGAAGGCTATATCATTGGGATGTTTTTCTCTTACATCTGTTATAAGATCATTTTGATGAATTTTAAAAGGTTCAATTAGAATATTTTCTAGATCCTCTAGATATTCTTTTGGAATATTTACTTCCATACCATTTATTTTTCCACTTTAGTGACATTTTCATCTCTACTAGCTGACTCTACAAGAGTTATTTGTTCACATGGCTCTGCTTTTCTTGATACTTTATCATCCTCTCATTTATATTTCTCATAATCTCTGCTAGGTTGACACGTACTACTCATTTTTGTTTCCATTTGAATTCTCTTCCACATATGCATTATTCATCTCTTGCACATTGTAGCTATGGTCTAGTTTCTATTATTTGGCTTAAAAATTTGCATGTTTGATTGTAATTGATATAATGTAGTTTCTAGAATGTTGATGCTTGAATGATTAATCATTAATGTACTATGGATGCCATTTATATCTTTATTTATGTACAAATATGTAGGTTTTCATATATTCTACAACCAATTTGGCATTCTATATTTTTTTTATGAATATAAATGAAATATAATTTCTCTCTCTCTCTCTCTCTCTCTCTACACATAGACACACAAAGTCTTGGAGATTTAGGAAAATGATGCTCCTTACAATATCACTCGCAAACACTCTCTCACTCCTTCCAACCTTGGATGTGCCCTTTATTATGTGGTCTAGATATCAAGGTTTTGATATTTCATATTAAAAATATTATTTATTTAATGTATTATAATAGTTATAATATTGTATGTGTAATTTTATAACAAGTCTCCCTTTTCTACGTTGCTTCACCCTCGAAATAAGATTAGGGCCTTACTTGAGTAAGCAAGATGTTGTATCCTTGATCCAAAATATAACACTTTGATTAAAAAACTGATTTTCTATTGTGCATAAAAATGAATTATATTGACAAAGGTGGTTAGGAGGATAAACTCTTCAAATTTGTCATATTTGATTGTGATAAATTTACATTCAAATATTATTAAATGTTTTAGATAATATATTCTCAGTCTTTTTCTTATATAGGCAAATGATTCTTTATGCATAGTGCATGAGTGTCTAAGAGACATGATTATCGAAAAATCACCATGACCTTTCATAAGTAGTGGTTTAAATATGATTAATATTCGTTATGTGCATCAAACGGAGAGGAGACATGAGGAAGGGGTAGAGGATACCTATGTGGGAAGATGGCTAGGAGTTTTGTAGAGGAAGGAGGTGTGTGTCCACCAAGTGTAGGGTTCAATGTCAGTTGATAATAATTTATTTTTAGGGAGGTGTATGTGCCAAAAGGGATTGGGAGATATGTGAAGGAGGGGAAGGAGATATTTCCTCTGACAATTCAAGAACCTATGTTTCTTATATGTAAGGTCAATTATACTCATTATGGGTGGTTGTGGCTATCTTGGGACGAAGTTCTAGATAATATTTGAGTCTTATATATATAGCTTTACAATCATCATCATAATACCATTTGTTAATAGTTCTAGAGCTCGGAGGGCATGTGAGTCACCGTGAATGAAGGTTATGAAGGAATAAATCTTTGATAACTTCCCAAATAATGTGTCCCTGATGATGGGTGGTGAGACCACTCGAAATGTAAGACATTAGTAAATCTACACACAACATTTATCTATAAACTTACATAAACTAGATTTATAAAAGTTGTGGGTGGAGTGAAGAAATGAAGAAGTTGTTGATGAAGTCGATTTTCATAGGTGTGGGAAAACAATAGTCAAAATTGAATGTGATATAAGGTAAGGAGAAGTTTGTGTTGATAGTGCACAACATTGTATTCATCATACCTAGAGTTCCTTGACCTCTTGAAAGGTTGACCATTTCCATTTCCATTTCCATTTCGATCAGAGGGAGTCTTCCTCTTTCCTTTGAACTTGTTGTTCCTTAGATTTCCATTCCCCGTGAAGTTTTTATTTTTTTTGTAGTCAAAATCTCAGGGATGGTCCCTTTTATTGGGGCATTCCCTTGAATAGTTAACAAACTTGTTACAATTGTAACATATTCCCTTTATTCATTAGGGACCCGCTCTTCCATGATTTTTATTTCTCGGAACAACATTGTTCTTCTTGTTTGCATGAGTGATGAAGGCAGTAGGGTCACTTCCATTCCCATTTGAGGGATGGTCACTCTCCATCATCCTTGTCTCTTGAGTGCATCTCGTCAACAATTCATCAAAATAAGGAATTATATTATTATTGAGAATAGTGGTATTAAATACAAACCATGGCCGTGGAAGTCCTCCAAGAGCAATGAGAGTGAGCTCTCGATCAGATATGACCTCTCCAATAGCTAAGAGATCATTCTTGATTTCGGTGAGCATCATGAAATATGATTGGATGGAATCTCCCTTGTCCATCTTGATGTTCTTCAAAAATATAATTTCATTAGCATTGCTAGTCCTGAACATGCCAACCAACTTATCATACATTTCCTTAGATATGCCCAACTCAGATATATAAACAACCAATTGTTTATAAAGATAACCCCCGATGAGTGGAAATTTTTGAAAATGGCCATCATAAAGACTTACAGCCAGCCCATGAATATCTCTCCAAAACTGAAATTCTTCCCTTGCAACTATCTGGGAGCATACAATATTTTTTTTTTTTGGTAAGTTGTGCTAATCTATTAATTCGAAAACATATAAGTACATAGTTTACAGGCAAGGTTGGTAAGCTGCGCTTAACCAATCCCCGCCTTTGTTACATTATTTCTGGGCTGCCCCGGGGGAGGGGGCTGGCCCAACCAAAACTTGTGAGTGAAAATTATTGTTTCAGCACCTGATACATTTAGGAGCATGAGAGGAGGACATGACAGTGTGGCCCTGTGGGCACATATGACAAAAAAAAAAATAGGACTGAACAACAACAAAAACATTATGCATCCTCATCATCACTGCGGTGGGGATCTTCCTCGAGGATGGAACATGAAGGGCCCTACGTGATAGCCACTTCCTTTGCAACTTCCACTTCAGCAACAGTGAAAATGGGGGGATTTGACAGAGTGCAGTGGATGGGGGAGTCCAGATCTACTCCATCTGGAACCTTCATCCAGAAACCCTCGGAATCCATGATCCAAATATCCGTTTCTTCATCTTCCTACGCAGGGCTATTCGGGGGTACCATAATGATCTACGGAGAGGGAGCCCTAGAGGTGGAGGTGGACCTCCTCGCACCACATCTTCCTCTTTGCGCCGGGCTCCTGGAGGAGTCTGCACGCTACTCAGGAGTAGAAGGATGGATAGCAGGGGAGTTTGACGAGGAGCCCTCAAGCCATTCGAGGCGATTGTCCTCGCCATGATGGTAGCTATTTGGGAGAGCCCCTCATTGACCACCATGGATTGTGCGTTGGCGTAGCCTGGGAGCCATTGCAAACTTGGGAGGGGTGGTGGGGGAAGCACAAGGGCAAGAGAAACTGCAGAGGATGGGGGACAGGTGTGCAGGATGCAATGCACTAGGAAAAGGGGGGCTGTGTAGCTTCACTCCAAGACTTGGACTTCGCAGTTGATTGGTCTCAGTGAGCATCCAAATTAGGAGAGTAAAATGTAGTGGAGAGCAGATGATGGAGGGAAGGGGCCGAGAATGGGAGGATATATAAGGTTGCAGATAAGGCATGTCAGAGAGGCTATGAGTGATCTATGTGTGAGGCTCAAGCTATTGGGTAGATGCAGAGGGGTGAGAAAGGCTGTAATACTGATTATGCAGCATGGTCATTAATGGAGGTAAGGGTGAGGTGATGGTCCGGGTCAGGTGACACTAGGCCTGTCCATTCTGTGTGATCGATGTTTCTAAGAGGATCATGTGAGGCGATAACTATGATTGGATGCACAACCGGTGGGGATTTTCTTTGGATATATCTGCAGTCCATGTGAGTTGGGATTTGCTGTCCACTTGTATCAAGCGTGTCACCCGCATCGGGATGGGAGCATGCAATACTAGTTCTACAACCTCAAATCTAATCAAAGTGTTGTAGGATAAGGTAGAGCCTTTGTCATAGGAAGAAAATCATTCTCATAACTTTTTCTCTACATGAAAAAATAGTGCTAGAATCCTCAATTCCCTAAGCACAAATAGGGTCGAGAGATCTTTTTCACACCCCACATTGATGGGTGTGAAAAAAATTCCATCATACTTCAAAACTGAGATAAATTATGAGCACACATTTTTTCAAATGGCCATCATAAAGACTTCGAGCCCATGAATATCTCTCCAAAACTTAAATGCTTCCATTTCAACTATCTGGGAGCATACAATATTGGTTTTATTGCCTCAAATTTAATTCAAATGTTGTAGGATAAGGTCGAGTCTTTGTCATAGGAAGAAACTCATCCTCATAAATTTTGTCTCTGCTTGAAAACATGGTGTGGAATCCTCAATTCAAGGACATCATCAATTCCATGTGCATGAACAGGGTCCATATATCTTTGTCGCACCCCACATTGATGAGTGTGCAACCCGAAAAAAGTTCCATCATACTTCAAAACTGAGATAACTTCTGAGTGCACATTTTTTCAAATGACCATCATAAAGACTTCCAGCCCATGAATATCTCTCCAAAACTGAAATGCTTCCCTTGCAACCATCTGGGAGCATACAGTATTGGTTCTGGTTCCTCAAATTTAATTCAAGTATTGTAGGATAAGGTCGAGCCTTTGTCATAGGAAGAAACTCATCCTCATAACTTTTTTCTCTGCGTGAAAACATAGTGCTGGAATGAATATCATCAACCTCACGATCATATGCTAGTCCCTCACTACCGATGTCATTTTTAACTTCCCACTCTTATTGAAATTCAAAATGGATTTCTTTTTTACTACTCCCTCAGAGATGTTGAGATGATTTAACCACAATATTTTGCTTCAGTCCTACCAGAAAATTCAACTACATTGTTTCTATTTGACCATTCTCCCTTTTTTCTAACATTCACTTGTTCACTACTGAGTTCACTATTTAACTTTACAAGAGTAACCTCAAGCTGGAGTGGTATCTGAATGTGGACCTGGACATAAGGAAGTGACTGATTTTTCAATGATCAAACTGAATTTATACCAAAAGATGTCCAGGACAGGGCCATTCACCATAAATCTCGACCCTCATTTTTAGCCTGGTTTATTTTTCCATGAAATTCTTTATCATAATAGTTGTTGGTGTTATAAATGGGAGAACCACTGAAACACACCACATATGATTTGAGACTGTTTTTCTTGAGAAAATCTTCTAGATCTCATTCTACATTAGGGTTGCCATGGTATCTTCCCTCTATATCTGCAGTACCCTCTCCAAATGTACCAACAGTGTTGTCTCTTTCCAATTATATGTTTCCTTCTCCATCTAAGATAGGAGCAAATTCTTCAAATTATGGCCTCAAAGCTTCCTATGTGAGATAGTAAAAAAAATGATTTTTTTTTTCTTTCATCAAATGTACCATGCAATTTTGACTCCTCTCTCCATGTACCCTTTTCCAACCCTTCCAACCACAACGATTTAAGAAATAAAATTTAAAGCTACACCTAAAACATTTCCACAATGTTCTCTCTTCTTATGCCACTGAATTCAACATTTATATTTTGGAAGCAATTTCATATTATTTTTTTATTTTGACCTTGTGAAATCTTACATAATTTATGTAACTCATGATTTTTTTGGAGTACCCATAATTGTGTATGAAAAATAATTATGGGTACTCATGAGAAATCATGAATTACATAAATTATTGAAATTATTGAGTGCCATTTTTAGCTCTCCACTCTTATTGAAATTCAAAATGGATTTCTTGTCTACTACTCCCTCAAAGATGCTGAGATGATTTAACCATGTCAAGTGTTTGCTTCAGTCCTGCCAGAAAATTCAACTATATTGTTTCTATCTGACCATTCTCCCTTTTTTATAACATTCACTTGTTCACTGCTAAGTTCATTATTTTAATTTACAAGAGTAACCTCAAGCTGGAGTGGTCTTTGAATGTGGACCTGGACATAAGGCAGTGACTCATTTTTCAATGATCAAACTAAATTTCTACCAAAAGATGTCCAGGAGAGGGCCATTCACCATAATTCTTGACCCTCATTTTTAGCCTACTTTATTTTTACATGAAATTATTTATCATAATAGTTGTAGGTGTTATAAAAGGGATAATCACTAAAACACATCACATATGATTTGAGACTGTTTTTCTTGAGAAAAGCGTCTATATATAATTCTACATCAAGATTGTCGTGGTATCTTCCCTCTGGATTTGTAGTAGCCTCTCCAAATGTACTAGCGGCGTTGTATTTTTCCAATTATATGTTTCCTTCTCCATCTAAGATATCATAAAATTCTTCAAATTATGGCCTTAAAGCTTTCCCTGTGAGCTTGTAAAAAAATTTGATTTTTTTTTTCTTTCATTAAATGTAGCATGCAGTGTTGACTCCTCTCTCCACTTACCCTTGTCAGCCATTTCAAGCACCATGCCTTAAGAAATATTCTAAACCATGAAGTAAAATTTAAGGCTACACCTAAAGAATTTCCACAATGTTCTCTCTTCTTATGCCACTGAATTCAGCTGCTTTATATTTTTGAAGCAATTTTCATATTGTTTTTATTTTTATTTTGACCTTGTGACATCTTACATAATTTATGTAAATCATGATTTTTATGTTGAGATTCAACAAGATGACGATCCTAGTGAAAATTAAGCACCTACGCTAGGTGGGGCACACAGGCTATTTTTAGGTGTTTGTCTATTTTTAGAATGGTGAGCAAATTATATTTATAGCGGGAGTCTATTTTTAGAATGTTGAACAAATTCTATTTATAGATGAGGTTCTATTTTTAGATTCATGTGAAAAGTCTGTTTATAGATCGCATAATTATTTATAGAATGCATCTTGATTATTATTATCTCTTAATAATAATTGGACAATAAATATTAATCTATTCTCTTGAAGCACTTGATTTCAGTTAACTAACGTGGAAAACTAGTTAGCTGAAGGAATTTAGAGTTCTAAGGTTGGTTGGTGGGACATGCAAGTGGAATTAGTTGTAACTAAGTGATTCGAAGTTGTAACAGAGTTGGATGTGTAGTTATGTGAGTTGTAAAGTAGTTTAACTCAGTTAAGTTAGTTAAACTGAGTTGTGCTAGTTGTAACTGAATATACACTAGTGAGAGATCAGTGAATTAATTATTTAATTAATTCACAAGTAGTGGTCTCATATGCAACTGAAGATTTACTAATATTAACTACATGCATGTCAGATCCAGTGGAGACCCAGTTGAGAAATAGGTGAAAGGGACATTTTGACTATCAATTGTGACATTAGTGGGTGCAATCATGAAACCACACAGACATTGGAGATTCCAATGAGGATTGCACAGTCAAGGCAAGGCAGGATCTCATTCATTTAGGGATTGTGATCAGCAGGGATTGTGCAGTGGAGGCAGTAAATTAGTGCATGTATTTTCCAATTTTTGTATGACAGTGTGAGACGATTGTATATTGTACTGAGAGCTCTTGGACTAGAGTTTTGTATGAGATTGTTTCATGATCCATGATATATACATAATATATGATAGTGGGGTTTTTTCGCTTTATGCTTTCCCGATAAAAACATCTGTGTTATGTGTGATTGATCTTTCTTCATGTGTTCACAATTGGCGATCGTGTTTTAAATTTCCGCAAGAATTTTTGTAGAAGAAATTCTATATTTAACAGTGGCATATAATTATTATATTAGGAGAATCCAGGCAATACATAATTGTATTAAAATTTCTACATGGTATCAGAGCACAAAATATTGCAATTTTGAAGCAGTAGCTGAGTTTGTTGGTGGAAACAATTCGAATTTACTACAAGAATTTCTTAGTGCGACAATTGAGTAAACATCGAAATGGATTTCATTGGGTTGCAGCTAGAGTATGCACTCGAGGGAAGATCAAACTACATTTCCTGGAAGGATAAGATGGAGGTGGTGCTTGAAGATAATGGCTTGAAGGAATTTATCGACAATGATGTTCCTAAGCCCACTTCGATGGATGCTACATTACTTGACGCATGTAAAAAGAAAGTAGTGAAGACGAGAAGGATTCTGTTGGAAGGATTACGAGACCATATTGTCTCAAGCCTTCATGGGAAAGCCACTCCATTTTCTATGTGGAAGGCTTTGTCGGATCTTTTCCAAAGCAGCAGTGACCATAGGAAATTGTACTTAGGTTACTTGAATGTTAAGTCCTATTAATAGTGTAGTCTTTTATTATGTTAGTGTAGCCCCACTTATTGTTATTGTTGTACCCCTGTAACCCCAATATTGTTATTATTGTGCCCTTACATTATTATTGTTAGGTCGACTAGGATTATATTGTGGTCCCACTAGGATTATATTGTGGTCCCATGGACTCCTATATATAGAAGGAGAGTTTTGTTCATTTGTATCATCCAAAAAATTGTGCATTTATGTAATGTATTGGAGGTTTCCCCCTCAAAGTGGGTTATTTCTAAGGCGTTGATATCTCTTTTCTTCTTTCTTGAAGGCTGGTTACACAACATTTGGTATCGAGCTTTAGATTCTAGGAGTTTGTTGCTCCAAACGAGTCATCGTGGCATTTTCTCTATAACTTTTTTTTTCTATGAAGTTTCGAAGCTGAAATTTTTAGGGTCTGGCTGAAATCTGAGGAATATTTTCTAAAAATTTCGGAGCTTGGTTCACAATATTTTTGGTGATATCATCGCTGGAAGTTAGGTTTTTTCAAGCTCCTAAACGGGTCATTGTGGAATTTGCGCTATAAATTTTTTTCTACGAAGGTTCAGAATATAAAATTCATATGGTACGAAGCTGAAATCCTGAGGAAATTCGTCAAAAAATTTCAGAGCTTGGTTCGCAATATTTTTGGAGATATGATCTGTGGAAAGTAGTGCTTTTTTAGGCTCCTGAATTTCATCTCAAAGAGGTGATCGTGGGAAAAGTTCAATAAATCTCTCTCTGGGCATTGGATTGGAGTGACGTAAAAAGTGGTCACAAGTACATGGAATTTAGTTTCTTGGCTATCAATTTCAGAGACAAAGGACGAAACAGTGACACGTGGCAAGTCCTACAATTTCACTCTACTGAACCAGTCCAGAATTAGGTCATTGTGGGAGATTGGACACAACTTTGTCTTGGAGAATCCAAATTAGAGGAAACGGAACTGTGGTATTTGAAAGAAGCTTCGAAGGGGCTACTACGGGGATAAATTTTAGATATTGAAGATTTTCAATCACGAGATAATCCAATTCCAATATCGAGCTCCTCAAAAGCAAGTAAAAGGTGTGTATTATTTTTCTCGAATTGCATAAATCTTGTTTGAAAAATCAGTTTGAAGTGATTCCAAGGGCCTATTGAGCATATATTTCAGTATTTCGTTCTGAAATGCCTCCTAAAAATAATTCAACACCCATTAAGCCCTCAGAAATCTATACTATGATGCATGAAGTGGAAGAATTGCGGTATGAGATATCAAAATTACGGTACCAAGTGCAACAAATTTTGATCTTACGAAGAGCAACCGAAGATGACATAGATGGTTTAAAAGAAGAAATGGAGGCTAAGTTGGATGGTTTGAAGGATAAAATAATATCTAATATGGATGATAAATTAGTGGAATATGACATCGAGCATCAACAACAAGTTCTCCAACTCTCAAAGGATAACCTAACTTTGGTGCAGAATCTAATGAAACAACATGAATATCAACATCACATCGAAAGAAGTTCTGAAGCAGTCACAAAAACAAGAAATCGACAAGTACGATCAATTTCAGAGTATCTCAGCAAGTGGAAGAACTTTCCTGTAGAATATTCCACATGGGAGGATGAGAATTTTATACAGAAGCATCAAGAAATAATCAAGCGTTGAGGACAACACTTGTTTGAAGGAGAGGGGCATGTTAAGTCCCTATATTAATAGTGTAGTCTCTTATTATGTTAGTGTAGCCCCACTTATTGTTATTGTTGTACCCCTGTAACCCCCATATTGTTATTATTGTGCCCTTACATTATTATTGTTAGGTCGGCTAGGATTACATTGTGGCCTCACTAGGATTATATTGTGGCCCCATGGACTCCTATATATAGAAGGAGGGTTTGTTCATTTGTATCATCCAAGAATTGTGCATTTATGTAATGTATTGGAGGTTGCCCCCTCGAAGTGGCTTATTTCTGAGGCGTTTATATCTCTTTTCTTCTATTTTTGAAGCTGGTTACACAACAACTTGAAGGATAAACTCAGAAAGATCAAGATGGAGAAGGGTGACAATATTCCGAAGTATCTCACAAAGTTTGTCCAATGTCAGGATGATCTGGGAGTGTGGGAATCATGGTTGCTAATGATGATTTGGTGAACTTGGCTCTCTTGGGACTTTCTAAGAGTTGGCATAGTTATCAAGAATCTGTCAATGGATAGAAAAAAATTATGGATTGGGAACGACTGTGGTTGGATCTAGTGCAGGAGGAGTTCAGGCGGAACACCAGAGATGGCTCTTCATCAAAGCATGATGATGAAGAGGATTTTGCTTTGGATGCCAAGGCAAGGAAAGGGAAGGGGAAGAAATTCCATTCAAAATATGAGTCTAAAGGCAAGAAGATGGATTTGTCCAAGGTGAAGTGCTTTCACTATCACGAACATGGGCATCTCACCACTAACTGCCCATAGAAAAAGAAGAACAAGAAGGCTGCTGGAGCTGTAGTTGGTGAGGCCCTTTCCTCACAATTTGAACTTTATTTCTCTTGATCGCATGGTTGGTATCAAGTGCAATGGGATTGGTGTGGTATCTTGATAGTGGTGCTTCCTTCCACATGACTAGAGATAAGGAGCTTTTTAGTGACTTGGAGGAGAAATATCTCCAAATGCATATAGAGGTGGGCGACGATGGACGATATATTGTGAAAAAAATTGGTACCATTACCTTTTAGAGGGAGTTAGGTAAACCATTTCAATTGAAAAATGTTATGCATGTTCCAGGTCTAAAGAAAAACTTAGTCTCAATCGCTAGTTTGGAGGACAGAGGCTATGATGTTGTTTTCAACGATGGAAAATATTTCCTACGATATAAAACAACGGGTCAAGCCAAGATGATAGGGATTTGAGTTAAGAATCTCTACAAGATGGAGGTAGAAGGTTGCGCTACAATGATGGGCAAGGCAGAAAAAGTGGTGAGCCGGGATGAGGGCGAATTAGGGCACAAGAGATTGTACCATCTTCATCATGAAGCCTTGAAAGTCATGAAAAAAATATCTACTGGACTTACAATGGAAAAATTTGCTTAGTTATACCATTGCAAGGGTTGCACCATGGGGAATTATGTAAAGTCCACCTTTCATGAAAAGGAGAATCGTGCTTCGGTGATCCTAGAGAGAGTTCACATAGACGTGTGTTGACCATTCTTGGTTGCTTCAATAGAAAAGCACAGGTATTATGTTATTTTTGTTGATGAATTTTCTCGTAAATGCTAGATCTTCTTCATGCAGAAGAAGGATCAAACATTCTCAAAGTTCTGTGAGTTTAAGGAATTGGTTGAGAAAGAGTCGGGGAAGCAAGTGAAGGCTCTGCAGAGCGATAATGGTGGAGAATACATCTCTAACGAATTCAAAGAATTCTGCAGAAAAGAAGAAATTCGAAGAGAATTCATAGTGCCTCATAACCAACAACAAAATGGGGTCACGGAGAGGAAGAAAATAAAAATTTTGGGTGCTGCACGAGCGATGCTGCATTATTAGGGCCTACCAATGCATTTGTGTGCGGAAGCATGCAACACTGCGGTTTATGTGAAAAACCGTTGTCCTCATAGAGTACTTGGAATGAGTACACTTGATGAAGCTTTAACTTGATGAAGCTTTAACTGGTAAGAAACCAGACGCTTCTAACTTTAAGATTTTTGGCTCATCTGTTTATGTGCATGTGACCAAGAACATCAAGAAGAAGCTGGAGCTGACTGCTGAAGTTGGGATATTTGTGGGGTACACAGAACACCCCATAATTATTGTGTGTATTTTCCAAACAGTAGAATGACTGTGGTGCGACGTGATATAAAATTCAATGAGGAGAAAGACATGAAGTTGTTGCTTGAGAGGGAGCTAGAATTACATGCAAAGGAGGAAATTTTGGTTCCCAAAGATGAGTCTCTAAATGTGGATCAACCACAGGAGGAGGTTCATGGAGTGGAGGAGTCCACTCACGTAGAGCCAAACATCAGAACTGGCAGGAGGCGTACCACAGAAGCTAAGAGGCTGAAGCTTGATGCGGCATAGAATGTATGAGTCCCTACTTCACAACGCAGACAGAGAAAGTCTCTTGACGGATTCACTGGATACATGGCTCTCATGAGAAAATGTATTGAAACTGAGCCATATTCCTTTTAGGAAGTAGTGCAGGAGCCCACATGGGTAGATGAAATGGTGGAGGAGTATGACTCCATTGTCAAAAACATGCTGATGGGAGTGTTGAGAAATACAAGGCCAGATTTGTGGCTCGAGTCTTCTCACAGATCGAGGGGATTGATTATGAAGAAACCTTTGCACCTGTCACACGATATTCTTCCATAAGGGCCATATTTTCTCTCTCAGCGCAGATGGGTTGGCACATTCATAAGATGGATGTGAAGACTGCGTTCCTTAATGGTATCATTGAGGAAGAAGTGTACATTGAGCAGACTGAAGGATTTGAGATCTTTAGCAGTGAGTCGCATGTGTGTAGAATCAAAAGAGCACTGTATGGGCTGAAGCAAGCGCCCTGTGCTTGGTACACTCGAATCGACAGCTATTTCACTGGACTTGGCTTTACCAAGAGTGAGGCGGATGAAAACCTATACCAAATTGTGGTGGAGGGTAACCTTTTAATCATTGTTCTTTATGTTGATGATTTAATACTGACTGGTGATAAGCAGCTGATACACTCATGCAAGGAGGACCTTGCAAAGGAGTTCAAGATGAAGGATATGGGTCTCCTTCACTATTTCCTCCAGGTGTGAAGAAAATTAAGATCTCCAAGTGTGAAAATGGTGGAGAATACATCTCAAATGAATTCATATATTTTTGCAAGAAGGAAGGCATCAAGAATAAAATGGTGGCTAAAATAAAGAATAGGTATATTGTAGAAGCTACACGTTCCATGCTCCATGATAGAAAACTACCAAATTTTCTTTGGGGAGAAGCTACTAATGCAATTGTATATGTTCAAAACATGGAGCCTCATCAAGCATTGGAAAACAAAAGTCCCAAAGAAGTATTCACAGGTGTTAAGCCCGATGTCAGTCACCTCTGTATATTTGGATGTGATCCAAACTTAAACATGAATACAACATAATACAAATATAACCATAAATATGAAGATGCAAGAAAAATAACACTTCATTTCATTAATATCAAAAAACTGAAATATACTTACATATAGAATGGAAATAAACTATCTTAGGTGATGGTAGCTTATCTTTGAGAAGGGATGTGGTGGTTACATGCCTTTTAACTATGTTACAATGAGGCTCAAGGGCCTTTTTATTACTGAACAACGAGTGAAAACTATAAAAAACCAAAACCCTAGCCCCAGGAGATGTAACACCAAGAGTTTTTGGGCTTTGTTGGGGTTAGTTGGACAACCAACTTCCCGGGGTCGTGATTTGGTTATATTATCTCCATTTTGTGTGTACGATACCTCTTTGGAAATATCTCCCTGAGTACTACTTGTTGCGGACCACAAAAAAATTCCATTTAGGGGGTCAAAACTTCTCCGGAAGTTCAAGACCCAAAAAAATTGCTAGAAATAGTAAATGCTGCAATAAACAAGAAAATTGATGAAACTGATTGGAAGTCTAGGTGGAATAGGCAGGTGACCACCAATATCCACCTGGATCAGGCTGCCCTATATATTTTCATGTTCCAAATGACAAAAGAAACATGCTAGAAGCCATAGGAAGAAAAAGTACTTTTGTTGGAAATTATGAAAATTATAAAGAACTTTGAATATATATTTGTAGTCAAAGGAAGGTTGAAATTAGCATGGATGTAACGTTCGATGAATATGTTGCCCTTCGGAAAGCAAGGGGCCTTCTTCTATATGAGAATAAGAATGACGATAGCGATATTTTGTATGGTCCTTCCATTATTGAATCCGAGAGAGACCTGTTGATGATCCCATGGAGCCCATGGACCCCTTGGATCCTACTCCATGTGATCCCCCTACCAAGAAGAGGCCACTTTGGCTTCATGATATATTACAGGATGCTGAGAGATGCATTCCCACTAGAATATCATTTAGAGAAATAATTTTATGGTTTGAAACAAGCCCCCAGAACATGGTACACTTGCATAGATAGTTACCTGATGAAGCTTGTATTCACAAGAAGGAATGATTTTCCCAACCTCTACTTTAAAGTGGTCCAAGGTATGCCATTTTTTTATTTTTTATATGTTGATTTATTTATGGTAGGTAGTGAGCTCTTGATGATCGAGTGTAAGAGGGAGCTAGCCTTTGAATTCAAGATGAAGGACCTTAGACTCGTGCACTACTTCCTAGGCCTTGAGGTGTCATGAAAAGTGTTGAGATTGCAACAAGATGATGAGCTTAGTGAAAAGAGTCGCCTTCACTAAGTGGGCCCGCAGGCTATTTTTTGCGCAAAGTCTATTTTTAGACTATGTCTATTTTTAGACATGTCGATCATATTCTATGAGTTGCAGGATGCTATTTGTGGATGGTTGGTCAAGTTGGAAAAAAATAGATGGCTATTTTTAGACATATTGGGCGGAATCTATTTTTAGATTGCCAGTCTAAAAATAGATATGTCGAATATTATTAGCTCTTAATAACATTTGGACTCTAAACATTATCTTTTTCCCTTGGAGCACTTAAGTTAAGTGCACAGATGTGGCACAGGAGCTGACAGAAGGAATTATGCTATTCCTAAGGGTTAAGTGGAGCTAATGCATGGAGACTTCAGTTAGAACTCATGTGACAGAGTTTGGTGAAGTTAGAGAAGTAGTTGGTGGAGTTGTATTCAATTTAATCTTAGTTAAACATAGTTGAGCTAGTTGTATCTAGTCTAACTTATTGATACACTAGTGAGAGTGGTGTGAATTAATTATTAATTAATTCACTAATTATAAACTCATTAATCAACTAAAGAATGCATCAGTTAACTTCAATGCATGGATAGTTTCAGTGGAGACCAGTGGAGAGGTAGGTGAAAGAGCAAGTGTGACTATACCGGTGCATGAGTTTGCACCACACATTGATGGAGATGCCAATGAGGATTGCGCAGTGCATACCAGAGGGATTCGAACTCAGATTGGGCCATTATTCATCTTGGATTGCGCAGTAGAGGCAGGCTAACAGGTGGAGCAGATTGGAGCATGTGTTTTGTTAGATCTAAGCTTGTGTAGTGTGTAACAATTGGAGATTGTACTGAGAGCTTGTGAGGAGTTTGTACAATGATTGTTACATGATCTCTATCATTATAATATACAGATAGTTGGGGGTTTTCAGCTTTAAGCTTTCCCATAAATACTATGTTTATATGTGTGATTGTTTATGGTTTTGATGTGCGCATGCGATTGTTTATATTTCCACAATTAATGATCAATAGTAGAAGAGGTTATGTATTATGCATGAAGCTCAAATAGTGTGTGATCAAGATAATATCGGTGAATAATTTAACATTTATTCAAATTTCTACATGGTATCAGAGCGATATTGATCATTGGAGCAATTGCAAAACATTGAAGCGGTTGAGTTTTGTGCTGGTGGAATTCGAATTTGCAACAGTGTTTTCTTGGTGTCGAAGTTGAGATGTCTTTCAACGGATTGCGATTGGAGTATGCCCTTGAGGGAAGCTCAAATTATATTGCATGGAATGACAGGATGGAGGCAGTGCTGGATGAAAATGGGTTGAAGGAGTTCATAGATGTTGAAGTCCCAAAGCCTACTTCTAGCGATGCTGCCGTAATTGAGGCTTGGCAAAAGAAGACAGCAAAGTGTCGAAGGATTCTGTTGGGGGGCGAAGGATCACATAGTGTCCACAGCCTTCATGGTAAGGCTTCTCCATTCTTGATGTGGAAAGCCTTGTCAGCTTTATTCGAAGAAAGAGCGACCAAAGGAAGCTGCGCTCAAGGATAAACCTTGGCATAAAGATGGAGAAAGGCGACGTATGCCGAAGTACCTCACAAAGTTCACCTAATGCTTTGTTCGACTCCTGTAATCAATGCATACCCTCCATTTACCATTCTTTTTAGGTACTATAACCAAAGGAGAAACCCACTCATTATCCGAAATAGGATAAATGAAGTTTACATTGAGTAGTTTTTGGAGCTCTTCTTTCACTATCTCCCTAAGATTTGGATTCATCCTTCTTTGAGGTTGTTTGATTGGTCTACTGTTTTCCTCAATATAGATATGATGGATGCAAGTCTTAGGATCAATACTCTTCATGTCAGTATACTCCCATGCAAATGCAGTAGAATGTTTTTGCAAGATTTTGGTTAGTTCTTCTTGTTGTGACTTTTCCAAATGTTTGTTGATATTCAATGTTTTTCCCGGAAAAATCTCAATAGTAGAACTACCAAACTCTTCCATAGAGTAAAGAGACATTTGTCTTGATGATAAATATTCTATGTCAGATTCCAACTGAAATTGTGTGGGGTCATATTCTGAAGATGTCTCAAAATTTTCTAATGTGTTCAGAATTTGAATATCCTCACTGATTTCACAAATGGTAAAGACATGTTGTATAATGTCCTCATCATCGACCCATTCATTGTCTCCTACTTCTGTGATTGCTTTTGCTGGAGGATACAAATTGAATTTCTTTGTCGAATTACCATTAGAAATGTACATGTCCCTAGATCTACAACTAATAAAAGCATCAGCTGTGGCTAGCCAAGGTCTTCCTAAGATAAGTGGGTGCCCTCCTAGATTACTTTTGGGAGTCAAAATCATAAAATCTACCGGATATTCCCAAGAATCTAAGGAGACTGAAATATCTTCTAATACACCATCTGGTTTAATAATGGATCGATCTGCAAGTTGCAGTAAAGTAGGTGTAAAAATAAGGTTAGGAAGTTTTAGCTGGTCCATAGTCTGTCTACTCATAATGTTGATAGCAACCCCTAAGTCAATCAATGTGTTTGGAATTTCTATCCCATTTATATGTGTCTTGACAATTGGACTTCCTGGATCTACATACTTCTGCATGGTAATTTTTCCATCATAATATCTGCAATCTTTCCTACCAGGTGGATTCTTCTTGTGTCCTTTAGCTTCCTTCCTGGTCTTTTGAAACTCAACTCCTTTATGGTTTTTGCTAGAATAGGAATTTCTCGAATGGCTTGTAGCAATGGAATCTTGATACAAACATTCTTCAATTCATCTAGAAAGTCATAGCTAGGCAACAAGATTTGTTTTTCCACCCCCTTATCAATTTGTAGTCTTTCCGGAAAAGGAGGTGTAGATGAAGATACAGGTTGCTCAACTATAGGAGTTGTGGATGTTAGCTTTTCTTTTTCTTTTTGAATTTTTGAATTTTGAAGAGATTCTTCCTCAGAACCCTTGTTGACTTGAAGAGAGTCCTCCTCAGAGGTATCTTGCTCTTGAATGTCTATAGAAGGTTTTTCTAAAACTCTACCAGATCTGAGTTGTACATTGTTGAGAGGAACAATCATATAGGTAGGAAATTGTTGTCCTTCTACCATGTAAGTATTCTGAGGATTCTTATTATTAGGATTTGGCAATGGCTGAGCTGGAAGTTGATTTGTCTTTTGTTGGTATGGAAGCATGAGTTGAGGATTTGGATTTTGTTGAGAAGGTTGTTGTTGTGAAAATGGCAATGAAAGTTGTGGATTTGGGTTTGGAAGTTGTGGAGCTTGTTGATTTTGAAAAGATGGAGGATATTGATAAAATTGAGCAAATCTCCCATAAGGATTTTGCATCCCTTGTACCCATGGCTGATATGGATTTGGATGTTGGGGCCAAGGTTGTTGCCAAGGATTCCAATTTGGTAGGGTTTGAAGATTCATAGGGTTGTTAAACCCTTGAGTTTTTTGTCCCTGCCAAGGTCTTCTTGCAACAAAACAGAGAGATTCTACTGAATTTGGGTCTTCTTGAAAGACAGCTTTGAGTCCAGGAATTGAAGGACAATCCTTGATCTCATGATTCTTTGAGAAAATCATACATGTTTCTATAACTTTTGCATCCAAGGGACATTCCCTTAAAGCATGTTTCTTCCTACATTTCGGACAAAAGATGGCTAAAGCATCTGTTTCTGCTTTCTGCTTGTTTTGGATTTTAAGGGTATCTAGTTGTTCACTAAGGCTCCCTAAGATATCAGTTTTGAACTCATCAAGCATATTACCAATCTCTGCCCTACTTACTAATCCAGTTGCAGATTTGTTAGCCCTAATAAGAGAAGGATCCCTAGGACCTTTTCCAGTTTTAGATTTTCCCCTTGAGAGATGGACACATAGTTCTGTTATATCACGAAGTGGAAGTTGAGAAATGTCTCCTTTCCCCATCATGTTTAAAATATCTATCCATTCATCTCTAATGGCTTTTAATATGAGGGCTTTCAAGTTTTCATCATCTAAGTTTCTCATCTTTTCTCTTTTCAAGTTGTATTGAAATCTTTCAAGTAAATCTTCCAAGTTTTCGTCTTCTTTTTGCATCATTTTGAATACCTCATCCTTTTGATTGGTGGGCATACAATAGTCCAAGTATCTATCCAAAAATGTTTGTTTCATATCATTCCAAGTCCTAATAGATTGAGTGGCTAATCCCATGAACCATTTCAAAGCAGATCCCTTCAAATTTGAAGGAAACAGTTTGAGTTTTTGAGAGTCTTCCATATAATCATAGGTTCGGCACACAACTTCAAACTCAAACAGAAATGTTTCAGGATCCTCACTTCGCAATCCATAAAAGTTAGGGAGGAAAGATGGTGAGATATTTTTCATTGTTGCATGAGTTTCCTCATCAACTATAGGGAATCCAAACAAGTTGTATCCTTCCCTATTTCTACCATTATTTCCTTCACCATTGTTGTCTCCATTGTTTCCTCCTCTTCTACCTCTACCTCTACCTCCATCTATTACTTCCTCTGCCATGATAGTTTTTTTAGAGTCCTTAAAGTCCTCTAGTTCTTCTACCAAGGGAGGATGAGAGAGAGTCTCTTTGTTTTCTAAATGGGATTTAGTAGGTGGTATAGGAGAATCCTCTAATTCAGCTGCTCCTTGAATTCCAAAAATATTAAGGCTAGGGGTAGATGGTGGTGAATCTGGTCTATGCCTTGAAGAAGATGGAGTTGTGAAAATCGAACTCTTGGCTTTAGCTATAAACCTTCCCCTAGAATCTCTCGCTCTATGCATGTCATTTTTTTATTTTTTAAAAAGTTGGGCTAATAATTCTCTTTCTGATCTTCCAGATCACACTAGGTGCAAGAAGAGAGCATACTTAAGAAATTACTAAAACAATAACTCTCTTTTCTGATCCTCCAGATCACACTAGGTGCAAGAGGAGAGCATACTTCAAGAAGTTATCAAGTTTTCCCTTCTTTTATTATTATTATTATTTTTTTTTTTTTTTAAGAAATTGGCTACCTATTTACACTTCCTCGGAAACGGCGCCAAAATGTTTGGTCAATTTAGTGTGTTCTAAATTGCTGCATTTAATTTGTCAATCCGGGATTCGTAAGCTGATGAAGTGCGGCGCACTATATGTGCAAGATAACCTATTTCTTAACTTTTTGTCGTTTTTGGTTTTCTAAGGTGAGATGGAAATTCTAAAACAAGTATGGTTATGTTTGTTCAAGGAAATGATATCCTCTATAATGATTTACCAACTTGAAACTTAAAAAGGAATTTGAAACATACAATGACAAAACTTGAAAGGAAATGAAAATGTGCTGCTGAAATGAAAATGTGCTGCTAGTCTAATAAATCAAACAGTGAACTAGTGAGCATGAAACCAAACTATCCTTGCTGCTGTCTAAACACAAAAGAAACTATGCTGAAAGAAATCCAAAAGTTGCAATAAAGTAAATCTAAATCAAATTACATCAACTTGTCTTCTGATCCCTCATCATTAGTCCACCTATGATTTTCGGAAGTAACCATAAACAACTTGAGTAACTGATATCTAACTTGCAGAAAGTAAACTAATATCAAACCACACATTCATAATTCAATCCCTCACCATCAGTCCAGCTGTGGCTTTCGGAGGTAACCGAAGATGTCATGCACAATTTAATATTTCTAACTTGCAGAAAGGAAACTAATATCAAACTACACATCCATAATTCAATCCCTCACCATCAGTCCAGCTGTGGCTTTCGGAGGCAACTGAAGATGTTATGAGCAATTTAATATATCTAACTTGCAGAAAGGAAACTAATATCAAACTACACATTTCATAATACAATCCCTCACCATCAGTCCAGCTGTGGCTTTTGGAGGCAACTGAAGATGTTATGAGCAGTTTAATATATCTAAATTTGCAGAAAGGAAACTAATACCAAACTACACATTTCATAATACAATCCCTCACCATCAGTCCAGCTGTGGCTTTCGGAGGCAACTGAAGATGTTATGAGCAGTTTATTATATCTAAATTTAACTACTGAAGCAAATGAACAAAACTGAATTAAACAAAGCAGTACTGAAATTATAAAGAAACTAAGAAAAGCAAATTAGCAGCAGAACAATGTTAATTCCATGTCATTAGTCAAGAAGTTATGCAAATGCCCGGGCTGCCTATCTATAACCTGAAACAAGAACACTGATCAGTAATCAATAACATAAAACATGAAAGACAGAAGTGAAATGGAAAGCATGAAAGTTTATAAACATAAATGAAGCATATATACCATGAAAGATGCAATGTATAAACATGTGAATGGATTATGGCACAATGAGCTTTAAAGAAATAAAATAAGAACTATACAATAATGCACAGAACCTTGGCGAGTGCAGGGGCCCTCTACACCAGCCTTGGCAACAATCTTCAAGTACGAATTACGTTTGGACACAGAGTCTTCTTATATGAAAAATGCAGTCATAACAGTAAGGTGGTATTACGACACAAAGGCAGCGTAATTACATTACAGAGTAGACTAATAAAAACTAACAGAGAGAGTGTAATCTAATATGCGTATACAAACGCGTTATTTATAACAAAAGAAATATAACTGATTCCTAAATTTTATGCTGATGGAGAACACGTAGACCGTTACGTCCACAGATCTAGGATCATGGCCGTATTGAAGAGTAAATCTATGAGGAGTGGATGTTTGAATTCGGCTATGGAGCCATGTACAGATGTTGATTTGTCCCCCGCAACTCAGAAACGGCCATATGAACCTTCACGTGACACGAAACAGAGTCCTGTCACCGTGGGACTCTACGGTTGACTTCCATTTGGACATCTTTGACCGTAGCCTCCTTTGATGAATTTTCTCGAGCCAATAGGACACGATCCATGTCCACATCATTCCTGACTTGCCCATGTGGCTCGTTTTTCCTGTAGACACCTGTAACATAGAGTTTCACAAAATGGCTGCGGAAAGTTGCAGCAGCTGCGGAAAGTGGCAAGATTCCGCAGCTAGATGAGCAAAATCTAAATCAAACAACAGACACAAAAATATAATTAAAAACCATGTTAGATGCTCTTTTGCAATTAATATACAATGATATTGACAACTTGGGAGGTTCAGGTGAGTGAAAAAGGTATAGAAAAGTGTATGGAAAAGATGCAGATTTGAGACTCAACATATGAGACTCAACAACATGTCCAAGTGGGTGAAGTGCTTTCACTGTCACCAACACAGACATTATGCCACAAATTGTCCGCAGAAGAAGAAAAATAAGCAGGCTGCTGGATCTGCAGCTGGAGAGGCCTTAGCCTCGTAGTTTGAGCTATATTTTTCGCTGATCGCATGCTTGGTGTCAAGTGTGGCGGGATCAGTGTGGTTTCTTGACAGTGGTGCGTCTTTTCACATGACAAGAGATCGAGATTTGTTTACTGATCTGGATGAGAAAGATCTTGGAGTGCACATCGAGATGGGCGATGATGGTAGATACAGTGCGACCGGTATCGGTACCATTTCCTTTGAGAGGGAGTCTGGTAAACCCTTCGTATTGAAGGAAGTGATGCATGTTCCAGGATTGAAGAAGAATCTTATCTCTGTGGCGATGTTAGAAGAAAAGGGATATGATGTTGTCTTTAGCGAGGGAAAGGCTTTCCTGCGCAGTAAGGCAACTGGTGAGACCCGGAGGATAGGGGTTCGAGTTAAGAACCTTTATCAATTGCAGGTAGATGGCTGCGCAGCAATGGCAGGCAAGGTAGAAGGAGTGGTGAGCCGGGATGATGGCGAGTTGTGGCACCGGAGATTGGGCCACCTTCACCATGGAGCTTTGAAGATACTGCAGCAGATTTCTACTGGGCTTCCTAAAGGCACTCTTGCGTAGTCAGATCAGTGCAAGGGGTGTACCTTGGGAAAATTTGTGAAAGTCACCTTTCACAAGAAGGATAGTCGTGCCACGACGATCCTTGAGAGAATTCACACAGACGTGTGTGGACCTTTCTCAGCTTCGATGTAGTGCTACGCTTACTACGTGATCTTTCATTGATTTTTTTTCTCGCAGGCCGGATAAGTTCAATGTGCATGAAGAGGAGCCATACCAAAGTTCCGTGAGTTCAAGGCACTGGTTGAGAAAGAATCGGGGAAGCAGGTGAAGGCTTTTAGGAGTGACAATGGTGGTGAATTCATCTCTAGCGAGTTGAAGGACTTTTGTAGCGCAAAAGGAATTCGAAGAGAGCTCATAGCACCTCATAAACCACAGTAGAATGAGGTTGTGGAGCTAAATAACAGAACGATCATGGGTGTTGCACGGGTGATGTTGCATGATTAGGGCCTTCCCATACACTTGTGGGCTGAGGCATGCAACACTGCGGTTTATGTGCAAAAATTTTGTCCTCACAAGATACTTGGCATGAGTACACCCAAGGAGGCATTTTCTAGTAAGAAGCCTGATATTTCTCATTTGAAGATTTTTGGCTCACATGTTTACATTCATGTGACAAAGGATGCCAGGAAGAAGCTGGAGCCGATCGCAGAGGTTGGGATATTTGTGGGGTACACTGATACACCGCACAACTCGTGTGTATTTTCCAGACAATCGGAAGATTGTTGTGCGATGGGATATCAAATTTCATGAGGAGAAAGCCATGAAGTGTTCACTTGAGAGGGAGCCACACTTGCATGCAGATGAGGAGCTATTAGTTCCTAAGGATGAGCCTCAGGATGTGGATCAGCCACAAGAGGAGGTTCATGGAGTGGAAGAGACCACTCAGGTAGCGCCAACCATCAGAGGGCGGAAGCGCACTACAGAAGCTGAGCGACTGGCTCAAGATGCAGAGAAGGTTGTAGGAGCACCTACATCACAGCGTAGACAGAGACAATCACCTAATTGGTATAATGGATACATGGCTCTTATGAGAAAGTGTATCGTGACAGAGCCATCCTCTTTCAAGGAAGCTATGGAGGATCCCGCATGGGTAGATGCCATGGTGGAAGAGTATGATTCGATTGTCAGAAACAGTGCATGGGAGATTGTCCCGAGACCGGAGGGGAAATCAGTGGTGGGTTCGAGATGGATCTACAAAGTGAAGCAGGCAGCTGACGGGAGTGTGGAAAAGTACAAGGCAAGATTTGTTGCCTGAGGCTTTTCACAGATAGAGGGGATCGATTATGAGGAGACCTTTGCACCTGTTGTAAGGTATTCTTCCATATGGACGATTCTTGCTCTCTCAGCACAGATGGGGTGGCACATTCATCAGATGGATGTGAAGACTGCGTTCCTCAATGGAGTGATTGAGGAGGAGGTGTACATAGAGAAACCCGAAGGTTTCGAGATCCTCAGCAGCGAGTCACATGTGTGCAGGCTCAAGAGAGCGTTGTATGGGTTGAAACAAGCACCTCATGCTTGGTACACACGGATAGACAGTTATTTCACTGGACTTGGATTCTCCAAGAGTGAGGCGGATCCTAACCTATACCAGATTGTGGTGGAGGGTAAGTTGTTGATCATTGTACTTTATGTAGATGATTTGATACTAACAGGTGACGACCCGTTGATACACTCATGCAAGGTTGATCTTGCAAAGGAGTTTGAGATGAAGGACTTGGGCCTCCTTCATTATTTCCTGGGATTGGAAATTTGGCAGTGCAGTGATGGATTGTTTGTTTCTCAAGGCAAGTATGCCCGGGAGATACTGGAGAAGTTCAACATGCATGGCTGCAAGCCTGTTGATACTCCTCTTCCGGGTGGTTGGAGGAAGGAGGATGCTACTTCAGCGGAGGTAGTGGATGCCACTGTTTATCGACAGTTGGTGGGGTCGCTTATGTATCTGGTCAATACATGACCCAACATATGCTATGCTGTTAACCAGCTTTCACAAGCTATGGTTAAGCCAACCAAGCTCTTCTGGAAGGCAGGCAAGCATGTATTGAGATATCTCAGAGGCACATCGAGATATGGATTATGGTACAGACAGTCGGATGAGGTGAAGCTGTGTGGCTTCACGGATGCAGATTGGGCAGGGAGCCCAACGGACAGAAAGAGCACATCTGGAGGGATTTTCAGTATCGGGTCGACAGCAGTTTCTTGGTACAGCAGGAAGTAGAGATCCGTGGCACTCAGTTCAGCAGAGGCCGAGTATATGGCAGCAATTTTGGCTGCATGCGAGGCTATATGGATGAGGAAGATCCTGGTCGGGTTGTTCGGTTCACACTTAGAGCCTACTATGATTTATTGTGATAATCAGAGTTGCATCAAACTCTCGGTTAATCCAGTATTTCATGATAGATCTAAACACATTGACATCCGGTATCATCATATCAGAGATTGTGTGCAGCGGAATATCATGTTACTTTCATACATTCTCACGGAGGATCAGGATGCTGATATCTTGACGAAGGCGCTCACCAGGAGAAAATTCGAATACCACAGAGGCAGGATAGGGGTTGCAGATAATCCATATCTTGTTGAGAGGGAGTGTTGAAAATGCAACAAGATGATGGAGCTTAGTGAAATGAAGTCGCCTTCACTAAGTGGGCCCGCATGCTATTTTTGGCGCAAAGTCTATTTTTAGACTATGTCTATTTTTAGACATATGGATCATGTTCTATGAGTTGCAGGATGCTATTTGTGGATGGTTGGTCAAGTCAGGAAAAATAGATGGACTTCTATTTTTAGACATATTGGGCGGAATCTATTTTTAGATTGCCAGTCTAAAAATAGATATGTCGAATATTTTTAGCTCTTAATAATATTTGGACTCTAAACATTATCTTATTCTCTTGGAGCACTTCAGTTAAGTGCACAGATGTGGCACAGGAGCTGACAGAAGGAATTACGCTATTCCTGAGGGTTAAGTGGAGCTATTGCATGGAGACTTTAGTTAGAACTCATGTGACAGAGTTTGGTGGAGTTGATTGAGGAAGTTAGTGGAGTTGTATTCAGTTTAACTCAGTTAAACATAGTTGAGCTAGTTGTATCTAGTCTAACTGATTGATACACTAGTGAGAGTTGTGTGAATTAATTATTAATTAATTCACTAATTATAAACTCATTAATCAACTAAAGAATACATCAGTTAACTTCAGTGCATGGACAGTTTCAGTGGAGACCAGAGAAGAGGTAGGTGAAAGAGCAGTGTGACTATCAGTTGTGACTATACTGGTGCATGAGTTTGCACCACACATTGATGGAGATGCCAATGAGGATTGCGCAGTACACACCAGGTGGATTTGAACTCAGATTGGGCCATTATTCATCTTGGATTGCGCAGTAGAGGCAGGCTAACAGGTGGAGCAGATTGGAGCATGTGTTTTGTTAGATCTGAGCTTGTGTAGTGTGTAACAATTGGAGATTGTACTGAGAGCTTGTGAGGAGTTTGTACAATGATTGTTACATGATCTCTATCATTATAATATACAAATAGTTGGGGGTTTTCAGCTTTAATCTTTCCCATAAATACTGTGTTTATATGTGTGATTGTTTATGGTTTTAATGTGCACATGGGATTGTTTATATTTCCGCAAATTGATGATCAATAGTAGAAGAGGTTATGTATTATGCATGAAGCTCAAATAGTGTGTGATCAGGATAATCTCGGTGAATAATTTAATATTTATTCAAATTTATACATGGTATCAGAGCAGTATTGATCATTGGAGCAATTGCAAGACATTGAAGCGGTTGAGTTTTGAGCTGGTGGAATTCGAATTTGCAGCAGTGTTTTCTTGGTGTCGAAGTTGAGATGTATTTCAACGGATTGCGATTGGAGTATGCCCTTGAGGGCAGCTCGAATTATATTGCATGGAAGGACAGGATGGAGGCGGTGCTAGATGACAATGGGTTGAAGGAGTTCATAGATGCAGAAATTCCAAAACCTACTTCTAGCGATGCTGTCGTACTTGACGCATGGCAAAAGAAGACAGCAAAGTGTCGAAGGATTCTGTTGGAAGGTGTGAAGGATCACATAGTGTCCAGCCTTCATGGTAAGGCTTCTCCATTCTTGATGTGGAAAGCCTTGATAGATTTATTCCAAAGCAAGAGCGACCAGAGGAAGTTGGTGCTCAAGGATAGACTCAGAAACATAAAGATGGAGAAAGGCGACAGTATGCCCAAGTACCTCATGAAGTTCATCCAATGCAGGGATGAGCTGGGAAGTGTGGGGGTGACTGTAGATGATGAGGAATTGGTGAGATTGGCTCTCCTTGGGCTTCCGAAGAGTTGGCATTCCTATCAGGACTCTGTCAATGGTCGGGAGAAATTGCCAGGATGGGAGCGACTTTGGTCGGATCTTGTGCAAGAGGAGATAAGGCGAAGTACCAGGGATGGATCTTCATCAAAGAAATCTGATGAAGAGAATTGCACTTTGGCTACCAAAGCAAAGAAGGGGAAGAGCAAGAAAGCTTCTCATTCTGGTGCGAAAGGCAAGAAGCAGGACATGTCCAAGGTGAAGTGCTTTCACTGTCACCAACACGGACATTATGCCACAAATTGTCCGCAGAAGAAGAAAAATAAGCAGGCTGCTGGATCTGCAGCTGGAGAGGCCTTAGCCTCATAGTTTGAGCTGGATTTTTCACTGATCGCATGCTTGGTATCAAGTGTGATGGGTTCAGTTTGGTTCTTGGACAATGGTGCGTCTTTTCACATGACAGGAGATCGAGATTTGTTTTCTGATCTGGATGAGAAAGATCTTGGAGTGCACATCGAGATGGGCGATGATGGTAGATACAGTGCGACCGGTATCGGTACCATTTCCTTTGAGAGGGAGTCTGGTAAACCCTTCGTATTGAAGGAAGTGATGCATGTTCCAGGATTGAAGAAGAATATTATCTCTGTGGTGATGTTAGAAGAAAAGGGATATGATGTTGTATTTAGCGAGGGAAAGGATTTCCTGCGTAGTAAGGCAACTGGTGAGACTCGGAGGATAGGGGTTCAACTAAGAACCTTTATCAGTTGCAGGTAGATGGCTGCGCAGCTATGGCATGCAAGGCGGGAGAAGTGGTGAGCCGGGATGATGAGGGCGAACTGTGGCACAGGAGATTGGGCCACCTTCACCATGGAGCTTTGAAGATTTTGCAGCAGATTTCTACTGGGCTTCCTAAGGGCACCCTTGCGCAGTCAGATCAGTGCAAGGGGTGTACTTTAGGGAAGTATGTGAAAGCCACCTTTCACGAGAAGGATAGTCGCACCACGATGATCCTTGAGAGAATTCACATAGACGTGTGTGTACCTTTCTCAGTAGCTTCGACAGCAAAGCACAGGTACTATGTGATATTTGTTGATGATTTTTCTCGGAAGTGCTGGATCTTCTTCATGTAAAAGAAGAGCGAGACATACTCAAAGTTCTGTGAGTTCAAGGCACTGGTTGAGAAATAATCGGGGAAGCAGGTGAAGGCTCTTAGGAGTGAAAATGGTGGTGAATTCATCTCTGGCGAATTCAAGGAATTTTGCAGCGCAGAAGGAATTCGAAGAGAGCTCATAGCACCTCATAACCCACAGCAGAACGGGGTTGCTGAGCAGAAGAACAGAACGATCGTGGGTGCTACACGGGCGATGTTGCATGATCAAGGCCTACCCATTCACTTGTGGGCGGAGGCATGCAATACTGCAGTATATGTGCAGAACCGTTGTCCTCACAGGATACTTGGCATGAGTACACCCGAGGAGGCGTTTTCTGGTAAGAAGCCTGATATTTCCCATTTGAGGATTTTGGTTCACCTGTTTACATTCATGTGAAGAAGGATGCCAGGAAGAAGCTGGAGCCGACCGCAGAGGTTGGGATATTTGTGGGGTACACTAATACGCCCCATAACTATCATGTGTATTTGCTAGACAGTCGCAAGACTGTTGTGCGACGGGATATCAAATTTCAGGAGGAGAAAGCCATGAAGTGTTTTCTTGAGAGGGAGCCACACTTGCATGCATATGAGGAGCTATTAGTTCCTAAGGATGAGTCTCAGGATGTGGATCAGCCACAAGATGAGGTTCATGGAGTGGAAGAGACCACTCATGCAGCGCCAACCATCAGAGGGCGGAAGCGCACTATAGAAGCTGAGCGACTGGCTCAAGATGCAGAGAAGGTTGTAGGACCACCTACAGCACAGCGCAGACAGAGACAGTCACCAGACCGGTACACTGGATACATGGCTCTTGTGAGCAAATGTGTCGTGACAGAGCCATCCTATTTCGAGGAAGCTGTGGAGGACCCCGCATGGGTAGATGCCATGGTGGAAGAGTATGATTCGATTGTCAGAAACAGTGCATGGGAGATTGTCCCGCGACTGGAGGGGAAATCAGTGGTGGGTTCGAGATAGATCTACAAAGTGAAGCAGGCGGCTAACGGGAGTGTGGAGAAGTACAAGGCAAGATTTGTTGCTAGAGGCTTCTCACAGATTGAGTTAGAGTATTCAACACTCCCTCTTAACTAGGGAGGTATTCATAACTCAGTAGTACAAGGTAGATATCAACTATATGAACTATGAATAATATTTATACACTTAAATTTCATGGACTATATTCCTGACCAGGGAACTTTATCCATTGGTCACTCAACACTTTAGGCACCACAATTCCATGGACTAGATTCCTGACCAATGCAATCTATCTAGGTGGGACTAACATGGAATAAAGCTTTCAGCCTCTATAGGTACCATCAGGCTTACTTAATAACCATCAACCTAGGGAACTAGGTGTGCATCCACCTGATGCCAACCTCTCAACTAGACATCAACACAAATGTCGACCAAATGTCTTTCCAAGCAATGCTTCACTTATAAAGCCTCAACACAACATTTTCAGGAAATGCTTCCTCACAAAGCCTTTGAAAATGATTCAATCGAAAAACCACAACATTTTCAGGAAATGATTCACTCACAAAGCCTCTAGAAATGCTTCACTTGGAAAGCCACAACACACCTTGATCCAAAAGATTAAGAACAACAAATCTCTCCCAGTCAAAATGATTGGTAGTCCTTCGAGATATTCTCCTGTGCAAACACAAACCCCAATCATCAATAATTTCAAATGCATAAACAAAATATGGGGTTTCGATGTTTCCCTTCAACCAATTCCACTACTACTTTTATCCTCCATAGTGTCCCAAGGTTGAGAAAGGAGACCAAAGGAGGTAACCTCAAACCAAATTTGTATTTGGTAGCTATCCATACCAAATCAGAGAGGGCTCTCTCTAAAATATCACAACCAATGAAGTGACTGGAGAAGAAAATATATCTTAGGCTAGATATTCAACTCAGTAGGGTTTTATTTTTAGGCTTTTGTTGGATCAGGCTTAAAGGTATAGGGAACTAGGTTAGGGTTTCAAATGATTAGTTGCAGGGATACAATGGGGGAAGGTAGGTATGTTAAGTAACAAATTTGAGTTGTCATTTTGGTATAGGGTAGAAATAGAGAAAGTTAAAAATGAGCATAAGATTATGAATTCATTTATCGGAAGAAATGAGACATAAACATGAGAATCTCATCAAAACAAAGCATATAAACTATGAAGTATGTTTAAAAAATCATGAGATAACCAAATGAAAGAATGATAATTGTAATAAGGAGAAAAAAATATTCAATATGATGATAAAACAAAGGAAAAACATTGTCACTAAATCATACCACAAGAATCCTAAGGTAATAGCTGCAACTGCCTAATATTTCCTGCAAAAATATGATGTAAACTAGCTCTAAGCCTTTGTCTAACTGATTTCCCACCTTGGATATGACTTAAAACAAGCTAAATATAGATAAAAAACTAAATTAACCCATCTCAAGGGCATAATCCATCATGATAGGAACTGATTACACCAATCTCTCTAACCAAACCTAAAACTAGGGAGGTTAAGAACTAACCCCCTATTTAGCCTTTGAATGAATTTTACAGGCATTAATGACCATGAATTTACATGAAATTAACCTTTATAAGCATAATTACATTAAATTTAATCATTTAAAATAATAAAAGAACAAATTACATCATGAGAGAATGACTCTGACTGATAAAACTCGAAAATTTGACCTTCTAACAGAAACGCAGCAAAATTTCTCAGAAGCGCAGCATGATATTTGAGGGAGTTTTTGAGGGGTTTTCCTTGATATTTTTTCTAAAATGAAGGCTGATGAAGATAGATTAGGATATATAATATCCCTTTGAAGCTTTAAACTTGAAAAAATGCTTCTTTAAGGTACCTAAAAATTAATTTTCCCAAGGCTATTCCAGAAGTGCAACGAGGGGTCCAAAAAGGTGGCATAAACATGTTTTTAGGTAGTTTTTAAGCTTTTCCTTGCAACTTGTGAAGTGACATGGAAAAATAACTGTATATATGAGATTTAATGACACATATATATCCATCCATGCAATTTTTTTCTCATTTGGAGGCTCTGAGCTAAAGCATAGCATGGCCACGCTGTGTTTCTGTAGGGTCAAATTTTTTGGTTATCTGCAAACATAGGGCTCAAACATAGAGAAATATATCTCTAGCCATGCAAATTTTTACAAAAATAAGAGATGTTTTTGTTTCTATTTATGTTATGAATAAAACCCTCCTCCAATTCTCAAAAATACTTTCCCATTTGTTCATAAAAGTTGGTCTCTAAAAACGAAGCGAAAAATTGCAGAAGCGCAACGTGATAGAGTAGAAATATAACGAAAGTTTGGAGAGTTATTTGGAGGCCTTCCTATAGGGGTTTTATGCTTAAAGTGGTATGGTTGGAAATCTTATGATGTCTACTACACAATATTCATCAAGCACTACAAAAACCGCCTCCAAACCCTTGAAAAACTAACTTGAAGTCATGTTGTCCGAAAGTGAAGCAACTCTCCTGTAGTTACTGTAGTTTGGGAATTTATCTCAAATAATAACACATATGCATAAAATTAAGGAGGTTTTTATTATTTAATCTATTATTTACAAAACCTCTTTCATTTTTGTAAAATTCATCGTCATTACTTCAGAAACTGATTCTGAAGTAAGACTATCCCTATGTGCAGCAAATGACCTCCAACCCTAAAAATCATGCCAATCACCTATGATGATATGGTGAATTTAATACCTACTATATTGGCCTTATCCCCCCTGAAATTAGTGGCAAAGAGGATTTTTAACTTGGCATGGTAACCTACCTCTTGAATCCTTTCACAAAACCTGGGGCAACCCACATCTTCAAAAGAATTCTTGATGAATGATGAGGCAATGATCTCCTGGATATGAGTTGGCTCATATCTATAGATTTTGCCTCATTTATTATACTTCTTCTTCTTACTGTCCATGGTTTCAGTTTGCTTGGAAACACCCCAGGTTTGGTAGGAGGAAAGGGTATGGTATAATTGGGAGAACAGGGAAAAAGGGACATCTAGTTTTGGGAATGGAATGGAGGGGATAGGTATTAGGGAAATTTGTGGGAAAATTTTAGGGGGTAGGGGTAGCTGTTAGGGAGGCTAGGGGAGTAAAATATTTTGAAATGGGTGAGGGGAAGATGGAAAAAACTCAAAAACACAGTCCTAACCCAAAAATTTGCAAAAAAGCAGTGTGGGCTAGGGTTTGTGGGGAAAATGGGGTAGATGAAGGTAATGTGTAAGGGAAATGGTTGGGGGAGGTACATAAGGTGTGTATGAGGGTGATAGAGTAGGAAAACTAGGGATTTTATGATTGATATGAAGCAAAAACTTAGAGAAACCAAAAGTGTAGCGAAGCCCTATGAGAGGGATTTGCAATGAGTTTTTAGAGAAATGACTACATGAGAGAGGTAGTAAAGGATAAATTACTTCATTTGGAGTCCCTAGAACCTGTTGAATTGTGAATGAAGACCTTTGGATGCTTATATTTTCCTCCTTTTCCAAAAACGCAGCGTTGTCCAGAAGCACAACAAATGCACAATGTGCTAGGAGGCAAAGTGATTGCCAAGGAAAATGAAGGCTCTGATGGCTGAGATCAAGGAAAATGGTGATGAAGATATGAATGATTTTTTTGAGTGCCTTGGATGGTCCTTTATAACTTGGAAAGTTGATTTTTTCTTTGGTAGTGGTGTGACATAAGGATGTAATTTTGAAAAGTGATTTGATGAGGTAGTGTACTGCAACTTTATTACTTTATTTGGCAAGTTTACATCCCCATGAGGGATGAGATGTACCTTAGATACTCTTGATGAAATAATATCCCTACTTACTAACTCCCATGATGGTGACAATGGTGATGACATGACTCCCTACATGACTTATGATGACCTGACCTAATAATGAAACCCAATTCATGTGAAAAAATATGATTTGGACATTTGAACCATTGTAGTATGCATAATCATGATTTGATGACCAAAAATAATGACCACGACACTATTCTAATGACCTATCACAAGGAGTGATGACATGAGCATGATGGAATTTTTTGACCTTGAATATGGAGGGAGTAGTAACAAAACCCTAGACACTAACCAATGATCAAATTTTATTTGAAAATTCATTTGAAACCATAACAATTTGACCTAGGACGCTATCAACTGACATTGAAAGAGTACATCTGATCACTGGTGACTCATAGACACTAAAATTGGATCCAAATGGGGATGGAAGCTCATTTAGGAGGTGTCAAGAACACCGTAGACCAAGTAGCCTCATCCATTGGGAAATGGTGTCAAAAATAAAAAACAAAACTCGACATTGAAATCACTGACTAACTAAACTTAAAGAAAAAATGAAATTTCCTTGACTTACATATGGCAACAGACCACCGGGCTTCAAATACTGATAATAACCGCCCACCTACGAAATATATATATAAAATCATGTGATATGATCCCTCTAGTGTAACTAATACAACAAATGGTTACTTACTTGAATCCTGCTCGCACTTTCCTTGAGAAGGAAAAAAAACAAAATCTAGGAAACTCCAAGTGTCCACTGAACGGATGCTCATCATTCATAAATATAAGAAGATTCATATTCCTAGATGGCTGCAACAAACTAAGCGAAGGATCATAAAGAACATGCAACATAATATTTTCTGGATGATTTAAAATAGGGAAACAAACCTCCTTCCAAACTGTTGGTTTGTCTATGTGTTGAAATTGGTCACCTTTATCATTGAAAGCTGCAACATCGACCTCCATTACTGGCTGTAACAATTTTTTCATAGGATCCCCAAAATCATGAAAAAATAGCTCTTACTAATTTGGAGGAATCAAGAAACATCCTTCTATTGCAATTGGCTGCTCTTCATTATGAATTTCAGCAAGAGTGTGCTCTTGGTCTTCAAAAAATTCTGAACATATAGATGGACAGGTTTCCTCTTGAAACAAAAATCCAAGAAACAAAATATTTGAATAAAAATATGAATGACACTCCTCATCAATGTATTGGTCTCATTAACACTATTGAATACCTTCATATTATTCAAGGGAACGATCATGATCTTCATCAATTAATTGCTGATTAATATGATCTTTAGCAAAAGAAGACATTATTTTTTGGAAATTTTCCCGAATACAATATTATTTTGCAAGATAATTTAGAACAAACTCTTCTCTTTCAGTGTTCTCTTCTTGATCCTTGACAATCTGACTAGTTTCATTTCCAGCTGCAGAAACTGTTGTCTATTGGGAATCCACCTGAATGTCATGGCAACAAACCTCTTCTATTTCCTCCTGGGGAAAATATAGCTTAAACAAAACTTCTTGAATTTCATAATACATTAAATCCTGATCATAGATGTCAATTCCAATATGCTAAAAAATATCATCAAAATTTCCACAAAAAACTTTCTATCAACACTATAGAAGGATAAGTTTGTTTATAATTTTTACAAAATGCTGCATAGAAATCTCGAAGAGAACGTAGACTAGAAATTGGCAGTCCTTCATACCATGATTTTGCGTTGTCCTCTAAAGTTGTCATAAACATATTCATTAAGGAATCCTCATGAAATACAACTTATATTCTACATACGTGCATGTGAAAGTTAATTAAATGAAGAGCATCATATTCTCCTTCTTGATATTTAAAATTATGTAGATACGATAACCAATCAACACGATGCATCGAGTTTGGAAAAACAAAGATATGAAATCTATCCATAGGATCATACCTTCTAGCAATTGAATCCATGTTGAAAACAATGAAGTCACTAAGAATTTCTTTAAGCTACTAGTTTTTGAATAATGGAGTCGCCATGAAAACTCTGAACTTTTGGATTCTTCGACACTGGAGTCGCCAGGTGAATGATTCAGCCTTCATATGCATCCGAACACTATCCACCATCATCAATCATATCTACAATGTGAACAATATTTCCCAGAGAATATGAAACCTTTCGATCCCCAGTAACGATGGCAAAAATGTTATCCTCCACAGTTTCCGAAGGCTGAGAAAGGAGACCGAAGGAGGTAACCTCAAACCAACTTTGGATTTGGTAGCTAGCCCTACTAAATTAGAGAGGGTTCTCTCTGTAATCTCAGTGGAGGGAAAAATTGATATTAGGCTAGATATTCAACTCAATAGGGTTTTATTTTTAGGTTTTTGCTGGATCAAGCTCAAAGGTCTAGGGAACTAGGTCAGGGTTTCAAATGATCAGTTGTAGGGATACAATGGGGAAAGGTAGGTATTTTCAGTAAAAAAATTGAGTTTTAGTTGTGGTATAGGGTAGAAATAGAGAAGGTTCAAAATGAGCATAATATTATGAATTCATTTATCAGAAGAAATGAGACATAAACATGAAAATATCATCAAAACAGAGCATATAAACATTGAAATATGTTTAAAAAATCATGAGATAATCACATGAAAGCATGCTAGTGGTAATAAGGAGAAAAAAATATTCAATATGATGATAAAATAGAGGAAAAATATTGTCACTAAAGCATACCACAATAATCCCAAGATAATAGCTGCAACTGCCTAATATTTCCTGCAAAAATATGATGTACACTAGCTCCAAGCCTTTGTCTAACTGATGTCCCACCTTGAATCTGACTTCAAACAAGCTACATATAGATAAAAAACTACATTACCCCCTCTCAGGGGTCAAATCCATCATTATAGAAACTGATTACACCAATCTCTCTAACCAAACCTAAAACTAGGGAGGTTAAGAACTAACTCCCTATTTAGCCTTTGATTGAATTTTACAAGCATTAATGACCATGAATTTACATGAAATTAACCTTTACAAGCATAATTACATTCAATTACATAATGTAAAATCATAAAAGGAAAAAATATATCATGAGAGAATGAATCTGACTGATAAAACTTGAAAATTTGACCTTCAGACAGAAGCGCAGTGAAAATTCTCAGAAGTGCGGCGTGAGAGACAGAAGTGCAGCGTGATCTTTGAGGGATTTTTTGAGGGGTTTTCCTTGATATTTTTGCTGAAATAAAGGCTGATGAAGATATATTAGGATGTCTATTATCCCTCTGAAGCTTTAAACCTGAAAAAATCCTTCTCCAAGGCACTTAAAAATTAATTTTCCCAAGGATATTCCAAAAGCGCAACGAGGGGTCCAAAAAGGTGGCAGAAACATGTTTTTTAGGTAGTTTTTGAGATTTTCCTTGCAACCTGTGAAGTGACATGGAAAAATAAGTGTATACCTGAGATGTAATATAACCCATATCTATCCATCCATGCAACAATTTTCTCATTTGGAGGCTTTGAAAAAAAGCACAACGTGGCCACGTTGCTTTTCTGTAGGGTCAAATTTTTGGGTTTCTACAAAAATAGTGCTAAAAGATAGAGAAATATCTCTCTAACCATAAACATTTTTACAAAAATTAGAGAGGTTTTTTTTTTAGGTATGTTATGAACAAAAAATTCCTCCATTTTTCAAAATATTTCCCATTTGTTCAGAATTCAAGTTTGAAGTTGGTGACTAAAAACGCAGTAAAAAATTGTAGAAGCGTAATGTGCTAGTGCAGATTCAGTGTAGCAAAACTTTGGAGAGTGATTTGGAGGCCTTCCTAGAGGATACTTGAGCTGAAAGTGGCATGATTTGAATTATTATGATGTTTAATACACAATATAGTCATCAAGCACCGCAAACACCTGCTCCAAATGCCTGAAAAACTGACTTGAAGTCAAGCCATCCGAAAGTGAAACAAATCTCATGTAAAAACTCTATTTTGGGAATTATCTCAAAAAATAACACATGTACATAAAATAAAGGAGGTTTTTGTTATTTTTTCTATGATTGACAAAAACCTCTTTCACTTTTGTAAAAATCATCTTCAGTACTTCAGAAATTGATTTTGAAGTAAGACTATCCCTGTGTGCAACAAATGACCTCCAACCCTAAATATCATGCCAATCACCTCTTATGATATGGTGAAGTCAATCCCTACTATATTGGTCTTACCCCTCCTGAAATTAGTGGGAAAGAGGCTTTTCAACTTGGCATGATAACCTACCTCTTGAATCTTTTCACAAAACCCTAGGCAACCCACATCTTCAAAATATTTCTTAATGAATGATGAGGAAATGATCTCCTGATATGAGTTGGCTCCTATCTGGAGATTTTACCTCATTTATTACACTTATTTTTTTTACTATCCATGGTTTGTGTTTTATTGACAAAACCCTAGGTTTGGTAGGAGGAAAGGGTAGGGTAGAATTGGGAAAACATGGAAAAAGTGATAGCTAGTTTTGGGAAGGGAATGGAGGGGATAGAGATTAGGGAATTTGTGGGAAAATTTTAGGGGGTAGGGATAGCTTTTAGGGAGGCTAGGGGAGTGGAATCCTTTGAAATGGGTGAGGGGAAGATGGAAAAAACTCCAAAACATAGTACTAACCCAAAAATTTTCAAAAACGCAGCATGGGTTAGGTTTTGTGGGGAAAATGGGGGAGATGAAGGGAATGGGTATGTGAAATGGTTGGGGGAGGTAGATAAGTTGTGTATGAGGGTGATAGAGCTGGAAAAATAGGGCTTTTATGACTGAGATGAAGCAAAAACTTAGAGAAACCAAAAGCGTAGTGAGGCCCTAGGAGAGGGGTTTGCAATGAGTTTTTAGAGAAATGTATACATGTGAGAGGTATTAAAGGCTAACTTACTCCATTTGGATTCCATGGAACCTTTTGAATGCTTATATTTTCCTCCTTTTCCAAAAACACAACACTAGCAGAAGCGTAGTAGATGCATAACAAATGCGTAATGTGCAAGGAGACAAAGTGATTGCAGAGGAAAATGAAGGCTCTGATGGCTGAGATCAAGGAAAATGGTGATGAAGATATGAATGAGTTTTTTTAATGCTTTGGATGGTTCTTTATAGCTCGGAAAGTCAATTTTTGCTTTGGTAGTGGCGTGACATCATGATGTACTTTTGAAAAGTGATTTGATGAGGTAGTGTACTACAACTTTATTACTTTATTTGGAAATGTTACATCTCAATGAGGGATGGAATGTTCCTTAGATATTCTTGATGAAATTATATCCCTAATTACTAACTCCCATGATGGTGACAATGGTGATGACATGAGTCCCTACATGACTTATGATGACCTGACCTAATAATGACACCAACTGCACATGTAAAACTATGATTTGGACCTTTGAACCATTTCAATATGCATAATCATGATTTGATGACCACAAATAATTACCAAGACACTCTTCTGATGACATGACCATGATGGCATTTTTTGACCTTGAATATGGAGGGAGAAGTAATAAAGCCCTAGACACTAACCAATGATAAAATTTTATTTGAAACCATAATAGTTTGACCTAGGACCCTATCAACTGAAATTGATAAAGTACATTTGATCATTGGTGACTCATAAACACTAACAATACTATCAATATAATCTTTCAAGATAATATTTCTCTTCCTACTTTACATGTGGCAACGTGTCTTTCCATAATATATTCTGCAACCATGACTATGATTCTTACTCATGGACTTCACTAAGACTTACGACTCTTAGTCTTGGTCTAGTGCATGATACATAAGGCAGATAACCATAACCATGTCTTCTCTTATCCAGACTCCCTCTTAATCTAGGGAGATAACATTTTATCCAGGCTCCATCTTAATGTAGGGAGATTTAACTTCTTCTTTAGGTGTTGGAGAATATTTCATGGCTTCCATAATTTTCATCATACTTATTAGCTTCTCATCGTCATGATGTACATGCAAAAATTTAAATGGCAAGTACAAAAAAAACTATAGAAGCATAAAGTTAGCCATATTAGAGTTACAGAAGCACTTTCAACTTTATACATATTATATACCTACACAAGAGACATATACACTTCAAAATTTTTGTGAGGGACTTTTATCATAAACCCTAGACTATTTCACAATGTATTTTATTCTATATAGGGTTTCAATGTTTCTTTCAAAGGTATAATATACCTTGCTACAACATTCAGTAAACCATAGTTCCACACAATATCTAACAACCTTTAGAATTCAAATGTTAGACATTTCACTACGAATTCATACAAATCCTAGATTTCATATAAAAGAGTTAATCAAGATTAACCACAACTCAGAAATTGTCATGATCAACTTTCACTAGAGTTATATGCATACTATAGATTTCAAATAATTGATCAAAACCTATCATATAGAGCTTCTAGAAATCAACAAGCACATCATGAGTAACTTTCACTACGGTTTGATGGAAACCTTAGATTTTCATTTATAAATTCTCATCACACATTATATAGATCCAACTCAACATTCATACTAGAGAATTCAATCATCACTAGGATTTATTTATAGACCCTATAATTTTCAATCGTCATCCTAGATCTTTTCAAACTTGACTAAGCTTTGTTTCCAAACCTTATATTCTTAAGACCATTAGAAAACGATTCAAGACACATATCTAGGAGACCATTATTATAATAAAATCATATGTTAGTAAACATTTATACATTAGACACACATTGACCTAGAATAGGCTAGGGATTCAATCAAGAGAACATATACCTAGGGTTTCACTCCTAGGACTTTACATAACATGGATTTTCCCTATATACCTAAATAAAACCAAAGGTTTAAGTCCATTGTCAAAGGACATCCTTATTATATCAAACTTCATGGTTCAAGATTTAAAATAGCATCATATTAACTCCAACAAGTTTAGAGCTTTTACGATCTTATCAAAATCCCAAAATCGACATTATCAAAACATTAATCAAAATAGAAATTTTCACAAATTTCCCTAAATAGGTTTAGGGTTTCACATGTTAACAACATACCCTTAGGTTAGGGTTTTCTAGAGAACCTCCTTAAGGTTCTATACAAGAAATTTGAGGTGTATAAGGTGGGTAGATTCATTAGGTGATGAGCCATCCAAAACAAGAATCATTTTAGGATTCAATAGTACTAGACATATCAACAATTAGTAACATATAAAATACATATTTCAAAGAGAGGAAAAAGACTATACATTTCAAGACATACCTTTGATTATTTGACAAACATTTTGACTTGTGTGGCCTTTGTAGAAATTATAAAAACAATATGTATATCATGGATTCAATCCGATCTAACAATGTGCTAAATATAGATACTAAATCACTTCTACAAATCAATTGCGGAATTAAAAAAACGATCACCAATCACATGAAGAAAAGAAGAATCAATCAAACCACAACACAGATAATTTACCAGGGAAAGCTTGCTACTCAAAACCCCACTATATTCTATTGTATATTCAACATGGATACATGAAACAATTACATACAACTATTCTCACAAGAGCCACCCTGTACTCAGCTAACTGTCTCACACTGTTCTGGATAAAACTGAAAAATACTTAGTCAATTTTCTGCCTCTTGATAGCCTCCCTTGCTTACACAATTCATGCGGAATGCAATCACTATTCGATAGGAATTTGGCCTTCCTTGACTGCGCAAGGATCATGGGCAATCCAATGGGTGTTTTTTTGCATGGGTGCAACTTGTTGGCTCCCTGTGATTTGCAATATTGGCAAGAAAAAACACTGGAGGGGCCACATTAGAACCACTTTGGAATCCTAGGACCTAGCCTTCCTGGATTCAGAGAGGGATCTCTCTTATATATGTGTTTTCAGATGATATATCTTTATGCTTTTGTTTTATGATATTAGGCTAATTATGAAGTTCTAAGGACTTGTTTGTTTTGGTTGAATTAATTGATAGGTTGATAGATTTGTGGTGTGACTAATTAAAGGGATGTTTTAGTTGAATAGATAGACCATGAGAAAAAATTAATCCATTGGGCTATGGAGTCATAAAATAATTTAATTGTTCATAAACTCTGCAAGGGTTTTCATAGGGAAAGCTAACTATATCAAGTGGATCTCTTAGATTATATTGTGATATGAAACAATAATATGTTGTGAAGGCAACAAAGCTATAGTCATTTAAGAATCTTCTAGCTCTACTTAAACAAGAAAAGACTTTTAAGGTAACTGTTTGAGGCAAACAAAGGACATGGAATACCATAGAATTATTTGGCTAGACTTTTAATAAGCAAACCTTTAAGACAACAATCCAGCAATCTTAAGGCTACTTTTCGATAAAATAAAACATTTAAGATAACAATGAGAGCAGCTAAAGAGCAAGCTAAACCTATCTTATTTAACTCAACACTGAAAAGAACTTCAAAAAAAACATTTTGAGGCAAACCAGAGGACAGGGCATACCATAGACTTCCCTAGTTTAGACTCTACTGAGTATACTTCAAAGAAAGACCTTAAAAACAATATTTCAAGCTACACCAAAGGACAGGGCTCACCATAGACTTCTTTGGCTTGACTCTATTAAATCATTTCTAGGACAAAAAGCTAGATGGAACTCGAGAGAAATTAAGAATTCTCCAATCAGACCTTGCAGAAGAAAACATTAAGATAAAGAATGCAGACAGAAATAGGGTGCCAAGACAACATATCCTACTCTAAAAATTCTGTTCTTTTATCAGAGAAAGATGGAAAAAATGGAAAACATAGGAAAAAAAATGACAAATGAGGAAAACTTCACCATTAACATAGCTCAAGAATCCTATGAACGTGCTTGTATTACTGATGATCAAAAGAGCTACATTACTCCATGTACAGTAGCTCTATGCAACTCAAAGCTTTCTCTAATCCAGCTTAGCAATCCTCAACTGGCTCAGCAACAGAAATCAGTCAAATAACCACCAACTAACCAACACTAAAAATGAAGCTCACATGCAGTATTTATCTGCAAAAATGAGAAGGTGGTGCCAAGCTAGGGTTAAAAAATGTCATTTATTACAAAGTTATATATTTTTGACCTTTGAGACCATGCAAGGCCCAAGGAAAAAGTATCTGAAGGTATTTATCTGAAATAATAACTCCTATCTTAACTTTTGAGTTAATTTTTGTGAAATGTTTGACTTTAAGGCCTTTTTTAATAAATTTGCATTAACTTCTGGTAGATGAAAAATATCTCTGATTGTTTGCAATAACTGTTTAATGTTTTATTGAAAGAAAACATGCTATAGGTGGCATAATATCCTTTAAAGAAGTAAATGTTGTGATCTGGTCATTCGAATGTGTTTCTGGGCTTAATCTGCCTTTTTTTATCATTGAAACTGTGTTTTTAGGCCTTTAAACTTTGGATCTGTCCTTTAACTTCTTGTTTCACTGTCCTTTAATCTTTGACTTTATATTTTAAACCATTAAAATTTAATATTTTCCTTTGTCTATCTTTGCTTTCTTTAATCTCTGCTTTGTTGGCTAATCCTCATGATTTGTCTCTGATACGTGATTAGCCCTCCAATCTTCATTTTCTTTATCACAGTCCTTTGACTGTTTTTCTTCTCACTGTACCTTTTGTCTATGTGTGTTTTCTGCACAGGGATGCATTTTTTGTTGATGGAGGGTTCTAATAACCATCAATAACCATGTTTTATCGATGATTAAGATTGAAATAGGGCCTCTTATCCCTTTAAACTTAAACCAAACCTCTGGATCATCACCCAGACATTTAATGATATTTTATTGGACCATTGGAATGCATTTTATGCATTTTCGCCATTAAACCTACACACAAAACAAATAATTAGCTTCAAAACCTGCGAGGAAGGATTTTCTACGTTTTACAGGGGTTTCTTGGGATTTTGGGCATTTACAGGGGAAATAATGGTGAATCAGGACTTGGTTCCATAGGCCGAACCTGCGGGGAATTTGAACAGAGGGAGGCGGTGTTAAAATATTGTCGCGAAGGGAAAAGCGGTTTTTGAAAACCGGGAGGTGGTTTTCGCATAGACGAGGAGACGGTAATGGTTTTAAGAGGGGGCATGCGATTCCACTTAGCGAACGCCGCATGGCAAGAGGAAACTGCCCATTTCACAAATTTTAAAAGCGTTAAGTTCGACACAAAATATTTGTGATATATACCATGGGCCGTCGGATCTCGGGGGTGGAGATTGACGGTGATCAGGCAATCTGGGGTGGCAAGCAGGTGGAGTGGTGGGGTTTGAGTGCGGAGTGACACAACGCCAGTTTCAAAAATAAAAACCGGGGCCTAGGGTCTTTATAAACCAAGCAAATGTGCTTTTAATTGGTAAAAAGCAAATTTTATGAAGGTTTTTGGATAAGGTGCGGAGGGGTATTAAAAACGTTCAAGTGGGGTTTAAGTAATAGGCCGGGTTTGGGTCATATGAGAGTGGGGCTAATTAAAAGGGGTTCGGGTTTTAAAACAGAAAATCGGGTTTTATATTTAAAAACAGAGCTCTTTAATATAAAATAAATGACCCGAATAATGTAAAAAAGAATTTTTACATTGTTTCGGTGCAAAAGGAGGAAAATGAAGAAGGTGGGGGTTTTTTGAAGGGTCATAGTGGATGAAATGGGTTTTTAGAGGGGAAAATGAGTGAAGGAGAGTTTGGGTAGGGAGGGGGAGTGAGAATGGGAGAAACAAGCCCAAAATAAGTTCTTTAAGAGCAACAAGGTAATTTTGAGAAAGAAGAGATGAAATATAGTGAAAAAAGGTTTATTTAAGATAATGAAGGCAGTGAGATTTCTAAAGATAGGTTATAAGCAAAAATGCTATCTTTATTTGCTTATGGAAAATCAATAGTCACCTAGTGAACTCTGTAGAATACAGGAGGATAACAGTGGCTCCAGCTGGGGAGGGAAGCTCCTTTAGGAGGTGTCAAGAACCTCAAAGATCAAATCTCTGGAATAAGCAGATCAGTGCCTTGTTTTTCACTTTTGACATACTCTTTTGCTTAAGCTTCCTGATTTTGCTACTGTTCCTTTGAAGCTGTGATCTTCAAAATCTGAAAAACATGATTGCTTCAACTCAACTTCTACCTACCCATCATAATTTTCCTAGCATTTTTTTCTTCATTGGGTGCATTTAGGTTGGCAACCCTTGACATCATTATTCTTTTGAAAATAGCAAACTAATCTACTTCTACACTTATATCATCCAAACGATCAGATTAAACTGATAATTTTTTTATTCTCTACCTAATCTACTTATCTGTCAATATTAAATAGTTTGACAGATTTTATTCTCTATTCTATTTAACATGAAATTGAAAACATGACCAAATCAAGATTAGACAGTTTGATTGGTCATGAGCTGTGGCATTTTGTACAAATTTGCACACAAAATTTATTTTGTAGAAAGTAAATCTAAAAACTTTGAGGGCTGTAATTTGGAATTTTTTATGCATCCCTATCTTTCTTTCTTGGTTCATATTTAAGCATGGGAACCAATATCTTTTCCTAATATAATCTACTGATAAGCCAATTTTGAATAGTTTGGTAAATCTTCTTTCACTAACCTATCAGCAGAAATTTAAAACTTGTTCAATCATGATTAGGCTGTATGACTGAAAAAAAATTCCTTTTTCAAAGTAGTGGCATTTGGACTTGCACACTTTCAGAAATATTCCTTTTTAGTATGGGGCTTTACCTTTTCTTTCTATTTGCCCTTTTTTCTTTTTTTTCTTTGTTTTTGTGTCTATTTTTCTGATATTTTTCTTCAAACAATGTTATATACAACGAATAAAGATTTAAACTGAGTATTTTCAACAAAAATAATGCTTGAGCATCCTGCCATTGATAGGACCTCCAAATAATTCTGTTCCATCCATCTCTTGCAGAAAAAATGCATTGTTACCTCTTGCAGAATGGATGATGTATGGGCCTTTCCAAATATTTTCAAAATTTCCATGCTTGCCCTTGTCTTCTCTCCTTGAGACCCACTTCAGCACTTTGTCACCAATGTTAAAATCATTTTCTTTGGTTCTTTTATCAAATAACTTCTTGATGTTTTCCTGCACTAACTGTGTTCTGTTATATACTTCTTCTCTGGTTTGCTGCAACTATATAGTCTGATTTATCCTTCTTATCATGTCATCTTCTTCAGAATGCACTTCTTGGATTAGCTTCATGATTGGCACTCCTAAAATTGTTGGAAAAATTGCATCTGCTCCATACACTAGCTGATAGGGAGACATTCCAATTGTTTTTTTACTTGTTAATCTATCTGCCCATAGTGCATGCACTAGTTTGCTGTGCCATGACTTTTTGTTCTCTTCCAACAAATTTTTGATGATGTTCACAAAAATTTTGTTTGAGGATTATTCCAACCCATTACCTTGAGGGTAATAAGCTGTAGAATGAACCAATGTAATCTGATATTTGTGGCAAAATTCCACCATTTTCTTGGATCTAAAAGCAACAACATTGTCAGTAATAATCTTTCTAGGATAGCCAAATCTAGACAAAATATGGTTTTCAAGGAATTTGATGATTACGAAGTCTGTGGCTGTTCTAGAAGGGATGACCTCTATCCATTTTGTAAAATAGTCAGTTGCAGTGATGATCCATTTGTGTTGGGCAGAGGAGGCAGGGTGGATTTCCCCAATGAAGTATAGGCCCCACTATTGAAAGGGAGCTTCAACAGAGATACGATGCAAAGGTAAGGGCAACAATTTTCTTTTGCCTTCGAAGATTTGGCACTTATGGCGGGCAATTACCATTTTATGGATGTCTTGAAAGAGGGTGGGCCAATAGTAACCACCTCTAAGGATTTTGTTGACAGTAGTTTTCCAATAGAGGTGGCCTCCACATTCTCCTTCATGAAACTCATGCTTGACCTTATCTGCATCATTCTCAGGCAAACATTTAAGCAATATACCACTAGCATTTTTCCAATATAAAATTTTATCTATAATGCAGTAGTTTACAACCTTCAAATTTAAAAATCTAGCCTTAATCTTAGACAAACCAGGAGGAAAATTAAGATTAAAAAGTACATATAAAATATCAAAATACCAAGATGAATTCAGAAATGAATCTTCAATAGGTGGAGTTTCCAACTCCTCCTGTTCATCTAATGCATCAATCATGCTTATGTCTAGTGCTTGGAAGTTTGTTTCAACCATGAGTTTAGCTAATCCTTGTCCTTTAATGAGTTTAGTGGGCTTGATTTCTAAATCATATTCTAATATAACAACAATCCACTTACCTATTTTGCCATCAGGATCTTGTGTTAAAATATCTTTTACCATTGAATTAGGCACAAATGCAATGATGTGTGAGTGTAAAATGTAAACTCTGAAATCTTTTAATGACTTGATTAAGCAAAAAGCTTGTTTTTTCCATTATGTTGTATTTCAGAGGTGCATCTCTTAATGCCTTGCTGAAAAATGTAATAGGTTGCTCTTGTCCTTCTATGTTTTTCTGTAGTAGGACAACACCAAATGTATGTTCTGATGCAAAGGAGAAAATGAAAAAATCTTTGGTAAAATAAGGGTTAATTAGAACCGGTGTTTGGGTAAGTGCTTTTTTTACCAATTCAAAGGATTGCTTTGCTTCTATGGTCCATTTAACTCCTATTTCTCTTTTCAACATGTTTGTAATGTTTCTTAGGAGTTCTGCAAGGTTTGGTATGAACTTTTTTAAGAAATTTATCTTTCCAATGAAATATTGAAGCTCTTTGATATTTCTAGATGATTGATTTGCAATATTCCTTCAATAATTTTTGGGTCAATCTTGATCCCTTCTTTAGATATGATATGGCCTAAAATTTTTCCTTTTTGGAGGCCAAACAGAGCTTTCTGGGGATTTAGAGACAAACCATACTTTCTGCATTTTTCAAAGACTTTTCTTAAGTGAGATAGGTGTTATTCATCTGTTTTGGAATAGACTGTGATGTCATTAAGGTAAATCACAATGAAGTAACCTTTTTCGTCTGAGAAAGAAATATCCATGGCTCTTTGGAAGGTGGCACCAACATTCATTAACCCAAAAGGCATTTTCACATACATGAAAGTGCCCCAAGGTGTAGTGAAAGCTGTCTTGTGTTGATCATCTCGGTGTACTAGCACCTGATTGTATCCTGAAAAGCCATCTAGCAAAGAAATTCTTTTAGAACCTACTACCCTTTGTAAGATGTGATCCATTTTTGGTAAAGGGTAGTTATCCTTTAAGGAGGCTTTGTTTAAATTTATGAAGTCTACCGATAGCCTAATTTCTCTTGTTTTCTTCCTTACTGATACAAGATTTGAAACCCATTCTGAGTATCTCAGAGGGACTATGATTCCAGCATCATACATTTTCTTAATTTCTTTCTCAACCAGGGGTAGTTGCACAAGGTTTATTCTGCGCAATTTCTGTTTAAAGGGCTTCTGGTTTTCTTTGAGGGGTATCTTATGCTGAATTCTCTCTGTATCATAAGACTTTAAATATTCATAACTCCAAGAAAAAACATTAGTAAATTCTCTAAAAAGCTCAAGATATTTTTGTTTTATATGAGTAGGTGGTGTTTTAGACAGTTTTATCAATTTGGGTTTTTCTTTCAGTGCCTATATTTCACTCTTCTATTTCAGTTTTAGTGGGTTCCATTTTTGGTTTCTTAGCAACATCATTAAAGTCAGATAGTTCTTTTAGAGGCACTAGTCCCTTAGGCAAGTTATCAGTATTAGACTGCAACACTTCAAAGTCTTCTTTTTTCTAAACTAGTGCACAACTCTGTTTTATGTATGTTTTCTTTGGTTAACATATTTATATCAGCAGTGTTAGGAGGTTCTTCTTTGTAAGATAGTTCCTCAGCAGAGCAGTATTCTTCATACTCTGAGTTCGAATTTGGCATTTCAAACTCATTTCTAGACTGCAGGAAATCCTCTATCTATTTTCTCCTTCAAAAACTTGCCAGTATTTTATATTATCAGGGACTGCTGGTCTATATTTGAGTTGGACTGTGTATTGTTTTCTTTCATAAGGTTTTTGACATGTACTTGCAGCAAATGCTAATCCATTGGCAAGGATGTCTTGATTTCTAGGGACAAAGTTAAGCTCATATTCTGTGAATGTTTTCAAGAGGTCCATAGCGTCATTTATATAGGTTTTTAATCTAGGATGCTTGGCTGTGTATTCTCCATTTATTTTCCTAATGAATAACTCTGAATCTCCATGGAAAATTATCCTCTTGGATCCTAGTTTCTTCAGTAATTGTAGCTCTAAGAGGAGTGCCTCATATTCAGCTATGTTATCTGTGCATTGAAAGTTTAGCTTATATGAGTGACCTTCTGCATGATTGTTTTCTGTGTTATGCACCCATATGCTTGCTCCTGAACTAGTCTTGCTACAAGAACCATCAAAGATCATACTCCAAAGAGGTTCAATTTCAGATTTTTCATTAGAGTCATTGTTGTCCTCATTGTGCCGTTTATAGTGGCTGCCACTGTGTTGTTTACCATGTTGTTCTTTAGGGTCTGCACTATGTTTGTCATTGTTTTGTCTATCGTGGTTTCCACTATGTTGAGTGTTTTTTATTTTTTCTTCATGGTCAGCCTTATGTTGATGGTTTCTTTGTTGACCATGGTCTTGATTATGTTTGCTATAATGTTCTGTTTAGGAAAACTGTTCTGATTGTTCCTCCTCTTTTTCCTCTTCTCCAATGCTTGTTTTCTCATTTTCTATCACTTGCTCATTAAGGTTTTCATCATTGTAAAGAATGAATGAATCAAGGTTTGTGTGAATAGAATAAAGCAGAGAGTTATCTGTTTTTTCTTGACTGCTAACCATGTATTTCATGTGTGTTTCCCTATATAGTCTTCTTGGTTGACTAAAGACAAGGATAGTAGCATAAGTCATGTCCATTTGGAGGGTACCTTGGAGTTTAGCACCCCATGATCTTGAAAGGAGAATTCCATATTTTGGAGGTATATCAACCACTACAATATCCATTACTAGGCTCTTGACTAGTATTTTTGCTAAGTTGACACATAAATCTTTAATTAGGCCTAGACATTTAACTCTACTGGAATCAAAAGAGTATAAATCTTTGTATGGTCTATTTATCTCAAGGCTTAGTATTTCCATCACTACTTTTGGCATCAGGTTATGTGAAGCACCAGACTCTAACATGGAATTGTGCAAAATTTTATCATGGATGTTTAGAATGACATAAAATGGAGGAACACCTCCTTCTTGAAATTTCCCTTCTGCTTCTAGTCCAAACAAAAGCTCAGGTTTGTCATCATTTAAATTAACAGAATCATCATTCTCTCCTATGTTTAGAGCTTTCAAAAGTTGGGATTTATATACATCTTGAGTGACTAATTCAGTAAGAGGGATAGAGATTTTAATCTTGGCAATTTCAATCTCTACACTGAAATGTGTTTGAATTTTTGGAATGTTTAAATCAGTTTTTTCAGTCACTATTTTCACAGCAAATTCAACTTGCTGGTTTTTATTATGAACAACATTTAAAACAGTTTTATTAGGAGCACTAGCTATGTTGCTAGTGCTACTTACGTAACCACTATATTTAGGATTGGGTTGACTGTTTTTACCTTTATTTTTATCAAAACTTTCAACCACTATGTTATTGTTTTCTGCTGTCTTTTTAGAAATGTTTTCAGGATTATTTTTAGCAGAAATTTCAGAGGTTTTTCTTTTGGGAGTGTCTTGGTTTTTCTTGCTTCTGAGGTCATATTTTCTGTGTACTTCCATGATGGCATTTTCAAAACCTTGTTTATATTCTTCAGATTCTATGCTTTCTCCTTAATAAGGTGCAAATATGCCCTGTTCTTCCTCAGTAAGGAAAACAATATCCTCATTGTTTACTCCCATTAAATTTATGTGACTTTCCTCTATTTCTTCAATTATTCCCTCATCTTCATTAACAAATTTTTCTCAAAAAGGAGGTCTGGTTTTCTGATCAAGGCCTCTTTGTCTAATTTGAGGAGGATTTCTTCTAAAGTTTTGGTTTTGGTTCTGATTTTGATTTCTGTTTTGAGGAGATGTTTGATTTTCTCTAGGATAAGCTCTCTCATTCATGTTTATTCTCCCCATCATCCTCTCCATTGTTATAACTAGGCTATCAATTTTAGCATCATATGTGGAGGATCCAGTTTCTTCTTTGTATGTAACCTTTTTCTCTATTCTCAATCTATCCCTTCTGGCATTTAGGTTAGCTTCTACACTTATTGCTCCTCTTTGCATGTCCTATAAGGTGAGGGGATCTCTTTCTCTTAATTGATAACACATGTCTAGATCAAATCATTCCGGAAATTTGACTAAGGCTAGGCCTTGTGGGGTTTTCATGTGGGGAGAGAGTGCATTGTATACACTATTGAACCTAGTGCAGTAGTCTTGGAGACTTCCAAAATATTTCTTTTAAGGTCATTATATTCTGATAGGATTTGAAGAGGATTTTTCTTGACTTCCCATTTGTTTAAAAGTAGTTGATGAAAAGCAGGGAGGTAATTTATATTGTTAGGGGTTAAGCCTTTGAACCATTTTCTTGCTTCTCCCCCTAGAATTTGAGAAAACATTCTAAGTTTAACATTTTCATGATATATTTCTTGTCTGTCAAAGTAGTCATTCATTCTATCCACATGTTGCTGAGCAATAGTAGAACCACTAGCATCATATAAAGGAATCTTGGACTGATAGTCCTGTGGTAGAACAACTAAAGGTAAAGGAAGGACTAAGGGAACATACCATGTTGCCATGATATGAGGTTGTGGAAACAATGGAGGGTTTACAAGTGGAGGATTTACAACAGGAGGTACAGGGTTAAATGGAGGAAGGTGAACAATTGGGGATGAAGTTAGTACAACAGAATTATGTTGTAAGGTGGATGGGTGTAAAAATATCTGTGTTATCCAACTCTGAGATCTAGTCCTAGACAAGCTTTGTTCTAGGGGTGAGTCAGAGGGGATATTGTGCAAGTATTTGAGGTTTTCAGGTAGGGAACTTGATTTGTGGATTGGTCTGCTAACAGCTGAACTCTTGGTTCTAGGATACTTTCTAAGAATGATTTCAGGGTTTTCAACTATAGCAGGAGGATTTGGGTCAGGATGGCATCTGGTATGAATTCTTCTAGAAGCCAGAACTATGGACCCAACAAATTAGAAAGGTTGGAAAAGTATAACAGTCTTAAGGCACAAACCAAAATGTGAAAGAGATACTTAATCCACAAAGTATTCTTGATTGGGTTTTGTTGATGTTTTGATGATAAAATAAATTTCCCAATGGAGTCTATGGAAAACCAGTGGAGTCAGTAGACCTATTGAAAACCAGTGGAGTCACTAGGTGGAGGCGTTTTACTTGTTTTATGGCTGATTGTTGTCCACCATCAGCAATCAGGAACCATTCTTGACTAAAACTTGATTCATATAAGTTTAGAATGAGGTTTTATGAGTTTTTGAGTCTATGTTTTGCAGTTTATTACTCAGTATTCCCCAGTATGGTCACCACTATGTTGGTTCCCTGTGATTTGCAAGATTGGGAAGAACAAACACTGCAGGGGCCACATTAGAACCAATTTGGAATCATAGGACCTAGCCTCCATGGATTCAGAGAGGGATCTCTCTTATATATGTGTTTTCAGATGATATATATTTATGCTTTTGTTTTATGATATTAGGCTAGTTATGAAGTTCTAAGGACTTGTTTGTTTTGGTTGAATTAATTGATAGGTTGACAGGTCTGTGGTGTGACTAATTGAAGGGAGGTTTTAGCTGAATAGATAGACCATGAGAAAACATTAATCCATTGGGCTATGGAGTCATGAAAGAATTTAATTGTTCATCAACTCTGCAAGGGTTTTCATAGGGCAATCTAACTATATCAAGTGGATCTCTTAGATTAGATTGTGATATGAAACAATAATAAGTTGTGAAGGCAACAAAGATATAGTCAGTTAAGAATCTTCTAGCTCTACTTAAATAAGAAACGTCTTTTAAGGTAACTGTTTGAGGAAAACCAAAGGGAAGGGCATACCATAGAATTCTTTGGCTAGACTTTTAATAAGAAAACCTTTAAGACAAAAATCCAACAATACTAAGACTACTTTAAGACAAAATAAAACATTTAATATAACAGTGAGAGCAGCTAAAGAGAAAACTAAACCTATCTTATTTAACTCAACACCCAAAAAACCTTCAAAGAAACATTTTGAAGTAGACCAGAGGACATGGCATACCATAGACTTCCCTGGTTTAGACTCTACTAAGTATACTTCAAAGAAAGGCCTTAAAAACAATATTTCAAGCTACACCAAAGGAAAGGGCTCACCATAGACTTATTTGGCTCGACTCTATTAAATGATTTCTAAGAAAACAAGCTAGATGGAACTGGAGAGAAATTAAGAATTCTCCAATCAGACCTTGTAGAAGAAAACATTAAGATAAATAATGCAGATAGAAATAGGGGCCAAGAAAACATATCCTACTCTAAAACTTCTGTTCTTTTATCAGAGAAATATGGAAAAAATGGAAAACATAGGAAAAACAATGAAAAATGAGGAAAACTTCACCATTAACATAGCTCAAGAATCCTGTGAACGTTCTTGTATTACTGATGATAAAAAAATTTACATTATTCCATGTACAATAGCTCTGTGCAACTCAAAGCTTTCTCTAATCCAGCCTAACAATCCTCAACTAGCTCAGCAACAAAAATTAGTCAAATAACCACCAACTAACCAACACTAAAAATGAAGCTCACATGCAGTATTTATCTGCAAAAATGAGGAGGTGGTGCTAAGCTAGGGTTAAAAAATGTCATTTATTACAGAGTTAATGATTTTTGACCTTTGAGACCATGCAAGGCCCAAGGCAAAAATATCTGAAGGTGTTTCTCTGAAATAATAACTCCTATCTTAACTTTTGAGTTAATTTCTGTGAAATGTTTGACTTTAAGGCCTTTTTTAATAACTTTGCAATAACTGCTAGTAGATGAAAAATATCTCTGACTGTTTGTAATAATTGTTTAATGTTTTATTGAAAGAAAACATGTTGTAGGTGACATAATATCCTTTGAAGAAGTAAATGCTGTGATCTGGTCATTCGAATATGTTTCTGGGCTTAATCTGCGTTTGTTTTTATCATTGAAACTATGTTTTTAGGCCTTTAAACTTTGGATCTATCCTTTAACTTCTTGTTTCACTGTCGTTTAATCTTTGACTTTATATTTTAAACCTTTAACCTTTAATCTTTTCCTTTATCTGTCTTCGCTTTCTTTAATCTCTGCTTTGTTGGCTAATCCTCATGATTTGTCTCTGATACATGATTAACCCTCCAATCTTCATTTGTTTTATCACAATCTTTTGACTGTTTTTCTTCTCACTGTGCCTTTTGTGCGTGTGTGTTTTCTGCGCAGGGATGCATTATTTGTCGATGGAGGGTTTTAATAACCATTAATAACCATGTTTTATCGATGATTAAGCTTGAAATAGGGCCTCTGGTCCCTTTAAACTTAAATAAAACCTCGAGATCATCACCTAGAAATTTAATTAGATGTTCTTGGACCATTAGAATGAATTTTATGCATTTCTTGTTGGAAATGTAACAAGATGATGGAGCTTAGTGAAAAGAAGTCGCCTTCACTAAGTGGGCCCGCAGGCTATTTTTGGCGCAAAGTCTATTTTTAGACTATGTCTATTTTTAGACATATGGATCATGGTCTATGAGTTGCAGGATGCTATTTATGGATGATTGGTCAATTTGGTAAAAATAGATGGACCTCTATTTTTAGACATTGGGCGAAGTCTATTTTTAGACTGCCAGTCTAAAAATAGATCAGTCAAATATTATTAGCTCTTAATAATATTTGGACTATAAACATTATCTTATCCTCTTGGAGCACTTCAGTTTGATGCCTGAATGTGGCACATGCAGCTGACAGAAGGAATTACGCTATTCGTAGGGGTTAGTTGAGCTATTGCATGGTTGACTTCAATTGGAACTCATGTGGCAGAGTTTGGTGGAGTTGATGAGACAGTTGATGGAGTTGTGTTTGGTTTAACTTAGTTGAACTAGTTGTATTTAGTCTAACTGATAAATACACTAGTGATGAGTGGTGTGAATTAATTATTAATTAATTCACTAATTATTAACTCATAAATCAACTAAAGAATACATCAGCTAACTGCAATGCATGGACAGTTCAGTGGAGACCAGTGTTAGAGGTGGGTGAAAGGGTGAGTCTACTATCAGTTGTGACTATAGCTGTGCATGAGATTTGCACACACATTGATTGAGATTGCCAATGAGGATTGCGCAGTACAAGCCAGTGGGATTCGAACTTGGATCTCATCATTATTCATCTTGGATTGCGTAGTAGAGGCAGGCAGACAGGTGGAAGAGATTTGAACTTGTGACTTGTTCATATCTGAGCTAGTTTGTGTGTAGCATGTGAGATAGTGCTGAGAGCTGTGAGGAGCTTTTGTGCTATGTATTGTTACATGTTCTCTATCATTATAATATACAGATAGTTGGGGGTTTTCAGCTGTAAGCTTTCCCCATTACATACTGTGTTATATGTGCGCTTGATTATGTTTTAATGTGCGCATGCGACTGCTTCTAATTCCGCAAATTGATGATCAATGGTAGAAGAGGTTATGTATTATGCATGAAGCTCAAATAGTGTAATCGCATAATACTCATGAGCAATTTAGCTATTGTTCGAAATTTTCACATGGTACTGGGTTAAATTGACTACCCGATCTATTGTTGCTGATTACATTTATTTCTTTGGTGACAGAGTCTCGTACGAGGGCCGTGTAGCCTCCGGATCCATCCCTTATTCGAAAGGTGACATATACAAGAATGCCCCTACAGTCGATCTCTGTGCTAGAAATACTTTGTTCTCACAGATCAGAAGCGGTTGAGTTTTGAGCTGGTGGAATTCGAATTTGGAGCAGTGTTTTTTCTTGGTGTCGAAGTCAAAATGTCTTTCAACGGATTGCGATTGGAGTATGCCCTTGAGGGAAAATCGAATTATGTTGCATGGAAGGATAGGATGGAGGTGGTGTTAGATGACAATGGGCTGAAGGAGTTCATAGATGCTGAAGTCCCAAAGCCTATTGATGCTGCTCAAGTTGAGGCTTGGCAAAAGAAGACAGCAAAATGTCGAAGGATTCTGTTGGAGGGCGTGAAGGATCACATTGTATCCAGCCTGCATGGTAAAGCTTCTCCATACTTGATGTGGAAAGCATTGACAGATTTATTCCAAAGAAAGAGCGACCAGAGGAAGTTGGCGCTCAAGGATAAACTCAGAAACATAAAGATGGAGAAAGGCGACAGTATACCCAAGTACCTCATGAAGTTCACCCAATGCAGGGATGAGCTGGGAAGTGTGGGGGTGACTGTAGATGAGGAGGACTTGGTGGACTTGGCTCTCCTTGGTCTTCCGAAGAGTTGGAATTCCTATCAGGACTCTGTCAATGGTCGGGAGAAATTTCCAGGATGGGAGCGACTTTGGTCGGATCTCATGCAAGAGGAGATAAGGCGGAGTACCAGGGACGAACCTTCATCAAAGGCATCTGATGAAGAAAACTGCGCTTTGGCTGCTAAAGCAAAGAAGGGGAAGAGCAAGAAAGCTTCTCATTCCGGTGTGAAAGGCAAGAAGCAGGACATGTCCAAGGTGAAGTGCTTTCACTGTCACCAGCACGGACATTATGCCACAAATTGTCCGCAAAAGAAGAAAAATAAGCATGCTGCTGGATCTGCAGCGGGAGAGGCCTTAGCCTCGCAGTTTGAGCTGGATTTTTCGCTGATCGCATGCTTGGTATCAAGTGTGATGGGTTCAGTTTGGTTCTTGGACAATGGTGCGTCTTTTCACATGACAGGAGATCGAGATTTGTTTTCTGATCTGGATGAGAAAGATCTTGGAGTGCACATCGAGATGGGCGATGATGGTAGATACAGTGCGACCGGTATCGGTACCATTTCCTTTGAGAGGGAGTCTGGTAAACCCTTCATATTGAAGGAAGTGATGCATGTTCCAGGATTGAAGAAGAATCTTATCTCTATGGCGATGTTAGAAGACAAGGGATATGATGTTGTCTTTAGCAAGGGAAAGGATTTCCTGCGCAGTAAGGCAATTGGTGAGACCCGGAGGATAGGGGTTTGAGTTAAGAACCTTTATCAATTGCAAGTAGATGGTTGCGCAGCAATGGCAGGCAAGGCAGAAGGAGTGGTGAGTCGGGATGATGGCGAGTTGTGGCACCGGAGATTGGGCCACCTTCACCATGGAGCTTTGAAGATACTGCAGCAGATTTCTACTGGGCTTCCTAAGGGTACTCTTGCGTAGTCAGATCAGTGCAAGAGATGTACCTTGGGAAAATTTGTGAAAGCCACCTTTCACGAGAAGGATAGTCGCGCCACAACGATCCTTGAGAGAATTCACACAGACGTGTGTGGACCTTTCTCAGTAGCTTCGACAGCAAAGCACAAGTACTATGTGATCTTTGTTGATGATTTTTCTCGAAAGTGCTGGATCTTCTTCATGCAGAAGAAGAGCGAGACATACTCAAAGTTCTATGAGTTCAAAGCGCTGGTTGAGAAGGAATCGGGGAAGCATGTGAAGGCTCTTAGGAGTGACAATGGTGGTGAATTCATCTCTGTTTAATTCAAGGACTTTTGCAGCGCAGAAGGAATTTGAAGAGAGCTCATAGCACCTCATAACCCACAACAGAACGGGGTTGCTGAGTGGAAGAATAGAACGATCGTGGGTGCTGCACGGGCGATGTTGCATGATCAGGGCCTACCCATTCACTTGTGGGCGGAGGCATGCAATACTGCAGTATATGTGCAGAATCGTTGTCCTCACAAGATACTTGGCATGAGTACACTCGAGGAGGCGTTTTCTGGTAAGAGGCCTGATATTTCCCATTTGAGGATTTTTGGTTCACCTGTCTACATTCATGTGACGAAGGATGCCAGGAAGAAGCTGGAGCCGACCGCAGAGGTTGGGATATTTGTGGGGTACACTGATACGCCCCACAACTATTGTGTGTATTTTCCAGACAGTCGCAAGACTGTTGTGCGACGGGATATCAAATTTCAGGAGGAGAAAGCCATGAAGTGTTCGCTTGAGAGGGAGCCACACTTGCATGCAGATGAGGAGCTATTAGTTCTTAAGGATGAGCTTCCGGATGTGGATCAGCCACAAGAGGAAGTTCATGGAGTGGAAGAGACCACTCATGCAGCGCCAACCATCAGAGGGCGCAAGCGCACTACAGAAGCTGAGCGACTGGCTCAAGATGCAGAGAAGGTTGTAGGACCACCTATAGCACAGCGCAGACAGAGACAGTCACCGGATCGGTACACTAGATACATGGCTCTTATGAGTCAATGTGTCGTGACGAAGCCATCCTCTTTTGAGGAAGCTGTGGAGGAACCCGCATGGGTAGATGCCATGATCGAAGAATATGATTCGATCGTCAGAAAAAGTGCATGGGAGATTGTCCCAAGACCGGAGGGGAAATCAGTGGTGGGTTCGCGATGGATCTACAAAGTGAAGCAGGCGGCTGACGGGAGTGTGGAGAAGTACAAGGCGAGATTTGTCGCCCGTGGCTTTTCACAGATCGAGAGGATCGATTATGAGGAGACCTTTGCACCTGTCGCAAGGTACTCTTCCATACGGACGATCCTTGCTCTCTCAGCGCAGATGGGGTGGCACATTCATCAGATGGATGTGAAGACTGCGTTCCTCAATGGAGTTATTGAGGAAGAGGTGTACATAGAGCAGCCTGAAGGTTTTGAAATCTTCAGCAGTGAGTCGCATGTGTGCCGACTCAAGAGAGCACTGTACGGGCTGAAGCAAGCACCTCGTGCTTGGTACACTCGGATAGACAGCTACTTCACCGGTCTTGGATTCTCCAAGAGTGAGGCGGATCCAAACCTGTACCAGATTGTGGTGGAGGGGAAGCTGTTGATCATCGTACTGTATGTAGATGATCTGATTTTGACTGGCGACGAGCAGTTGATACTTTCATGCAAGGAGGATCTTTCACGAGAGTTTGAGATGAAGGACTTGGGCATCCTTCATTATTTCCTGGGATTGGAGATTTGGCAGTGCAGCGGAGGACTGTTTGTTTCTCAGGGCAAGTATGCCCGGGAGATTCTGGAGAGGTTCAACATGCAAGGCTGCAAGCCTGTTGACACTCCTCTTCCTGGTGGTTGGAGGAAGGAGGATGCTACTTCAGCGGAGGTAGTGGATGCCACTGTCTATCGACAGTTGGTGGGGTCGCTTATGTATCTGGTCAATACACAACCCGATATATGCTATGCTGTTAACCAGCTTTCGCAAGCTATGGTTAAGCCTACCAAGCTCTTCTGGAAGGCAGGCAAGCATGTATTGTGTTATCTTAGAGGCACATCGGGATATGGTTTGTGGTACAGACAAGAGGATGAGGTGAAGCTGTGTGGCTTCACGGATGCAGATTGGGCAGGGAGCCCAACGGACAGAAAGAGCACATCTGGAGGGATCTTCAGTATCGGGTCGACAACAGTTTCTTGGTACAGCAGGAAGCAGAGATCCGTGGCACTCAGTTCAGCAGAGGCCGAGTATATGGCAGCAAGTTTGGCTGCATGCAAGGCTATATGGATGAGGAAGATCCTGGTCGGGTTGTTCGGTTCACACTTAGAGCCTACTGTGATTTATTGTGATAATCAGAGTTGCATTAAACTCTCGGTTAATCCAGTATTTCATGATAGATCTAAACACATTGACATCTGGTATCATCATATCAGAGATTGTGTGCAGCGGAAGATCATGTTACTTTCATACATTCCCATGGAGGATCAGGATGCTGATATCTTGACGAAGGCGCTCACCAGGAGCAAATTCGAATACCACAGAGGCAGGATAGGGGTTGCAGATAATCCATATCTTGTTGAGAGGGAGTGTTGAAAATGCAACAAGATGATGGAGTTTAGTGAAAAGAAGTCGCCTTCACTAAGTGGGCCCGCAGGCTATTTTTGGCGCAAAGTCTATTTTTAGACATATGGATCATGGTCTATGAGTTGCAGGATGCTATTTATGGATGATTGGTAAAGTTGGTAAAAATAGATGGACCTCTATTTTTAGACATTGGGCGGAATCTATTTTTAGACTGCCAGTCTAAAAATAGATCAGTCGAATATTATTAGCTCTTAATAATATTTGGACTATAAACATTATCTTATCCTCTTGGAGCACTTCAGTTCGAGCTATGGATGTGGCACATGCAGCTGACAGAAGGAATTACGCCATTCCTAGGGTTTAGTTGAGCTATTGCATGGTTGACTTCAGTTAGAACTCATGTGGCAAAGTTTGGTGGAGTTGATGAGACAGTTGATGGAGTTGTGTTCGGTTTAACTTAGTTGAACTAGTTGTATTTAGTCTAACTAATAAATACACTAGTGATGAGTGGTGTAAATTAATTATTAATTAATTCACTAATTATTAACTCATAAATCAACTAAAGAATACATCAGTTAACTGCAGTGCATGGACAGTTCAGTGGAGACCAGTGTTAGAGGTGGGTGAAAGGGTGAGTCTACTATCAGTTGTGACTATAGCTGTGCATGAGATTTGTGCACACATTGATTGAGATTGCCAATGAGGATTGCGCAGTACAAGCTAGTGGGATTCGAACTTGGATCTCATCATTATTCATCTTGGATTGCGCAGTAGAGGCAGGCTAATAGGTGGAGGAGATTTGAACTTGTGACTTGTTCATATCTCGAGTCTTTGTGTAGCATGTGATATAGTGTCGTAGATCCGTGAGAGCTTTGTGCTATGTATTGTTACATGTTCTCTATCATTATATTGCTGGGCGTATAGTTGGGGGTTTTTTAGCTGTAATATTTCTCATTACATACCGTGTTATATGTGTGCCTGATTTTGTTTTAATGTGCGCATGCGACTGCTTCTATTTCCGCAAATTGATGATCAATTGTAGAAGAGGTTATGTATTATGCATGAAGCTTAAATAGTGTGTAATCAGGATAATCTCGAATACTTAGCTATTCAAATTCGCATTTCCTTCGCATTTCTGCCATTAAACCTGCACACAAAACAAATAATTAGCTTCAAAACCTGCGGGGAAGGCTTTTCTACGTTTTACAGGGGTTTCTCAGGATTTTGGGCATTTATAGGGGCAAGAATGGTGAATCAGGACTTGGTTCCATAGGTGGAACCTGTGAGGAATTTGAACGGAGGGTGGCGGTGTTTAAATCTTAGCACGGAGGGAAAAGAGGTTTTTGAAAACCGGGAGGTGGTTTTCACATAGACGAGGAGGCAGTAATGGTTTTAAGAGGGGGCATGTTATTCCACTTAGCGAATGCCGTGTGGCAAGAGGAAACCTCCCATTTCGTAATTTTAAAAGCATTAACTTTGGCGCAAAAATATTTGTGATATATACCGTGGGCCGTCGGATCTCGGGGGTGAAGATCGACAGTGATCAGGTGATCTGGGGTGGAGAGCAGCTGGAGCAGTGGGGTCCGAGTGTGGAGTGACGTGGTGTGGGTTTCAAAAATATAAAGAGGGGCCCGGGGTCTTTATAAACCAAGTGAATGTGCTTTTATCAGGTAAAAAGCAAAGTTTATGAAGGGTTTTGGATAAGGTGCGGAGGGGGCTTAAAAACGTTCAAGTGGGGTTTAAGTAATAGGTTGGGTTTGGGTCATATGAGAGCGAGGCTAAGTAAAAGGGGTTCGGGTTTTGAAACATAAAAGCAGGTTTTATATTTAAAAACAGAGCTCTTTAATATAAAACAAAATGACCTGAATATTCTAATTTTTACCTTTAGAAACAATGTAAAAGGGCATTTTTACATTGTTTTGGTGGAAAAGGAGGAAAATGAAGAAGGTGGGGGTTTGTTGAAGGGTCATAGTGGATGAAATGGGTTTTTAGAGGGGAAAATGAGTGAAGGAGAGTTTGGGTAGGGAAGGGGAGTGAGAATGGGAGAAATAAGCCCAAAAGAAGTTCTTTAAGAGCAACAAGGTAATTTTGGTAAAGCAGAGATGAAATATAGTGAAAAAAGGTTTATTTAGGATAATGAAGGCAGCGATATTTCTAAAGATAGCTTATAGGCAAAAATTCCATTTTTAGCTGCTTGGGGAAAATCAATAGTCACCTAGTGAACTTTGTAGAATACATGAGGATAACACAACCCATTAATCCTATAACTGATATTCAACTTCCCTTTCACTTAGATCTCAACTTGGTCTCCACTAGAACTGACATGCATGAAACTAATAATAGTAAATCCTCAATTGCATGTGAGATCACTGATTGTGAATTAAACAATATTTAATTCACTTTATCTCTCATTAGTGTATCAACCAGTTACAACTAGCACAACTGAGTTTAACTCACTTAACTGAGTTAAACTGATTACAACCTGCATTACCTAATGCACCACTACACTTCAAACTCTGTTACAACTAGAATTACTCTGCATGCCTCACCAACTACCCTAAACTCAAATTCATGAGATAACTGATTTTATCACACTCAGTTAAACATTACAAGTTATTTTTAGATTATATTACATTTTATTGTCCATCTTAATTAGGGGATAACTAAAATAGACATGCACCAAATTTAACCCACACTAGTCTAGGTGCTGCTAAGACCTGTGGTCCCACACTAGTGTAGGTGATAAAATTTCTTATTGAACTTCAACACTCCCTCTCAACAAGAAAGAGATTATCCTTCACCCTGATCCTGCCTCTATGGTATTCAAATTTTCTCCTGGTGAGTGCCTTTGTCATAATATCTGCATCTTGATATTTCGTGGGAATGTACTGAAGTAACATTATTCACCTCTACACACAATCTCTGAGATGGTGGTATCACATATCTGTGTGCTTGGACCTATCATGAAACACATGATTAATAAAGAGTTTAATGCAACTCTGATTATCACAATGTATCATTTTCAAATCCATCTGATAACCAAACAAACCAACCAAGATATTTCTCATCCTCATAACCTCACATGTAGCTTGACTTGTTGCCATGTATTTATGCTTCTGCTGAACTGAGTGCCATAGATCGTTGCTTCCTGTTGTACCAAGAAACTGTTGTTGATCCTATGCTAAAGATCCCTCCTGATGTGCTCTTTTTTTCTGATGGACTACCTGCCCATTCTTCATCCATGAAGCCTTGAAGCTTTACTCCCTCTGTCTGTCTGTACCATAATCCATACTTTGATGTGCCCCTCAAGTATCTCAAGACATGCTTCCCCACCTTCAAAAATAGCTTGGTAGGCTTAACCATAGCTTGACTCAGTTGGTTAACTGCATAGCAAATGTATGGTTTGGTGTTCATTAGATACATTAGTGAACCAACTAACTGCTTGTAGATAGTAGCATTCACTACCTCTCCAGAAGTAGCATCCTCTTTCCTCCAATTTCCTAGAAGAGGAGTGTCCATGCGTTTGCAACTCTTCATATGAAACTTACCCAGTATCTCTTTGGCATACTTGCCTTGAGAAACAAAAATTTCACCATCCCGCTGCCATATTTCCAAGCCAAGGAAATAATTAAGGATTCCCATTTCTTTCATTTCAAACTTCCTTGCAAGATCCTCCTTTCATGAGTGTATAAGCTTCTCATCACCAGTCAAAATTAGATCATAAAAATAAAGTACAATAATCAATAACTTACCCTCAACCACAATCTAGTACAGGTTTGTATCAGCTTCACTTTTGGTGAAGACCATTCCATTGAAATATCTATCTATCCAAGTGTACCAAGCACGAGGTGCTTGCTTCAACCCATATAGTGCTCTCTTGAGTCGACACACATGTGAATCACTGTTGAAGTTCTCGAAACCTTCTAGCTCCTCTATGTACACTTATTCCTCAATGAATCCATTGAGAAACATATTTTTCACATCCATATGATGAATGCGCAACCCCATCTGCGCTGAGAGTGCAAGGATGGATCTAATGGAAGAGTACCTTGCAAATGGTGCAAAAGTCTCATCATAATCGATCCCCTCAATCTGTGAGAATCCTTGGGCCACAAATCTGGCCTTGTATTTCTCCACACTCCCATTAGCAGCTTGATTTACCTTGTAGATAATGCTAGTCATAAGTATTTTTCATTATTTGTAGATGACTAAATATTGGTTCTAGATTTCTAAAAACAACATTCCTTGAATATTGTGAGTTTTAGAAATCTCACTGGCTTCATTATCATTTTTCATACTTTTTCACTATTCTATCAGTTTTCCATTTCATGGTTACCCTATCAATCCTAAAAAACTCTTTATGGGCTTATGCCTCTCATCTCCATCCTTATTTCCCGCCTATGACCTCATTACTCTATTTTTCCTTGCCCGTAACTCTACTTTCCATCTAGGGTTTCCTATAGCCTACCCCTTCCCATGTTCACCATGTTCCTTAAGCATTGATGGTCTCAAAACTATCTCTATAGGCTCTTTATATAAATCAAGTACTTTGGATTTTGGATCTTCAACAACACTTTGAAAAATACTCTATTTTCACTAGAGGTCTCCAAGCCAATTTTCGGTCAAGATCAGGTCAAAGAACCCTCCCACAAGGTCAATTAGGGTTTCACATGTTTTAAGGTCACTATTGGATGTCTTAGACACTGTTTTTCTTTGTTATAATCTGGTTTAGAGGTATTGAAATGTTGAGACATGGTTATTCAAGAAAAGATAGAAAAGTCTCCAAAGAAGATTACCTTATCAAATTCAAGGTCTGCAAGACGTAAATGTAAACTTTGACACTTCTGCAGGAGTGTTAAAAAGTCTATCAGCAGAAAGTTGATGAGGTAGGAGGTCTGCTCTTGAATGAAGACATATTGCAGCAAGGAAGACATAAAACACTTGTTCTTGTAGAGAATTAGGGTTTTTGAGCTTGATGGTCCAACAATGTGCCAAGAAGTGATCAAATGCATAAATGACCATGGAGGAGGTACACCAAAAACCAAACATGAAGAAAAGTCTATCAGAGATTGATGAGATGGGGAAAAAGGTGAGGTGAACTGGACAAAAATGAATGAACTTGAAAGGGGTATAGAGAAATTAGAATACAACACTGATGATTGTCTTAAAGCACTCCAGATGCTTAGGGTTTTGGAAAAGTAACCAGAGAAGGTGAAATGATGATGTTAAATCTCACGGTGAAAGAAAAGGAAGGATTTTGAAGATGTCATTCTTTTTTCAGATCCCAAACTTGTCAAAATGAGTTTGCCATGCCTAAATGATGAAATGATGATTTTAACTCCATGATGACAACAAAGGAAGGATTGTGAAGGTGCTGTGTGTGCAATCATCCCAAATTTTGCCAAGGTGAATGTGTCATGCCTCAAAGAGCAAAGGTGTAGAGAATATCAGTAAGAAAGGTAAATTCAAGGTTTTCAGTCACCTGCCAAACAAAAGATGATTTGAGCTCCAAGGTAGGAATAAAAGAAGTTTTTGGAGATACTAATAATGTGTAAGAATCCTAAGGTTGTCAAAAGTGAACTTATCATGTTTCAAAGAGTAAGAGAAAGCCAAGGCAGTGTTTTCAATCACCTGCAATCAAAAGTGTCAAAGAAGGTAAAAACATGGTCTGTGTTAGTCATCAGTAATTTTTTACTTCGTATATGACTAAATGATTTCCCTAGATTACTAGAAAAAAATTTCATGAACATTGTGAGTTCTAGAAATCTCACTGCCTTCATTATCCTTAAGATAATTTTTTCACTATTTCATCATCCCATCATGTCAAACTCAACTCACACATCCCAGAAGACCCATCATGGGCACAGGTCACTCATTTTGTCTTTTTTGTGTCATCTTTGACCTCAATCCTTTTTTTTTGATTTAAGCCTAAACCCCTCTACTGCTACCTAGGCCCACCAAATAGCTATCTCTCCTACATCTCCAGAAATGCCTCAAGCATTTATGGTCTCAAAACTGTCTCTGTAGGCTCTTTAGATAAATCAAGTACATTGGATTTTGGATCTTCAATACATCAGTCTATCAAAACTTTGTTTTACACCTAAAGATCCGAAAGTCTAAGTTTTCAGTCAAAATCCAAGTCGAAGGAACCTTCCACTAGGTCACCTAGGGTTTCACAGGTCATAGGGTGGATTTGGTATCCTAAAATCTCTGTTTTATCTGTATAAGGAGACTGCATTCAAAGAAGAAGAGGGACAAGTAACTTTGTCCAAAAATGATCAGAAATCCATTCAAGAAAGGCTTCCTTAGCCTAAAGCACAAATTCTACAAGGGACAACTGCCCTTGCTCACATTTCTGCAAAAACGATCAAGATGGCCATCAACCTAAAAAGAGGTAAGGTAATAGGGTGAAATCATCACAAGAAGACCATCTACAACAAATAGAAAGGAAACAGGCCTGTGTTTAAAGAGAATCAAGGTTTTTCTGACTAATTGGAAAAATAGTCTTGCCAAAGCAAGAAGCCAGTCCAGGGACAACAAGGGTAGAGGTCACCTGAACACCACCAAGTACACATTGAAGATTTTCAGAAATAATAAATGAGTTTTGAAAGGTTATAGAGAACTTAGAAGACAACACTATTTACTTTTCTCTAACAACCCTAAAACCTAGGATTTTGGAAAGATAGACATAACAGGTCCAAGAAAGATGACAAGCCCTCCTTCATAACATTATATGGCCTCCAAAAGTTATCTAAGGTGTCCCTTAGGGTTTGTCAAAGGCGACACTGTTTCATTTGCACGAAAGAGAGAAATCGCAAAGAATATTAGTTTAAGAGGCTAACTTCCCAAATGGAGTAAAAGGTATTCAAAGTAAAAAAAAGAAAAAAACCAAAGATGTGTGTGTTGTGTCTCAATCTAGTCTCCTAAACTGAGCTCATTTAATTGTCAACCAGGATTTGTAAACTGCTGAAGTGAAGTGTACCATATGTACCTAGGTGCTTGTTTCCTAATGCGCTGTGTGTAGTTTTTTGTGATGTTTTTGGTCTTTTATGTTGATTTATGATGTTTTTGGTCTTTTGGTGTTTTATGTTTATAATGAAAATGCCTAGAGAACTAATGGAAAGAAGTTGATGGTCAAAAAAAGAGTTAAGCCTAATGTATGGAATGGTAAATGCAATTGAAAACAATGAAGCTGCATCCGAACTATGACTAAATAAAACAAAAGCTCGATAATGACTTCTCGTGCAATTGATAATGACTTCTCAGGCAAATGACACAAACTAAACTTGAAAAATGATCACTAAATATGCAAGTTCTCTAACTGAACAGTTAAACACTAATGATGCAATATTCTGTCTTAGCTCATCTATTCCATGATTAATCGCTAATTCTATTCTGCAATTTAATTGAATGTCACAGAACTTATACTCAAAGAGTTGTTGGTTTCTTTTCCAAAGTAGTTCTTTTGAGGAAGAGCTCTGTTTATGATGAGGAATTTGCAGAGATATTTCAGACCTTGTAATGATGTTATCTTCTATTCCTATGGTTATGGTTCACTGATGGTTTTCAGAAAAAAAAGATATTTGTAAATAATGAAGGATGTCTTGTGAATCCTAACAACTAAAGTAATCTATTGTGCAAAGGATGACAGTGTGACTATGAGATGCAAGTGCAATAAGTTGATCTAAAAATGAACCTAAGATGCTACTAAACTAGCACAATGTTGAACTATGAGTCATCATCAAACTTGAAACAAAGTAGCTGAACATGAATTAAATGCAAAATGAAACTCCGGAGCATTCTAACTAACATGCATTATTCTATGAAGTTACACAATCTGTTTGTTCATCATTAGTGATATTTTGGAAGAGTTCCTTCTTGTGGAAGAGGTAGAACAATTCTGACTGTGGACTTGTATGCAATTGAAAACAAATGAACTAAAAACAAATGAAAAACTAAGCTATCACATCACGGTCATATCTTGAACTTCTTAAGGATGTCTTGGAAGAATTTCTTCTTGTGGAAGAATGATTAGGACAAGTGCAACTGTGATAATGAGTAACAAAAACTACAATTACTTCCTACAGTACTATAGTTATTCATCATTCAGTGTTATGATCTATTGGAAGAATGTCTTCTTGTGAAAGAACTGGAATGAATATAACCACAATATCTAGTTAAAAACAAATACAAATTTAACTCCTATCCTACAATACCATAGTCATTAAGCATTCATCATTTTGATCTATTGGAAGAATGTCTTCTTATGGAAGAACTGGAATGAATTATGGCTACAGTAGCTAGTTAAAACAAATACAAATCTAACTGATATCCTACAATACCATAGTCATTAATCATTCATCATTTTGGTATGTTGGAATAATGTCTTCTTGTGGAAGAACTGGAACGAATTATGGCTACAGTATATAAAACAAAACAACTATCAATTCAAATGCAAAATATAAAGGCAGCTAGGAAAAACTTATCTAGTTTACGCAAAAGAAATCCGTGCAAGAGGCAGGGGCCCTCTACCACTTGACGGCATTCAACTCCAAATTAAATCACCTTCTTCGAATAAATTTTGTGCTCCATTATTGTTGTTAGTTCGAACATAACACTTTGTGTTTTCAAAGAGGCAGTAAACGAGTTTACACAAAAATCTGTGATAAATCTAATACAATTTTAACTAAGCTCTCGGTCTACTCGAGTTTATAAAGTAAATGCAAGTAACAATAATTGCAAAATTTGGAATGATGTCTTTCCATATCCGAATCATCTTAGGAGTCTTTGAGGTGGCTACGTGAAGAAGAAAAGACACCTGGATTGAGACAATCCTAGTAGGAGTCTTACTTCACAAATGTGTTCCCACGTGCATAACCGTACCCAGAATTCATTTCCTCTCCCGTGATGAGCAACAAACCATGTAGGCACGACGTGGATCATGCCCATATGCGTTTTTCCTCAAGAGGCCACCTGGAACATACTCAAACATAAAGATGGTACATGAATGTGGGTTAACTACGGATACTGCATTTTAACGACTAGTTAGAATCAAAATGCTTAACAATGGCAACAATACCAAGATGCTAGTCGATCATATAACCATTCTATAAATGGTAACTATTTTTATTGATCAATTGGGTTTAAAAATAGAAATGGACAAGGAGAATGAGGTAAATGAGGTGAAGGAAGAACAAATTTTGAGGCTCAACACATGCCCCCACTTCTTGCTTCTGCACCGTGTCCTCGTACAGGCCTATCTATAATTCAGAGGCTTGGGTTTGTCCTAATCCCCTTCTTCTCCTTTGTGTGAAAGCTAGAGGCCTTCTGGGTTTCCTGATCACAAGTTTGAACCTGAGGTTTGTGAGTGCCCTGATTAACTTTTTGTTCCTTGTCTTCATCTTCTCATTGGTCCTCTCCACTTTGTCTATATGCAGGGATAAGGTTGAGTTCATGTCGGTCTTGAGCTTGATTTGATCTTTGAGAATTTCATTCTCATTTTTGATGTGTCTATTCAACACTTCCAACTCATACCTATCCCTCCTTAATATATCAATTTCAGACAGTGGAGGACTGGGGGTTCTTTCTCTGCTTTCTGAAGCTGTCTTCTCTAAGGTTTCCACATAATCATAGATTTCCTGTTGAGCAGGATCAATCTCAGGGGTGCCTTCATAAAAATCTTCTTCATCATCCTCTTCAATGGATGTTTCTTCATCCTCAATATTGATTACCCCTGTTTGTTTGATTGATGTTTTCTTCAATTTTCCCTTTAATCTGTGGCTTCTCCTAGATTGAGAGGATCCCTCTCCTTTCTCTGTGGTAGATTCCTTGATTATCTTTTCTTCTTTAAGTTGCCTCTTGATTCGAGTCAACTTCTCCAAAATGATTTCTTCACTGCTCTCTTGGACTGGTTTGTCGATTTCAACTTTTGAAGTCCTCCATTTCCTACTTCTCTTTGTGGGTTGTGGTTCAGGTGATAGTTCTTTTGCTTCTTCAAAATGATTTCTTATTAAGAAATCATCCCATATATCATTTGTTTTAGATAGATGATGCTCAATCAAAATTTTGACCAACCCATGATGATACAGGGTTGTCTCTAAAAACTGAACTCTTCTCTGAACACGGGAAGCCATTTTCTTCAGACTTTGATGCAAGAAATATGGTAGATTTAAATCTTCTCCCAGAAAATGCATCATTAGTCTAATGTGGTAGACATAAAATGTCCCATATCTACCCTCACATGTAACAAATTTTTGTAAAAGAAGTAGTATATTTCTCCATTTGCTTTTCAATGCAGTGCTGGGAATTCCTTTCTTGAATACACTAACATCCATATTTGGTGATTTTAAAATTTGTTTCCGGGAGTCATTGTGGAATTCCCTATTTTTAAACCATCTCTCCCCAGTTCTGGATAATCCTGTAGCCTCTGCTATAAAAACTTCAATAACAGTAAACTTGACATCCCCTATTTCAACTTCGGTACCTTGGAATGATCTGGCAAATGTTTTGGTGACTTCCTTATGGAAGCCATTAAATTTTTCCAAGAATTGAAGCCATCCTATTTTTTGTAACATCTCCTTGCATTGTGGGTAACCTTCTAAATATTTTGATCCCACAGGCTCAGTCCTTACGATGAAACCCATGATTTTTTTTTCAATATCAAATTAACACTCTTCTCTACCCACAAAACAATGACTTTTACTTTCGGATTAAAATGGCTTCAAGCTCTAAATGAAAATGGCTTCAATTTTGGAATGACATACCTTTGATTTATAATAGCAACAGCTTCAAAACCTCTGGCTGGTATGCCTCTGTTTGATAATGAAAAATGCCTTCGAAACCTCAGACTGATGTGCTTCTGTTGAACTTTGGAGTGATATGAAAGCAATTTCAAATTTCGAGCTAATATGCCTCTGATAGACAGTGGTAGATGGTTTCAAGTTTCTTTTTGTGCAATACCTCTAGCTCTTAGTAGCAAACGGTTTCAGTTTTAATACTGCAATACCTCTGTCTTTGGTAACAGAAAGACTTCAAACTCAATCACTGATAAACACCTCTGTTTCTAGTAACAACAGACTTCAAACTCAACCTCTGTCTCTGATAACAACAGACTTCAAACTCAACCTCTGTCTCTGGTAACAAATGGTTTTCGAACTCAATCACTACCACACCTCTGTCTTTGGTAGCAAAAGACTTCAATTTTAACACCTCTGTCTTTTGGTAACAACGGACTTTAAACTCTACACAGCCACAATTCTGTGTTGACAGTGGAAATGCTCCAAACTTCGTTCACAGTGATATGCTATCTGTTCACGGGATCAAGTGGTTTTGAGTTCTCACACCGTTATACTTCCAAATTTACCTCTTCTGATCTGCTCCTGATGATAGTAATGCCTCTGTCTTCGGAATGGAATACTGGCTACGGAATGAAGTTATGGCAAATGATCACAGCATAGAGTAGTGGAGTGAGGTGGAGGGATTGTATTAATGATTGAGAAGACGGCGGAGGATTTACGACGGCAGGGAAAATCATCATCATTAAATAACTTGGTTAAGAGTCGTGGGAAATTCAAATGCTTTGGCCGTTTCACCGCTTAAATGCTATCGGATATAAAATTTGAAATGGAAGGTTTTAATACAAAGTCTGTAGAGGGTTTGTTGGTGTTTGATCAATAAAACAATTAAAACAACCTTTCGAATAATCCAAAACTAAACTATGTTAAACTTTTATGAAATGCCATCGTAATTTAAATTTGTTACCTCTGCCCTTTATTTGATGATTTTGTAGCCTTTGTCTTCTCTGCTCATCTTTGGAGGAATCTTTCACAATTTTTCTTGATGTTTTTGATTCATGAATTCACTGGATCACTTTGTTGTAATTCTGATGTCTGCTGGTTGATGCCTTCAGGGTTTATAGCTGCGAAAAGACTGTCGGGCTGCAAAAAGGCTGATCAGCTGCAGAATGTCCACTGAGCTGCAGAATGTTCCTGTAGAACACTTTAATCATGAAAATGAAATGTTTTTGGAGGATGGGTGAAATGTTATGAAAATGGATGAAAATGGATGATGGATTATGATATGTATGAAGTGGATAATGGAATAAAATGGATTCAGTTCATGGAATGAAGGAACATAAGGGTTGTACTGCAATTCATGACATATTTTATTCACTTGCAGCAAGATATCAAATTCTATGTTTTGACATAAAAATGAAGTGAATGGAAGATGGAGTGAAATGAATGAGATGTGGAATGGAGTGAAATGTGAATGATGGATGAGATGAAGTATGGATGGATAAGTGAATGGAGTGAGATGAAATGAATCATAAGTACTATGGCACTGAACTTATGATTTTTATAACAGCTGCTTAGAAACAAAAATAGGAAAAGTTAGAGTGTCAGAGAGACTCTGATTTTCACCCTATCTTTTCTGTATAAACATGCCAATCAGTGATTGGTTTTCATGTTTATACCTTTATTTTATTTTTTTTATTTTTATTTTTATTTTTTTTTCAAAAGAGAAATGCTTCAGAAAATTTAATCAAGTTGATGAAGAAGAGAGACTCTTCTTCATTAACTTCACATCATTGTCTCCTTGGAACTTCTTGACAAACTCTTCTCTTGGGAGTGGCTTGTGGTATAGCTTCAGTCTATGGCCATTCACAAGAAAAGTGACCTCCTCTTCATCTATAGTTCTGATTTTTACTGCCCCATTATCAAAAATTCGAACAATTTCATATGGCCCAAGCCAATGTGTCTGAAATTTCCCTTGAAAATCCTTGAATTTTGAATCAAACAAGAGAGCCCAGTCACCCTCTTTAAATTTCTTCTCCTTGATGTACTTGTCATGCCATCTAGCCCTTTGCTGTTGGACTAGACTTGTTTTCTGAACTGCATCTTGCCTGATCTCATCCAATTCATTAATTTTCTCCAGTCTATGCTTTTGTGCCTCCGTTAGATCAAGTCCTAGCTGAAATGCCATCTTGAATGTTTGAATTTGGAACTCTATAGGAAACAAAACTTGCTTTCCATAAACAAGCTCATAAGGAGTATGGCCTGTTGTGTTTCTCCATGTAGTTCTATAGGCCCACAAGGCTTCAGGAAGCCTATCTACCCAATCTCTTCTATGTAGATGAACAATCTTTGTTAGGATTCCTTCAATGACTTTATTAGTGGATTCCACTTGACCATTTGCTTGTGGATGATAAGGAGTAGATGTTCTATGTCTGATTTTGTAATTCTCCATCATTTTCTCCACTAGCCTTGATGTAAATTGAGCTCCTTGATCTGTAACAATTTCCCTTGGAACACCAAAACGAGTAAAAATATCCTCAAAAAGAAAATTAACTACAGATGATTCATTAGCAACAAGTAATGGTTTAGCTTCTACCCATTTAGTAACATAATTAGTGCAAACTAATATATATTTCTTTTGTCTTGATGGAGAACTAATAGGTCCTACAAAATCCAAAGCCCATTTTTCAAAAGGTTCAATGTGTACCTGAGGTTGTAATGGCATCTCACCTGAAGGAGAAGGTTTCCCTACCCTTTGGCAACTGTCACACCTTTTTACATATTCCTTTGCATCTTTGAACAAGAATGGCCAATAATATCCTAAGTTAAGGATCTTATAGGCTGTCCTCTTATTTGCAAAGTGTCCGCCACAAGGTTCATCATGACATGCCTTGAGAATTTCAGGCATCTCATCTTCACGAACACACCTTCTAATGATCAAATCTGAACCTGTCTTGTACAACTCATTAGCGACCCATGAATATCTTGCACTATCATTAATGATTTTTCTTTTATCACTTGCATTCATAATTGAAGGAAATTTTCCTGAAACTAAATAATTGGCAATATCAGCAAACCATGGAGTTTGAGTAGAGATTGCAAAAAGATATTCATCAGGAAATTGATCTTCAATCGGAGTGTCATCTTTGATATTTTGAATTCTAGACAGGAAGTCAGCCACAGTGTTTTGTTTTCCAGGCCTATCTAGAATAGTAATGTTGAATTCTTGCAATAATAACAACCATCTTCTAACTCTACCATTAGTGATTGATTTATTCATTAAATATCTAATGGCAGAATGATCAGTGTGAATAAAAGTTTCATAGCCTGTTATATAGTGTCTAAATTTGTTAATGGCATGAACAACGGCTAAAAACTCTTTTTCAGTTACAGTATAGTTTAACTCTGCAGGAGTCAAATTTTTACTGGTATAATAGATGGCATAGGGAATTAAATCTTTATGTCCCAATACTGCTCCTAGAGCTGTATCGGAAGCATCTGTCGAGATATGAAAAGGTAACTTCCAGTTAGGTCCCCTTAATATAGGTGCTTCAGAAATTTTGGTTTTCAGGGTTTCAAAAGCTAACTGGCAATGAGAAGTCCACTTAAATTCACAATCTTTGGTGAGTAATTTGAAGAGAGGAGATGCTATTTTGGTGAAGTTTTCTATAAATCTCCGATAATACCCTGTAAATCCTAGAAAACTTCTAACATCTTTTTGACAATTTGGAATGGATAGGTTAGAAATAACTTCAAATTTCGCCTCATCTACTCTAATCCCATCCCTTGAAATGTGGTGCCCTAAAACAATACCTTCAGTGAACATCATAAAAAATTTTTCATGACTAAGTGAAAGGTTTGCTTCTTGACATCTTTTTAAGAACTTTTCCAAGTTTTCTAAAGCCTCTTCAAATGTATCCCCATAAACTGTAAAATCATCCATGTACACCTCTACACAGTCATGTATCAGATCAGAAAAAATTCCTAATACTGCCCTTTGGAATGTTGCGGGTGCATTGCACAATCCAAATGGCAATACTCGGTAGGCATAGGTACCCCAAGGACAAGTAAATGTGGTTTTATCTTGGTCTTCAAGTGCTACTTGGATTTGATTGTAACCACTAAATCCATCCAGGAATGAAAAGTACTTTTTACCTGCTAATGTATCTATTACTTGATCTATGAAAGGTAAGGGAAAATGGTCTTTAAGAGTAGCTTTATTCAGTTCTCGGTAGTCAACACACACCCTCCATTTTCCATTTTTCTTAGGTACAATTACTAAAGGAGAAACCCACTGACTATCTGAAATAGGATAGATGAAGTTAACATTTAACAATTTTTGTAATTCTTCCTTGACAATCTCCCTAAGATTTGGATTCATCTGTCTTTGAGGCTGTCTGATTGGTTTGCAATTTGCCTCTATATAGATGTGATGAGTACAAGTCTTGTGACTTATCCCTTTCATGTCAGTGTATTCCCATGCATATGCAGAAGAATGTCTCTGTAATACTTTGACTAACTCTTCTTGTTGAGATCTTTCTAGGTTTTTGTTTATGTTCAAGGTTTTTCCTGGAAAGATTTCACTTGTAGAGCTGCCAAATTTGTCCATAGAATGAAGAGACATCTGTCTAGATGACAAGAACTCAATATTGGATCTCTCTTGAAATGATTCTTGTTTATGTTCTGAAGAAGATTCAAAGTTTTCTAGAGTATTCAGAATTTGATTATCTTCACTAATTTCTGAAATTGTGAAGAGTGGTTGTAAATATTCTTCATCCTCTATCCATTGAGTGTCATCTAGTTCTGTAATTGTCCTAGCTGGAGGATATAAAGTGAATTTCTTTGTTGAACTTCCATCAGAAATATACATATCACCGGACCTACAACTAATAAAAGCATCAGCTGTAGCCAACCAAGGTCTTCCTAGTATGACAGGATGGCCTCCTAGATTATTCTTGGGTGTCAGGATCATGAAATCCACGGGGTACTCCCAAGAGTCTAGGGACACTGGAATGTCTTCTATTACCCCATATGGTCTAATCACAGATCTATCTGCTAATTGTAATAGTGTGGGTGTAAAAAAAAGATTAGGAAGTTTCAGTTTGTCCATGATTTGTCTACTCATGATATTTATTGCTGCTCCTAAGTCAATGAGTGTGTTTTGAATTTCAATTCCATTGATGTGAATTTTGACAACTGGATTTCCTGGGTCAAGGTACTTTGGAATAGTAATCTTACCCATCATAATGTCTGCTATTTGTCCTACCGGTTGAATTTTCTTGGTTTCTCTTATTCTTTTCTTTGTTGTCTTCATACTCAACTCCTTTATTGTTTTGGCTAAAATTGGGATTTCCTTGATGGCTTGCAATAATGGAATTTTAATGCAAACATTTCTCAATTCATTCAAGAAATCATAATTAGGCACCATTATTTGTTTTTCTACACCTTTGTCAATTTGTAATCTTTCCGGAAAGGGAGGTATAGAAGTAGATATGGATGGTTGCTCTAATACTGGAGTTGGGCTTATTGGATCTTTTTGTTTCAGTTTTTCAATGTTTTGGCCTTGAAAGGATGTTTCTTCCTCAAGACTTTTATTAACCCGTAGGGAGTCTTCCTCAGAATTATCTTGTTCTTGTATGATCACAGAAGGTTTTCTCTTCTCAAGTATTCTTCCAGACCTAAGTTGAACATCACTAAGGTCTAGAGGAGTAATTAAGTAAGTTGGAAATTGTTGTCCTTCTATCATATATGTATTCTGAGGATTCTTATTATTGGGGTTTGGTATGGGCTGAGCTGGTAATTGATTGGATTTTTGAGGGAATGGTAATGGAAGTGGTTGATTTTGATGAGGTTGGTTCGGATGATGTTGTTGAGGATTTTGTTGAAAATTTTGTTGAAGATTTTGAGGAAAATTTTGTTGAGGATTTTGAGGATAAAAATGTGAATATGGTGGATAGGATGGTGGATACTGATAGTATGGAGAGTATCTTCCATAGGGACTTTGTGTTCCTTGTGCCCAAGATTGAGATTGATTTTGAAATTGGGGCCAAAGTTATTTTATAGAGTCCAAAGGTGGATTTAGAGTCCTTTACTTGATCATGAAATCCTTGTGTACGAGATCTGCCAGGTCTTCTAGATACAAAGTTAAGAGATTCTGTGGAGTCTGTAGGAGTTTCTTCTTGAAAAATAGCCTTGAGACCAGGAAGAGAAGGACAATTCTTGGTCTCATGTTTCTCAGAACAAATAACACAGGTTTCTACAACTTTTACATCTAGAGGACATTCTCTCAAGGCATGTTTCTTCCTACATTTGGGACAAAAGATTGCCAAGGCATCAGATTCAGCCTTTTGCTTGTTTTGTATCTTGAGGGTGTCTATTTGTTCACTAAGACTCCCTAAGATGTCAGATTTAAAATCATCAAGCATATGTCCTATTTATGATCTACTTACTGTCCCAGAAGCAGACTTACTTGCCCTTGCAAGAGCAGGATCTCTTGGACCTTTGACAGTTTTAGATTTCCCTCTTGAAAGGTTGATACATAACTCAGATATTTCAGGTAATGTGAGTTGTGATATATCCCCTTTTCCCATCATATTAAGGATATCCAACCATTCATCCCTAATTGTTTTCAACAAAAGAGCTTTTAAGGTGTCTTGATCTAGATTTTCCATTTTTGCCCTTTTGATGTTGTAATGAAATCTTTCCAACAAATCTTCCAAATTTTCATCTTCTTTTTGTAACATCTTGAACACTTCTTCCTTATGATTAACCGGCATACAATAATCCAAGTATCTCTCTAGAAATGCTTGTTTCATATCTTCCCATGTTCTAATAGAGCTACTGATTAGACTCATAAACCACTTCAATGCTGCTCCCTTCAAAGTTGAAGGAAATAATTTCAGTTTTTGAGCATCTTGTAAGTAGTCATAAGTCCTACACAGCACTTCAAATTTGAATAAGAAAGTTTCAGGATCCTCAGTTTTAAGTCCATAGAAGTTCGGAAGGACGGAAGGTGAAATGTTTTTCATAGTTGTATTGGTTTCTTCATCAAGTATAGGGAACCCAAAAGAGCTTCCTATTCTCCCTCTTCCTCCATCTGCACCTCTACCTCCTTCTCCTCTTCCTCCTTCTCCTCTACCTCTACCTCTACCTCCTCCAAATAATGTGTGTTCTCCATTAACAACTCCTCCTCCTCCTTCTTCTGCCATGGTTGACTCTCCTGTGGAAGTAGAAAGGTTTGTATCCTCAACAAAGGTTTTTGGATCCTCTTCTATGGCAGGTTCAGTGGATGAAGTGGAAGGTTTCTCTAATGGAATAGGTGACCTTAGATCTTCTAGAAGTCCAAGATCAGTAAAGGATGGAAGATGGGTTTGAGTTGAAGGTGTACTAGCTCTGGATCTAGATCCCTCCGCTCGCTATAAATCTTCCCCTTGAATCTCTCTCCTACGCATAAAATTGTTTTTGGATGCTAAGAAACAAAGGTTAACTAGTTTTCTTACCTCCCCGTCAACGGCGCCAGCAAGTTGGGTCTCAATCTAGTTCCAAACTCGAGCTCATTTAATTGTCAAATCCGTGGATTTGTAAACTGCTGAAGTGAAGTGTACCATATGTACCTAGGTGCTTGTTTCCTAATGCGTTGTGTGTAGTGATTTGTGATGTTTTTGGTCTTTTATGTTGATTTATGATGTTTTTGGTCTTTTGGAATTTTATGTTTACAATGAAAATGCCTAGAAAACTAATGGAAAGGAATTGGTGGTCAAAAACTCAGTTGAGCCTAATGTAAGGAATGGCAAATGCAATTAGAAACACTAAAGTAACATCTGAACTATGACTAAATAGAAACAAAAGCTTGATAATGACTTCTTAGGCAAATGACACAAACTAAACTTGAAAAATGATCACTAAATATGCAAGTTCTCTAACTGAACAATTAAACACTAATGATGCAATATTCTGTTTTAGCTCATCTATTCCATGATTAATCCCTAATTCTATTCTGCAATTTAATTGAATGTCACAGAACTTATACTCAAAGAGTTGTTGGTTTCTTTTCCAAAGTAGTTCTTTTGAGGAAGAGCTCTGTTTATGATAAGGAATTTGCAGAAATATTTCAGACCTTGTAATGATGTTATCTTCTGTTCCTATAGTTATGGTTCACTGATGGTTTTCAGAACAAAAATATATTTGTAAATAATGAAGGTTGTCTTGTGAATCCTAACAACTAAAGTAATCTATTGTGCAAAAGATGACAGTGTGACTATGAGATGGGCACAAGTTGATCTAAAAATGAACCTAAGATGCTACTAAACTAGCACAATGTTGAACCATGAGTCATCATCAAACTTGAAACAAAGTAGCTGAACATGAATTAAATGCAAAATGAAACTCCGGAGCGTTCTAATTAACATGCATTATTCTATGAAGTTACACAATCTGTTTGTTCATCATTAGTGATATTTTGGAGGAGTTCCTTCTTGTGGAAGAGGTAGAACAATTCTGACTGTGGACTTGTATGCAATTGAAAGCAAATGAACTGAAAGCAAATGAAAAAACGAAGTTATCACATCACTGGCCATATCTTGAACTTCTTTAAGGATGTCTTGGAAGAATTTCTTCTTTGGGAAGAGTGATTAGAACAAGTGTAACTGTGATAGTGAATAGCAAAAACTACAACTAAATCCTACAGTACTATAGCTATTCATCATTCATCATTATAATCTGTTGGAAGAGTGTCTTCTTGTGGAAGAGCTGGAATGAATATAACTACAATAGCTAGTTAAAACAACTATAAATTCAACTCCTAATCCTACAATACTATAGTCATTCAACATTCATCATTATAATCTGTTGGAAGAGTGTCTTCTTGTGGAAGAGTTAGAATGAATACGACTACAGTAGCTAGTTAAAACAACTACAAATTTAACTCCTAACCTACAATACCATAGTCATTAATCATTCATCATTTTGGTCTGCTGGAAGAGTGTCTTCTTGTGGAAGAACTGGAACGAATACGACTACAAAAGAGATAAAACAAAAACAACTATCAATTCAAAATGCAAAGCAAAGGCAGCTAGGAAAACTTATCTAATTTACGCAAAAGAAATCCGTGCAAGAGGCATGGGCCCTCTACCACTTGACGGCATTCAACTTCAAATCAAATCACGCCTTCATAATAACTTTGTCTGCTCCATTAACAATGCAATAGTTCGAACATAACACTCTGTGTCTTCAAGGACGTAACACAGAGTTTTCACAAAATCCAGCAGCAAATCTAACACAAAATCTCTAACTAAGCTCTCGGTCTACTCAAGAGTTTATAAAGTAAATGCAAGTAACAATAATTACAACAATCTAGGAATGATGTCTTTCCATATCCGAATCATCTTAGGAGTCTTTGAGGTGGCTACGTGAAGAAGAAAAGACACCTGGACTGAGACAGTCCTAGTAGGAGTCTTCCTTCACAAATGTGTTCGCACGTGCATAACCGTACCCAGAATTCATTTCCTCTTCCATGATGAGCAACAAACCATGTAGGCACGACGGACTATGCCCATGCGTTTTTTCCTCAAGAGGCCACCCGGAACATACTCAAACGTGAAGGGAGCTGCAGAATCCCCGGTTAGCTACGGAATGTCTGCATTCTGCAGCTAGTTCCGGTCAAAATGCTTTACAATGGAAAAAATCACAAAACTTAGCAAGTCAGTCATGTAAATCATTCTAGAAGTAATTTTTAACTATATTCATTGATCAATTGGGTCTAGGATAGCAATGGACAAAGGAAAATGAGGTAAAATGGAATGAAAGAAAGCACAATTTTGAGGCTCAACAATAGGGTTAAGTATCAAAGAGAGAAATGAAGTTGAAACATGAGGTTACTGTTCAGAAAATGAGGTATCAAACTCCAAAAAGGCACTTAGGGATCAAAGGCAAATGTACTATAGGCACCTGCAGAAAATCAGGAGTGGCCAAGTGAAACCATGGCATGGTATGATTAGTTTTAAAATCTATGGCAAAATAGGTATGTTATTGCCTACAAAAATTAGTAAGGAGATAAAAGGACATGTTCAGGTCACCTATAATAAAAAATTCCAAAAAAGGGACAAAAATAATGTTTCCAGTTTATGTAAAGCATGCCAAAGGACAGTTTGGTAAGTGCCCAAATTTTCAAAGGTAAAAGGGGTGAAAAAGGACATCTACATCAGCCAACCATCAACACAAAGAAGAAAAAGTACCTTGAGAAAGCCTTCAAAAACCCCTGTAAAAGATAAAAAGTTATCAGTCAAAGAAAAAATATTGAAAACATAGTAAAGTGGGTTTTCAAGTTTAATTTATTTTTATCAAGGAGTATAAAGGGTTTTAATCTCACTTGGAACTCATTTGGCACTTGGTGGAAGAAATAAATAATCAGAAGAAGAAACAAAGTGTTTTCAGGCTATTTTCTGGGCTAAATATTTGGGCGCTGTGCAAATCACTGGTGCTACGCAAACGCAGGCTGACGCTGTGCTAACAAACCTCCCACTCGTTCAACATTGCACTGCGTTGTGCAAATATCACTAGGCACTACGCAGACCCCGGGTGCTGTGCAAACGCATGGATGACTCGCATAGGGCCGAAAGAAACGACATGACCACCCGACACACTGCACCACTGTTCGGGCACTGCGCTAAACCGGTCGCCCGACACCTCTACACCGGCCCAACATTTCACCTGACTCACCCATGAGACCGTTAGAAGGTGCACACCCAGGAGCTGCGCTAACCGCCATGCAGACATTGCCGGCGCTGCGCAAATAGCCCGACCCGACAGCTCGGGCAGGGCGCTGCGCAAACGCAAAGAGCCTAGCAAAGGCCAAATCTCTTGCCCTAAATCGATTTTTTGTCTTCCATTTATCTCCAAAGATCTGAAAAAGGTCAAGAAATGGTAAATGGCTGTCTCCCCTAATCCTCAAGTAAATTTAAAATTGTTTTTAGTCTTTTGTGGCTTCTAAAGGTTAAAACCCTAAGAGGGTAAACACTAGGTCTTGTGTGTAAAGGAGCCTTTATTAAAAACCTCCTAAAAACCAGTTTATATGTCATGTAAGAATCAATGAGTTAAGGTGTTTGCAAACACAGTTGAGAAGGGCTTCCTTAAGCTCCAAAGCCACTAAACCCTAAGGACTCTAACCTCCATATCCCTCATTCACCAAAGTCGACTTCATCATCATTTTTCACTCTGTCTTCACCAAAACCTAAGTTTTCAAACCACCTCTCATATCACTATGTCAGGGGCTGAAAAAAACAGTGGTAGTGAAAGTGGTCAAAGGATTTTGAATCCAAAACATAAGGGAGGAAAAGTCAATAGATTGGAGCCTCAAAGCATTGTAGCCATTACCTCCTCTCCTAGGATCCTGTCATGTTTCCAGAATACAAGATGTTTTCAGTTTTGTGAGAAGGTCAAACAGGTGAAGAGCCACCTTGAGCTGACAAGGCTCCTCATTCTCAACTTGCAAAACAAGCACTCAAACCTTTCATAAGTGAATTTTGAGATTTCAGTAGGTGCCATTTCTGAAGCCACAAGTATCCCTTCAGTGGGTGAGAAATGGTTTAAGAAGGGAAAATTAGACAAATATTTCTTTGAGCCATTCATCAAAACAAGGTATAGAGGAGGCAGCAAAACAATTTTCCCATTCTCACACCTCAAGCACAGATATGCCTCTTTGATGTTGGCTATCATGAATTACTTCACTTGTGAGGGGAGGTACTCTAGGCTCTATACCTATCATGTCAGACTCCTCATGCATTTCATAGCGGTTAAGGTGCTAAACTTGCCTTACTATCTCTATAGGAACATTGAGAAAATGTCTTCTGTTGTCCGGAGGAGGAATCCCACACAACAAATGCATAGCTTATTCCACCATTCCGTGATCAAGATGGTGGTATTACATCAGTTGGAGCAGCAGGGTATACCTTGGGATGTTTTCATAACCCATGAGGACTTTACAGATCCACAACCTCCTCATCAACCAAATCTGCCTTCCCCATCTGCACAAGTACCCTCACCATAGGCAAACCTCCCTTCCTCTCCTTCTCTTGGTGCATCAGGTGAAACAAGAAGTGGAAATGAAGGATCACATAAAGATGATAGTGTAGATGATGAAATCAGTGGGGAAGATTCCATGGAAATAGATAATGAAGAGGAAGGGAATGAGACAACAAATAGTGAACAAAAGGCATAGTCCATACAAATAGATAAAGAGAGTAAAGATGAAGAAGAAGACAATTCACTTGGCAGTGATAAAAATGAGGAAATGGACACTCAAAGAGGCAATCTGCTTGCTCATGAAAACAATGAGAAAAGTCATGAGTGTGACAGTGACAATATGAAAGAAGATGATGAGGCAGAAATAGAGTTTGATGAAGAGGACAGTGACAAAGAAAATGACACTGGTAGGACAATTAGTGAGGAAAAGGACAACAAAGGGGGAATTCATGACAGTCATGACAGCTGTCATGAAAATCATGACACTAATCAGCCTCTTAGTGACAATGAAAATGATAGAAGTGTAGGGAATGATGAAGAAAAGGACCCTAGTGGTGAACAAAATCATAGTGAAGCAAGTGTAGAGAATGATGGTTCAAACAAAGACCAAAGCGACAGCATAAAGGGCATTAAGGAAGGTGAGGATGATGATGGTGCTGAAGGAAAAAAAGACAATGATCACACTAAGCATGGGATGATTGATAAAGATAATGATAAAGATGAAGGAGTTGGCGACAACACCAAGGGTCACAGCCCTGGTGAAAACGCTTCCAAAACCACCATCACTCCTCTCACATGCACATATCAAAGGGGGTTAAGGAAAGTGTTTGCTGCCTCCAAAAGGTAAGGGGCCTTGCCATCTGCATCAACTTCAAGGCTTGACAAGGGAAAGGAAAAGATGGAGAAGGGTAAGCAGCAGGTAAAGGTGGAAGAAGAGGATCCTGAAGTAGAAAGGGATTTTGAACTTATTCATATAGACAGTGATGAAGAAAATGAAACAATAATTTTAACCTCCCTCCTCCAAAACAAGAATGCACAAATAGAAGTCCTATAACTTGAGTTGGAAAGTGAAAAAGATGCCACTCACTTCTATTAAATGCAAAACAAGAAAATGAGTGCCCAGCGAGCCATCTATGAGGCTAGAGCACTCAAAGCCTGGAGAGGAGCCGAAAGAGCACAAGTCAAACTAGAAGAATACATGGGCCCATATGAAGAAAGGGAAGGTGAATAGGAACAAACTAGGAATAGGCAAAAAACTATGGGGTTAAGGAAAACATTGGCAAAACAGAAAGAAGAGGAATAAGCCCTTGATGAGCAACTTTCCCTCACTGAACTCCTTGCTATGTAAATTGAACATGATCGGGAGTCATGGCTTGAGAGGGCCAACATACACCCAGAGGCCAAGCTAAAGAAGGCAAATGAAGGGTTAGAGCTGCAAAGAAAGATGGCAAAGTATTATGCCAAGAAGCACAATCTTGTTTGTGCAAAACTAAAGGAAGCCCTCCATGAGGCCCAAACCCTAAAAGAGGAAAAAGAGCATGAATACCTTGGAGTTTTGGCTGAAGCTTCTCAGTAGTTGTCCAAGACCCCTTAAGTCAAGTCTCCACCAATTTTGAGAGTATTTGGAGCAAATTTTGTTTTTTGAGATTTTTTAGCCTCATTTGCACAGCGCCAACAAACACATGGAGTATCCCCAAGAGAATAACTTGAAATTTTTAGATTTCTCTCAACCTGCACATCATTCTCACCAAATTTTAGATGATTTGGAGCAGGTTTGACCCCTCAAAAGGTAAAAAAAACCTCACTTTTTTCACTTTGCTGCCACTGTTTTGGGCTTGGTGCTGCGCAAATTTCAGTTGGGAGATTTTTTCGTTTTTTACTAAGCTACAGGAGCTGGATCTGGAAACTAAAAGAATTTTTGGAAATTAGACTCATCAGGCTTTCCAACGAGCCATCACAGAGCCAAATCCGACATTGGGAAGGGGTCCAAAACTTTGTCACAAAATACCCTATTTTCTGCTAAAAGTGGTGTTGCGCAAATGGGCTGTGTAGTGTGTTTTGGACCAAAAGTCAACAAAACAAACTCATTTATTGAAAAATAATATTTTTGAGTTTTTTGAGGCAAAACACTCTATAATTAGGTGCAAGAAGTGATTTTGGAATTTATTTCTTAGGATATTATGTGCCTTGGGCCTTGCATGGTCTCTTGGCCATAAATGACATTTATGGGTGAATTTGAAATTTTCCTACTTTATTTAGGGTTTTTTTCCTCTCCTGCTAAGATAAATAGAGCATGAGGGTTTCATTGTAAATTTTTGCATTTGATGAACTTGGAGAGCAATACATGGTATTTATGAGCTTGTGGAAGAAATTGGTTTTGTGAAGTTGATGAATGGCTTGCTTGGATTGATGATGGAGAAGTTTGTTTGTAGGATTCCTAAGCTTGGTTAATGGTGATGTCTTCTTATTTTGTTTATGTTTTCTTGTTATCATTATGTTTCACTCTTCTTAGTTGCTATAGAACATAAAAATATAGGTTAAGAAATGCTCCTTGAAGCACCTTAGTTGTCCTGTTTGCTATGGCTTTGATGTTTTCCTTTGCTGGGTGTGTTTGAAGAATTATTAGTTTCTCTTCAAGCCTCTTTATGCTTTTTTGTTTCATTTATGGATTAATATTCTGGTTAAAAAATATGATTCACAATAATCCCTGCTTATTTGAGACTGTCTAAACTCTATCTTGGAACCTTTCTTTGAAGTATTTCTTGCTAGGTTAAGTCAAAGATGTCTTATTCTGATCTTGCCCTTTGTCCATGCCTATTAGCTTGCCATAGAGTTCTTTATAGCTTGATAAAAAATGTTTAGGAGTTCCCTCTTTTCTTGATTAAATTTATTGTACTATCTTATATGTTTTCCCAAATTGTGAAGGTGAATTTACTAAAATTAGAAGCTCTTATGCTTTCTATGTTTCACTAGAATGTTTATCTTGGATATTTATTTGTTTAAGTATTATCATTGAGTAAATGGTTTGGACTATATCATTCTATGTATCTTTTTCTTATCATATTTAAGACCCTCTTGTTCATGGGTAAATGACAAAGGATACTTCATTGCCCTTTTCCCTACCTTATTTTTCCCAAATTTGATGTCCACCCCACCTCACACATTACCTTAAGGATCCATTAACCTTGCTAGATTGGCCCTGCAAGACACTTTGATTCATCATTTAGAAACTCATTAATTTCATTGACTCCATAGCCCAATTATTTAAAGACCTCTCACTCCAGCTATTCCACTTGATCATCTTACCCAACCCAAACAATCAACAAACCCTACTCTTAACAACTAGCCTAAAGTCAACCATCTAAAGCAAACAAGAACACATATTTTGCATCTAATATAGAGATCCCTCTCTGAGTCCAGGAAGGCTATGTCCTAGGACTTCAAAGACTGGTTTCATGTTTCCCTGTCATCTGGTATACCAATATGCCAAATCATGGGACCCCAACATTTTGGCGATCATAGTGGGACCTTCTGAGTACATAGTTGCCTGAATACATCTTAAGAGTCATTTGACCCTCAGTTGTGTTATCACTCTAGTAATTCTTAAGTTGTGTGATTTTGATTTTCAGTCAAATAATTCTATAGGTAACCACAAACCTACTTCAAACTCTAGGATCTAGCCTTCCTAGGCTAGTTATGAAAGTATAGTTTTGGTTTGGTTTTGTTGGATTTGGTGGGAAAAAATCACTTGAAAAGGATGGATAGTGGGAAATCTATTTTTCCATTGGGCTATGGAGTCAAAATCAAGCTAACGGGACTAGGATCAATGGAAAAAAGGTCAAATGTCTTCAGAGCAAGATAGACAACCCTTCGAGATCTTGGAAAATGGTTTTTGTGAGATGGTATGATCGGGTTAAAGGGCACTTAAGAATCCTTAAATCCGAAAAAGGGAAGTATTAGGAGAGGTCAAATGGGAGAGGGAGAAATTAAGGGTTCCCTACACCAGAAATCAGAGGAAAACATATAAATGACAACTAGTTAAAAACATGCTGCTATTAACATATCCTGTATTAATATTCCTAGTTATACATTCAGATTCAACATATACATAAATGGATGCATGTAATAGATAAAAGAAACAATTACAAGTGAAGAAAGTACTTCACTCCAAATATCTCATCATAGGGATCTTGAAGTATGATGCCAATTTGCTTTGATCCAACCTGCTACTCGAAATTTTGACACACAAAAGCTTAAAAGTTCGAGAAGAAATGACTATAACAATCCCAACAATTTTATTCCACACCAAATACTTCAAAAGAGTGAAGTATTTATACCTAATGTTTTACAAAATATCCTAGATGACTTCTAGGAATTAACTTAGGAAAATAAAATATCTTACAACAATAATAGTGACAGTTTCTTAACAAATCAGCAAACTGTCCTATTTTATTCAAAAGAAATAGAAATTTCTTTATGATAAGAAGCAGTTGGCTGCCTATGTGTCCTCCTTGCTGGCTCTTAGATAATTTTTGGAATCTAACTTGCCTTCACTGATACTCTTTCTCACTAATACTCTTTAACATTTAGTCAAACTGCTTTACTGCTGTAAAATCTGTTTTGACAGTGAAATCAGCAAACATATTTTTTATTTTTCATTTGTTTGTATTTTATTCTTCATAATAAATTAGTAAGTGCTTTCGAATCCTCATTTTTAGGAATTTGAATATTTTTTAGTTTCCTAAAATTCTCATTAGCTTCAGTATACCTAGCAAAGGTTGGCTTAATGACAAATAGGTGTTTGATCTCATATTGCAAATAAAATAAGTCCTCAAAACTTTTTAGTGACACCTTTCTTGTGGGGATGCCTTGAACTGTTGGCTTATTAACCTGTTCCTTGGCATATTCTCTTATATTCTTGTCATAATCATTTTGAGGCATTAACTTATCATTAATAACCATGATATCAAGAATTCCTTTTTGCCTTAAATTGGTGAACTTAACAATGAATATGGTTATAGCAGTATTCATACCTTCACATTTTTCTTCAAGCTGACTCATCAAATTTCTTTTGGTGGTAACTTTCCTAATTTCTAGGATAGTTGCTGTCTTGTCATTGATTTTTAGTTTCACCAATTCCTGTGTATTCTTGATGTTGAGGAAATTGATTAATCTTACAGCTTGTTTTGGTTTATTAGCCAAATCAGTTAGTGTCTTTTGGATTTCCGCTTGGGTTGCCAATAATAACTGTCTTTGCTAAAAAATTACCTGAATTGAAGGCCATACATCATGGATGGCTTCAATTACATTAGTCCATAGGTAATTTTTTATTTATGATATCTGATCCTTGAGAGTTAATTGTTTTTGTAACTTATTTACCTCTTCACTCAATCTGTTGGAATTTTGTTCATTTATTTTAACATTTACTTGAGTTGATTTATTTTTCTTCTCAAGATTTTCAATCATCTTTGTCAACCTATTAATTTCATTTGTCTTCAAAGATATCTCTTCCATTGCTTTCACAAGTTGACTGCTTTCATCTGCAGGTTGCAATGTTGTTGTAGAGGATTCAGTAGCTGAAGTTGTTGAAGAAGTCAATAGCACTGTAGTGGCCATTGGTTCTTTAAAAGCCAAATTTTCTCCTAAATTTGAAGGCACTGCTGTAGTGATGACTGGGATGACTGTAGGAATCACTGGTTCTTTTACTATCACCTTTTCTTGGACAAGTTGGTCCATCTGTACTTCCATTTCCTTAATCTGAACTGTTAGTTGAAGAATTAAATTCATCATTTCATCTTTTTCTTTTTGTTCTTGTAAGACTTCCTTTTTCTGAGGATGCTCACTTTGAAGAATTTTGAGTTGTTTCCTCAAGGCAGTTATATCCTCTTTTTTCTTCTTTACCAATGCTTCTGCTACTTTGATGTTTGTAGGATCATATCCTATCTGCAATACTAAATCTTCTAAGGCTTTTATCCTTAGATACTTTGCATATGATGAAGCTTTATCCATCTTCATTTGATCTTGCATATTAGAGATGGTGTTTTGAAGTTTATGAGCACTCATAGCTTTTGTTGTAGCTGTGGAATATAACATCTCTGAGGTTTGCCTATGAAACTCTATTTGATCTAATTCATGGATTTTGTCTGTAGCTACTTCCATATCAACTTTCTTATAGTCAACAACTGTCTTTGGCACTGATATTGTGGGTTGTAATACTGACATAATAAATTTTTTACATGAATAATCAAATGCTGATAGGAATCTGTTTTGATTACCTGGATTTTGTTTCAAAAACTGAGAGTAAATTTCAATTTTGATTTCCTCGTTCTTCAACTTCATTTTCTTGTATTTCTCCTTAATATCCGGTAGTTGATTTGCTGCTTCCTTTTCTGCATCTCTCTAATTACATATGAATGGTCCAATTTGATTTTTAAGTTTGAATTGGGTCTTCTTCTTGGCTGCCATGAAGTTAATAGAATCGGAATTTAGGATCTGTCTGATGGACTCCAAGGCAAATATCCTCATTGATGGATGTTTGGGTAACTTGTAAGGCAACAATTTTGACCCAAAAACTCTTATTTCAGTGAATTTCTCATTCAAATATCAGTCACCAACTTTGCTCTGTTTTGATAACTGCAATATTTTCTTCATTTTCTCACTTATTCTAGGCTGCTCTGTTTTGGTCAACATGGTGATCACTGGATGTAAAAACAACTTTGAAAACTCTGAATAACTAAAATTTGTACCTTCTTTCCAGAGTATGGATGTCCAAAAGATTACAGGTAAAGGTTTTCCCTCTATGTCCAACTTTTGAAGTGAAATTGGAAAACTATCTGATTGGAAGTAAAGAAACATGTGGAAAGATAGGAGGTATATCTGAATACTCCTTCAAGCTATAAATTAGTCAATTGATAGTGAATACTATCAGCAATGAAACCATCATAGTCAAATATAACTGAAGTTGGTTGACCTGGAGAAAAGGTGGACAAGAATCCCAAGATAGACTCATCAGTGTGCTCATCAGTGAAATACCCAAGCATGAAGGAAAGCATGGAGATTACATGCCTTGAGTCTCTTAATTACCCAATTAGTTTTATCAAAGAAGTTCAGAGGCTTTAAAACAGGTCTAAAACAGAAAACAGGGGTTTTCTAAGTTTTTTGACTGAAATATGGGGCTAAAATTCTTTTTGAAAATATCACATAATATTAGGGCACCTGCAGAGGATTTCTGGCTTATTTCAGAGCTTGAAATGAACTATTAAACGGTGAAAATTTGATAAATTTCCTTGAAAAAGCGTACAGTAGACAAACAAGATTTCTGGGAAAAAATTTCCATAGTTTGGCCTATTTTTGGGACTTTTTAGGTAGTCTTCTTAATTGATTTCTTAATTTAAATATATTTGCTTTCTTTAAACAAGGTTTTTCAACTTGGTTGCAGGTTTAAATCTCAGAAAAATACTTGTTTTAATGCAGGTATCGGCTTTGAAAGGGTTTTTACAGTTTCTAATCGAATTGATGGCTTCAACAATTTATCTAAAGCAAGGTGCACCTTCCTCAACGGTCTTCTCAGGTGTACTTTGGTAAATTTCAGAGGTTTTGGGCATAAAAATAGCAACCAGGGGCTTTAACAGAGTTTATATAGTCGGGAGAAGCAATGCGGTGGTTAAATGCGAAAGATAAATGAATAAAAGCTTTACCAAAGGTTTTATCAAAACATATCAATTACATTGAATGTAGGTCTTATCTGGTGGGAGAGTGGTTTCGGAATGCAAAGTATTTTTAAAACTGGAGATTATCGCACAGGCTTCTGGTGGTAAGTGGTTTTAACTTCAATGAACGTGATCCAATGAGGAGGGGCCACATAAAGGAGAGAGGAATGGGTGAAACCACCCATTTCACGCGGATATGGCGTTTGAAGGGTCGGGCATCTTTTTCACGTGATATCAAGTTTTTTCCGTCAAATCTAGAGGTTAAACGCGAACGGCCGAGATCATTTCAGGAGTTGCATCGGAATGGGAAGGTGGGACCAGGCCTTTGCCTAGGCAGAAGGGTTAAGATGTGGCAAGGGTTATATGGTTTAAAACATATATAAAGGTTTTTAATCAATACATATGGGTGTAGGCATGATTTATTATATTATATAGTTTCAACCCTTTGAATGGTTTTAAAACTATAGGGGTGGGGTATTCAAATAATGATAGTTTTTAGACCAAAGGGTTTATAATTTGGGGTTCTTATTTGTGCACATGGGATAATATACTTTGGTCTAAATGTTATAATAGTGTGTTTTTTGGGGTATTTTAAATATAAGGGAATTAATAACTACGGGAGGGTACTTCTTAGGGATGTAATAAAAATATGTTAAAGGTTAACATGAAAGTGTAGTGTAATAAAAAAAAAACACATATTATCTCTCAGTATAGTATAAAATAAAGCATTGCTTATCTTTATATTTCCTTCACTAATACTTAAGATAAATGTAATTTTGAGGGTTTTATGAATGCTTTTGAAGGAATGAAGTTAATTATTTTAGGGCTACAATTTTACTAAGTAAGAATGTGCCTTTACTTAGGAAAAAGGGTTTTAATGTATGAGTGAAGGGTAAATGTTGATGAATGAGGGTTTAAGGTAGTAATTCAATATTTTTAACTTATCAGTCATCGAGCCTTGGGTCTGGTCCCAACAAAAGTCAGAGAAATGCTCTGAGCCTATTTGACTGATATCTTAGAATACTAAATGCTCATAGGGGAGGGGAAATTAGTGATTTTTCCCGATGATGTCTTATTTACATGTTTGCACCATTGCTTTCTACCTACCCAACTTTATTTCTAACATTCTTCTTCATTTTTTAGGTGCATTTAGACTTGCAACCTTAAAACATTTTTCTTTAAAAACATAAAACTATCTAAGTCTACCTTATTTCATCTGAAAGCTCAGATTAAACTGTTGAGATCCTCATTATTCTCTACCTATCTCCTGAATTGTCAAGTTTAAACTGTTTGACAAATCTTTATTCACTATCTAAAACATGAAACTGAAAGCATGAAAAGTTAAGATTAAATTGTTTAACTGATCATGGATTATGGCATTTATTGACACTCTACACATAATCATTATTCTTGCAGTGAAAGTAAAAGTAGTGGCATTTGGACTTGCTCACTTTCAGGTCTTATTTTATCTCTTTTTTCTTTTGGGGTCTATATTTTTCTAAGTCCTTTGATCTTTCTTTTAGTACTTTTTACCCTCTTTCTTCATTTTTTATTATTTTATTTTTTTCAAAATATGGGAAAACAACTTGCATAAAGCAAGGTATGTACATATTTACAAGACTATCAAAGTCAATTCAAATTTTTATGAACCCTATTATTATAGGACCCTAACAGTGGCTCCACATGGGGATGACATTTCCTGGTGAAATATCAAGAACTCTAAGACTAGTAGCCTTTGAAATTTGACTCTGATGACCCTGTAAATGTCTTCTAATATCTACAACTTATTCATATGTATGATATTTACCTCTCAAAGCTTAGGGCCTTCTCTTCGAGCTTCAAATTTGCTAAGGAAACACCCAATCCAATCTAAACTTTGCAATGTATATGTACAATGATCAAAGTGAATAAAAACTAACTATTTGTTAACTCAGGGGAGTAGTAGTGCTTCAGCATTCTGCCATTAACTAGTCCTTCTTGCAGATTTGTTCCATCCAATTCTTTCAGAAAGAAAGCATTATTACCTCTATATCCATAAATTACATAAGGTCCTTTCTATATAAAATCAAATTTTCCATGTTTTCCTTTGCCTTCTCTTCTAGGATCCCATTTTAAGACTTTATCTCCTATGTAAAAATCATCCTCTTTAGTCTTTTTATCATAGATTTTCTTGATCTTATCCTGAATTACTTGAGATTTAATATAAACTTCTTCCCTTGTTTGTTGCAAGTGAATAGTTTGATTTATCCTTCTTTGTATGTCATTTGTTTCAACCTGTAATTCTTGGAAAATTTTCATCACTGGTACACCTAGGGAGGATGGAAAAACAACATCCATTCCATAAACTAGTTGGTAAGGTGAAGTACCAATGGATTTTTTAGTATTAAGTCTATCTGCCCATAAGGCATTGACTAAATTCTTATTCCAAGTCTTTTTATTGTCTTCAAGTAACTTTTTTATGATATTTACAAGGCTTTTGTTTGAGGATTCAGCTAGGCCATTACCCTGGGGGTAATATGCAGTAGAGTGGCCTAGGGTAATATGGTATTTGTGGAAAAAATCAATCATTTTCTTAGATTTGAATGCTATTGCATTATCAGTAATTATCTTCTGGGGACATCCCAATCTTGAAAGAATGTTGTTTTCTAGGAATGAAATAATGACAGTATATGTGGATTGTCTGGAGGGTATGGCTTCAATCCACTTGGTAAACTAATCAGTGGCTATTAAAATCCACTTATGTTGGCCTGAAGAGGGAGGGTGAATTTCACCAATGAATTCTAAACCCCATTGTTGAAATGGCATTTCAGTTGAAATAGGATTTAAAGGGAGGGGTAATAATTTCTTCTTACCCTCAAAATTTTGGCACTTATGACATGAAGTAACATATTTTTTGACATTAGCAAACAAGGTAGGCCAGTAAAAACCAGATGTCAGGATCTTGTCCATAGTATTTTTCCAGTATAAATGTCCTCCACAGTCACCTGCATGAAATTCTTCAAGTATTTTTTCAGCTTCTTCCCTTAGTAAACAACTTAGTAAAATCCCACTATGATCTCTCCAAAAAAGTACATTATCTAAGATACAAAATCTTACTACTTTAAGTTTTAAAATTCTAGCTTTGGTTCTTGAAAATCCAAGAGGAGCTTGTAAGTTTTGTAATACAAATATGATATTTGTATACCAAGGCAAGTCTAAAAATGCTTCACTAATCTTTGGAGTCGTCATCTCTTCCTGATCATCTACTTGAGCAATAAAATTTATGTCTAGGGCATTGCAATTAGATTCAGCTATAAGTCTAGCTAATCCTTGACCTTCGATGAGTTTTGTGGGTTTTATCTCTATTTCATATTCTAAGATAGTGGCAATCCACTTACCTCTTCTTCCATCAGGACCATCCTGAATAAGAATGTCTTTAACTACATAATTTGGGACATAAGCAATAATGTATATAAACTCTAAAGTCTTTAATAGCCTTTACCAAAGCTAGGGCTTGTTTTTCCATAATGTTGTACTTCAAAGGGGAATCTCTAAGGGCCTTACTAAAGAAAGTTATACGTTGTTCAAATCCTTGGTAATTTTTCTGCAGTAAAACCGCAGCAATGGTGTATTCTGAAGCAAATGAAAAAATTATGAAATCTTTCTTAAAATCAGGACTTATTAGGACTGGAGTTTTCATTAAGGCTTGTTTGATAGATTCAAATGATTGTTTAGCCTCAACAGTCCATTTAAGAACTAAATCTTTTTTTAGCATGTTATTCAATTCTCTAATTATCTCAGCTAAGTTAGATATGAATCTTCTTTAAAATTTTATCTTACCTAAAAAGGCTTGTAATTCTTTGATGTTTCTTGGTGAGTTGATGTTCAGAATTGCTTCTATCATAGCAGGATCTATTCTAATTCTTCTTTTGAAATTATGTGTCCAAGTAACTTACCTTCTTCTAATACAAAAAGACTTTTCTTAGGATTTAAAGAGATGTCAAATTTCCTACACTTAATAAAAACTTGTCTCAAATGATCTAAGTGTTCATTATATATTTTGGAAAACACAGTAATGTCATCTAAGTAAATTACTAAGAACTCATATATTTCCTTTGCAAAAGTTGTGTCCATAGCCCTTTGAAAGGTTGCTCCTGCATTCATTAAACCAAGAGGCATTTTTACATTCATAAAAGTGCCCCAAGGAGTAGTAAATGTTGTTTTAGCTTGGTCTTCTTCTTGGACTCGGATCTGGTTGTATCCTGAAAAACCATCTAACAATGAAATCCTTGAAGAACCCACTACCCTTTGTAATATGTGGTCCATTTTAGGTAAAGGGTAATTATCCTTTAAGGATATTTTTTAAAGATTTCTAAAGTCAACACACAATCTAATTTCTCCTGTTTTCTTTCTCGTTGGGACTAAGTTGGAAACCCAATCAGAATATCTAATTGGTGCAGTGATCTCGGCATCATACATTATTTTAACTTCTTTTTCAATCAAAGGTAATAGCACAGGGTTAATTCTTCTCAACTTCTGTTTGAATGGATTTTGATCTTCTTTTATTGGAATTTTATGTTGGATTATGTTTGTATCATAAGATTTTAAATCTTCATAACTCCAAGCAAACACATCTTGATATTCCTTTAAAAGCTCAATATATTTATCCTTTTCTAGTTGAGGTAAAATTTTGGACGGTTTGATTATTTTTTGTTTTAACTCTGTACCAATGTTACATTCTTCTATGTCAGATCTTACTAACTCCACTTTTGGTTTTCTAGCTACATCAATGGAGTCAAAAAGATCTTCTAAGGGGGTTAAACCTTTAGGTAAGAAATTATCCTTAAGGTTCAATATATCTTATTCATTTTCAATCTTTACTTTCTCTAAGCTATCTATATCAGCTTGACTAAATCTAGTTGGTTTTCAAACTTTATTCTATTTACATCTAAGTTATTTAAATCTATTTCACAATCCAAATCATGATTTATAGTACAATCTGTATCTATATTACAATTCTAAAATTCTCCTTCATTGTTCATAAACTTGTAAATCTGTTCATCCTGAGAAAAATTTTACCAATACTTAAGATTGTCTGGAATTATTGGCCTATGTTTGACTTCAGCAGTATATCTGTGATTAGGTTGGAATGGTAAATTGCATGTACTAGCAAAAGTTGTAAGACAATGAGCTTGTATATTTTGTTTTCTAGGTATAGCAGCAAACTTACATTCCAATAAATCATCAGTTAAATATATGACAGTGTCTCTGTATCTGCTTAGTCTAGGATTGTAAACAGAATAAATTCCATTTACTTGTTTTATGATCAACTCTGAATCTCCCATGATTAAAATTATGTTTCCTCCTGAGTTCCTAATGATTTGGAGTCCTAAGATGAGGACTTCATACTCAGCCATATTGTTTGTACATTTGAAATTGAGCCTGAAAGCATGAACTTCTGAGTGATTAGTCTCCATGTTTTTTATCCAAACTCCTGCTCTTGCTCCTAACTTATTCATTGAACCATCAAAGTATAAATGCCATAGATATTCATGAAAAATATTATCATTATTTGGTGCTCTCTTTTTCTCTACTAGTTCAGTTTGGATTTCATTAGTTTCAGAGTTACATAGGATAAAAGAATCAAGGTCAGTTGGTGTAGAGTAAATTGGGTAGTTTATATATCTTTTAGCACTATTGACCATGTGCTTCATTAATGTTTCCCTATATAACTTTTTAAGCTGACCAAAAAATGATATAGTAGCATAAGACATGTCCAATTGTAGAGATCCCTGTAACTTTGCTCCCCATGAGCGAGAAAGTAACATTCCATATTTTGGTGGGATATCAGCTACTACAATGTTCATTAATATACTCTTACTAGGGTATTGAACTAGTGTTACACACAAATATTTGATTAAACCTAGGCATTTAACTTTACTTGAATCAAAAGAAAACAAATATTTGTATGGCCTTCTAATTTATAGATTGAGAGTTTCCATTATGGCTTTAGGCATTAGATTATGGGGAGCTCCTGAATCCAGCATGGCATTGTGTAAAATTTGATCATGAATGGTAAGGCTAATATAAAATGGAGGAACTGCTCCATCTGCATGTTTTCCATTCACATCTGGGCCAAAAATCAACTCTGTCTGGTCATCATTTAAGTTTATGGAATCTTCTCCATCATTTAAGTTTAATTTCTCAGTAATAGTTGATTTGTATAAGTTATGTTTTACCAAAACTATCAAAGGAATTGGTATCTTTAACTTAGCAATCTCAGTTTGAATATTAAAAGAAGGTTGAGCTTTAGTGATTTGCATCAATTCTTCCTTAGTAACTGTTATTTGTGTTGATTTATCTTGTTTTTTTATAGTTGTTTTTTCATTTTCAAATGTTTTGGGATTCTCTGTTTGTGTTTCTTGTGTTTTACTACTTCTAACTTTCTTTTCAGGGATTGTTTGTGAAGCAGTAGATGTTCTTTCAGACTTAGAATTTTCAGCAGATGTTTTTGAAGTAACAATTTTTGGATCTACTGTTTTAGGATCAACAGAAGATTTTTTGGGATCTAAATTTGTTGTTTTGACATAATTAGAAGCTTTAGCAGCAGTAGAATTTTGTGAATCTTTTGCAACTTGAGAAACTTCATCAGTAATATCAAAAATTTTAGGGCCTGATGATTTTTTAGGACTAGAAATGTTTTGGGAAGAATTTGAGTTTTGCTTATTTTCCCTTGGGAGAATTTGCAGAACCTTTGTTTTGGGAGCTTCTACTATTTTCTAATTCTGAGTTTGGGAAGCTTTCTTGGTAGAAGACTCGTTGTTTTTCTTTTTTCTAAGGTTATATTGACTGTGTATTTCATTTATTGCATAATCATAACCTTGTTTATAATCAAAGGATTCATTAGAATCTAATTTGAGTTGTTGAAGTTCAAATAATTCATGATCATCCTGAGTAAGGAAAATAGTATTATTGTCATCTATTCCCATTAGATTTATAGCATCCTCATCATCATTATTATTCTGAGAACTTTCAGCATATTTCTCTTGCAATGGGGGCCTAATTGTTTGGTCTAGGGTTGTTTCTTTTGCTTTTCCAAATTTTATGTTTTTTCTAAAATTGGGATTTCTGATTTGTTGTTGGTATCCCACTGAGGCCTTCTCTCTATATTATCTAGTCTATCAATCACTCTTTCTAAGGTTTTAGCTATCAATTCCATTTTTGTGTCTGAATTAGAATTTTCTTCTTTAATGGTCACTCTTCTTTCATTTTTGAGTCTAGCTTTTCTCGCTAAAATTTTCACTTATACACTAACTGCATATGTTTGCATTTTTTCTAAGGTGTTAGCATCTCTTTCCCTTAATTGGTAAGCCATATCTATATCAAATCCATCAGGTAATTTGAGCATAACTGAATAAGGAGTAGGTTTAAGATTTGCAGGGATAGAATTATAGACACTATTATATTTGGTGCAGTAATATTGGACTGACTCATTTGGAGCTCTTTTTAAGGAATCAAATTCAGACAAATTTTGGAGGGGGTTCTTTTTATTTTCCTATTTATTTAAAAACAAAGTAAAAAAATACATCTAAATCAGTTACACTACCAACAACTAAATCTTTAAACCACTTCTTAACTGCTCCTGTTAAAATTTATGCAAACAGCCTCATTTGAACATCTGAATCATCAATTTCATAAATTTCAAAGAAGTGTGTCATCTTAGTAATGTGTTGCTGAGCAGTATATTGGGCAGTGCCATCAAACAGTGGTATTTTATTTTGATAGCCTTGTGGCATGTCATGAATTTGTTGTGGTAAGACCAGTGGAGCATATCTAACAACCATAGCTTGAAGCTTACCTTGGCTAGGAGGTAAGGTAGAACTAATTGGAGCTGTACTAGAAATGATAGCAGATGAACTAAAGATTGTATTTGAAGTGCTAGGAAATGAGGATGATGTATTTAAGAAATCAAAAGGTGAAATGATGGATATAGTGGATGAAGTGATTGGTGGAAATAATACTCTAGGTTGTAGAGGTATTTTAGGGATAAATGGATTTCTAGATGAGCTAGTAGTAGAATTTATGAATGATGTAACAACATATAGAGAAGAATATCTAGCTGGTATTATTGTGGTGTATAATTGAGAAACTAGAGGTTTGTTTGCATAAGTCAAAAACTGAGCTAATTCAATAACTTCATCAATATCCTTTAGAATAGTAACATTAATTTCTTCAACTTTAGTCTGATATTCAGCTTTCTTAGATTTAGAACTTACTGCAATAGATTTTTGTTTTGCATTCAAAAATGAAATAAAAGCAGGGTCTAAAACAGCAGTTTTCAAATCACTTTCAATTTTACTTTTAAATAAGGAATGCTCAAATTTCAGATCCGAATCAATACCTTGGAGACTTACTAATTCTCTTGGTAATTAATTGACTCATATTAATGAGATTTCAGCCTCTAATTTTTATGTTTGTTTTTTTCTTTTTACCAATTCGGTCTAGGTTATCTACTATAACAGCAGGCTTAGGATTCGGGTTAGACCTGGTATAATAGACTTTCCTAGAAGCCAGAATTACATTTTTTTAATACCCACAACCTATAAAAGCAACCTTAAAGTAAAAAAGATAAATTAAATGGTTCCTTTAAGACTAATTTTATGACTGAGGATTAGTTAGTTCCCCAGTATGGTCACCAGTATTTTATCACTCTAGTAAATTCTTAAGTTGTGGGATTTTGGTTTTTTAGTCAAATAATACTAGAGGTAACCAAAAACCTACTTAAAACTCTAGGATCTAGCCTTCCTAGGGTTCAGAGAGAGCTCTCTCTTTAAAGTTTAACTTTGTTTTAATTTGTGAATATTAGGCTAGCTATGAAAGTGCAATTTTGGTTTTGTTTTGTTGGATTTGGTGGGAAAATTCACTTGGAGGGATAGATAGAGGGAAATATATTTGTCCATTGGGATATGGAGTCTAAGTCAAGCTAACAGAACTGGGATCAAGGCCTAAAAGGTCAAATGTCTTTAGGGCAAGATAGATAACCCTTGGAGATCTTGGAAAATTGGTTTTGTGAGGTGGTATGATCGGGATAAAGGGAACTTAAGGATCCTTTGATCCGGAAAAGGGAAGTAGTAGATAGAGGTCAAATAGGACAGGGAGAAATTAAGGGTTCCCTACACTGGAAATCAGAAGAAAACAAAGAAATGATAACTAGTTAAAAACAGGGTGCTATTAACATGTCCTGTAGTAATACTCCTAGTTATACATTCAGATTTAGAATTAAAACACAGATTTATGCATGTAACAAAGTACAATAACAATGACAAGTTTTAGAGAATACTTCACTCCAGATGGCTTATCACAGGGATCCTGAAGTATGATGTCAAATAGTTGATCCAGTCTGCTACTCAAAATCGAAACCCAAAGCCTTCAAGTCAACAAAATATCTATAGTAATCTCCAGCAATTTTATTCCACACAAAATGCTTCAAAAGAGTGAAGTATTTATACATAATGTTTTACAAAATATCCTAGATGAATTATAGGAATTAACTTAGGAAAATAAAATATCTTACAACAATAATAGTGACAGCTGCTTAACAAATCAGCAAGTTGTCTTATTTTTTTCAAAAGAAATAGAAACTGTATTAGGATAAGAAGCAGTTGGTTGCCTATGTGTCCTCCTTGCTAGCTCTTAGATAATTTTTGGAATCTAACCTACCTTCACTAATACTCTTTCTCATTGATACTCTTTCTTACTGGTACTCTTTCATTTCAGATACTCTTTAACCTTTAGTCAAACAGCTTTACTGTTGTAAAATCTGTTTTGACAGTGAAATCAGCAAACATATTTTTTCTTTTTCAATTGTTTGCCTTTCATTCTTCATAATAAATCAATAACTATTTTCCAATCCTCATTTTTGGGAATTTGAATATTTTTTAGTTTCCTAAAATTCTTATCAGCTTCAGTATACCTATCAAAGGTTGGCTTGATGACAAATAGGTGTTTGATCACACATTGCAAATAAAACAAGTCTTCAAAACTTTTCAGTAACACCTTTCCTATGGGGATGCCTTGACCTGTTGGCTTATTCACTTGTTCCTTGGCATATTCTCTTATCTTCTTATCATAATCATTTTGAGGCATTAACTTATCATTAATAACCATGATATCAGGAAGTCCTTTTTTCCTTAAATTGGTGAACTTAACCATGAATCTGGTTATATCATTATTCATACCTTCACATTTTTCTTCAAGCTACCTCATCAAATTTCTTTAAGTGGTAACTTTCCTAATTTCTAGGATAGTTGTTGTCCTCTCATTGATTTTTAGTTCTTCCAATTCCTGTCTATTCTTGTTGTTGAGGAAATTGATTAATCTTACAACCTGTTATGGTTTATCAGCCAAATCAGTTTATGTCTTTTGGATTTCTGCTTGGGCTGCCAATAATAATTCTCTTTGCTCAAAAATTACCTGAATTGAAGGTCATGCATCATGGATGGCTTCAATTACATTATTCCATAGGTAATTTTTTATGTATGATATCTTATCCTTGAGAGTTAATTCTTTTTGTAACTTCTTTACCTCTTCACTCAATCTGTTGGCATTTTGTTCATGTATTTTATCATTTACTTGAGTTGATTTATTTGTCTTCTCAAGATTTTCAATCATCTTTGTCAACCTGTTAATTTCATTTGTCTTCAAAGACATCTCTTCCATTGCTTTCACTAGTTGATTGCTTTCATCTGTAGGTTGCAATGTTGTTGTAGAGGATTCAGTAGCTGAAGTTGTTGAAGCAGTCACTGGCACTGCAGTGGCCAGTGGTTCTTTAGGTGCCAACTTTTATCCTAAAGTTGAAGGCACTGCTACAGTGATGACTGGGATGACTGTAGAAATCACTGGTTCTTTTACTGTCTCCTTTTCTTGGACAAGTTGGTCCATCTGTACTTCCATTTCCTTAATCTGGGCTGTCAGTTGAAGAATTAAACTCATCATTTCATCTTTTTCTTTTTGTTCCTATAAGACTTCCTTTGTCTGAGGATGCTCACTTTGAGGAAGTTTGAGTTGTTTCCTCAAGGCAGCTATATCCTCATTTTTCTTCTTTACCAATGCTTAGGCTGCTTTGATGTTTGTAGGATCATATCCTCCCTGCAATACTAAATCTTCTAAGGCTTTTATCCTTAGATCCTTTGCATATAATGAAGCTTTATCCATCTTCATTTGATCTTGCATATTAGAGATGGTGTTTTGAAGCTTATGAGCACTCATAGCTTTTGTTGTAACTGTGGAATATAACATCTCTGAGGTTTGCCTATGAAACTCTATTTGATCTAATTCATGGATTTTGTCTGTAGTTACTTCCATATCAACTTTTTTATAGTCAACAACTGTCTTTGGCACTAATACTGTGGGCTGTAATACTGACATAATCAATTTTTTACTTGAATAATCAAATGTTGATAGGAATCTATTTTGATTACCTGGCTTTTGTTTCAAAAAATGAGATTAAATTTCAGTTTTGATTTCCTCATTCTTCAACTTTATTTTCTTGTATTTCTCCTTAATATCCAAATCCTTTTCCTCAGCTGAATGTGAGGAAGAAACCTCCATAATTTGTTGTCTTTCCATCATCTATGTATCTTCATTATTCAGTAGTTCTTCATTCTAATTTGGCTCACTAATAACTACAGTAGCTACATTTGTCTCTGGAAAATCAGTGTTGGTATTCAAGGGCCCTGTTTCTTCAACATCTATTGTTACTTTACCTTTACCTGTTGTATCTAATTTTGGCCTTCTGTTGTAAATGATCTTGAAATTTGTTTCTGTTGTAGTCTCCACAATATAAGCTCCCTCTTCTCTGATTCTCTTAGTGGATGTCTCTGGCTGTTTGGAAATTTCCAAAGTGTGGCTAGTATTCCTTTGGTTTACTACCTCTGTTAAAATGTTTTCAACCCACTCAATTTGATTAGAAAAATTCTCTATTTCTTGTTTTGAATCATTGATAAAGGGTGTCAATTTACATTTTACCCTTAGTTTACTTAAGATCCCTTGTGGATCATAGTTCCAAGGGAAACTTTCTTCCAATTTATATTCCAGTAGTTGATTTTCTGCTTCTTTTTCTGCATCTCTGTGATTACATATGAATGGTCCAATTTGATTTTTAAGTTTGAATTGGGTCTTCTTCTTGGCTGACATGAAGTTAATAGAATCAAATTTAGGATCTTCCCGATGTACTCCAAGGCAAAGATCCTCATTGATGGATGTTTGGGTAACTTGTAAGGCAACAAGTTTGACCCAAAAACTCTGATTTCAGTGAATTTCTCATACAAATACAAGTCACCAACTTTGCTCCGTTCTGATAATTGCAATATTTTCTTCATTTCCTCACTTATTCTAGGTTGCTCTATTTTGGTCAACATGGTGATCACTGGATGTAAAAACAACTCTGAAAACTCTGAATAAATGAAATTTGTACCTTATTTCCTGAGTATGGATGTCTAAAAGATGACAGGTAAAGGTTTTCCCTCTATGTCCAACTTTTGAAGTGAAATTGGAAAGCTATCTCATTGGAAGTAAAGAAACATGTGGAAAAGATAGGAGGTATATCTAAATACTCCTTCAAGTTGTAAATTAGTCAGTTGATAGTGAATACTATCAGCAATGAAACCATCATAGTCAAAGATAACTGAAGTTGGTTCACTTGGAGAAAAGGTGGACAAGAATCCCAAGATAGACTCATCAGTGTGCTCATCAGTGAAATACCCAAGGATGAAGGAAAGCATGGAGATTACATGCCTTGAACCTTCAGGTAATTTAGCAGTTCAATATGGAGGATTTAACTTGGGAATTTCAACATGCACAGGCATAAAATTCTAAAAAATCATGAACCTTTTAGGAAAATCTAGCCCAATGTACAACTTAGTTAGGGCCTCAATAGACAAAGGGACTGCTTGGGGGTCTGGTTGAAGCTGCAACATTTGGTTTATTGACTCTACAGTGATGGTAAATAGGACTTCTTTATTGGCATTCACAATAGCTCTTTGTTCAGGAATATAGTATTGGTGACATAATCTGATAATATCTTGACAAGGGCGAGTCAATGGGACTACATATTTGGGCAGATTGGATTCCCAAATATGAACTTCTTCATGATCATTTAAATACTTCTCAAAGCACCAATTATGGATATCTAACAAATTGAATTCAATTATGGGATCATCTATTTTGTAGTCAATATCAGCTAGGGGAATGTGTTCAATATCAACAACTAGGGGTTATAATGGATTGACCACAATTGTAGTATTTGGAGTCATGGCAGGAGTAGGTTTAGGAGCTTTAGAACCTTCAAGCTTGCTTACAATCTTTTTTTTAGGCATATTGATTTTCTTCTGCAATTTAAAACAGTTTGCAAAGGATATTTTACTATAGCAGAGGCTTAATTGGGCAAATTTGGAAAAATTGAGACTCTTTTTGGGTTTTCTGCCCAATTAGGTTTATCAAAGAAGTTCTAAGGCTTTAAAACTGGTCTAAAACATAAAAGAGCAGTTTTCTGAGTTTTTTGACTGAAAATGGGGCTAAAATTCTTTTTGAAAAGATCACAGAAGATTAGGGAACCTGCAGAGGATTTATGGCTTATTTCAGAGCTTGAAATGGATTATTAAACTGTGAAAATTTGATTAATTTATTTGCAAAAGCGCGCAGTAGACAAACAGGTTTTCTGGGAAAAAATTTCCAAAGTTTGGCATGTTTTTGGGACTTTTTAGGTAGTCTTCTTAATTGATTTATTAATTTAAATATATTTTATTTCTTTAAACAAGGTTTTTCAACTTGGTTGCAGGTTAAATCTCAGAAAAATACCTGTTTTAATGCAGGTATCGGCTTTGAAAGGGTTTTTACAGTTTCTGGTCGAATTGATGGCTTCAGCAGTTTATCTGGAGCAAGGCGCAGCTTCCGCAACAGTATTCTCGGGTGTACTTTGGTAAATTTCAGAGGTTTCGGGTATAAAATTGGCAACCAGGGGCTTTAACATATTTTATACAGTCGGGAGAAGCAATGCGGTGGTTAAACGCGAAAGGTAAATGAATAAAATATTTACCAAAGGTTTTATCAAAACATATCAATTGCATTGAATGCAGGTCTTGTCCGGTGGGAGAGTGGTTTTGGAATGCAAAGGATTTTTAAAACTAGTGGTTATCACGCAGACTTCTAGTGGTAAGTGGTTTTAACTTCAATGAACGTGATCCAAACAGGAGGGACCATGTAGAGGAAAAAGGAATGGGTGAAACCACCCATTTTGCGTGGATATGGTGTTTGAAGGGTCGGGCATATTTTTCACGCGATATCAAGTTCTGTCCGTCAGATCTAGAGGTTGAATGCGAACGGCCAAGATCATTTCGGGAGTTGCATCGGAATGGGAAGGTGGGACTGGGCCTTTGCCTAGGCAGAAGGGTTAGGATGTGGTGCGGGTTATATGGTTTAAAACATATATAAAAGGTTTTAATCAATACATATGGGTGCGGGCATGATTTATTATATTATATAGTTTTAACCCTTTGAATGGTTTTAAAAATATAGGGGTGGAGTATTCAAATAATGATAGTTTTTAGACCAAAGGTTTTATAATTTGGGGTTTTATTTCCGCACATGGAATAATAGACTTTGGTCTAAATGTTATAATAGTGGGTTTTTTGGGGTATTTTAAATATAAGGGAATTAGTAACTACGGGAGGGTACTTCTTAGGGATTTAATAAAAATATGTTAAAGGTTAATATGAAAGGGTAGTGTAATAAAAACAAAACACATATTATATATAAGTATAGTATAAATTCAAGCATTGCTTATCTTTATATTTCCTTCACTAATACTTAAGATAAATGTAATTTTGAGGATTTTATGAATGCTTTTGAAGGGATGAAGTTAATTATTTTAGGGCTACAATTTTACTAAGTAAGAATGTGCCTTTACTTAGGAAAAAGGGTTTTAATGTACGAATGAAGGGTAAATGTTGATGAATGAGTGTTTAAGTAAGTAATTCAATATTTTTAACTTATCAGTCATCAAGCCTTGGGTCCATTCCCAACAAAAGTCAGAGAAATGCTCTGAGCTTGTTTGACTGATAGCTTAGAATACTGAATACTCATAGGGGAGGGGAAATTAGTGATTTTGCCCGATGATGTCTTATTTAGATGTTTGCACCATTGCTTTCTACCTACCCAATTTTATTTCTAACATTTTTTCTTCATTTTGTAGGTGCATTTAGACTTGCAACCTTAAAACATTTTTCTTTCAAAACATAAAACTATCTAAATCTACCTTATTTCAATCGAAGGCTCAGATTAAATTGTTGAACTCCTCATTATTCTCTACCTATCTATTGATTTTTCAAGTTTAAACTATTTGAAAAATCTTTATTCACTATCTAAAACGTGAAATTGAAAGCATGAAAAGTTAAGATTAAACTGTTTAACTGGTCATGGATTATGGCATTTATTGACACTGCACATAATCATTATTCTTGCAGTGAAAGTAAAAGTAGTGGCATTTGGACTTGTTCACTTTCAGGTCTTATTTTATCTCTTTTTTCTTTTGGGGTCTATATTTTTCTAAGTCCTTTGATCTTTCTTTTAGGACTTTTTACCCTCTTTTTTCATTTTTTATTATTTTCATTTTTTCAAAATATGGGAAAACAACTTGCAGAAAGCAAGGTATGTACATATTTACAAGACTTTCAAAGTCAATTCAAAATTTTATGAACCCTATTATTATTGGACCCTAACATGGGGTATTGGATGGGGGGGGGGTGCAAAATCACTATAGGCTACCATGTAGCACCTGAGGCGGTATCAAAAACTGGCCATTTCAGACCCCCCTCCCCCCTGGTGTTAATCTTCAAAAGGTGAGGGGGGAGCTAAAACAAATCATGAACCGTTGGATGTAATGATAGGGATCAGAGATGAAGGGGATATGGTGAAAGTAATGGTGAGGCTATCGAGATGATTAACACGGAAAAGAGAGGGACAAAATCTGTTGAAGGGCTACTGATGGCGTGGCAAGGCGGTGGGACCCAAACTCATATCGCATATCACAAATCGGAGGTTTTACATATGAGAAGCGAAGGGTAAACGTTAAGAATTGTGATGTGCGAAGTGCGATGGGCGGAGGAGTGACATGGCAGGATGGAGGTGGGGCCGCCCGCACATCTCAAATCGCAAGGTTTACATGTGAGCGGCAAAGGGTAAACGTTATAAATTGCGATATGCGAAGTGTGATGGGCAAAGGAGTGACGTGGCAGGACGAAGGTGGCGTCACCCGCACATCGCAAATCGCAAGGTTTGCATGTGAGCGGCAAAGGGTAAATGCTATAAATTGTGATGTGCGAAGTGTGATGGGCAGAGGAGTGACGTGGCAAGAAGGAGGTGGGGCTGCCCGCACATCGCAAATCGCAAGGTTTACATGTGGACGGCAGAGGGTAAATGCTATAAATTGCAATGTGCGAAGTGCGATGGGCAGAGAAGGTGACGTGGAAGACAAAGGTGGGGCTGCCCGCACATCGCAAATCGCAAGGTTTATGTGTGAACAGCAGAAGGTAAGAGTTAAGATTTCTGGGGAGCGATGTGTTGTGAGCAGGGAAATGACGTGGCATGGAGCGGGGCCTGCCCACAGATCGCAGTCAAAAGGGTTTAGTGATAAGAAGTGGAAGGTAAATGTTAAATCTTGTAGGGAGCGAAGTGTGATGAGCGGAGAGGTGTTAAGTGCGAAAAATGATATTACACATATTATATGTAATATATAGTGTATGTAACAGTTTGTGGGATGCGGTAATTAATCAGAGCTTTTGATCATATTATCTTAACCGCGGCACTTTTCTCTTTTAACAGTGGGGCTTTTCGCATAACCTGCGCTTAAATTTATTGGCCTTCCCCTTAAACATTCACACCTCTACCCTGTGATTTCATTATAGGGACCACGTATCCATGTTATGTGCGGTCACAGGCCAACAGCACCCTTGTCAACGGTTGCTACAATATTGGCTGACACTTCTTTGACTAGAGCAGCTCGCTGCACTCGAACTTCAGGCGGAGTTTCTGGCTGAATCTTTGCTTCCAACTCCATAATCTGTAGCGCAAAATCTACTTTAACTACCTATACTTAAGAACAGGAGGCCTTTAGGGCAGCCACTAAACTTTAAATCTTGGCCTAGGGCACAGCAGAGGCAGGTATAGCAACCTCAGGCGAGTCACCACACAGATGATCAATAAAGTTCTCTAGCTCTGCATGTTGTGCCATTACTACTTGTTGCGTTGTCTGAGCCTAGAAAGACTCCTGCATTTTTTCTGCAACCTTCTGCTCTACCTCGGTGAGTTTCTATTGCATGTGCACCAAGTCTCAGCAACAGAACCATTTTTTGGGTTAAGGGATCCTGACCTAGGTTCAGAGTTAGCACATAACCAACAAAACCCTCTTACTATTGGCCCTTTCGGCAATGACCTTCTTGCACAGGCCAAAGTCTCACCCGAAGCAGTATGGGGGGTGTTGGAACCAAGTTTCCACGCCCTAAGAGAGACTTGAATGAAGTGGACACCTTCAGATCCGCTTTAACACACAGACTGATTTGCGCACCAGAAACCCTAACTAGAAACCATAGGTTGATTAACATGCATTAATCTAGTGTGCGCACCTAGGCAGAAGATCTGCAATACCTTTAAGAGTCCTAATAATGTGATATTCAGCACTTACATAACTAGATATATCTAATTAACATTCATATTAGTAGTAAACAGGTACGCAATCGATCCAATCATAGATAATATAACTTAATTTTGTAAATGGAAATCATACGCAGAAACAAATCATAAGGAAAATCACAGATGCATTTGTTGCACAGAGTTATCAAAACAAGTCTTTATTCACCAGCAGTTGTAACAACCCTTGCAATCCTTTATATCCACCAGCGCACACAGCCAGTGGGGTCTGCACACAGCCAGCGGAGTCCGTACATAGTCAGACTAAGGTCTCCGCATACATAGCCAACAGGGGAATTTCACACACAGACACTTACACAAGTTTGATTTAGAGCTCAAAACATACATAAAATTTCATCAAACATTGTCCTATTTGACTTGATCTACACTTCTATTTATATCTTAGCCTGTGCTCATACTAAGGTCCACAAATTGTGGTTTGAAACTCCTAAATTTACCCTTTAGCCCATTACAATTCATGAAGTGACTTTGACCTGCCCCAAAGCCCCCTAACTGTGCATTTCTTAGCGTGCACAACTCAAAACTACAAAAAGATACTATTATTTACTCAAAAATGTGGTCCTAAGGGACCCTGCTCCAAAACATACTTCTAGTTGGGAGACTAGAATATGTAGAGGTTGACATCGCATGGGTCAAGACTTATGCCAATTTCGAAGCGATATATATAATGGGAGACAAGGATCCCTATCTAGCACTTCTTGGGATATATTGGGCCTTTGAAAACTATAGGGTGATTGATTTGAAAAAATAGCTGATCACTTTTGAAGTAGAAGGTGTTAGAGTAATCCAACCCCTATATCCTTATCAAGGACAAAGATTCATAGAACCAATAAATGATAGGGAGGATCCAGGTATATTATACCAATTGTACTAGCTGATAGCAGGGAAGAGGGAATATTATATCAGAGGTTGGCTCAAAATCCGCAAGGGATGACTAGAAGTAAGGAGGATATGAGGTCAACACCATACGATGTGCAACAGCCGGGGGAATCGATTAGATCGGCACAGAGGTAAGAAAATACCCCACTTCCAATGGTATGGATTTAGTTGATATTTTTATTAATAATATTGTTGCAATTTTTCCTGAGGAACATAAGGTGACCCTAATGAATGTTTCCCTACAAGCAACTATAGGTTTTAACCCTGTACAGAAATTATCTGCAAACGAATCTTAAAAATAGAAAATAAACAATAGTGAGAGCATAAAACATAAAACAAATATACACATAGATTTTCCCCTGGATCCCAAATCGAGACAACCAGCTTGATTTTTCATTATATTCCTTTTAGTGTTACAACACATATATATATACATGCCGAAGCATACATAAACCCCAATCCATTAACCCTGGATTAGAACATAATTGTAGTTCCCTTGACCGGATCTACAAAATACCAGGGGCAAAACCATCGGGGACTTCAAAACCATGCAAACCCATGCACAAAACCACATGGGTCCGCCCACCTAAAAATAAGGACCAAAAAAATCTCCTGGGGCTTTTCCCCCCGTGGACCCCCCGTGCGTGACTAGCTTCCGTGGGAAATAATATAACACATACCCGCATTCTCCAACTTCTTGTTTTCTTTCCATAGGGGGCCAAAGGAGAGAAGGTGGAGAGCCGAGTCATTAGCCTAGCTTTGCAACACCCATTGTTTCCTCTACACCAAGAGAAATTTTGAGGCTCGCACTTGGCCAATGCATCCGCAAAATTCTTCAAGGTGTCCACCTTTACCAACAACACCCTTTTAGCCTCAACCATATCTCTCACAAAGTAATATTGAACATCAATGTGCTTTGTCTTTGAATGATAAGCAGGGTTCTTAGCCAAGAAAATTGCACTTTGGCTATCACAGTCTATCCTTATAGCTTGTTGCACCAACCCCATACTTGAACACAATCTCTACAACCAAACTGCTTCCTTGCTTGCATGAGTGTGGTTGTCGTGTATTCTACCTCTGTAGTTGAAAGTGCCACTACAGACTGTCTTTTACTCATCCAACTGTCTGCACCTCCAAATAGGCTAAACACATACCCACTTGTAGATCTTATTTGGTCCAGATCTCCAGCCCAGTCTGCATCAACAAAACCACGAATGTCCAACACTCTTTCCAATCCTGGTCTTTTCTGGTAGCACAAGCCATAATCACTAGTGCCACGCAAATATCTGAAAACCCGCTTCACAGCTATCTAATGCTCCTTCCCTGGGTTTGACATAAACCTGCTCAATACTCCCACTGCATGTGCAATGTCTGGTCTAGTACAGACCATTGCATACAGCAGGCTACCCATTGCACTTGCATATGGAACACGAGACATATCCTCCTCTTCATCTTGTGTCTTGGGACATTGTTTAGCAAACAGCTTTGTACCTACAGGAATTGGAACATTCACCGGTTTACTATCTTTATTGAACCTCTGCAATATAGCTTCTTCATACTTCCTCTAGTTAAATCAGAGCTTCCTCTTTGCTCGATCTCTTTTAATTTCCATGCCCAAAATATAGTTTGCAGCACTAAGATCCTTCATGTTGAATTTGAAGAATAGTTGGGTCTTCAAATCTTGAATAATTTCTTTGTCATTTCCAATCAACAACATATTATCCACATACAAGACCAAATAAATAACACGATCACCAATTAATTTAAAATAAACACAGTGATCGTCCTTGCTTCTAGTGAAGCCAAGTCCCCGTATATAGGTATCAAATTTCTAATACCACATCCTTGGTGATTGTTTTAACCCATACAGAGACTTCTTTAACCTGCATACCAGTTCTTTCTTTCCCTTCACCATGAAGCCTTCAGGTTGTTTCATGTAGATCTCCTCTTCCAGATCCCCATGAAGAAATGTTGTCTTCACATCCATCTGTTCTACCTCAAAATCAAATGCAGTAGCAACAAATAAAAGTAATCTAATAGAAATAAATTTGGCAACAGGAGAAAAAATATCACCAAAATCAATTCCCGGCACCTGGGAATAACCTTTTGCTACCAAACGAGATTTGTATTCTCCACCTTGCCTTCTACATTCATCTTCTTCTTAAACACCCATTTTCTCTCGATGGGCTTCCTTCCAGCCAGCAACTCCACCAAATCCAATGCCCCAATTTTATGCAAGGATGCCATTTCATCAACCATGGCCTCCTTCCAGAGTTTTCCATCCTCTAAATCTACTGCCTCCCTGACGGTTCTGGGATCATCATCAGTTATAGTTAAAGCAAAATTTGAACAAAAAGCAGATGGACTATACCTTTCTGGTTGTCTTCTTTCCCGGACTAATCTTCTCACAGCTGGAGTTTGTGGCTCTTCCTCCTCTGAGTCTTCTTCTGTTGTAGAGTCTGATTCATCCTCCTTTAGCTCAAACTATACCTTTTCAGGTTCCTTTGGTAGGACTTCATGTTTAACAACATCTTTCACCTCTCTAAACACCATGTCTCGGCTTTACATAACCTTCCTTGTTTTCGGGTTCCAAAGCTTGTAACCCTTTAAACCATCCTTATACCCAATAAAGATGCACCTTTCAGATTTATTATCCAACTTGCTCATTTTCTCCTTTGGAACATGTACATATGCATCACATCCAAACACCCTCAGATGTGAAAGAGGGGGTTTCTTACCAGTCCATACCTCATGTGGATTCTTATCCTCCAACGCTGATGAAGGTGATCTGCTAACCAAGTAACATGCAGTCTCCACTGCCTCTGCCCGGAATTCTTGTCCTAACCCGGTACCACTGAGCATGCTTCTTGCCTTTTCCATCAGCGTTCTGTTCATTATTTCTGCAACTCCATTTTGCTGAGGTATGTATGGAGTATTATTATGCCGTGCTATACCACACTTCTTACAAAACTCTTCAAATTCCTTCTTACAAAACTCCCCACCATTACCTGTCCTCAACACCTTTATCTTCTTCTCTATCTAGTTTTCTACCAGAGCCTTAAATTCTTTAAATTTGTCAAAAACTTCAGATTTCTGCCTCAAGAAATATATCCATGTATTCCTTGAGAAGTCATCTATGAATGAAACATAGTACACAGACTTACCTAGTGATGGAACCGACACAAGTCCAAACACATCACTGTGCACAAGCTCTAATATCTTGTTCACCCTCTTAGCACCAAAAGGAAAAATCACCCAATTCAGCTTCCCATATACACAATGTTCACAAAAATCGACATCCAGAGAGCTATTAGACATACCTTCTACCATACCATTTCCATGTAGTATCTGAAGGCCCTTCTCTCCAATATGTCTAAGCCTTTGATGCCATAGCATGGTCTTTTCTCCAGAGACCGCTAGGCTTTCCGCTCCACTTTCGGGAACCACAGAAATGTTGCACCCATCAATAACAGTGTTGCCCTGAAGCTTGTACAGAGTCTCAATCTGAACTCCCCGCATTAATACTAGTGCTCCTCAAACCATCTTACAGGTATCTTTCTCGAACACTGTTTTTACACCTGCATCATCCATCTTGCTTACAGAAATCAGATTTCTGGCCAATGCAGAAATGTGAAAAACACTAGGAAGTGTTCTAATCCTTCCACCTTGTAGCTTCAGCTTGAATTTTCCACGTTCAACAATTCTGGCCTTCCTATCATCACCTAAGAAAACATCACCACCATCATATTTCTCATACTTGCAAAACCACTCCCTATGAGTGAAGTGAAAGGATGCACCCGAGTCAATCAACCATGACTCATGATCTACATGTGTATTTGAAGAAGAAGCCAAATACACATCCCCACCTTCATCTGAGGTGGTTTTTGCCTCTGCAGAAGGATCATCATCAGATCCCTTTCCTTTCTCAGGAGCTTTAGATCTGCAGTCCTTTTTGTAGTACCTTTCCTTTCCGCATTTCCAGCACACCTTTACAAAATTTCCAGGAGATTTAGATCTCCCACTCGAAACCTTATTCTTGTTTATGTTTTGGGACCTTCCTCGTACAGATAAGGCATCTCCATTCTGACCCTCCATATTTCTCCGTCTCATTTCCTCTGACAACAAGGCTGACACAATGTCATCAAAACTCAAGGTAGTTGTATTGCTACCTATTGCAATAACCATATTGTCCCACGAGTATGGTAGAGAACAAAACAAACTAATGCACTTGTCTTCATCTAAGATTTTAATATCAACATATGACAGCTGACTTACCACAGTAATGAAGGCGTTCAGATGCTCTGTCACCAAGTCTCCATCCTTCATCCTCAGGTTATCCAGCTTTTTCCGCAGGAACAATCTATTCACCAGAGACTTAGATTGGTACAAATTCCTTAGTTTGTCCCACAAATTCTTTGTTGTAGCTTCCCCAGATACATTCAACAATACTAAATCTGAGACACGCAAAGGTATTGTGCTCTTTTCCTTCCGATCCAGCTTCTTCCAATCTTCATCTGGCATTGTCGTTGGTTTAGTACCTGGATCTACTGCGATCCACTGATCTTTATCCACTCACAGATCCTCCATCTTGAGCTTCCACAACTCAAAACTCTGACCATTAAATTTCTTGATCTCTATCTTCTCGCTGCTCTCCATCTTCTTTCACCGCAAGAATCGATCCTGCAGATCTCCCACTGAACAGGGTCTACCTCAGGCCTGAGCAAAAAACCCCTCAGCAGCAAAGGTTTCCCCTTGAATCTAAAATTGCTCCGATACCAAATGTAGGTTTTAACCTTGTACAAAAATTATATGCAAACGAATCTTAAAAACAGAAAATAAACAATAGTGAGAGCATAAAACATAAAAACAGATATACACAGAGATTTTCCCCTGGATCCGAAATCGAGACGACCAGCTTGATTTTTCATTATATTCCTTTAGTGTTACAACACACACACACACACAGAAATATATATATATATATGTCGAAGCATACATAAACCTCAATCCATTAACCCTGGATTAGAACATAACCATAGTTCCCTTGACCAGATCTACAAAATACCAGGGGATAAAAACCATTGTACCCAAAAACCATGTGCAATCCCATGCACAAAACCATGGGAAGGTCCGCCCACTAGAAAATAAGGACCAAAAAAAATTTCCCCGAGGTGCTGCCACCCCCCCTGCTGCGCCCAGCGCAACGTACAGAAGAATATGTCGCCCCCCTGTACCCCGCCTCCCTTCCCCCACACGTGACTAGTCCTGGAAAGAATATAACACATACCCAACAGCAACATCGACTAGGTGGTGGGGATTCCATCGCAATAATCTCAGGGGATGGAGTGAAATCTCGGAGGAAAAAAAAAAAGATTTAGCCATTCAAGGGGCTCACAACCGTTTATGAAGTATAGAGGTAGCTTAGATCCTCAGCAGCACTTAAGAAACTGTGAAGACTGATGGGTCAGATAAAGTCTCCCAAGGGAATCATGGGTGCATGACTTTGTGCATGCATTGGGAACCTTCCCTAAAGCACGGTATGTAAAAAAGGAAACAAGGAGACAAAATAGTGATTGGAATTGTTTAGCAACTCAATTTTCCATTAGATTTTATTTTTAAAATACCGATAAGAGGATTATTGTTGTTTTGTAGGATGTTAAGAGAAGTCTACTTACCATCGGACAGCTGATAGAGGGAACAATAGACCAAGTACATTTCAACACTTATATAAGTCAACATAGAATGAAGCGGTAGCCTGTGGGAAAGTAGATAAAGAGTCAGATGAAGATAATTTGGAAGACTTGAGACATCTATCCTTCAATGAAGTGGAAGGGGAATGAGGGGTTAGAGATGGACCCGCAACTGAAGGACCTCTTCTACTTCCTCTAAATTTGTGGAAACTCAACATAGGGAGTGAAGAAAATTCAAAGCTAGCCTCAATTGGAGATTATTGGGATGATAAAACAACTAAAGAGACATTCGATCTTCTCAAATAATACGAGTATCTATTTCCCTCATCTATTGCATAATTGAAAGGAATTAAAGGAGATTTGGGAGAAATGAAGATCATGCTCAAGCAAGATGCAAAACCAATGAAGCACTGTCCTTATAGACTAAATCCAAGGGTAAAGGATAAAGTGAAGAAATAGATAGATAAGATGTTGGACGTAGGGCTAATATTCTCTGTTGATGAATCTGAATGGGTTATTTTTATTGTGATACAGAATACAAAGGATTCAATGGAGATCAGGGTATGTGTGGACTACCGCAACTTAAATAATTCTTATGTTCACGATCCTTTCCCCACACCTTTTAGTGATGAATTTTTAGACAATGTGGTAGGAAATGGGGCTTATTCATTTACAGATGGATTTTCGAGCTACCATCATATCTAAATTGCAGAAGAAGACTACTTTTACCAAAAAATGGGGCTCATATGCATACCATGTTATGTCATTTGGGCTCAAAAATGCACCAACAACATTTTCAAGGATCATGATTTCCGTGTTTAGATATTACATACATAGGTTCCTTGAATTTTACATGGATGATTGGATTGTCTATAGTCTATTGAAGAAAAAATTCAGCTTGCTCAGAGTCATGTTCGATCGGTGTAGGAAATTACAAATCTCATTGAACGAAAAGAAGTGCATATGTGTTTCTCCCTTTGGGACACTACTCAAAAACATTGTATGTAAGGAAGGAGTATGCGTGGACCCTGCCAAGCTTACGGAAACTGTAAACATTGACCCAATAGAAAATGGTAAGCATCTTAGGTCTATATTAGGGCACACGAAATATTATAGGAGATCTATCTGAAACTATGCTTTGATCACTACTCCAATGGAGAAGCTACTCAAGAACACTGAACAATTCACATGGTCCAAGGAATGTAAATTTGTGCTAAACATACTGAAAGATAAGTTGGCTATGCATTGATTTTAGTGTATCCTGATTGGAAGCAATCCATGTCCACATTGATGCTTCTGGAAATTATTTGGGAGCAGTTTTAGCACAGCCTAAAGAGGGAAACCTTGACCATCCAATATACTTTGCAAGTATAAATTTATCAACAACAGAGAATAAATATACTACAATAGAGCAGGAGGCACTCGCCATAGTATATTCACTTCAAAAATTCTACCACTACCTCCTAGGAGGACCATTCAAGTTTTTCACAGATCATTCTGCCTTGAAATATTTGGTGAACAAGCCTATGTTAGAAGGGAGAATTTGCATATGGCTATTATTATTTCAGGAATTTACATTTGAAGTGATTTTCAAACCAGGTTGGCTAAATGTGGGACCTGACCATTTATCAAGGTTGAAATCAGTAGAAAATGGATGTTTTGTAGACGATTGGCTACAAGACACTAATCTATGTAGAGTGGTGGCAGTGTCAGACTACCTAGAGGACATAAAAACTTTTTTAGCTACCAGGAAGTTCCCAAAAGAATAAACCACAACGCAAAGGAGACATATGGTTGTCTGGGCAGCAGACTACCAACTAATTGCAAGGAAATTGTACAAGTTGGATTAGATCAAATATTGTGAATATGTGTACTGGATCATGAGAGGAAGGATGTGCTATGGGAATGCCATTCAGGAGTCATGGGAGGTCGTGTTGGAGGAAAATTAACTATAAGGAAAATCTTACAAGTAGGTATATGGTAGCCTATTGTTTACAAGGATGCTAAGGAATACGTCAGGAAGTGTGGTGTCTATCAAAGGGTTGGAAAACGGTCACATCGAGATGAATTGCCACTGCAACCAGTACAAGCCTTACAAGATTTTGAGAAGTGGGAAATTGACTTCATAGGACCCATCAACCCACCTGTGTGTCATTCCAAATCTCGGTACATCATTTCCACAATAAAGTACCTAAAAATATGGGTCAAAGTTGTGCCAGTAAAGGATTGTACGGCGAACACCGCTGCCATATTTATTTTTGAGAACATCATTGCCAGATTCGGGTGTCCCTGAAGTTTAACCAGTGATCAAGGGAGCCACTTTATTAATGAGACAGTTGCATATTTAGTGAAAAAATTCATGATACATCACCATAAAAGTAGCTTGTGTCACCCTCAAGCAAACGAGACAGTTGAGGCATTCAATAAAATCTTAGAGAGGGGTTTGACTAAATTATGTTCAGCTAATAAAGATTACTAAGATGAGAGAGTTACAACTACCTTATGGGCCTATCGCATGACTATCAAATGATTACATAAGCATATGCCCTTCCAGCTGGTGTATGGTCGCAAAGCAGTAATACCCGTGGAGTTCACAATTACTAGCCTATTTATTGCACAAGTAACACATATGACCGGAGATGAATCAAATCCTAAAATTCTAGAAGAACTGTGGGAACTAGACGAGGCCAAATTTTTAGCAAACTTTCACCAAACAGTGGAGAATCATAGACAAAAGGAATGCCAAGAAAAACACATAAAGTAGAATTCATTCACAGTGGGGGGGCATGTCTTATTATATGACAACAAGTTCTTAAAATTCCCAGGTAAGTTGTGGATGCATTGGTTAGGCCCTTTTATTTTAGCAGAAATCAAATATTTGGGATTTGTGAAGCTCGCACAGCTCGACGGTGTTTTACTACTAGGATGGGTGAATGGCGCATGCCTCAATCCCTTCCAATGATTAACTAATACAGTTTGAATTGAAATAAATCTTCGCAAGGAGAAGTAGGTATAAGTAGGTAGGATTCAATTATGTTAGTCAGCCATCAGTTGGGTCAGTTTTTTCATTTCAGAAAACCATTTTCTACTTTATTTAGTCATTTATTTACATTAGAGTCGATCACTAATAATTTGTCCGCCAAGGTCTTTCTAGTCGCGGATGGATTTCTGCCTCACCACAACTGATTATGGTCAGGGATGCCACACATGTCATCGGTCTTAGTCATAATAATTAGTCAATAATTCCATTTTTAGTGCAAATTTTGGATAAATATTTCCCATAATTTTAAAAAAATAAATAAAATAAAAATAAAAAATAAAAATTTCAAAACCTCATAAATCATGTCCATCACTGCATCATAATTACCCATCAGCTCCACCCGCCTTTTAGAGTTATGTTTCATCTTAGTCAAGTCTAGCTCAACCATTATCAGTGTTAACACAGTTTAAGCCAAGTGGGGAAAATTATCATATTAATTATTTAAGTGGTCTCATCAGAAAATGTTGTGTCAAGATTTTGTACTTAATATGCATGGTTACGCCGAGTTTTTCAAAGTCCGAAACCAAGGTGGTAAGCACAAAGTTTGGAGTATGAGTCGAGTTCAAATTTTCCCAGGTCCAATTCCAAGCCTATTATGTCAATTTTCTATCAATGTTGCTCTAAGATGACAAAGAACATAGTATCATTCTATGAACCAGAGTTCGATGAAATAATTACAAAGGCAAAACCTATAACTAGAAAATATGACAAAGTGGTGTTGGTTGATAATGACCTCGCGGATTCATTCCAATTTCCAGCGTTGAAGTGGGAAGTATACATATAAACAATGGTAAAATCAGATGGAAACTAGTCAGCCTGAGTAATAGATGATTTCAGAGGAATTCAAAGGTCGACATTGCTACACCTAAGAAGTTTTCTTGTGTTCGAAACCACCAGAGCAGCAATGCAATGTACAAATTTACATCTCAATAGAATGCATGGACAATCGCTATGGTTGGATAGGGAAATTCAAATCCATGCGATAGATATACACGCGCTAACGAGTCTATCAGCAGTGGAAGATGTAGTGTCCACAGCCTTCCATACATCTTCCAAGAGGGCCAAGAAGGTTGGCGATGATAATTATTATGATCGTTACAACACCAAGAGATGTGGAAAAGGAGATCAAATGGAGTCGATTAACAAAGTCAATATCAAAGTTTCTTGTTTCCTAATCACTGGTAAGCTAATGTGTCATTTTACAAGGAATGAATGTACACTCGACACAACTTCTATTGCAGAACACTATGTACTGGGTGCACCACTGAACTAGTGTGCCTTCCTACTTCACAAAATTTGTTTGAAGCATGTGAATACAACTACAAGAGAGAAACTTCATTCACTTACGGATATCTAATTGTTGCGATGGCCATGTGGAATTGGTGTCCACCAGATGGGAGAATTTTAGCACAAATCATAGAGGATCAACGACTCTCCCTGAGTTACATGCCATGGCGGACCTCAGGAGACCTAAGAAGTAAGGAGATAAATGAGGCTTCCTTCACAAGGTGGTATAAGAAAATGTTAGATGTTGTAAATTCCATGGAAAGGATTCTAAAGACACTGTTGTATGAATACTCTGAGGAGGTATGGTTCGGGATCAGCCATGGCCATACATGGATAAGGCCACGATGTGCACACCCAAGAATGTTCCATATGAGAGGCCAAATTTTTTTATTCACAGTGGAAGCATTCCTCAGAGAAGTAATGTCTTGGCCAGGAGTTGTGGGTGAGGTTTAGGACAACAAGCACATATATTCATTTAAATAAATGATACCCCAGCCATTACCAGGGAAGACGCTAGTGGACTCGAGGAAGTGGCTCACTGAAGAGCAACTAGAGACGATCATAAAACGTCTCAAAACTCAAATTCATTTGATAAATAAGTAGATGGTTAGCATAGGGGTAGCAACAGTTTCATTCCCATATTTTTCTAAATTTCAAAGTTTAATACAGCAGCAGTCCATTGTCAGTACCCCTTTAGTCATTTCACTTCTATTCGTTGAGCCACTCTCACAATTGGAACCCATTATTCCAACACCAAGACATCCCAGGGCCACCAAACCCATAATACCAAAATGTAAAAATAAGAAGACCAATGTTACCCAGGTCGTAGACCTAACTTAGGAAGACCACCAGTCATAGTCCGCTTCACCATTTTTTGAGGAAACCCCACCCTCGACCTTAGTTGCGTCACCCAGCTCGTGGAACCCATCTCTGCAAACAGCCTCCACTTTCGCAACCATCACTAGTACCATCCCAGCTGGGACACTAGTCATGAAATATATAGATATGGAGGTTGACTCTGTCATCCAAGATATCGTCGTAGTTACCAGCACCGAGGTCGAACATGGGTCGATGTTATATCTATTTTTAGAGTTAGGTTCCATAACATTCACCACCCCCATATTTACACCTCCACTCACTACCGCTCTGACATCCATTATCACTACCATTTCAATCCATCATTTCCAATCCACCCATTCTTGTGTCCATCCATACCATCCCTCACTCAATTGAACACTCACAACAACCTACATCTTTGCACAGACACTCAGAAAAAATTGTTTCTAGTGGACAGCCATTACAGTCTAGATTCCCAAATCTGTCCACGATGAGCCAAGAAGACCTTCAGAGCTGGTTGGCATCCCAATTGTTTAATTTCATTGAGGTGGCTGCATGCCAAGCAGAGGTGTTACATAATGATTTGTCAGCGGATTATGAACAATAACAACAGCAAATCTTGGCGCTCACCGCAAAGCGCGACCAACTGCTCTAGGACAAGCACAATATACAAAGATCATTTGGAGCATATTACTGAAACATTTCAAGGGTTGTGGCCAACCATCTCAGATGTGGTGGCTAATGCCCCAAAATAATTTACCGCATGCACAATTGTAGAATGATGTGATCATATCAAGACAGCATGTAATATTTTTCTCTCTGCTAATCGGGAGATCAAGCAAACAGTAGCGGAAACACACAAGCACTGCTAGATCCAGTAACAGCATATGAAGCCGAGATAGAAAAAAAAAAAGTCGCAAATGCAGTCAAGCTCAAGGACACACTCTACAGCACTGCGGAGGAATCCCATTCACTATTATAGCAGGTCCACGACTGGTCAAGCTTCCTTGCCATAAAGAATCAACATGTGTATATGTTACGAAGCCAAGCTCAAAAGTTATTGATCGATGCAAATAAAACAAAATACAAGAGTCTGAGGAAACAGATGCATGCAGAGGTATAATTCCTTGAGGCACAAATTCAGATAATTGAGGATGAATCGGCGAAAACAAAACAACTGCTTCGAGACCTCAGACCGTCAGTGAAAAATCACTTGGAAACTCTCCAACAAATAAATGATGAAACGGGGACAAAATGGGACTCGATCACAAGAGCTCGAACAGAACACCCGGAAGCAAACACCACATCCCAGTTCATCGGCCAAGGGACTGCACTTACAAACTCTTGGCAAAAAGCAATCAGTGAATTTCAACAATTCAAGGAAACCGCCATCAACAGAGTCCTTGCATTGGGGCCTTCGTTTGAAGGAACCATCCAAGAGAAAATGATGTATGTAGAGCCAGCGGAAGCACTAGCAGAAGCGACACCAACAGAGGAAGTACCAGTAGCACCGATAGCACCCATGAGATATTGACTCGTGAATGATCCAATCGCCTTCATTTTTGAAAGATTAAAGCATTTTGGGATTGACTAGAATGACTAGAGTTATGGAAAGGACGAAGAAGAAAAAGGGAGGAACTGGAAGAAAATTTGAAGTTGCGGAGCATCGGCGAGAAAAAGACAGATATAGTCAAGCGGGAAAGAGCATCAAATAGCCGAGAAATAGGGACAGACAAGATAGGAAAGAGGCGGGAGAAACTGACAGTTCATGTGGACATGAAGAGATAAGGAAGGATGGGCGGAAGTGGTAGAAGGAGGAGGGTACCGAGATGTTGTTAAGGAGTGATGAGGACCGCTTTGTAGGTGTTCTATTGTGTATCTTTGTGTTGCTCAGTGATTGAAATATGCTGTGGAAAAGGATTGTTGAGCCTAATGTAATGTTGTTTAAAGAAGTTAATGGAAAGAAGACATTATGGAATTACTGTGTTATGATTGAATGATTACTTATTGTATTATGATTTCCTTGTTATTTAGCTTTTAAAACTTTTTAAATATGTGCATTCAAGTAGTTTTTGCTTAACAATGTTCATGAATTGTTGCAGATGAACTTGAACATGTTATCGTTGAGGATGATTTAGTTCTATTCTGATCAATCATAGGCTTCTTGATGCCAAATCCTAATTCCCACATATAAATAAGGTTGTGGTATGCCTCTAGTGAGACTCCTTATCCAGTCTTGGGTAAAGTGAAAATTTCGGCGTTGTGCTAGCCTGTGGTGGAGCTTTGTTGGCCCATCTGCCTGAACCTGGGTCTTAATCCTGTCATTATTTTTAGTCAATAAAACCACTGGAATCTGATGCCCAAAACCTTGCTCAATGGAAGAAAGGTGTAGCCAAGGCAAGGAGAATAATCTTGGAGGGAATACGGGATCGCATTTGTTGGACACCTAATCCGCGAAGGGTTAGTGTGGAATGTAAACAGTCAAACTTGAGTCCAAGAGACCACTTGGTATGTGAAGACCAAGGGTCACAAGGAAGTGTATAAATGTACATTATTTTGAATAGTAAATTCAATAAACGTTGATTATTTCACATTGTGTTCACCATTCCATGTATGTTTGACATGGTATCATATCTACAGGTGTATTCTTGCTCTGCTCAAATCTGAGCCACTAGTTTTGTGGCCTCATATGCCAATCATATCTACATTTCTTCCCATCTGTGCGCTGCCCTCAAAATGTTCTGACCTTTTGCTATTTTTCATGTTCCCAATTCATTCGTTTTCGTTTATCTGACTTTGGCAGTCCTGGATTCTCCTAAAACATACACACCATTCACACTATGGTTCATACTCCCATTATCGGCTCCTGTGCTCCTCACCAGTTCTATGAAATTACCTTTGATTCTCGTTACCTCACTCCATTCATACCGCTCCCATTGGATACCATACAATGGTTACCACCACGTTCCTCTCGCACTCTTAATACAAAACCAATGGTGTTAATACACAGCTCGCCTCACAGTTTTCATATACCGCTAATTTTGTCTATCTAGCGGTTACCACCACCCTCAAACTCCTGCAAAGGTCTAACTATATCGTGGTTTCGTAGACTAGTGCAGACTCACCATACCTATGCCCAGCCCTTCGCTCCATTAAACTGACTCCTAGTTACAATAGAACTCTCGCTCCACACCATAATACCACTCTTCTGCGAGAATCTACAGTTTGCTTGAATGCGATTTTGTATTTGTAATAATGACAGAGGTGCCACTACCTTGAGTTGGGTGTGTTGGAAGCGAAGGGATTTTCCTACAAAGGATCAATTCACTTCGATTTTGATATCCACTCAGGACAAGCGATAAGAGACTATAAGCAAATTTTGGAGCAAATCTCACCTATACTTTCAAGAAGAATTCAACCTGGGAGGTTAAATATTTTCAGTAGTGTCAAAGTTTGAATTTGAGTTTGCTTTATGGTAATTTTTCCCTAACTGATTCGTATTATTAAATTACTACTTCATAACCTATCCCTATTATTAAACTCGATGCATAACGTATAATACCCATAAAACACATTCCAAAATAGAAAGTGTAGGTCATTTCGAAATTGTATAAAAGGATTAGAGCCATTATAAATGGATTGCGGACATTTTTCCAACTAATGAGGACCTTCAGTCTATTATAGTTTCTTATGCCTTAAAGGCCTAGAACTTGTTTCCATTTGTGACTAGGAGACCAATTGTTGCATAGAAATGTCTCACTTATTGATTATTCGATTGGTGATGTATTTTCAATAGAAATTGAAACACTTCAAATTTAAGATTGAATTACTTGAAATATGACTCAAAATGGTGAAGTGCTAGATTCCCTCAATACTATGATACACTCTGCCACTGACAACACAATCCAAATAAGCAAAGACTCTCTCTTTGAAATTCAAGCCTATCTACAAGATGCATAAGAAAAGATTGATTTTTTATAGCTTGAGTCATAGCTACAACGAGATGAACTTTAGCACAAGAGTTTTCATTCTAAAAAATTTATGTTTAGCAACAAGAATATGAAGTTAAGGTTAATTCAGATATAGTTCCCAATGAAGGAGCAGGTTTGCATGAAGATACAGAAGTTCAGTCTGCACTTCCCAAGCCCAAGGTCCACATCCCAAGCCCGTCGTTAGATTTTGGAAAGAGCTTGTCAACAACAAGCACAGAATGGGACTTGGATATGACAAGGAGGTGTCATTTCATATTCCAAGCCCATTCAATTTCAAAGTGTTGGGTTTCTTCATGGAAGTTCACCTTCAACTACTCCATATTTTTCTCCTCTTCCATAGTAGTCACAGCAGATTATTAAATTCCAACAGTGTGACCGATCTGTCCATATGAAATATCGTTGTTTCGATCTTCATCCATGTGAGAATTGTCATAAAACCACTCATTCTTCACATAGATGCTTCAGAAACAAGCCTCCTGCAAGAATAAAGATTCAATTCGGATGGATCGCTTCTTGGTAATGGGCTTCAACAGCCAAGAATATATTTTAGTCATATATCAGAATCTCTTCTAGAGTATTAAAAAGTCTTGCAGTTGATTTTTATCCATCTTCTTACATTGTATATAATAAAGGAAGAAGTGTTGGTCATATACAAGCTTCAAAGCCACATCAAGCGAGCATGAGCCACAACCTACCATACCAAATTCAGAGTTGTATCCAGAAATAGAGATGCCCTTGAGCATGTCGTTGGTTGGCATTCATCCTTAAACCGTCTATTTGGGGTTGAGAAATCCATTTTCAGGTTGAGATTCTCCTCTTAAAAGAATTGGGGACACTTCCTCCAGCAGAAGACTTTAGCTTCTTGCCAGTTTTGGAAGATTTCGAGGAATTGCATTAAGAATTCCAAAGTTAGTGGTCATCCTTAAATCGTTGCAGGTTGAGACCTCCTTTTTCAGGTTGAGATTCTCCCTTCATTAGAGGAAATTTTAGCCTAAAAGTTGTCTCCTAAGGAAAAATAATAAAATAAGAGTTATGAATTTTGGAGGGAAAACAAAAAATACTTTTTCTAATTGTATTTTCATCTTATATCTTTATAGGTTTACTCAAATTTCAAGTTTAGACACTCATTAGATAGGGAATTAAATTCCACATCCAACGAGTACCCATTATGCAACGAGTATCAATGTGGGTCCTCTCAAAAGTATGCATAATGGGTACTCGTTGGATGTGGAATTTAATTCCCGCATCTAATGAGTGTCTAAACTTGAAATTTGAGTAAACCTATAAGGAGATTAGCCAAAAATACAATTAAAAAAAAACAGTATTTCTTTTTTTCCCTCCAAAATATTTACATGTTACCTATTTTTAAATTTAAAACATTTTGATTGGTTTACATATTAAGATATGGAAATTTCATGGGAACTTTTAGGCTAAAATTTCCTCTAATGTTTATGCAGGTTGCAGACCTCCATTATCTAGGTTGAAGGTATCCCTCTTCAAAGCATTAGGAGCACTTCCTCTAGCACAAGACTTCAACTTGCCATATTTGGAAGAGTTCTAGGAATTGCACTAAGCATTTCAGTGGGTGTTCATCCTTAAACCACCTCCTTATGCCAACATTTCAGAGAGAACATCCAACTCCTTGTTGCCATGCATTGTTGTATTTCTATTATAGCTTTCTTCTTGGACTCGTATATACCTCTTTGGATTAAGGGGGGAATGTTGGACACCTAATCCACTAAGGGTTGGTGTGGAATGTAAACAATCAAAGGGAGTCGAAGAGACCACTTGTATGTGAAAAAAAAAGGTCACAAAGAAGTGTCTAAATGTACATTATTGTGAATGGTAAATGCAATGAACGCTTATTCCTTCACATTGTGTTCACCATTCCATGTATGTTTGACAACATTGTCTCAAATCTCCACGAAAAATAAACTTTGTTCCCAATATGGAAAGCACTGACAGAATTGTTCAAGAATAATAGTGACCAAAGGAATTTGGTGCTCAAGGATAAAATTTGAAGTATCAAGATGCAAAAGAATGACACTATTCTGCAGCATCTGAGCAAGTTCACACAATGTCATGATGAACTTGGCAGGGTTGGTGTAAATGTTCTAGACAAGACTTGGTAATCCTAGCCCTTCTGGGCCTTCCTAAGAGCTAGAATAGATATCAAGATTCGATAAATGGGAGGGAGAAACTACCGAATTGGAAGTGCTTATGCTCTGATTTGGTACAGGAGGAACTAAGGTGGTATACCAAAGATGGGACTTCATCCAAGGGAAAGAATGAAGAAAAAATTTCATTGGCTAGAAAGGCAAAGCGAAAAGGAAAGAAATCTCAATCCAACCCAGAATCCAGTCAAGGGGGTAAGAAGAAAGATTTGTCGAAAATTAAATACTTCCAATATCATGAATTTAGTAACTATGCCATGAAGTGTACACACAAAAAGGAAAGCAATAAGACCTCAGGAGGAGCAGCAAGTGAATTCTTGGCTTCACAGTTCAAACTTTACTTTACCCTTATTGCATGCATGGCCAACACAATGTTGGGGAGCGTGTGGTACTTGGACTTAGGTGCATCGTTCCACATGACAAGGTGTACAAGTTTTTTTAGTGATATGGAAGAAAAATATTTGCAAATGCACATTGAGATGGGGGACGAAGGAAGGTATAGTGCTACTGGGGTTGGTACAATCACCCTTCAGAGGAAGTGGGGATCTCCTCTCAGGCTCAAGGATGTAATGCTTGTTCTGGGCCTAAATAAAAATATCATCTTTGTTGCAATTTTTGAAGACCGTGTTTATGATGTGATCTTCAGCAAAGGAAATGAATACCTGAGACACATAGCGACGAGATAGGTGAAAAAGATCGGGGTTCGTGTTAAGAACTTATATAAGCTAGATGTGGAAGATTGTGTTGCATTAAGCAAAAAGGCGAAGAAGGTGCAGAGTCGCGATGTCAATGAAATTTAGCATAGAAGACTTGGCCATTTACATCATGGCACCCTGAAGATTATGCAAAAAATAACCACAAGCCTCCCCAAAGGAACTCTTTTTTTTTTTTAGTGATATGGAAGAAAAATATTTGCATATGCACATCGAGATGGGGGATGAAGGAAGGTATAGCGCTACTGGGGTTGGTACAATCACCTTTCAGAGGAAGTGGAGATCCCCTCTCAGGCTCGAGGATGTCATGTTTGTTCTGGGCCTAAAGAAAAATATCATCTTTGTTGCAATTTTTGAAGACCATAGTTATGATGTGATCTTTAGAAAAGGAAATGAATACCTGAGACACATAGCAATGGGATAGGTGAAGAAGATCGGGGTTCGTGTTAAGAAATTATATAAGCTAGATGTGGAAGATTGTTTTGAATTAAGCACAAAGGCAAAGAAGGTGCAGAGTCGCAACGTTAGTGAAATTTAGCATAAAAGACTTGGCCATTTGCATCATGGCACCCTGAAGATTATGCAACAAATAACCACAAGCCTCCCCAAAGGAGCACTTGAGAAACAGGATGTATTCAAAGGATTTACTTTGGGGAAGTACACAAAATCAACATTCCATTATCGGGACAGCAAAGCGCATGCAGTCCCAAAAAGGATCCACTCTGATGTATATGGACCTTTCTCGACAGCCTCCACTGCCAAGCACAAATATTTTGTCATTTTTATTAATGACTTCTCACAGAAGTGTTGGACCTTCTTCATGCAAAAGAAGGACAAGACATTATCCAAGTTCGTAGAATTCAAGGCACTGGTTGAGAAAGAAACCAGCAAGAAGGTGAAGGCTCTCATGAGCGATAATGGAAATAAGTACGTGTCGAATGAATTTAAAATTTTCTGTGCGAAAGAAGGAATTCGATGGGAGTTGACATCACCCCACAACCCATAGCAGAATGGGGTGGTTGAGAGAAAGAACCATAGCATTGTGGGAGCAAAGAGGGCGATGTTGCTTGACTAAGGCCTACCTCTACATTTGTGGGTTGAGGCATGCAACACAATAGTCTATTTGGAGAACCGGAGTCTTCGTCGGATTATGGGCATGATTACATTGAAGGAGGATTTCTCAGGGAGAAATCCATATGTGTCGCACTTCAAGATTTTTGGAGCCTCATTTTACTGCCATGTCTCCAAAGAATCAACAAAGAAGCTAGAGTTGAAAGCGGAATTTGGGGTATTTGTGAGTTACACAAAAACTCCTCACAACTATTGTGTGTACTTGTCATCTCTCAAAATGATAGTTATGTGAAGGGATGTAAAGTTTCATGAGGAGAAAGTGATGTGGTGCCCTCTTGAGATGGAGCTTCAAATCCCACAAGAAGATGAGCTTTTAGCTCCAAAGGAGGAACCTCACAAAGTTGTGGAGAAATCACAAATTGAGGAACAGAAAGTGGATACAGCCACTCAAGAAGAACCATCCAGAGATGGCAGGAAAAAAACTAGGGAACTTAAGAGACTTGTGCAAGATGTGAGGGAGAATGTGGGTGCTCCTTCAATCTTGCGCAGTGAAAGAAGGTCACCAGATTGGTACACTAGCTACATGGCTCTAATCACTGAGCTTATAGAGGCTAAGCCATTCTATTTCGAGGAAGCAGTAGAGAAACATGTATGGGTTGATGAAATGGTGGAGGAGTATGGATCCATTGTAAAAAGCAGTGTTTTGGAAGTGGTCCCAAGACCAGCAGATAAATCAGTTGTGGGTTTGCAATGGATCTTCAAGTTAAAGCAGGTAGCAAATGGAAGCATAGAGAAGTATAAGGCCAAATTTGGGTCCAAGGGGTACTCTCAAATTGAAGGGATTGACTATGAGGAGACTTTTGCTCTTGTTGCACAGTACTCATCAATTAGATCAATTATTGCTCAGGTTGTGTATAGATGCAGTGGAAGGTCCACCAGATGGATGTAAAACAACATTCCTTTATGGAGTTATTGAGGAGATGTACATCGAGTAACCAGAAGGCTTTCAGATTTTTGATCGAGAGTCTCATGCGTGCAGACTCAAGCGAGCTTGTACGGTCTCAAATAAGCACCTCGTTCTTGGAACACTAGGATCGATAGCTATCTCACCGGTTCAAGTTTCACCAAAAGTGAAGCGGATGAAAACCTCTATCATATCTTAGTAGAAGGTAAATTGTTGATTATTGTATTATATGTTGATGATTGGATTTTAATTGGTGATGAACCGCTAATTAGATCTTGCAAGAGATTGAAATGAAGGACATGGGTCTCATGCACTACTTCCTTGGATTGGAAGTATGGCAAAGCGATGGGGAATTATTTGTCTCTCAAGGCAAGTATGCAAATGAGACATTGCATAGATTCAGCATGGAGAGTTACAAACCCATGGAGACACCTCTAGTTACCAACTAGAAGAAGGAGGATGCCACTTAAGGTGAGGAAGTGGATGCTACCATTTATCAGCAGCTAGTGGGTTCACTAATATACCTTGTGAACACATGACCAGATATGTGTTATGCATCCAACCAACTAAGCCAAGCTATGGTTAGGCCAACCAAATTATTTTGGAAGGCATTTAAGCATGTATTACAGTGCCTCGGAGGCACTACCCAGTTTGGACTATCGTACAAGATGGACAAAGGGAGTGAAGATGTGTGGGCTCATAAATGCAGATTGGGTGTAAGGATTTTGTTAGCCATCAATAAAATTTTGTCATAACTAATGATGGCTAAAACAAGTCTGCAGCCTTCAAGAAACAAATTTCTAGCAAATATGTAAAGTTCTCGAAGCCTGCCTATGTCATTTGTCCAAAGAACCCATCTCACTAATATCTTCACCTCAAAATCCTGCTGATACCAAAAAGAAATTATTTTTAAGCTATTTTTCCATCATTTCCTAAGCCTATTTCATTCATTTTTCCCACTCATTCTCACTTATCCAAATCAATCATTTTTCTCTGGAAAAAATCCCTTTAAAACCCTTCATTCACCCTTTTTCCCATAAAAACCCATTTTAAACCTTTATAAACACCCTCATCTAGTTTTAAAAGGCCTTTTTCTAAGCTATCGAAACATTCAAAAAGGCTAAAAAACCTTTATTATAGCCTAATTCCACTCATTTGACAAAAATAGGCCTTAAGCCCCTACGGGTTTAAGGTCCTCCACCTTTTTTTCACCATATGACCAATGTCGGTGAACTCCAACTATCCCCATAGCCCCTTTTTTGTTTTTCCCGAGTCCTATTAGTTCCCCACAGGACCTTTTCTCCACGCCCTATCTCCAACCCCCCTTCACTTATATTTTCTCTGCGATGGTATTTACCCCTCGATTGAATCTTAGCCCTCGATCTCTCAGATCGGATGGTTGTCAGGGTTTCCTCCTATTTTCCATCCATTTCCCCATTCCCCGTATATGTTCTCCCATGGATTGATTGCAGTCGTTGATCTCATTCATCCTACAGTGATCATCCATCTTCCTTTTCCTTTTCCTTTGCTATTTTTAAACCCCATAAACCCTCACAACTAATCACGACCGTTGATCATTAACGATCCAACAGCTCTTGCAGATCTTACCACTTTACCCCACCCACAGCGCATCCGCTATGCGACAAAACAACTGACGTCACCCCTGTGGTCCCGCCTATCCCTACATCGAGCGCTTTCGACCAATCGCACGCGTTTTTATCCGTCGATCTCACTCCCCCAGATCGGACGGCCCTCGCTCCCTTTCGTGCCCAATCCACCCAAAACACTCCAACGCGCAACTTCCACGCGAAAACAGTGGTTTCGGTAGGGACATGTGTCGTCCTCCGAACCATATCGCGTTTGATTGCAGCAAAACCACTTATCGCCCATTCATTGCGTGAAAACCACCTCTGGTTTTCCGCAAACTGCTTGTCGTTCTCGCGCCATTAATCAAATTCAAAACCCTGTTTCTTCTTATTCCGACCATGGAATCTCCTCCTGCATATCCATTTTCCTCTACATAGCTCCTCCGCCCTCACCATCGCCTCTGCAAGCAGTTTATCCAAATTACGCATGGTTTTATGAAATTTTTTGTTTAGTGTGCAGGGTCTTCATGGCGGCCTTAATCTTCATGCCTTCCCACAACCAAATATCAATGGCAAAGGGCCGAGGATGATGATCCAAAGGCCAAAACAATGAAGAAATGGAAGACTCAGGGTTGTCATTTAATGTTTAACCAATGCCTCATGAACATTGGTTAATTAGCAAAACCCTCCAGCGCGGAATGAAGACACCTGTGCATAAAGAACAAGTGAAGATCAAAGAAATAGAGATTAAAGGCCTAAATTGATGATTAAAGGTTAAAAACACAGTTGCAACAAATGAACAGAAGTTTAAAGAAATCCGAAAAGTGATAAAGGAAGCATAATTAATTATGAAGGCAAAAAGCAATATCAGGCCTAAGCATAGTTTATATGATGAAATTAAAGGAAAGATTAGGCTAACGCAGCCTTGGATACATCAAAAAGAAGCATTTATTCACTTAATAAATCAAACTGACACCTTTGGCCTACTCTTTATCTATAAAGGCAACAAACAGTTATTACACAAAAGAATATATTTTAAACTGTCAGGACAGTTATTGTAAAGATAGGATCAAGCCTTAAAAGTCAATCTTTTCCCCTGTCTGCCTCTCAGAAGTTAAGACAAAGTTAGTGAAACAGAGAAGTAGTTGCACATATTTCTGCCTTATGCCTTGCATGGTTTTCAAGGCTAGAAATGCATTTACTCTGTAATTAATAACCCTCAAACCCTAGAAGAGTTCCATCTCCTCATTTGCAGCATAAATATTGCCTTGGAACTCATTGTAAAGTTGGCATTTGATGACTCTTTGAAGTAATACATATTCTCTTGGAAGTTGAAGGAAAATGATGTTTTGTAACTTGTAGATGTTTTGCCCTGTTTGTTGATGAGGAAGGATTTGTCATTGGATCCCTGAGCTTGGTTGTTGATGAAGTACTCTAAATCTGTTATTGTTATTTTCTGTTCCATTATGTTTCACCATTCTCTGTTGCAATAGAGTAAAAAATTTAGACTAAAAAATGTCTTTTGAAAGCACCTTAGTTCTGTTTACTCTTCATTGTCTTAATGTTTTCTTTTGCTAAGGTATTTTAGAGAATTCTTAATTTCTCTCTAGAACCCTTGTGCTTGTTTATTTCTTAAATAGTTCAATACAGTTGGTTTCAAGAATGATTTATGGTTTTCCCTGCTTACTTGCTGCCACTAAAAAGTTGTTTCTGAAGTCCCCCGTCAAAATACCATTGCAAGCAGTTTATCCAAATTACGCATGGTTTTATGAAATTTTTTGTTTAGTGTGCAGGGTCTTCATGGCGGCCTTAATCTTCAGGCCTTCCCACAACCAAATATCAATGGCAAAGGGCCGAGGATGACGATCCAAAGGCCAAAACAATGAAGAAAGGGAAGACTCAGGGTTGCCATTTAATGTTTAGCCAATGCCTCATGAACATTGGTTAATTAGAAAAACCCTCCAGCGCGGAATGAAAACACCTGTGCATAAAGAACAAGTGAAGATCAAAGAAATAGATATTAAAGGCCTAAATTGATGATTAAAGGTTAAAAACACAGTTGCAACAAATGAACAGAAGTTTAAAGAAATCCGAAAAGTGATAAAGGCAGCATAATTAATTATGAAGGCAAAAAGCAATATCAGGCCTAAGCACAGTTTATATGATGAAATTAAAGGAAAGATTAGGCTAAAGCAGCCTTGGATACATCAAAAAGAAGCATTTATTCACTTAATAAATCAAACTGACACCTTTGGCCTACTCTTTATCTATAAAGGCAATAAACAGTTATTACACAAAAGAATATATTTTAAACTGTCAGGACAGTTATTGTAAAGATAGGATCAAGCCTTAAAAGTCAATCTTTTCCCCTATCTGCCTCTCAGAAGTTAAGACAAAGTTAGTGAAACAGAGAAGTAATTGCACATATTTCTGCCTTATGCCTTGCATGGTTTTCAAGGCTAGAAATGCATTTACTCTGTAATTAATAACCCTCAAACCCTAGAAGAGTTCCATCTCCTCATTTGCAGCATAAATATTGCCTTGGAACTCATTGTAAAGTTGGCATTTGATGACTCTTTGAAGTAATACATAGTCTCTTGGAAGTTTAAGGAAATTGATGTTTTGTAACTTGTAGATGTTTTGCCCTGTTTGTTGATGAGGAAGGCTCTATCATTGGATCCCTTAGCTTGGTTGTTGATGAAGTACTCTAAATCTGTTATTGTTATTTTCTATTCCATTATGTTTCACCATTCTCTGTTGCAGTAGAGTAAAAAATTTACACTAAAAAATGTTTTTTCAAAGCACCTTAGTTCTGTTTACTCTTCACTGTCTTAATGTTTTCTTTTGCTAAGGTATTTTAGAGAATTCTTAATTGCTCTCTAGAACCCTTGTACTTGTTTATTTCTTAAATAGTTCAATACAGTTGATTTCAAGAATGATTTATGGTTTTCCCTGCTTACTTGCAGCCACTAAAAAGTTGTTTCTGAAATCCCCCTTCAAAATACCATTGCTTAAAGTCTGACAAAGAGGTTTTGTTCCGATCATACCCTTTGTTCTTGCTTAAATAATTGTTTTGAAGGTATTTATAGCTGTAACCAAAAATGTTTAAGTGTTCCCTCTTCTATGAATGCAGTTATTTGTGAATCTTGAATGTTTTCTAATCCTTGAAAATGAAATCACTGGAAGTTAAATGAGTTTCTCGCCTTCTATATTTCATTGTAGAAGTTTGTGTTGGAATTATTATTTTCTGAAATGTGGTTTGTAGAATTTATGGTTAGCCCTGTCTATTGAATGTCTCTTCGTGTTCAAATAATGTTTTAAGTCCCTTTGTTGAGAAGTACATATAACTAAAGATTCTTAATTGCCCTTAGTTCTACTTTTCATTCTAAAATCCTGGATATCCATTTCATTCCACCTGCAAGACCTCGAAGATCCACTGGCCAAGTTAGATTTTCCCTTTGATACCTCTGATCTATTGATTGACTAGTCATTACTTCTATTTGACTCCATTGCCCAATGACTTGGAGATCTCCTCATTCTATCTATGCTACCTAGATCATCATGTCCAACCAAGCAATCAAACAAATTTTCACTTCATAACTAGCTTAAAATCAACCATTTACAAGCAAACAAGTCATATATTTGCAAACAATTGAGAGATCCCTCTCTGAGACTAGGAAGGCTAGGTCCTAGAGCTCTAAAGATTGGTTCTGATATTGCCTTGTCATTTGGTATGCCAATCTGCCAAATCACAGGACCCCAACATAAATGGCGACTCCACTGGAGAATTCTGAGTGAATTACATCTTATACATCATTAAGACCTCAGAAGACCCACAAACCTCCTTAGATTGGTATTCAATCGCTGATGGTGGACAGCAACTCATCTCAAAAATTTTGAAATCCTCCACCTGGCGACTCGAAAACTCCCAAAAGACCAAATGACTCCACTGGTAGAAGACTTTGAACTGGTTGAAAAGATACAATGACCTCTTTATAAACAAACATGGATTCAAGTATAGACAGAGAAGCAAAACTAGACACATTATTGGATATAATAGGGAAAATGATGTATATACTTGATAAAAGAATGAAAGGTGTGAGGCTGATATTAATATTGATTATCCAGAGCAACCTATGCCTTCTCCTGATCAAAAAGAAACTCAACCACTACAAGATAGAAGCAACAAACACAATATGGATGATGAGCAAGATTTTGAAGAAGAAAACAATGAAGAAGATCGTCAAGAAGGTATTGGTTACCTACCTATACCTTGTGTTTTACTGTTAAAAGAACTTTATGAACAAGTTGCAGATAGAAACAAGGAGCAGTGCCCTGAGGAAACAATTAGCCATCTTGAACTCACAAAATTTGAAATAGGAGAAGAGTCAACACAACTAGAGTCTTCGTCTTTATGTTATAACTCATTTTAGATTATAAAAGAATAATGGCATCCTGACAATCTATTAAAAACAACTCATGAATCTCATTTTCAAATTGACTATCACAAGGATCAAGAAGAGTTTTTTGAGAGTGAAAAAGATCAAGAAATAGAAGAAGATCCTCAGGATCCGACCAAAAACACAAGTATTGATTCACCATCCCTTCTAGGCGAGGCTCAAGAAGACATCCAGCCTCAAAATCAACCTTCACAAGAAAAGGAGAGTAGTTGTACTTCTGTCCGAAGAAAAAGAAAAATTCCTCTTTTAACAAAAGAAGAAATCAATCAAATATTAAACAAACAGTCAGCGTCCAAGCCTTCATTTGAACAAAATACCTCTGCTCATTCACCTACTGAACCTTGTTGCCAAAAATCAAAAAATAAACTTGTAGATCAACTCAAAGAAAGACAAACTGATAATCCAATATGTTTGATTGGTGAGATTGTTTATACTAATGATTCTCCAATTTTTTATCAGTCTGATGATGATGATGAACTCCAAATAGAAACTAATCATACAGGGCAACCATCAGTTGATTGGTGTCACAAATTTCATTATCATCAGCTTGAAAGCAGCAATCAAACAATGCAGCGCATCAGAAATCGCTTTCACATAATTGGAAATCAACAATCTACCAATTGTGATGATGAGATTGAAAAGAATGAGAAATTTCTTGAGCAAGTTGGAGATAAGGAACCTTCCCCTGAAAAGGTTGAAGTAATCAAACATACCCTTGCTCAAGAACATAGTGACCTCTTCACAGAGTTCAGTCCACTCAATCAAAACATACCAAAACTACAAGAGGACAACGCTGCAATATATGATGAGTCCTCCAATTCAGATAATAATGAAGATGAGGAAGAATTTCTTTCTCAAAAGAATCCTAATCTTGATTCAGTGGAGAAAAAAGTAACCCTGGTTGAAACCTATCTTCCAAACATTCATAATCAGGGATTATTTCCAGATCCCTATGTTGATTTCTTAAAGACATTTGGAGAGAGAATAAATGTTGTTAAGAGCAGTTTGTTGCAAATAGCAAGAAATTTTTTTAGCACTGCTGCTAAGAAAAAGGTTAGATGGGAGTGGCTCTTTTGTCTGTCCAGTATGCTCAAGGAGATGAGCAAAGACCAATCATGGAATCATCTGATTGATTGGATGTATTGGAAAAGAGAATTCATCAGCTAAATATGCAATTTCCAAGTTAGATAGGAATGCAAATAAGCTCACCCTTTGAGCATTTAGTTAGTTTTTGAAAGAAAAATAAAAAATACAAAAACAATGAAAAAAAAAGAGGGCAGATAAAGAGAAAGGTACAGCGCCATACCAAAAAAGAGAAAAAATATGAAAGTGAGCAAGCCTAAATGCCACTACTTGAAAGAGCACTGTTATTTAGTCATATAGCGTAATCATGACTAGGTAGATTTCAATTTAATGTTGATAGTTTAGTGAAGAAGATTTGCCAAATAATGAAATCTTGGCTTATCAGTAGAATAGATTAGGATAGAAAGAAATGGCTCTAATTAGACCAAAACTTGAGCCAAAGATAGAGGAAAATGGTTCAAACATGCTCAAAATTTGAACCAAGACAAAAAAGAAAAAAGAATGACTCTAAACAGATCAAAATCTAAGTCATAAGAAGAAAAAAAGATGTTCTTAATTTTGAGATCTTAAGCCTTCACAATTTTGTTTCAATTTTCTGTAAATTTCAATCTATGTGCAGCTTGTTTTTATGCCATAGTCTTACAGCAAATCAGAGAGTTTAATCATGGTTTGTCTGTATTTAAATTTTTGTTTTAAAATATAGAGAATAAGATCTGTCAGACAGCTTAATCCTGACAGATAGTAGTTAGGTAGAGAAGCTAATGAGTTCAATTGTTTAAACTGAACTCAGAGAAGTTATAAGAGTAGATTTCGATTAGTTTCCTGCTTTCAATAAAAGAATAAAATGTTGATGTCAAAAGGTTTGCAAGTCCAAGTGCACCTTATAAAGAAAAAATGTTAAGAAAGTAGATTGTGTAGGTAATTGTCTGGGAAGAAATTGATTTGTTATGATGTGATGCTAATCATCTTTTCAAGCAGCATGATCAAAGAAGAAAAAATTGTCAAAATGCAAAGCACAGGTCTACATTCCAGAGATTTATCTCTGAGGTTCTTGACACCTCCAAGGAGTTGTCCTCCCCAAGTGGAGCCACTGTTAGCCATCAATAAAATTTTATCATAACTAATAATAGCTAAAACAAGTCTGCCACCTTCAAGAAACAAATTTCAAGCAAATATGTAAAGTTCTTGAGGCTTGGCTGTGTCCTTTATCCAAAGAACCAATCTCACTAATATCTTCACCTCAAAACACTGTTGATACCAAAAGAAACTGTTTCTAAGCTATTTTTCCATCATTTCCTAAGCCTATGTCATTCATTTTTCCCACTCATTCTCACTTATCCAAATCAATCATTTTTCTCTAGAAAAAATGCCTTTAAAACCCTTCATTCACCCTCTTTCCCATAAAAACCCCTTTTAAACCTTTATAAACACCCTCATCTAGTTTTAAAAGGCCTTTTCCTAACCTATCGGAACATTCAAAAAGGCTAAAAAACCTTTATTATACCCTAATTCCACTCATTTGACAAAAAAAGGGCTCAAGCCCCTGCAGGCTTAAGGTCCTCCGCCTTTTTTTTCACCATATGACCAACACCCGTGAACTCCGGCTATCCCCATAGCCCCTTTTTAGTTTTTTCCCCAGTCCTATTAGTTCCCCACAGGACCTTTTCTCCGTGCCCTATCTTCAGCCCCCCTTCACTTATATTTTCTCCACGATGGTATTTACCCCCCAGTTGAATCTTAGCCCTTGATCTCCCAGATCGGACGGCTGTCGAGGTTTCCTCCTATTCTCCATCCATTTCTCCATTCCCCATATATGTTCTCTCATGGATTAATCACAATCGTTGATCTCATTCATCCTACGGCGATCATCCATCTTCCTTTTCCTTTTCCTTTGCTATTTTTATACCCCATAAACCCCCGCAACTAATCACGACCGTTGATCCTTAAAGATCCAACGGCTCCCACAGATCTTACCACTTTACCCCACCCACAGCACATCCACTATGCGACAAAACCACTGACGTCACCCCCGTGGTCCCACCTATCCCTACGCCGAGCGCTTTCGACCAATCGCGTGCGTTTTTAGCCGTTGATCTGGCTCCCCCAGATCGGACGGCCCTCACTCCCTTCCGCGCCCAATCCACCCAAAACACTCCAACGCACAACTTCCACGCAAAAACAATGGTTTCAATGGGGACACGCGTCATCCTCCAAACCATATCGCGTTCAATTGCGGCAAAACCTCTTACCACCCATTCATTGCGCGAAAACCACCTCTGGTTTTCAGCAAACGGCTTGTCGTTCTCGCGCCATTAATCAAATTCAAAACCCTATTTCTTCTGATTCTGAACATGGAATCTCCCCCCGCATATCCATTTGCCTCTGTATAGCTCCTTCGCCCTCACCACCGCCTCTGCAAGCAGTTTATCCAAATTACTCATGGTTTTATGACATTTTTTGTTTAGTGTGCAGGTTCTTCATGGCGGCCTTAATCTGCAGGCCCTCCCACAGCGAAATATCAATGGCAAAGGGCGGAGGATGACGATCCAGAGGCCAAAACAATGAAGAAATTTGAGACTCAGCGTTGTCATTTAATGTTTAACCAATGCCTCATGAACATTGGTTAATTAGCAAAACCCTCCAGCGCGGAATGAAGACACTTGTAAATATAGAACAAGTGAAGATCAAAGAAACAGAAATTAAAGGCCTAAATCGATGATTAAAGGTTAAAAACACAGTTGAAACAAATGAACAAAAGTTTAAATAAATCCAAAAAGTGATAAAGGCAGCATAATGAATTATGAAGGCAAAAAGAAATATCAGGCCTAAGCACAATTTATATGATGAAATTAAAGGAAAGATTAGGCTAAAGCAACCTCGGATACATCAAAAAGAAGCAGTTATTCACTTAATAAATCAAACTGACACATTTAGCCTACTCTTTATCTATAAAGGCAACAAACAATTATTACACAAAAGAATATATTTTAAACTGTCAGGACAGTTATTGTAAAGATAGGATCAGGCCTTAAAAGTCAATCTTTTCTCCTATCTGTGTCTCAGAAGTTAAGATAGAATTAGTGAAACAGAGAAGTACTTGCACATATTTCTGCCTTATAACTTGCATGGTTTTCAAAGCTAGAAATGCATTTACTCTGTAATTAATAACCCTCAAACCCTAGAAGAGTTCCACCTCCTCATTTGCAGCATAAATATTGCCTTGGAACTCATTGTAAAGTTGGCATTTGATGACTCTTTGAAGTAATACAGTCTCTTGGAAGTTGAAGGAAATTGATGTTTTGGAACTCGTAGATGTTTTGACCTGTTTGTTGATGAGGAAGACTCTATCATTGGATCCCTGAGCTTGGTTGTTGATGAAATACTCTAAATCTGTTATTGTTATTTCCTGTTCCATTATGTTTCACCATTCTCTGTTGCAGTAGAGTAAAAAATTTAGACTAAGAAATGTCTTTTGAAAGCACCTTAGATATGTTTACTCTTCACTACCTTAATGTTTTCTTCTGCTAAGGTATTTTAGAGAATTCTTAATTGCTCTCTAGAACTCTTATGCTTGTTTATTTCTTAAATAGTTCAATACAGTTGGTTTCAAGAATTATTTATGGTTTTCCCTGCTTACTTGCTGCCACTAAAAAGTTGTTTTTGAAGTCCCCCTTCAAAGTACCATTGCTTAAACTCTGACAAAGAGGTTTTGTTCCGATCATACCCTTTGTTCTTGCTTAAATAATTGTTTTGAAGGTCTTTGTCACTGTAACCAAAGATGTTTAGGTGTTCCCTCTTCTATGAATGCAGTTATTTGTGAATCTTGAATGTTTTCTAATCCTTGAAAGTGAAATCACTAGAAGTTAAATGAGTTTCTTGCCCTCTATATTTCATTGTAGAAGTTTGACTTGTAATTATTATTTGTTGAAGTGTGGTTTGTAGAATTTATGGTTAGCCCTGTGTATTGAATGCCTCTTCATGTTCAAATAATGTTTTAAGTCCCTTTGTTGAAAAGTACATATAACTAAGGATTCTTAATTGCCCTTAATTCCACTTTTTATTCTAAAATCCTTGATGTCCATTTCATTCCACCTGCAAGACCTCGAAGATCCACTGGCCAAGTTAGATTTTCCCTTTGATACCTCTGATCTATTGATTGACTAGTCATGACTTCTATTTGACTCTATTGCCCAATGACTTGGAGATCTCCTCATTCTATCTATGCTGCCTAGATCATCATGTCCAACCAAACAATCAAACAAATTTGCACTTCATAACTAGCCTAAAATCGACCCTTTACAAGCAAACAAGTCATATCTTTGCAAACAATTGAGAGATCTCTCTATGAGAATAAGAAGGCTAGGTCCTAGAGCTCTAAAGATTGGTTCTTATGTTGCCTTGTCATTTGGTATGCCAATCTGCCAAATCACAGGACCCCAACAGATTCCATGAGACCGAAAGAGTACATCGAGTGGCATTTCCAGTGTTGGGTCTACAATTTATTCCTAGCACAGCAAGAAGCAAATATTTGTGACGCTCAACTCGGCAGAATCAAAATACATGGTTACAAGTCAAGCAACATGTGAGGCAATCTGGATGGAAAAAATGCTTGTTGGATTGTTTTGTCAAATGATGGATCCAACTGTGATCTACTGTGATAATCAGAGTTGAATTTAAGTTCTTTGAGAATCCTAATTTTCACAATCGATCCTTAAATATTTGAATATTTAGATTCCTTAAATATAGATATTTGAATATTTAGATTCCTTAAATACCCTGGAATAGTCACAAAGAAACAAGTCGAAGAAGATTCCTTAAAAAACAACCCTTGATTAAAGATTATGCTTGAAATGTGGGTCAAAATTTATCCTTTGAAAGAATCACAAATGGATCCTTAACAAAACCTCAAGGAGGCAACAAAATATGCCACAAGGAGCCTGCATAATAGTCCTTGGAACATACCCTTACCTTAGTGAGAAGTCAACCCTAAGAAAACCAAAGAAAAGAACAACACACCCTATGTTCTACCCACCAAAAATGCCCCAACTAGTCTCAATTCAACCTCAAAAAGAAAAACCACAAAATCTCAGATCAATTTGAACAATTAGATGCCTTAGAAGATGCATAGACCAAGCCTCGAAAGGTTTTTTTAACAGGGTCGAAGAGCCTCAACTCTACCCTAGCCACAGAGCACTAAAATTGACCTTGAACGGGCTATTCACCCAACTGAGTTAGCCTTAGATATTTATCTCATCGGAATCACAAATGAAAGATGTAGCAATAAACTCTTCGAAGAAAATGGCCATCACTTTTGATCTTCATTACTACTCCTAGTTGAGTTGGCCTAGACAAAAGCTTAGGATAGTTGAGTCGATCTTTGAAATTTCTAAATTTTCAAATTAAAAATTTGGAGCCAAAAACCAATTACCATTAAGGCAAACTTGAATTCCAATTTTTGAAATAATACACCCTCCATGCAAACCAAATTTTGGCAAGGATATTCCCTTTAGAAGGGTTGATAAACCCAACATAATCTAACCAATTTTTGTTGAGAATAAATGTCATTAACCAAAAAAAGTGGTCCTTAACATCTTGTTTTGGGGACCTTGGACCAAATTTTTGGGGCACAAACATTGACTAGAGTTATGTGATGTCTCACTTACCATTGGAATCAGCACAACGAGGACTATCAAATGAAGATGATCTTGGAAGCAAAAACACCAATCCTCGCATCCAAATTCCTTATCAAATGTGGGGCATCATGGCCACACTGCAAGAGCTTCTTATCATGTCAAGGTTTCTCAACATGTGGTGCTTCCAAACAATGTAATCCAAAGACAAATATTAAGAGAATTGAAAGGCGATGTTGGCATCAATGACAACGTCATTCAACAATTTTTCAGTGGTGGTGGGGATGATGTTGTGTTAGCACTTCCATATCACCTCCTTTTGGTTGACTTCAATTGTCTCAATTGTTAATGAAGCTCATGCTCCATCATTTTTTGTCCTTTTTCCCTTGTAAATTTATCCAAGGCAGCAAACATAGTTCCTTTGTCCTCTTGTCTAGCTCTATTAATTGATATGATCAACCCAAATTTAAAGCATACCTGCCAACCATTCATTGCTGCAATAAATATGTCAAGTTTTCAAATCTTGAGCAATCTTCTTCCTCGAACTCTAGAGTATGTGTCCCAATTCTAAGGCATTTTTAATTAAAATCAAAGCATATGAAATATTTGCAATGAAGGGGAAATAACCTGGGGTTGTCACAATTTAGAAATTAAATTTGGGAAGCAAAAATCAATCATTTGGGCCCTTAGAGATCTTGGCCATGCTCCTCTCCCCAAATGGAACTTCTCTCTCTCAATTGTAGGCTTCTATCCAACCCTTCCAAAAAACTAGCCTTAAAATGTCTAGTTCGTCTTCACTTCCCGCAAGTTATATTTCTACAAGAATTTAACCATGGCAAAAGGCTCCATAGAAATTTCCTCGACAAGATTTACTCCTTAAATAGGACTTTATTATTGTTGATGATTCAGGAAGATCAAAGGGTCTTCTTACAAGATGGGATACAAATTGGGTTTATTTCAATTTTGCCTAGTCTTTCAATCCTGGCCACATACTTGTTTCTCTAGAGAACTTGATAAACCTTTAATTTTTGCAAATAATTATGGACCCTTTTTCAATTGAATGGCTTACTGGAACAGTTTCTCAAAGCTTCCCCTTCTAGACTTTGGAAGAGTCATTCAAGGGGGAATCTAAACTTCTTGTAGGGAACCTAAAAATTTGGGGAATGATAGCTAGAACTGACCCTCTAAAATTTTTGTTTGTAAATTGTCTGAAAATTTGGGGTTGTTGGACATTATGCCTACTAAATTACTTCCTATATACACAAATAATAGATCAAGCCTAGACCATATAGCCAAAATTCTTGATCATTCTCTCATCCCTGAACCCTAGATGGATTTGGGATACAAATCTTTCAATGTCAATTTGTTGGCAAAGCCTCTAAACATTCCACTAAGCATTGATCATTTTCAAACTAAATATAGTGTGGATGGAGTCCCCTTCTCTTATAAACCCAATTAAATTTTCTTAGATCCCCTTGTCCACTTCCTCCTCTTAGTTCCCCTTTTTAAATTCCATCAAAACTTGAAAAATGGCTAACGACCTAATCATAAAGTGGGTAAAGAACAAGAAAAAAGGACAATAAATTTATGTAAGAGGTAGAGACAAAACTCAATTTATTCTATGAGCAAAGCGTATCTATCCTAGTCACAATTGAAATGACACTGGGTATCAAAGCTTAAGAGGAGAACAAGAAAAAATTTCCACTCGATAGAGAAAATGAATAGAGGACAAAGAGTTGGGCCACTTGGTTGAAAGAGGGCAATGAGAATACAAAAAAAAATCACAAAATTGCAAACCACATAAAATCAATCAACACTATTTAGGAGGAAAAAAAAGCTTGACGATAATTTTACAACTTCTTTTAAGGATATATCTAAGGAAGGATGCAAATACTTCAAAGCCATTTAATCCTCCCTGCATCGGGCCTCCATTTAACAAAATCCTTAAAGTAGCTACTCCCTTCCCTCACTTTATCATTGAATGGAAACTCATCCTTAACGGCAAAAGAATCAAAGGAAAAACTCTCCAAGGTCATTCGTAGCTTTCAAAAAGGGAAGAGTCTTGGTCGAGATGGTTTGGCACTTGAATTTTACGTTAAATGTTTGATTTCATTACAAAAGAACTCCTTGTTGTTGGGAAATACCCCATAACCTCAGCACAGATCCTTGCCCACTTCAACTCGAGCTTCATCGCCCTTATCCCCAAATCAAGCTCCACTTCCTCTTTTGATCTCTTTCGCCCGATTTCATTGTGTAATTCCATATACAAAAATATTTCAAAGCTTATTGCTCCACATCGAAAAGAGATCGTATAAGACAATATATCAAATAAGCAATTTGGGTTTCTTAAGTACTGCCAAATTCATGAGGCAATTGGTCTCATTAAAGAAGGATTGCACTCCATTCATAGGACAAAGCAAAAAGAAATTTTATTTAAAGTGAACCTATTGAAAGCCTTCGATAGAGTAAATTGGCTCCATCTTCTTTTATTTATCCATTTGAGCTTTTGTCATGGATTTGTAACGTGGAGCAATTTTTCATGTTGAAAGGGGATTAAGTCAAGGCTTTTTGCTATCCCCTCTCCTCTTTCTTCTAATAGAAGAAGGATTAATTTGTATACTTCTTGCCAGCCCAAAAAAATGTATGATTAATTTGTGAATCTTTTGGACAATACCGACTAGATTCCAATATAGATCCCCAAAATATGGGAATAGCTTCGAAGATTACTTTACACAAAACCAAAAACATACAATATTATTAGTGAAAACATCTGCTAGAAAATTGGGAACAATACAAAGGTCATAAAACACTAGATATCTCTATCTATCAAGATTTTTGGCTTCCAAAGAGGAGCTCCCATAGCGGAGGAAAAAGCTTTGGAAATTAAATTTCCCTCCCAAATCTATTTTGTTTGTGGCTACTTCTCAAAAATAAGGCTCCTCCATGGGATGTTCAACAAAAATATTCTAAGGGCCAAGGGTATGCTCTTTATGCAAATTCAGATCTGAAATAATCCCACATTTATTCTATCAATACGCTCCTTTTAGAAAAAAATGTGATATCCCCTTACAATTATGTTAGAAATTTTGACAATTTTTCCCTTCAGAAAAATGCCCAAGAAAAATAATGTCACATAAAAAATTTGTGCTAACGAAATACATCAATTATCATAACATAAGTTTGTTAATGGTGATGCAAGCTACTACCAATATATTTTACTAGTACTTCTGGAAAAAGTTGTAACTAGATCCTCCTTCCATTAAGTGCCAATGGAGAATTTGAAATGGTTCCCCCTTCAAAATAACTAGAGGGGATGTTTCACCACCAAAACAAGAGAACAGTGAAATCCCTAGGGAGGATAGTTTCATCCCTAAAGATAATCCACACTCGCAATTACAAACTTTCTCACAAAGCTCATACAGCCACAAAAATCAATTCAGCAAATCTTCACGCATGCCCTTTATGAGTTTATGCTCCTCTTTTTTATTATGATGGCTTTTTAGAATATACCATGGACAATACTATGGGTCACTTTTTCCTTTATTAAATAAAATAGGTTTTTAATATTCTCTTTTCTTAGTCACCCTTTCTCCTTATACCCATTTTTCTTGAAGCATGGCATCGACTCCACACTCCATATTTCCATCCGCTCATTTGTCCTTACCACCACTTGACCGCAAACAAGCTTTTCTTTTACCAATTCCACTTCAGTCCTTACCACCACTTGACCGCCAAAAAACTTTTCTTTTACCTTTCCTACAACGATGGACAATTTTGCTTCCTTTTTGGTTTTTACCCTTGTTGGCATATCGTGTAACCTACAACTGCATTGAATTTATTTCCATTTTAGTCAACAGTCTTTTGAACGCCCTTCAGTTATGCTCAAACCAACCTTTCTAAGAATTCATGAGCAACCAATCTTTTTGAGAATTCATGAGCAACCAATCTTTCAACAGGTGAAACAACTTGCCCTTTCCTCCAAACAATGAACACATTTGATCACAACCACTTGCAAATGGCATCTTCACCTAAAATTAAAGAAAAATTAATGTGTGCTAATCTTTATAGTGCCTCGATGATATTATTAAATGTTGGGAAGCATTGAAATATTTGAGAAATCAAACCACTACATTCTAGTCACACAATATGGCTATGGCTCTGACCACCATATCTAAGATCTTGAGTTTCTTACCAAAGGTAAGGTCCCTCCACATCAGCTATAAAACCCTTCTTAGAATGTCATTATTGTAGAGGAAATATGCACAATTATCCTTATGATCTCACTAAGGAAAGAAGCAATTGCAAATCCTACCACCTTACAAGAGTGCTCCATAAACTTGTGGAGAATCCAAACAAGAATTCATGGCTTCAATGCCCAACTTAATATCCTCCTATCTAAATTGGCTACTTTAAACATGCCTCTAACTCCTCCAATTTAGAGATGACATCGTCTATCCTAATAAACATTAGATTTGACCCGTATGAACAACCAATTTCCTTCTCCCTTTTCTTTTTGTAGATCGGTTGCTTGTGATGAAGAGTAAAATGGACTCCCTCCGAGAAAGGTTTGCTAATCTGCTTTGTTCATTTTTCAATAACATTTTATCAAGAAACCAACCTGTGTATTGTTGTATTTTCAAATCTCGACATACCGACTTGGCTGCCTCCCTCGAAATAACTCCACGAAATTGATCCTCCACGATCAACTTCACAAAATCAAGGGTTCAATTTATCAAATTTAGCCTCCTGGGATGGGGGGTATCCCCCAGGACACTGCAATTAGACCCCAGATCACCCCTTACTTCGCTAGGGTTATTTTCGGTGTATCCCTCCTCTAATCCTGCGCGATGAAACATGACCTCCACAAATCATGAGTTCGTTTCTGCAACAACGCAGAACTACCCAGAAGACAGCTTAGCGCTATGGCTTCATCCTACAAGACACATGCTATAAACTGTATGCGTCGGCACGACCCTCAATACAATCTGATTTTAGCCCCTAAAACACCAATTTTGACCTGCTGAATTCGGCCCCTGTAACGCTGATTTGCCTTCTTCCAAGACAAAATCCACCTCTAATTCAATAATTTGGCCTACTCGTTGGGTTTAGTAAATCAGCCTCCACTCAAACCTAAGAATATGTCGCTGCAACAAGAATGGTCGGTCAATAAATGGTGCTCGTATCTTGTCGTTAGCACTAAAATGTTTTGCTAGTACAAAATTTCTCAAACAAAACCCTTCAGACTAGCATGAAAACCAACAATGATACCACTATAATACCCTTTTTTAATTATTTTACAAATTTTTATCATTTTTCCCGTTTCTTGAAGAAATTTAAATAGATAGATTCCCCAGAAAAATGCCGAAGAAAAATAATGCCATGAAAATATTTTGGTTAATGAAATTGATTAATCACAAGTAATTTTCATCGCATCAATTTCTTTCATGTATACAAAGAACAGAACAAGATAAAGAACTGGTTCTAAATGCAGTAAAATTCACCTAGAGGAATGTTGGGGCAGTTAAGAACATTCTTCAGGCTCCTACAAGTTGTTCTGAAGAGAAGTTCTCTCTCTCCATTGGGACATCCTTATGTCGGAGTTAAAAATGCACCAGTCTCGCTTTAGCAACCTTTTTGTCTATACAGTTAATTCACTGACAGAAGAATAGAGTTATCTACAATTTTTATAACAAAATCCTTATGTATTTTTTTTGTAATTGGTCATCTCTCAGACCAAGTTCAGACCCTAGTGATTCAGATGACTTGATATCATTTTCAAGTTTAAATGGGAATTGTAATGCATAAGGGTAAAATGTAACTGTATTAAAAACAACGGAAACTAAAAATTTAACCTCAGAAGCAATTTAAGTAGAGGCCAATCACCTTAAATACAAGGCGCTTCCACTGTTGGTGGCATGGGGCATTTGGCTGGAAAGGTATCATTTCGTATTTGAGGATAACAGCCCCTCGCCAATAAAAATTGCCGTAACCTTGCCATAGTGGACTGGACATGGACTAGACATAGACAAACACAATTTTTTTTAAAATCTCATGGCAGACAGGGAGGCAGCTATTCATTTTTGTTGGACAATGCCGAGTGGCATATGTACTTGTAATTTCCAAAAAAAATGTCCGAATAATTTATATATATATATATATATATATATATATATAAACTAACACAGTCATTCAACTTAAATGGTTATTGAAAAGGACAGGTATCAAAAATACAACTCATGTTATCAGGATTATTTACCTGTAAATAAGTTTTTGTCATTCTATTAACAATTGGATGATAAGATCTACTCAACCATTGGATGAAAAGATCAACTCAACCACAACCATACTCAGTCTTTCTTTATTCTAAAAAGTATGTTATTTAAAATCTACTCTAATAGCTCTTTTGAATCTCATGGCAGATAGGGAAGCAGCTGCTATTGGTCTTTGTTGGACATAAGCAGCTTCTATTGGTCTTTGTTGGACAATGCCAAATGGCATATGTAATTGTAATTTTGTTTATAAACATATTTATAAATAAAATTGCAGATTTGTTTTCCAAAAAAGTCAAATAATTCATATATATAAACCAACACAGCTATACAAAATAAATGGTACCACAGGGACCAGCATCAAAATACATCTCACATTATCAAGATTATTAAACTGTAAATAAGTTTTTTGTAACCACAATATATTGACTTGAAGAACCACACATCTGAATAACATTTTTATAATTAGTAATTTAATTATTAAAAAAAAAAAACAGAAGATGACTTGAAGAACCACACATCTGTATAACATTTTTATAATTAGTAATTTAATTATTAAAAAAACAGAAGATGACTTGAAGAACCACACATCTGTAACATTTTTATAATTAGTAATTTAATTATTAAAAAAAAAACAGAATAAATATTAAGATAAATCTCGATATATAAATATAAATATTATACAATAGTCAGTAGCAATTAAATTCATACGATCCACCTAATAATTATGGATAATTAAAATACATCCTGGAAACTTCTTTAAATAATAATTTACTATTTTAGATATAAATAATAATTATTGATAATTAAAATTGAACCCACCATACTTGTGCAATATACTGACCAGACAAACTAAAAATCACATTTATTGAACACTTCTGCAATATACTTACCAGATAAACTGAAAAAATCACATTTATTGAACACATGTTGTGGAATAAAACTTGATTTCCATAGCAAATGCCCATGGGAAATTGGAGGAAAATGTCGTCACCTCTGTAGAATTTCTCAAGTCGTCAAACTTTCACAATACCCTTTTTTGACCAAAGACAATTAGCGAAATTATGGGCTCCTGAGCATGATAATACTTTGTTGTGGTCATTTTGGTAATGTCTTTTCTTTGAATGCATTTTAAAGATTTGTCAACTATGTCAAGCTCTACTTTTGTTAAATGATAGGGAAAATTATCACTACCATGCATTCCTGAAAGGAAGACCGCTTCATTAGGACAGATTGACTTCTCATCTATACGACGTATTCTTCAAGCAAAAAACCAAGTGAGTAACAAATTGATCCAGATTTTACAAAATATGTCAATACTATATGGACGCAAGAAAACTGAAAGTAAACAACAAACAAGTCTATTACAACCATTGTTACACAAAAGTTCCTGCAGCTAGTTCTCAAAGCATAAAAACACAGCCCTAAACTCTAAAATCTCATCTGGCAATACAATTGCCAATGCCATTTATCTAAACCAAAGACGGTTCCCTGTAAGACTAGGATGTGTGTGATCCATATAGATTATCAATCCAATACTTGAACCTTCAAAATTGTTCTAATAGCCAGCACAGACGAAACCATCTGCAGTAGCACATTTCAGGAAAAAATTAATAGAAATATAAAATAATAATCCTGAATTTTATACAACAGATTTATCAGTTGAATTAGCATAGTGAAATCAGAAAAAAACTAGCTAGCTCGTTTTCATGTCAATTAAACTACATGCTAGCCAGAACTATAATTTTGGTAGCTTACTTGAGAAAGAACATAACGCTTAGCTCTAAAAAAATGTGATTATAAATAAGAGTTCTAAAGATATGGCCTTAAAATTAAATCCTACCTGAGAAATTAACGTCGACGATAGTCATCACGGTCACGTCCAAAGGAACCACCCCCCCTTGGACCAGGGTAACGTGCAAATTGCAACTTTAGACTAGGTGAGTCTCTCTCATTCTCATCAAACTTATAGCCTGAAAATAAAATCGGATTAGACACAGCTCAACCTAGATCATGGGTATACTATTCAAATACATTTTAAAGACCAAATAAGTCACTGGCCACCGTCAATGACATATTGAGAAAAAAAAAACACTAGAATTACAAGAAAAAAAATTGAATGCACATTAAAACAAAATAAAATCTAACTGTTCTATGTGTCTGACTGTGTTCCATCAAGACGAGGACAACCTAACTGTTCTATGTTTCTGACTATATTCCATCAAGACGAGCACACAACCTAATTACAAACTGACTGTTCTATGTTTCTGAATATGTTCCATCAAGACAAACACAATCTAGCTACCAATCTAACTGTTCTATGTTTGGACAAAATAGACAGAGGATGAGTAACTTTTGGGCAACACCTCAAAAAGGGTGCTTCCTTGTGCCCAGAAACACCCCATTTGGTGAAAAGTGTCCCACACACATGGGAAATGTTTCCCATGCATCTCCCCGCATCTCCCCAAAAGAAGAACCTGGGGAAACATTTCCCCAAAGAGCCCCCATCCCAAGTTGAGAGGCATGCATCTCCCCACATCTCCCCAAAAGAGAAACCTGGGGAAACATTTCACCAAGCAGCCCCCATCCTAAGTTGAGAGGCATGCACCCCACCCTGGGGGAGTGTCCCGGTGGAACACTGATCCCTGGGCATCATATTTGTCAGTCAATTTGTTTGAGCTGTGTAATCTACACAATATGAGAGTGTCCTACAGAATTTTCAAGGTGCTAAACCCATTTATACATTCAAAAATGTAATTTAATTAGCAAAAAAATTGTTATCTCACTGCAATTTAAACAGCAATAATTTGAAAACTGCAATTCAAACAGCAAAAAGTTACTATCTCCCTGAAAATTATATTACTGGATTCCAGCCAAAAAAAACCAAAATTTAGAACGGTGAGGCATTGTCAACATTTATTTTGAAAAGAAAAGTAAAACATGATCTCAAAAAACGTAGTTGAAAATACATGTATCCTTAAACAGACCAGGCAAATAGTATTAATTAATAATTCTCGAGTAATAATTTAACGATGAATATGAGCACGAGGATTTTCTTTACATATGAATATGAGTGGGGAGGATTTTCTTTCTATATGAATGTGGGGGGTACAAACCGACCATAAAAGCAAATCACCTCATGTTAAAAAAAAACAAAAACAACTCAGCACTGTATCACTAATGAATAGTTGCGCACCTTGGAGAGCTTCCATTGCAGTGGCCGCACAGTTTGGATTAGAAAAGTCCACAAAGCATAGAACAAGAGGCTCTCCTCCAGGCTGTAATTATAAGAAACAACAGTGACACTATTCAGATTATGCAAAATTTTGTGGTTACTGTAACTATGCATTAATTATCTCTCTATTGCATTAGTTACTTACATTTCTGGCCTCCTTGTTTACAAGCCTAACTTCCTTGAAACCAACAAAAGGGCGAAATATGTGAGCTGCTTCTCTGCGAGTGCACTTAGGTGGGAGGCCCTCAACAAAGAGGGTGTTGGACGCATCTGGTGGTAGATGATCATCGGGCCTCCTCAACGGATCTCTGAGCTGGCTATCCTTGTAACCCAGCCCTTGGCCTTTTCCCCCAAGGCCTGCATCGACACTCACTCTACGTCCCATTAAAAACTGATCATCCAAGGCTGAACCAGCTAAGCCACTACCAACCGATCTACCAAGCCCTGTTCCTAGACCACCAAGGTCTCCTGCATTTAATCCACTTGAACCATATGAAGAAAGCTGTGGAAAAAATGGCTGCTTGGTCAGTAATATTTTTATTTGCGTATCTTAAACATCATTATTAACATAACGAAATACATAAAGTTTACAAATACATGTACAGGAATCTAGACTGTTACCCCATTTCGAACATAGCGATCATAAGCAGGTCCAAGGGGATCTGTTTCCCTCAATAGGCGCCTACTTCTATCATCAAGTCGGGGGTCTTCTCGGGGAAGATAACCAGGTCCATCACGGCTTCCAGATGTCAAAAGATCTGTTGCGTTCAAATGAATTCATTAAGCAAAATTAATGCACGGATTTTCCTCACGGGTTGCGCATATCAACTTCTTGGATGTCAACGTATCAAATATTGTTAATATGAAATTTTAGTAGTTTACAAGTTCATCAATAATTCAAAAATAGAACTAATGTTTGAGATTGAGTGAAACAAGGCCAATCGTATAAGAGTGTACTAGAAGCTAGAAATAAGCCTACCACACGAACACTAGAAGCTAACCCGATCGGCACAAACTCCTATCTTGATTGTTTCAGATTACAAATAGGTTTGGGAAGCCTTTAATTCAGCAATTTACAAGTATAGAGAAAATTAAACCAATTTACAAGAACATTAACCAATGGCCACTGTTGTATAGACAGCGTACATAAACAACAACAACCAAGAATTCAAACGAACAGTTACAAGTACCCAAAACGACAGTCGCGAGGATGCAGAGCAGTAAACGTCATACACCTGACATAATTAAGCTTTTTATGGGCCAAAAAGAGCGGATATATCAGAGCATGTCTGGGGAGTGAGAAGCCTTGATCCAAGGTAAAATAGAATATCAAATGGAATCATAGAATCATCCTTAAATGCATCCAATATCCCGGCCACAATGAAAAATCAAGCGTAGAATAACACCCTTAAGATAAGGCCTATAGAAAGAAACCTTACACCAGCACAAACCCATCTAACATAGGCTGACATGCACCTCAAGATACAGAGGGCAATGTTTCTAATCATGACTTCCAAATGTTTAATATTTAGCAATTTGTAGGATCAAAGGATATGCATCCTGAAACTCTGCAATATCAAGGTGTATCAAGTCTGAGAAACTCATGTTTGGATAACCTGATAAGAGTCCTTCCTCAAGGCACCCGATCCAGGACAGTCTAGATTCAATGCACTGTTACTGACAAACCCAAAACACCGATATGCCCTTTAAATGTATCCCACTTATGTCAATCCAACAAATCCATACAACAGTAAAGTAGATAAAAAAATAACGGCATTATAAAGAGCCGCTAAAATAACGCAAAAGCTTCTCTAAATACACGCTTAAAAAGTCCGGATAAGGAAATCAGAAATATAAATACTTCATCGTACCAATAGCTTAAAATAGACAGACCCTACAAGAAATTCCTCACAACAGGCAAGCGGTATGGTTCCTAGCCAAATTCATGCCATACCACCACAGAGCGCATGCCCTAGGCCACATCCACGAAGAAAGCACCCCACCAAACCCTGGAAACTAACCTCGAACCCAAACCCTAAATGCTTACACCCTGCTACAAAATCTCCTACACGAAAGCGTCGAAACATACCGTATTCATTGCGAGGGCGCTTGGCGGCAGAGGCAAGAGCCGCAGAGCGGCCGTCCCTCTCAGCTGCGAATCTGTTCCAATAGGTATCGGCCATTGTTTACTTTAGCGCCGAACACTCCAAAACTGACTGCAACGCACCCGAAAAAAGCTAGCAAAATTACTCAGAAAAACCACAAAACAAATCCAACGCGCTGGTAATTTTGGGTGTTTTTGAAGAAGAATGGAAAACTAATTATAGAATGGAAAGCATTGCATAGAGTATAGGAAGACGAAGGGGTGGATAGCTTACATATCTACCTTGCGGTCCCGAATGAAGGTACCGTGGGCGCCTAAACCCTAAACCCCGCTTCTCGTAATAGTATGCTGCTCCCACATCCAAACGAAAAATGATCAGAGCACGCCTCCTCCACTAATATTTAACATCACTCGTTAACCCTCGGGTCATACTAACCACCCCGAGTGGTTATCCCTGTAAAATTCAAATGAGTATACATTTGATTTATGGTAGAGACTCCACGTGAGATAAGTTTTAATGTGTATTTTGGTTAGTGAAAGTGAAGGGGTTTCTTCATTGAACATTTAGTTCTTGGTACAATGGATGTTAGTTCTCGGTACAATGGTTGTTATCTTTTTTAAGATGGAATATTGAGTTGTTAGCACCATGGATGTAGTATGAAATTTTTGATTGATTATGGATAAAGTGGTTGGTACAATGGGATGTTAATATATATAAAATATAATTTTTACTATAAGTTATATTTTTTTAATTTTACAAATTTATTTTATAAAAGTGGTAAGAAGATTTTTTTAATTTTATATTATATATATATGATAATATTGTAAATTAATAAACATTTGTTGATAATATTGTAAATTAATGAATAATTTGTTATTGTCTTGATGAAAAATATACAGTTATATTTTGCAAATATACAGCTTGAGTGGGCCTAATGGTGAGCATGTGTTTCCTCCTAAAAGGTGACTTGGTTCAAAAACCAGAGGGGGTAGAGTATGTATGTCATCATAGACTTAGCAGTCAAATCATTGCGCGGAGGTGGGTCCCTTGTTCCACAAACAATGGGGTCTCATACACCAATTTGGGTGGGTCCTTTGTCCCATAAACAAGGGGGTCTCATACACTAATTTGGTGTGTGACCTTAAGATAAGAATAATAATAAAAGTGATCAATTTTATATTTTTTTCTCTTTCTTTTTTAACCCTTTAACAATATTAAAGATAAATGAGAAATTGGAACACTTGGATTTGAAGGAAAAAATCGAGATGGAATATTGAGTTGTTAGTACCATGGATGTTATTTTTTACTATGAAGCTTTTGACTTATTATGGGACAAAGTGGTTGGGACAAAGGGATGTTACAATGAAAAAATAAAATAAAATATGACTATAATATAATTTTTGTTATAAGTTATATTTTTTTAAATTTTACAAATATATTTTATAAAAGTGGGAAGAAGATTTTCTTTACTTCATATATTATATATGATAATATTGTAAATTAATAAACATTTTGTTATTGTCTTGATAATATTGTAAATTAATGAATAATTTGTTATTGTCTTGATGAAAAATAGTGATCTATTTTTTTTTCCTTTTCTTTTTTAACCCTCTAACAATATTCCAAAAAAGGTTTCAGTGGAGCTAAAGATAAATGAGAAATTGGAACACTTTTTTTTTTTTTGTAAGTTAGGCTAAACTATATGAGATCAAAAGAAAACTTTACATAGGCGTTGAGCTAAGATGGTAAGCGGTGCTTAACCAATCCCAGCCTTAGAGGCTTTCAAAATAGCGCAAGTTTGGTCTGCCTCCTAGGAGGAAACCAGCCCCCTAATAGCATCAAATAAACATTATTTAGAAAGTGTGTCGTGACACATATAAAAGCAAAATATCTGTAGTATATGCTGAAATAACAGAAAACAGAAAAGAGTCGACCAGTCACACAGTCATGGTGTTCCTTCATCATCCTCTATAGCAGGGTCTTCCTCCTCAATGCGGCATCCATATTCCTGTGCAATGGCCTCCTCCTCAACAGAAGGCATGTGTGGGAGCTTTGTAGCGGTTGCGCAAAGGATAGGAGCAATTGAGTACTCAACATCTGGAACTTGCGTCCAAACTCCATCTGAATCCATGATCCACACGTCTTTATCCTCCTCCGGGACCTCTTGAACCAGGAGAGGCTTGTTTTTTCGTGGAGTGGGCGGCTCAGAGTGTGCAATGGTGGACTTCCTGGGGCCTCTTTTGCCCTCTGATTCTCCGGAGCTAAGGCGATCTCCTCCTGGGTGCGCTCAGTACGTTGTGGTGCTTCCCTGTCATGGCTGCCAGAAGAGGAGCCTTCAAAGGGTTCCAAATGGTGATCTTGTCCGCGTTGATAGCGACCTGATAACACACCTCTTTGGCTACCCCTGATAGTCTTTTGGCAATGACGTGGAGCCATGGGGGGGCTAACAAGCAGAGAGGGGGAGACCGGTCTAAAAGCGGTGAAGTGCACAACAGGAGAGCGTGTAGCAGAGAAGCACATCAAGGGGGGGGGGGGTATGCAACAGAGGGTTATGCAACACGGGGGCACGCAGTGAGGGTGCCTGCCTCAAAAAGCGCGCAGCGGGATGAATCCAAGGAAGCAGGGAATTCCATAGGGAGATGCGCAGCCAGGGGGAACGTCGAGGGAGGCGCGCAGCTTAGAGGGTATTAGTGGGAGAAGCCACCTGCAAGCGAGCACCAGTAAGGTGGCACACAAGAAGGAGAGCATGCAGGGAAACTGAAGCAGCGACTGAATGGCAAGGGAGGAGGCAGAGAAGGCTCTGGAGGTCGACTGGAGCAGCGATGGGATGACAGAATGAGGAGAGACCGCGCTTTTTTAAGACCTGTGGCACGAGCGCATATGTTGTGTGATTTTGTGGCATGCTTACATATGCGAGTTGGGACAATTCACTTGGGAGTGCATGTGATTCAGAGTATGGAAAAAGATCGAGTGCAGCAGAGTGCCCATGTGAGTGATTACTGAGAGGAGGTTATGCATCAGGGTAGAGCTGGTTGTGAAGGACATCGTCAACCTGTGCATGGGAAGAGTTGGCTTCGCACGTTTGCAACATGTCACCCGCATCTGGGGAAGGTTGATCCTTTTGGAGGAGAGTATGGCATTCCTCATGCAAGGTTTCATCCCCAATCTGAGAGAAGTTAGATTGATGTAGCGTTGAGTGGCTATCCACTCCTTTGTTGGCCAGGAGATTAGCTATAGTGTTTGCCTTTCTATGCACATGGTGGAAGGTGATGGCCCTATGGAACTGTAGCAACTGTTCCAAGAAATTGAGACGGTTGGCGAGCCTCCAGCTGGTAGAAACTTTTGAGGGTGAAGTGCCATGAAGAATGCGAGTGCCCGCTTGAATGATGAGTAGCAAGTCTCCCTCCATTTCCAGTGGAAAAAATTTGAGCTCAATGGCTCTGGGGATACTCTGGATGAGCCCCTCCAGCTCTACGAAGTTATTGTTGTCCCACCCCAGGTTTCCATAGTAGGCATAAAGGGGTTTGCCATGAGAATCTCTGAAGATAACCCCCAAATCCTGCTTCCCCTAGGTTGCCTTTGGAGGCTCCAATGAAGTTGCATTTGAAGAAACCAGCTGGGGGGGTGGGTTCCATTGTTCAGGTGCACGGATTCTACCTATGCTTGGGGAGGAGTTATTCATTGGGGTCTTAATGCATATGTGTCAGTTGTTCCAAATATTACATTCAGCAGTGGTTGTCGGGAGGTCATCCTTCCCCCAGTGAGCCATGGCGAGAGTTTCTTCTAAGTTGTTGTGTAGCTTGGGCCATATTTGCTCCCGATTTGAGGCTGTGTCTTTAAAGATCCTTTTGTTTCTTTCTTTCCAGAGATTCCAGATGATTAGGCCTGGAATCAGCTGCCAGAGACGATTCAGAAGGTTACTAGAGTAAGGGTTATCCTGCCATTTGTTGATGGTATTTGTGATGTTACCCCTGTCTCGATTGGATTTTCTGCATAGTATTTCAATTCTATCCCAAAGGGTGTTAGATATGGGGCAGAGGTCCGGCAGGTGATCGATGGTTTAGATGTCGTTATGACAGAGGGGACACCACGAAGGACCCACAAAACCCCTCTTCAAAATATTCTCCCATGTGAGGATGCGTCTTTTACTGAGCAGCCATAAAAAAGTAGCTACTTTGGACCAAAGCTTAGCAATCCATATTTTCTTCCATATACAATTAGTGGGGCCAGGGTTCGGCGACTGTAATAGATGATAGGCTTCCTTAGTTGAGTAGTTACCACTTGAAGTGTGGCCCCAACAAAGAATGTCTGGCCCATGCTAAGTTATGATTCTTATTTTTGTTGTTAATTCCTCCCAAATATCTCTGTGTTGCTCATTGTTCTAGTTTGCCTGCCATCTATTTGTGTGCAGCCAAGTCCTGTAACCTTGAGTTGTCTCATTGGTCCAGAAGTCTTGGACAAATTTTTTTCTCTTGCCTGTAGGACTATGCTCTAGAGGGGTCGAGGGAAGATTGAGGAAAGACTGGGCATTTGCTGCCATGAATCCTCCCAGAATCTAGCTTGAGTACCACTGTGCAGTTCCTAGAAGCTGTGGGTTTGGATCAACTTTTTTGTTGGTTGGTTGCATTCCAGATTTTGGATCCTCCAGGAACAATGTTGAATCTAATTAGTTCCTCCATGGGGCGATTACCTGCATATTTGGCAGCCCATAGGGTTGTCCACAGTATATGAGGGTTGAATACCCATTTCCACCATATACTTGTGCCCATGATGTTGTTGCTATGGTCAGGATCTCTCAGTCCTAGTCCTCCCTGCGCTTTAGGTGTACATACCTCTTTCCAATTGACTAGCGCCCATTTGTTTTTGTCTTTGGATCCCCCCCAAAGGAAGGTTATTTACATATTATGAATGGCTTTAAGGACCCATTTTGGTGTCGCTGGCACAAAAAAAGAGGTATATGGGTAGGGACCGAAGTATAGATTTAATGAGGACCAAACGTCCGGCTATGTTGAGGGTGCGATGGGTCCAGTTGGAAAATTTAGTCTTCATCCTGTCCAACAGTTCTCTCCAGGAAGAGTGTTTGATAATTGAGTACGTGAGAGGAGCTCCCGGGCATTTGGATGGTAGAGAGGCTATGGTGAAGCCCAAGATGTGAGCTATGTTGCGCTGGGTGATGGGAGGCGTATGGAAAAAGAAGATTTGAGATTTTTCATGGTTGACAGTAGTTCTAGAGGCTTTAGAGAAACAATCGAGAAGGGTTATGAGGGTACGATCTTCCTATACAGAGGGGTGCCCCATGATCATTTTGTCGTCCATAAATTGCTGGTGGGAAATGGGGGGGAGATTGTGTAGAGGAATTCCCTAAAGGTTGTGCGAATGGATAGAACTCTTAATTAGGTGACCTAGCCCCTCAGCCATAAGAACAAAGAGAAAGGGCGAGAGAGGGTCCCCTTGCTTTATACCTCTGGAGGGATTGAATTTTGCCAAGGAAATTCCATTTACAAGAATAGAGATAAAGCGATAGTTTATCAGGGTCATGATCCAGCAGACCCAAGTTTGGCTGAAGCCAAAGGCCAGTAGGATTTGCTTTATGTAGTTCCAACTGAGCTTGTCGAAGGCCTTGGACAGGTCAATTTTAAGGAGCATGCCACGTTTTTTTGAGATTTTTAAGGAGTGTATGACCTCATGAGTTAGGATTATTCCATCAAGGATCTGTTTGCCCTCAACGTAGCCCATTTGCTCGGAAGAAATGAGAATGGGAAGAAGTTGCTTCAATCTATTAGGTATAACTTTGGAAATGATTTTTGTAAATTACATTGCAGAGTGTTATGCGTTTGTACTTAATTGGAGAAGCAACATTATCTTCCTTTGGGATGAGAGCGAGGAAGGTTGCAGTGAGAGCTGGAAAAATCCAGTGGGTGTTGTGTGATTCCTCTACTATGCCCCAAACCTCTTCTTTGATAGTGTCGAAAAAGAAATGAAAGAAGTTGGTGGTGAATCCATCCAGTTCAGGGGATTTCCCTTCTTTTAATTGGAAAAATGCTTATTTGACCTCTATCAGTGTTGTGGCTTTAAGAAACATCCTATTATGATCCCCACTGACCAATTTTGGGATGTGTTGTGTGATTTTTCCAATGGCCTCCTAGTGTTGGATGTTGGGTTCTTTGAGGATGTCCTTGAAGTGATTGAGCAATTCCTCAGTGATTTCCTCGTGTTTTTCCATATGCTCCCCGTTCTAATTTTTTAGGACTGTGATTATGTTGTGCATCCTGTGCTGGATGGTGAAGTGGTGAAAGAATTTTGTGTTTATTTCTCCATCCTTAAGCCAACATATCCAGGATTTTTGTTTCCATAGAATCTCTTCTTGGCTTCTTATCTCTTCTAGTTGGGTTGTTAGGGACTTCTCCTTGTTCTCTGAGTCTGTTGATTGTCCTTCTTATATGATTTTTTGTTGGAGCTTATTCATTTTCTCTTCCAGATCTCTTTGGTCTTTGAAGATGTTTCGAAAGGTGGTATTGTTCCACAATTTCAGTTTCCCCTTGAGCATCTTCAATTTCTGTTGGAACTAATATGTTTTTGTGCCCTGGGGTGGATTGAGGGAGGTCCACCAATCCGATATAAGGTCTTTGAACCGTTGATGTTGGAGACAAAAGTGTTCAAAGCGAAATTTTTTTGGGGTGGCTGCACCCGGTCTCAGCCATTGGAGCTGTATCGGCCAATGATCTAAGCCAGATGTCGGGATGATGGTGGCTGCGAGCTCTCCTCCTAGGTGTATGAAGTCTTCCGTGATGAGGAAACGGCCCAGTCTGGAAGCGATTTGATGAGATCCACCTCTTCTATTATTCCAAATGAATATGCCATTGGATGTTTGAAGATATATAAAGTGATTTCCTTGGATGAAGTTCTTGAATTTGGTGTTGTCCATTTCAAGGTGAGGTCTTCCTCCTTCTTTTTTTCCTGAAGGGTTGTTATCATGTTGAAGTCTCCTCCAATCAGCTAAAGAGGGTAAGTAAACTGGATTTTGAGATCTGCAATGCTGTCAAGGAGCTCTGTTTTTTGCTGGAGAGACTGGGGGAAGTAGACATTCGTGATGTGTCCATGAATGTTAGTTCCAATCAAGTGAAAAGAATCTTGAATGAAGTGTCGATTGACCTGACCATTCTCTAGGGTAATGAAGTGGGGATTCCAGATGATTGCTAGGTCTCACAAAGCCCCATTAACGTCCACCGCTAGGGTGTTGCAACCTTTCCAAAGTCTTTTGAATATTGTGTCTAGAGTGGTGTTGGAGCATTTGGTTTCTTGCATGAAGAAGATTGTAGGTTTTTACTCAGAAATTCTTTTCTTTATTAGCCTGTGCTTGGAGGGGTTGTTTAGCCTTTTGATATTCCATGAGATGATCTTCATTGATGAGGGTTGGGAACTACAGAGTAGAACCTGGTAAACTTGGGGTAGCTCCCTGATTCTACTAGCTCTTTGCCCACGAAGACCATTCGCTGCAAATATGTTTTTCTTCCTCGTTTCAGGATTCTTTCAGAATGAGTTTGGTGTTCAGAAGCATACCTCTTTGAATGCAAAAGGATGGAATATGTTGAGCTCTAGTAAGGACTTCCTCCAACTTCTAGATTTAGTGTGGAGGAATGGAGAGAAAGTATTTCCTCTTGCATGCTTCTTCTAACCCCATGAGATCGAGGTCCCCATAGTCAATGCTTTCTGGTTCTTCCTCCATTGCTTCTGGGATTGAGTCCAGCTCTACTCCTTTACCCTTTTTTTCCGAGTTGTCCCTTGTGTGCGTGGAGGACTGGGGAATCAAAAAGGATTCCGGTTGGATTTTGGTTTGTTGAGACTTTGAGGTCTGGGGATTCTCCTGCGAAGGTTGCTCCGAGTCTCTTGGAGGTTCATTCTCATTCTCATTCAGTTGTGCTAGGGCGTCAAAGTTGTTGCTTGATGTTGGAGCTCTTTTTTCCTGGTTTGTGTTTGACTTCCTGGTATGCCTTTTCCTTTCCAGCGACTTTCATGAACCCTTCAGTGCCTTTGTCTGTTGAGTCGTTATTTGATGCAACTCTTTGATTTAAGGGGCAATCTCTAAATAGGTGCCCATGTTGGTGACATTTCCGGCATCTAAATGGTACATGTTCATAATCTATTTTTTGAATCCATTCATAATCATCATGGAGCAGGCTTACCTCATGAGGGAGAGACTCTGCAATGTTCATGTAGACACAGATCCTTGCGTAGGCTGCATGTCTGTTAATATTTGTCTCCTCTGCAATTTTAATGAATTCTCCAAGAGTGTTGCCTATGTCTCGAAGAGTTAGCTAGTCCCAATAGTCCTGGGGAAGGTTGTAGAGCCTGACCCAGACTAGAGCCCAAGTGAAATCTTGCTTGTCCGGGTTGAAGCGTTCTACCCAGTTGCGCAAGTATAAACCCGCAGAGTTGAAAAAGTATGGTCCACCATCCATGATCCAGTTTTTGTCTTCGATGCAGGTGAAGATCACGTTGAAGAAGCCCTTGGCACATAGTTGTAGATCGATATGGACCTTGGGCTTCCATTTGGAGGCGATCCAACCTAGGAGGGCTTTTTATGTGGGCCAGAACCCATGAACTTGCCTATCAGTGCATGGTCCTTCATATATTGGATTTTTTCATTTATTCGATGAGCATAGAGCTCGATCTTGGTTCTTGTAGTGGCGTTGGGTATGCATGTGGAAGATGTAACTATTGTTGCTTCTGCTACTGCTGCAGACGTCGATTTCGCTGCGGGAGATGCCCCAGTTAGGTCAGGGAGCGGGCCAGAGCTTTGTTGACGATCGTTGTCAGCCCCTGTCGCCGCTCCTATGAAAGGCGAACCAGAGAAAGGGGGAGCACCCATCCCCCCATTGCTGTCTGTCATGAGGGAGCCTATTTGCACTCCAGGAGAATGAGAGAGCCCCAAGGCTGGGGACGAAGGTCTTCCAGGGGAAGCTTGCTCAGAAGCCACCAAACCCTAGGTCATGGCAGCGATGTTCCTTTGTCTCTCACGATGTCTCCAATTTGTTTTCAGGAATTGGAACACTTGTATTTGAAGGAAAAAATGACTATCCAATATTAGAAAGTTGTGCCAATTCCTTATCAAAGACAAAATTTTCACATTCATGTATTCTCTTCCTCCCTCGTGATGGGGCTTGGGGCTTCACTTGTAACTACCAACAAGGGATTCATGTCATCTTCCCTCATCATCACTTGTGGGAAAATAATGTTTTCCATATTTATAACTGTATGGTTTTGCATTATGTCATTTTTATCTTTTGCATTCTCCAAATCCAATGGTTCACATTCTTTCCATCCTTTCAGTATAAGTTTATGTTCTTTGTTTTATGTTGAAGATGAGTTTGTGTATGGGGAAAAGAAACTTGGAGATGCTCTAGTTATTGATAAAATCGGCATTGAAATGTCATGTTTTCATAATTCAAAGTATGAATCATTTAGAATTTCCCTACTATGATATCTTCTTATTTAGTAGTCTCTTATTGATGTGAATATAAACATGTATTTTGTAATATGTGAAAAGACATAGTTTAATCCAATCTATACTTGTTTTGGTGTAATTTCACAAAGATTATTAGTATATTTATAGAATTTTAAATGCCAGAATGAAGGGGCGCACTTGGGAGTTGAACCCATACTAGCACTTTTATTATGGATATAGTGGAAGCATTGAGATCAGGAGCCCTCCTTTAAAACTCTTTGATAAACAATTGTACTTTCAAACTTGACAATAAAGAAACCCTTTGAGCATAGGAAAACCTCACAAAGCTTCATCAATGTTGGAAAAAATTATTTGTACAAATTTGAATTAGAATTCCATAAACCATTAACTTTGTAAATTACCATCGAAGATTGGTAAAAGGAAAGAAAACCTATAACTTATAGCTTTGAGGCCTCCAATTTGGGCATCTCTTTCGATTTCTCCACAATATATATATAAGATATATGGGAAAATTAAAAGTACATGAATTGGATGATTTGTTTTGAATTGCATCCTTCAAAGAAAGAGGTTTTGAGGATGACAAGCCACCTTTTCCACCACTCCATGTAAATGCATACCAAGACAAGCATTCCAATTGTTTACCACGGTAAAGAAGATGTAGGCAATAAGAAACCCTTTGAAATATTCCTATTTATATTTTAAACCCACCACATAGATGGTAGAATGCAACTGCAATCATAAGGCTTTCCTAGAAAAGGACTTAACCATGATCTCAAATGTGGCCTTTGTATTGGGGTCTACATCAAAAAATTGTTGAATAGAGCTTTCTTCAATTACTTGCCACACAATCTTTCCATTAAACATTTGTCATGTATTCTACAAGTGGACAAGCATTATGTCAAACACTCTGTGAGCTATATTTCTACAAACACTTTGATATACAATCAATGTATTATGAAGGGTTTTAGCTAGTAAAAAACTTTCCCTTGGCAAAAAATTGAAGAATGAATTGAAAGGCCTCTCATCTTCAATGAGCATATTCAAGCACTAACTTATATAAGAACATTATATCATGCAATTCTTGTATAATGTTCCCACTGCCCTCTGTACACTTTAAGGATATGATGTACTCATTTAATCACCCAAAATCACATTAATTTCCCATGGCACTGAACTCATTGTTGTATTATTAACTAATTACCATGTGAAAGCATGATAATGTTGATGTATGTAACATAATGAAATCATTCAATTATAGATGAAACCATAAATATAATGAAAACATATGAATAAATTGGAAATTAACTCAAAATGTGACATAAACCATAATAACTTAGCATCAATTCAAAACAACCCATGGGTATTTTGTAATGTCATCATTTGATACCCTAACAACTTGTAAGTAATTATGTTTAACATTATGTTATTTTCAATCTAAACATTTCATTAACATGCCAAGTTGAACTCATAAATCAACACAATGTATATGTATTTTATTTTATTTTAATTAATGAAAATGCCAAACAACTTATTGATGGATAAGGGCATATAGGGAGCATGATGCCATGAGTGGGGAATAATGAGGGAACTATTGGGGGTTCCCCTATAAATAATCCCAAGTCACCAACATTAAAACCCTTTTTTTGATATTTGAATTTCAAAATATCCCACTCATTTTTCCCTCTCACCCAACTTATTAAATGAAGAGATTAGGTTGCTTGAAGTTTCTCCTCCCCACATTTATTGAGTTGGGATGGTAGTTGAGAAATTCCTCTCACCAGCAAATGAGAGGCATGGGTTACTTACAACAAGCCTAAGAAATTGTAGATGACCATATAAAGCTTAAACTCCTTATTAAGTCTTAAATATTGAGTTATTACATTTTTAGTGTTATAATAGTAGGTCAACTAGAACCTTCCATTGTACCCTTACTATATATATATATATATATATATATATATATATATATATATATATATATATATATATATATATATATATATATATATATCGAGAAATAGAATCTTAGGGTCATCTCATATTATACTTTGTATTGGATTCATTGTAAAAGGAGATTTCCCCCTCAAAGTGGATTGTATTCATTAACTTTATCTTTTTTAAGGTACTTGCATCAATACATTTGGTGTTAGAGCTTATGATCCTAGGGTTTTGCTCCTTCAATAAAGACATCGTGGCTTTTTTGTAGGAATCTTATAACAATGAAATTTTGAGGAGATTATGGATAAATAGCAAAGTACATGTGTTGAATTTTTAATTCATTGTACTTTTGGAGATATGGCCTATGGAAGTTAGGGTTTGTGACTATTCTATGAGTTATGTTTTTATTCCACTTAACATTTTTTGGGGAATTTTCATACATGAAATTTTGTGGAGGCTAAAGAGAAATATCATAATACAAGTGATAAAGAAAAAATTATTTGATTTCATTATAATTTCAGATATATGCTCTATGTAAGATAGGGTTTTTCACTAATCCTAAAATTAGTTTTGAAATAGCCATCTCGTAATTTTCACTATAAAATATTTTCAATGAAGTTTTAGACTCTAAAATTTTCAGAATGCTAGGGAGACATAGTGAATTACATGCGGATACATTTTTATATTTTGGTTCATTATATTTTATGAAATATATCTTGTGAAAGTTAGGGTTTTTTAACAATCTTGAATTTAGTCTTAAACAAGTCATTTTGACATTTTTGCTCTAACATTTTCGACTATGAAATTTTTAGGAGCGTAAGAAATCATATTAGGGTGTTATTGCCAAAAGTTTAAACTCAAGAAGGTAAAAAGGTTCAAAATTCAAAGATATATCAAGACAAAGTTTAGCCATTTGGATTGTCTCCAAATTAAGGTTTTAAAGGTATGTAACTTACAATTGACATAACTTTTGACTGGAAGATACATTCTTGGATATAAAAAAATTGTGATAAAGAGGAGTACTATTATTATATTTCTAATATGACAAAGGATTCTATAAGAAATGATAATCCTCATAAAAACTCAAAGATGAAATCCAAAGAAAATGAAGACTTGGAATGCAGGCTCTCCCAATTAAAGAACCAAGTTGATGAAATGAGTCGTTCTTGAGAGTTCATTAAAAAGGAAATGGGAATAAAATAGATGAAATGGAAAAGAATATAGATAAGAAGATGGATGGAAGTAAGGAAGAAATGTGTAAATCTGTTAAAGAAGAAATACAAAAATCCATGAATTCCATGGAAAATATTCTCTTAGAGAGGCTTTCTAAAAGGGATATGAAGATTTAAGGACATCATAAAAATAAGAACAACCATGTTGGGACTCAATCACATATGGGGAGTATTTTATCACAATTGGAGAACATAAATATTGGGTCACAAAATCATGATCATTCATCACTCTAATATCCATAACATCAAAGGTTCAATTTGATACCAAGAAACTACTTCATTTCGAAGATTGATATGAACAAGTTTTCGGTAAAGAACCTATAACTTAGATATTGCAAATGGAGCAATACACTGATCTACACCAAGTGTCAACCTTGAAAAAGGTAATTATTGCATCGTTGTATTTAGAACAAGATCAAATTTTATGGTATATATGGCTTTGTGAGAGGGAAAAGGTTTCTATTGTATATTGGTCCACTTTTATGGAGGAATTAATATCACATTATGGGCATATTAAGAGCAATGTATTATTTAGTTGATCGGTAAATCTTCAACAAAGAGGTCCAATTGTAGAGGACATTCAACAATTCCAAAAGTTGAGTTTCAGCTTAAAGAAAATTCTAGAGGATAATTTATTAGACCTCTTTATGGGAATTTTAAAGTAAAACATCCAACATGAAATGCATCTCTTTGAGCCTAAATCCCTAGAGTATGCTTACATTATAGCAAGTTGGGAAGTTGAAAGAAAAAATATGGCTATTTTTATGAAACCATCTCACAAAATAGAAGAAAAGAGAGATCAACGACTAAGAAATCAGCCTCTTCGAGGGGGAAACCTCCTTTACAATACATAACTGAAAAATTCTTAGATGATACAAATGAAAAAACCTCCTTTCTAAATATAGGAGTCCATGGGGTCACAATATAATCCTAACCGACCTAACAATAATAATGTAAGGGCACAACAATAACAATAGTGGGCTTTTATGAGGCACAATAATAACAATACGGGGACTACAGGGGTACAACAATAAAAATAAGGGGGGTACTCTAACAAAAATAAAGGATTACACTAGTAATGTAGAGACCTAACGTGCCCCTCTCCTTCAAAAAAGTGTTGTCCTCAACGCTTGAGTAGTTCTGGATGCTTCTGTATAAAATTTTCATCCTCCCATGTGGAATCTTCAGTGGTGTTGAAGCCCCGAAATTCTGTTGCATTAACATGGGGGATAACCACCCGGTCCAGACCTTGGAAGTAGTTCCTTTTCTGTTTGGTATAGTGGCTCCGACTGGGGATAATGGGGCCAGTTTCCCAGCAAGGATTGATATGATGATGATGTGTGTAGAAATTTTAATACAAATTATGTATTTCTTGGATTCTCCTGATCTAAAAATCATATGCCACAGTTAAATATAGAATCGCTTCTACAAAAATTATTGCAGAAATTTAAAACACGATCGCCAGTTGAAATATCAAGAAGAAAGATCAATCACACATAACAAATATGTTTTTACCGAGAAAGCATAAAGCTAAAAACCCCACTATCATATATTCTGTATATATCATGGATCATGAAACAATCTCATACAAAAATCTAATCCAAGAGCTCTTGGTACAATATACAATCATCTCACATTGTCATACAAAAATTGGAAAATACATGCGCCAATTACTTTGATCCAAGTGGATATTGGTGGTCACCCGCCTATTCCACTTGGGGCCCCACCATTGTCTATTTCAGTTTTTCAGTTTCGGCACAGTTTACCATTTTTAGCAGTTTTTCGGGTCCTAAACTTCCAGAGCCGTTTTGAGGCCCTAAACGACGTTTTTTGGGAAAATGGAGAGCAACATGGGTCCATGGACCGATGTTGCTCATTCCAAATTTGTAGTCCTCAGATAGATCTTTCTAACGAGGTATGGTATGCATCAAACGGAGATCGTATGCCAAAGTTACACCCCTGGGAAGTTGAAACACCAATTTACCCAAACGGGGCCCATAGTTTTGGCGCTTCATCTCCTAGGGTTAGGGTTTTGGCTGTTTAGGATTTCCCATTGTTTCTAAATAATAAATAGGCCCTCGAGCCTCATTGTAACTCAGTTCAGAGGCCTGTAGCCGCGACATCTCTTCTCAAAGATAGCTACCAGCGCCCTAGCTAGTTTTATTTCCATTCTGTCTGTAAGCAAATTTCAGTTCTTTGATATTAATGAAATGAAGTGTTATTTCCGCTGCATCTCTGTATTTATGGTTATATGTTTATTTTGTTGCGTTCCTGCATAAATATGGATCAGTGGTATCAGAGCGGTCTTCTTTTTGTCGATTCTTCTTTGCATGTCCCCAACGAGGTCGGGGTATAAGGAGCTAGGGCTCGATCTGGTGGAACCTTTGCAAGATCAGCCTCGCAAACCTCGACGGATGCCCATGGGGGACGAAAAGAAAGATGAGGGAGCAGGAGATCCTATCAAAATATTGCTCGAGTAGGCCCTCGAAAGACAAAGGAACGTGATGATGGATAACTTTGCTCAGATCCTTCAACGGCTACCCACCGGCGGCGCATCTGCATCCAGCAGCCACTCTGGAGGCGCGACTCCTTTTAAGGTACGAGTAAATTTTGACATTCCCATATTTGAGGGTCAAATAGACGCAGATGCCGTAGATAGATGGTTGAATCTGTTAGAAGGATATTTCTCGGTTCATGACTTTTCAGACCGGGAGAAGATTATTTTGCACTCCTCAAAGCTACCCCCCATGTTAAGGACTGGTGGGAAACCTACTGTGAGAACAAGGACCAGACAGAACCCTCTCTGTTCTCGGCCGTACCAACTTGGAATTCTTTCCGAGACGCCGTCAAGGAACAATACTATCCTGTGGGGAGCTATGAGGACAAGTACATACAGTGGACCACGCTGCGACAACAAAGGGATCAAGATGTGCATGAGCTGACGAATCTGTTCCATACCCTGCGCACAAAGTTGGGTATCAAAGATTCAGAGAAACATCTGGTGCTAAAGTATCGCATCTGTCTGCATAGATACATTCAGGAGGAAATGGAGTTCCTCGACATCTCCTCGCTTGGTACGGCATACCGGTATGCTGCCAAGATTGAGCAGAAATTCAAGCAGAAGAAGCGAGACTTTGGATCTACGAATCAAAAGCAAGGGAAAGGTGCTTCCAAACCGCAGAACAAAGGACCGAGCCAAGGCATGGCGGCTAAAGACAACTCATTGAAGCCACAAGAAAAGAACAGCACCGCAAATCCAAAGAAGGACATGGGAAAGTGGTGTGAGTTCCATAAGAGCTCCACTCACAACACAAGTGAGGTGTCGGGCCAAGCGATCGCTAGTGGCGAGATGAGGGGCTTACGAGTCGGATGCATGCTCGACTACGAGATCAAAACACGAAAGAGCGAATGGGCAAGGGAAGCAGTTGACGATGACCCATGGTCTATCAGCGAAACTTAGCTACGAGATCCAAATGAGGAGGCAGGAAGATCGGAGGAGGAGGAACGTCTCTTCCACTCCCGGATAGTGCAAGGGCTCCCAGAAGTCTGGGTTCTCATTATCGACAATGGGAGCCAAAAGAACCTCATTTCAGCAGACGCCGTGAAGCGGTTGGGCTTGCCGACCATAGCTCACCCACATCCATACACCATTGGGTGGCTTCACCAAGGACGAGATCTCCGCGTCAGCCAGCGGTGTCGCCTTCCCTATAGCATCAAGCCCTTCACGGATGAGGTATTATGTGACGTTGCTCCTATTGATGTTTCTGATGTATTATTAGGACAACCATACTTGTGGAAGCGTCATGCTGTGTATGAGTCTCGACCTCATGTTGTTATTGTTACTTTGGGAAATAAGTTGTACAGGATACCAGAGGTACCACCTCCTACTGCTATCTCTTTGGTTACTACAAAACAATGCAGTAAGCTCATTTCCCAAACCAGGAAATTCATTTTCTTGATGATCCGCCCCCAGGGCAAGAAGAAGACTGTGGCCACGACCTCCAGACAGGGCTCCTCTGCACAACAACAACAAATGGATAAGGTTGTGGAGGAGTACGGGGACATATTCACCTCACCCACAGGGGTTCCTCTGCACTGTCAGGTCAAGCACCCGATTGATCTGACCCCCGGTGCGTCGCTACCTAATGGACCGATCTATCGGCGCTCTGTTCTGGAGAATGATGAAATCAAGAGGCAGATTCAGGAGCTGTTGCAGAAAGGTCACATCATACCAAGTTCATCGCCTTGTGGGAGCCCGATCGTGTTGGTACAGAAGAAGGATGGGACGTGGAGACTATGTATTGACTATCGGGCGCTGAACAAGATCACTGTCCGGAATAGGTACCCAATCCCACGGATTGATGACCTTCTGGACCAACTCAAAGGTGCAAAATATTTCAGCAAGATCGACCTGAAGTCTGGGTATCACGAGGTACCAATTGAACCCTCCGATGTGTGGAAGACTGCCTTCAAAGCCAAGGAAGGCCTTTTTGAATGGCTGGTCATGCCTTTCGGGTTGACGAATGCTCCCGCCACCTTCATGAGGATGATGGATGGCATCTTGCGGCCATTCACCAACTCATTTGTAGTGGTGTACTTGGATGATATTCTGATCTTCAGCCAGACTTGGGAAGAGCACCTTCACCACATCCGACAAGTCCTCCAAACACTGCGGCAACACAAGTTGTGTGCCAATTTGGAGAGGTGCACTTTTGGCATGACCCAGGTTCAATATCTGGGATACATTATTGATGAAAGGGGGGTGCATGTGGATCCAGCCAAGATCCAAGTCATTCGGGATTGGCCAGCCCCAACCACTATAACAGAGCTTCGCAGCTTTCTGGGTCTTGCTAATTTCTATCGGAGGTTCGTGTGGGGATTCTCTCATATCACTTGGCCCTTGAGTCGAGTCACCAAGGGAGGACCGAGAGCAAATTTTTTTTTGTCGGAACCTCAACAGAAGGCGTTCACAGAATTGAAAAATCGCCTCTGTTCTGCCCCAGTGCTCACTTTACCAGACTTGCAACAACCATTTGAGATCGAGACAGATGCCTCTGACTATGCTATTGGGGCAGTTCTTACTCAACAGGGACATCCGGTGGCATTTCACAGTGAGACATTGTCTGACACAGTTCGCAAGTATCCCACTTATGACAAAGAAATGTATTCCATTGTGCAAGCTGGTCGACAATGGAAGCATTACATTTTGGGGAAGGAAACAATCATCCACACAGACCACCGGCCCCTGCAGTTCATACAGACACAAGGGAAGTTGCAGAATGATCGCCATCAGAAGTGGTCCACATATCTGCAACAGTTTCATTTGAATATCAAGTACAAGAAGGGTAGCACCAATAATGTTGCAGACTGCCTCAGCCGACCACCGATCGTGGCGCTCACCACCGTGCTCAACTCTTGTGGGCACGAGACTTCTGATTGGCCGCTTCTCTATGAGAGTGACCCAGAATTCGGCCACACTCACAAGGCACTCTTGGGGGGCACGCAAGTTCCAAATTTTCACCTCCAAGATGCACTTTTATGTCACCTGGGACACCTTTGTGTTCCTTCAAGCGAGCGTGCCAAGATGATATGGGAAGCACACTACAGTCGAGTCGCTGGGCATTTCGGGGTCGAGAAAACGGTAGCAATCCTGCAGAAGTATTTCTATTGGCCGAACCTTCGAAAGGATGTCGAGAAGCACATCAGATCCTGCACTGCTTGTGCCATTGCCAAACCGACCATCAAGAAGCAAGGCCTATATGCTCCTCTACCTACCCCTAGTCGACCTTGGGAATCCATCTCCATGGATTACATGTCGGGCCTGCCTTCTACTAAGCAGGGAAATGACTGTGTTTTTGTGGTCGTCGATAGATTCTCGAAGATGGCCATTATGGCGGCCTGCAAGAAGAATATCACAGCAGAAGCCACTGCTAAACTCTTCTTTGAACGGGTGTGGGTGCACTTTGGGATCCCACAGTCTATCATATCAGATCGGGATAGCAGGTTCCTCAGCACATTTTGGTCCAGCCTCTGGTCGATGTTGGATACCAAGCTCACCAAGTCCACGGCTTTCCATCCCCAAACAGATGGCCAGACAGAGGTCGTCAACAGAATGATTGTACACATTCTGCGCATGTACAATTCAAAGCATCCACGCACATGGGACGAGAGCCTCCCTTATGTACAACATAGTTATAATCGGGCTCTCCACAGTTCAATCGGCCATAGCCCCTTTCGGGTGGGCTTGGGATTCCAGCCACTATGTCCCATTGACGTAGCCATGCCATTTGCAGCTGCTCAGGCCAATTCAGCTCATGTCCAGTCTGAAGTTGAAAAAGCAAGTAGCTTCATCGAGCGCATTCAACACATCCGCCAACAGGTTCATGATATATTGGACAGAGCCAATGCCAAGTACAAGCAACGCCATGATCAACACCGGGTGCCACACAACTTCCAGGTGGGGGACGAAGTATGGCTACATTTGCAGAAGGAGCGTCTCACTGGACCCCACCGCAAGCTTCGCCCGCTCTGATACGGGCCGTACATCATCACCAAGGCTGTAGGGAACAATGCATTCGAGCTCAGTATTCCACCATTCCTTGGTCTGCACCCAGTCTTCAATGTGGATCGCCTTCGTCCTTACTTCCCACCTCTATTGGACACCTCGGACATTGCAGAACAACTCACACCAACTGAGTTAAATCCAGACTGCATGGAACAGGCCACCACAGATTGCATCATGGACATGCAAATCAAGAACACTCGCCAGCAGAAGATCCAACTATATCGGGTTGTCAAAGCTGGCCAACTCCTGCACCAAGGAAAGTGGTTCACCGGGGACCAAGTTCAGCAGAAATTTCCTCATCTCATGGAGGAACTTAACGCAATGGGGACCATTGCTTCCTAAGGGGGGAGGAATGATCCAGGTGGATATTGGTAGTCACCCGCCTATTCCACTTGGGGCTCCACCATTGTCTATTTCAGTTTTTCAGTTTCGGCACAGTTTACTATTTTTAGCAGTTTTTCGGGTCCTAAACTTCCGGAGCCGTTTTGAGGCCCTAAACGACGTTTTTTGGGAAAACGAAGAGCAACATGGGTCCATGGTTTGATGTTGCTCGTTCCAAATTTGTAGTCCTCAAATAGATCTTTCTAACGAGGTATGGTACGCGTCAAATGAAGATCGTATGCCAAAGTTACGCCCCTGGGAAGTTAAAACACCAATTTACCCAAACGGGGCCCATAGTTTTGGCGCTTCATCTCCTAGGGTTAGGGTTTTGGCTGTTTAGGATTTCCCATTGTTTCTAAATGATAAATAGGCCCTCGAGCCTCATTGTAACTCGGTTCAGAGGCCTGTAGCCGCCACATCTCTTCTCAGAGATAGCTACCAGCGCCCTAGCTAGTTTTATTTCCATTATGTCTGTAAGCAAATTTCAGTTCTTTGATATTAATGAAATGAAGTGTTATTTCCACTGCACCTCTGTATTTATGGTTATATGTTTATTCTGTTACGTTCCTACATAAATCCGGATCATACTTGCCTCCCGACAGCCTGCCTCCACTGCACAATCCCTGTTGATCACAATCCCTGAATGAATGATATCCTGCTTGCCTTGACTGTGAAATCCTCATGGACACATCCAATGTGTGTGTGGTTGCATGAGTGCAACCACTAATGTCACAACTGATAGTCAAACTGTCCCTTTCACCTATCTCTCAACTAGGTCTCCACTGGATTTGACATTCATGTAGTTAACAGTAGTATCTTCAGTTGCATATGAGACCACTGATTGTGAATTAATTAAATAATTAATTCGTTGATCTCTCACTAGTGTATGTCATTTACAACTAGCACAACTGAGTTTAACTCACTTAACTGAGTTAAAATACTTTACAACTCACATAAGTACACATCCAACTCTATTACAACTTCAAATCACTTAGTTACAACTAAGTCCACTTGCATGTCCCACCAACCAACCTTTGAACTCGAATTTCCTATAGCTAACTGATTTTCCACTTCAGTTAACTATTTCCAAGTGCTCATTGTGAATAAATTAATGTTTATTGTCCAACTATTATTAAGGGATAATAATAGTCGACATGCATCTATAAATAGGCATGCGATCTATAAATAGAACTCGCACATATATCTAAAAATAGAACATCATCTATAAATAGAATTATCTCACCATCTACAAATAGACATCATCTATAAATAGAATTTGCTCATGCATTCTAAAAATAGACTTCCACCTAAAAATAGCCCAAGGCTCCATCCTAGTGTAGGTGCTTAATTTTCACTTGGATCTTCTTGTTGAATCTCAACAATGTGGGTTTCATATAAGGTGAAATGGAAAACGATTTTTAACTAAAATAAATGATCTATTTAAACAACAAATACATGCATATATTTAATCTAATATGTATCTTAATCTGTACCCGGGAATAACATAAATCATGCGATATACAAAGATATCTTAAAGCAAAAGGTAATAGAGATCATTCAATTTCTATAAGAGATGAAACTGTTAAAGATAATTATTTTGACTAAATAGTTAGGAAAAAAAATTGTGAAAAATATATCGCATATATAGATTGATCGTATACTCAATAAGGAATTACAATTGAAACATCATAAAAAAGTGCTTTAATGAAAAACTGTAACTCATATTTCATACATAATACAATATAAGAAAGATTATTGCTAATTCATAAACGAAACTCAATCATAAAGATAGAAGTACCAGATATGAAAGTTCCTACTCATGAAATCAACAATGTTGATATGCTTCTTTTCAATTAAATATACTGTAAGAGTTCAAAAATGCAAATTAAGTAGAGTATGCTTAAATCTCCAAGAAAATTAAGATCTTGTTCCATATATTTCATCAAAATAGTCATACAAGTACAGAAGTGCAAGCTTTTGCAAAGTGTTTTTGATAAAATCTTGGACCTATCTCTAAATGCATGAGAGAGGTTTAAATAATACTACATATGTATCAAAAATAGATTATTACAAAAAAAGTTAAAGAGGTTTCAAACAACCCTCCTCAAAATACGAAAAATAAAAGGACAAAAACTAAAAAATGATGACGTACTTTCTCATGTTGAATAGTCCTTCGTAACCACTGAGCTCTTGATTTCACATATATCCATCATTGGCTTCACCTGGGGTGGCTAGCCGAATTTAGGTCTTAGTTGTCCTATAAACGCAACATCAGAGAGTGGTGGCACCATCTTTTGAGTGGAATTCGTTAGACAGCGCAAAGCCATCAATTGACTGTGTGGTTTCACTAGAAACTGCTAGTAAGTTTCTCGGTCAATTTTAGGTAGTTGTTTGATTGCCTCAATTTGATTTTTGACAGTCTCTTTCCACTGTCTCTCTAACTGTTTGATGTCTAAGAAAAATCTTGGCTTGCATTTTTTGAGAAGATTGATATTATAAATATTTTCATTAACAACTTCAATTATATTGCTTGGTATACTATCTGCTTTAGTTGTTGCCCTTTCTACTTGCTTCAATTGTATATCCCAATTTGTGAATAAAATATCCTTGTGGGATTCTTCAATCTTTGGCCGATCGACTTTTCTTCCTTCTTTGGATTCTTGCCAAGAAATAAACTTTGAATTTTTTTTATCGACCTCTTCATATTCTAATCTCTGATCGACCACTTGATTGGCTAATGTATCACTTATTTCACAATATGGTTTGATCACCAAGATTCTTTGGCAGAATATTTCTTGTTGTTTTGACAATTGAGTGTTTAATTCAAGTGTCTCTTTGATGAATTCCTCTGTTTGAGGATGATTTATGAGTTTATCTACTTCATTCAACATTTTTTGAATCTATGTATCTTTCTCTGTGATGCTTGCCTGGTGTTGTAATCTCATTTTCTCATAATATTTTTGAAACTATGCCATTTGCAGCTCTACTTGCTTATTGGTGTTCTTTTTTTCCTGTTCAATTTGTTGCTCCAACAACTAAATTCTTTCATCTTTATCTTTAAGAAAAAGACTAACCTCTGTTGCATTGTCCATTGTTGTTGTTGCATAAGCACCAGCAAATTGTGATACCTTGTAAGATTTTTTGATGGTTCTATGGGGATGTCTTTCCATACTACCTCCATTGATTCATTTTCTGGAGTTGTTGCTGATGAATTGAGTTTCCCTTTCTTCTTTTGCCTCCTTACTATTGCTTTATGTGTTGGGCTATAGAAGATATCCAACAGGGGTATATCTTCAATTCTTAAAACAATTTGTGAAGTTAGGTAGGCCGAGATTGTTTCAACATCTATTTCTAGATTTGTAACTTGTAGGGTCTGTTTAGGGATCTGAAAAATCCAAAAATTCCTTCAATACCTATCTATGTTTGTTGTGCTTGGAGCTTTTTTCTGAATTGCTCCCATTCTTTTGTCCAGATCATTGACTATGATCGTATGTGCTTGAACCTGTGTAGATTCAATCTCCAATTGTTCTTCAGCCGAGGTCTCTTTGGTTGTTTCTCCATTATTTTTCTCTGTATCCTTCTCAAGACCTTCCTTAGGGTATTCTTCATGATTCTGAGATTGATGTTCATAATTTTCTAAACCTTGAATTGACTTCTCTCAAGATTCTTGATCAAAATTTTTCCTCCAGGCTTACGTTGGGAGTAGGTTCTCTTATTTCCTCAATTTGTAATAGGTCCAAAGGGACCCTTGTCAGTATTTTATTCATGTGTATGTGAAAACGATCGAGGTCAGCTAAGGTCAATTTGATTGATGCTAAATGTAAGACCTGTGAGAATGTCTCAGCCTTTTCAAAGATATCATTAGATTCATCTTTCTTGTGAATGAAGTTTCTGATTTTGACCATAGCAGTGAAGTATTGAGCAACTTTGTTAGGGTCATACTATCTACCTGACATAGTAGCCATATTCAAGCATGCAATATTTTGTATCTCTTTTATTGCGTCTCCAAAATCACATAATGCAAAAGAACCACATTTCACTGGGAAAATTGGCCAAATATGTTTCTTCATATCTTTGAGGGTTTTGGTAATACCTTCCCCTACTATTTGATAGGCAATCTCTCTTTCTAATAGCTTATCAGGAACATAATATGGAAGAACATGTGGAGCTGCAATACTCCCAAACACTCTGTTATAAGTAAATGATTCCTAGCGAAACCATCCTGCCATCGACAAGATGTCTATATTTGCTTCCTTTGAAAGCCTGGGGGCTTTTACATCAAAAATGGTTTGGTAAATTGGCAACATAATGCTTTGACAAATTTTGTAAGAATGGGGGCGAAACTGCGATTCCCATAAAATTTTATGATAAACATGGATGGGAGTAGGGTCTTTCAGAGTCCAATTCCAACCCATGTTTGGAAATCGTGAACAAAAACAAATAGCATCCATTACATATGCACTCATAAAAAAAGGGAGGGATAACCCGAGTGGAAACAACTTTGTTGTGTCTGTGTTGTCTAATGGCCATAGCCAAATTTTCTGAAAAAATATTACTCCAATTCATAATTGTGGCATTAAAAACTGCATCAATCAATGGAACCCATTCCATGATAAACTTGGTGCTGTCATCTTTTCCAAACAACCTACACATCATTGCAACTGCATAACAATGTGGGGCTGATAAGGGTGCAAGTGGGTACATACCAGATTTCTCCCGCTTGAACTTGCTGGAGCCAGACCTCCAAGTCGGCATAACATCTATCAGGTCTTCATTTTCTTTTGTGAACTGCCCAATGAAAGCTTTGTCATAGGACTTTTGAGGTTCTAACAGGTATACATTTTGCGCAAATTGTCTGAGGTAAATGACCCCATGACTTCTTGCCTTGAATTTCTAAATGTCTTATCCAAAATATCCACATTGTCAATAATCCACTTCACCATATCCGTGTATGGCAGGATTTTGGGCCTTGCAGCTATCCTGTGCAGGAAAGAACATGCTGCTTCAAAATAGGAAGCCTCATATGAGATTTTAGCGTCGATTGTTACTTTGATTTCTAGTACCGTTGGATTTTTACCCTCCAGTAAATTATACATTGCTTTCGACATTGTAGTTCCACCATCTTTGTTTCATGTAGTATCAGTAAAGAGTGGATGCATGTCCGAGTCATCAAACATAGTAGCCTTGACTGTATTTTTTCCTTTCTTCGTCATTTATGAGTGTTGTTTCCTGAAATTGAGCAATGGAGAAAACAGAATGAAACGTAGAGCGAAAATGAAAGCTAAACTCAATTAACACAGTAAAATCTATAAGGAGGGGACTTTTATTGCAAACACGAGAAAACATATATAAATCTTCTCGAGCCTTTAAAAGAGTAAATGCGACTGATATTTATTAATTATGCTTTAAGGCCTACGTGTGATTCTTTTTTAAGTCTTATCAAAACATCACATCGCAAATCCCGAATGATATTTCACACTGGTATGGCTTAAGTGCAATACCAATCTTGCGATTGTGATAAATCGCAATATAGAAAAATCGCAAAATCACAATATCGCAATAATGCGAAGTCACAATATCGCAATGTTATAAGGTTGGTATATCGCAATGTCACACTATCGCAAGGTTGGGGATATATTAATTCGAAAATCGTTTATGTTTTGTGATTTGCGATGCACGATATATTTATTGATGTTTTTTTTTTAAAGCATAATCGGTTGCTATTTTGTATTCCAAAAAGGAGGAGGAAAAACTCCATGATTACATGCTAAACTACTTGCAGTGCAGTGAAGGAAGTAGCTACAGCAAAATGCTACATTTCCTTTGTTTCTAGATTTCAAGAAGAGCTGAAACACAGATAACGCATATATGCGAACAAACTGAAACAGAAGAAAGACAATTTTGAAAGACATGCTTAATAGAAGAGAGCAGGTTAATCAATGCTGATATGGCTAATATGGCGCACTGTAGAAACATCAGGATTATCTTCATTGCCAATATTCCTCAAGTTGTTGGAGCTGGAGCTTGGAGCTGTGTGCTTCTACAACATGTATTTGAGTATTTTCATTGATTCTTCAGCATGTGTACATCGATTGGAGAGAGTGTTAAACTGATTTTGGAGAGAGGTGACCTTGTGGAGAAATACATTAACATCTGATTCATGTTTTTCATCCAAGTTTTTGACCTCAGTATGTAGCTTTGCATCCGGAATATTTTGGTGAGCTCTGATTTTCTCAAGCTCAGCTTGAAGATCCGCGTAGTGGAGGCAATCTTCACTACGAGCCATGTTGTAGTAGATTGCTGAGATTAAGGGGAGCGAAAAATCCGAAGGGGGAAGATAAGCACAAGCTCTACGAGGTTGTTGTTTCAGATGGTAGATGAGGAGAGCAGCAGAAGCAGGGGAGGAAGGCTGTGGGGCGAGAGGGGAAAGCGTCGGATGCACTGAACGCAGCGGTGGCCTGAAGATGCAAGAGGACAAGGGATTAAACAGCAAAGGGAGGCGAGAGTCATGCAAGGCGAGAGAAGGGGAATGAGAGAAGGAGCAGGGATCAGAGAGATAAATAGGACAACGAGAGAGGAGGGAGCCAGCTCGGGGGGAAAAACAAGGTGATAAGTTCATGAGAAGATTAAAGGTTCGAGTACATAAATTGCAGTGGAGTGCTATGAGGCCATAGTGAAAGATCGGATAGGATCTATAGAAAGACAAAAGAAGGATCATGGCAGAGTTATGAGATTTAAAACATCATTGCAAAGAAATTTCCTCGAGATTCAAGCGCAAGCCCTGTTGGCAAGAATATCGGCATCCTTATTGAATTTTCAGAGGATGTGAAAGAAGGATGTGTCCTTCATACCATCTAGAAGGTTGCGACATCTGTTGATAGTTTGGTGGAGGGCTATGTTTTTAGTTGGGCGATCGTGATTCATCAAGTTGATGACGATGGAGGAATCTCCAAAGACCATAACATTTGTAATGTTAAGCTTCTTTAATTGATACAAACCTTGGAGAAGGGCTAAGGCCTCCGCTCTGTTATTAGAGAGGGTGCCAAGACCCCATTCAAAAGTTGTGAGAGTGCTACCATTTTTACTCCTTATGATGCCTCCCGCCCCTGCAATGCCCAGATTCAATTTAGAAGCCCCTTCAAAGAAAAGAGAGGGTATGGCACAGTTCTTTATCCATTCGGTGAAGTCCGCTTCTTTGAGTCGAATGTTCCATCTAGTATCTGTTTTGGAGGGATTTTTAGAGGGAGGATTAATGCTGTTATTTCTATCCAAAAAATCACCAAGGAAAATCCTTTCCTCAGCACAGAGTTCACTGTAGTCAATTCTGCTGTTGCACTTAGCAGAGATTGTTTCAACGGTGAGACTCCAATATTTGCTGCAAAATTTCCTAAAGGAAGGCTCTTTGTTCCTGAAAATCTTCCTGTTCCTAGTAAGCCAAATATTCCACGGAACCACATAAGGAAGGGTGTCCCAAACCCTCTTTGGAATTTTGTTCTTCTTTTTTCCCCAAGGGTAGCTGCTTTTCCAAGAATGGAGAACCTCAGCAATGGAGCCATGGTGCGCCCAGCAAGGCTGAAAGAAAGGGGTGAGCTCAGTCCAACAGCATGTAGCAAAGGAACACCCAATGAAGAGATGGTGGGTTGTATCTTCAGCACTTTGACAATTTGGGCACATTGATGGTCCAAGCACACCTATTTTCTTGAGATTTTTCAGAAATTAAAATTTTTTCTTTCAAGAGAGTCCATATGAAAATCTTGATATTGGGAATTGCTTCCGATTTCCATACTGCCTTCCAATTGGGCCAAATAGGTGTAAGATAATGTTCATTGCATAGGTGTTGATAAGCAACTTTGATGGTGAATGTTGAACCAGAGGGGTCCCATCGGAATCCATCAATACTGTCTTTTTTTAAAGGAGTTGAGCCATTGAGATGAGATTGAAGGTTGCCAAGATCATCTTCAAGATGGGATGGAACTTTGGGAAAGTGCCAACCAATCCATATTTGAGTTTGGGCATCCCATTTGGAGAGTTAGCTTAAAAAGTTGAGACCCATATTGTTGAAGTATGAGAGTACACACTGAGTGCCAGGTCTGTTAATGATGGGAATTTTCCCCATAATTCGATCTTTCCCAACATTGATGGTGTTACCCCCCATGGGAACTTTGGAGAGATTTTGGGCTAGGAAGGGGATGGCTTTTTTGTAGAGAGCCCAAATTTTGGAGCAAGGTCTATTAGGGATATCTTGGTAAAAGAGATGCTGCCGGGTGGAGTTAAGGTACTTGACTTCCAAGAATTTTTTCCACCAAGCTTGATTCCCACTGATTAGCCTCCATACAATCTTTCCTCCAAAGGCTTTGTTCAGGAGCTTGGGAGAGCAGACTCCAATTCCTCCATGCTCCTGGTCTTGGAATACTTGTTTCCATCTGACAAGGTTATATTTCCTTTTTTCATTCTTTCCACCTTGCCATAGAAAGTGCCTAATGATAGCTTCAAATTTAAGGTGGATGATAGTAAGGGCTTGAAGAAGGGTGAAGTGATACAAGGGCATAGATGAAATACCAGATTTAAGAAGGATAAGGCGGCCTGCTAGATTGAGCCATGATGAGCCCCATTGTTGAACTTTTCTCTTCATTTTGTCAATGGTGACATTCCAAACTTCTGCCTTCAAAGGGCCAACACTCATTGGCATGCCCAAGTAAGTGAAGTAGCCCCAATTCAGTTTGCAAGGAACACCAAAGATGTTTGCAATGCTGTGAACGGTTTGGTTAGAGGCATTCCATCCATAGATGCAACTTTTTTGGTGATTGATCAAACCTTCGGAATAAAGCATGAATTTGTCTAAGATAGTTTTAAAATGCTGAGCAATTATGCTGGATGCTCCTCCCATCAGAAAAGTATCATCTGCAAATTAAGAGTGATTCATATTTTTTACACCGTTGCCAAATTTGATTTATGTGATGAGTCCTGCTCGCCTCATATGGTCTAGGGTCTTGCTGAAGGATTTCGCCACGAGGATGAAGAGGTAGGGGGAGAGAGGGCTCCCTGCCTTAAACCTCGAGAGGATTGAAAGGAGGGAGCTGGTATGCCATTGATGAGAGGGGATATCCAGGGCCCAGAGATGCAGGAGTTTATAAGAGCAAGGAAGTTTAGATCAAAACCCATTTTTTGAAGCACAAAAAGGAGGAAAGAATGCCTAACCCTGTCAAAGGCATTGGCAAGATCAAGCTTCAAAATAAATCCTTTTTCTTTGCAAGAGATGCTAGAGTGAATGGCTTCTTAAACAAGGAGGATGTAATCAGTAATTTGCCTTTGGGATATGAAGCCTCCTTGGTTTTCCGAGATGAGGCTATGAAGGTGTGGTTTGAGGCGCATGGCAAGAATTTTTGTGATGAGCTTATAGGAGGAATTGCAAAGAGAGATGGGCCTAAATCTAGAGAAGGAGGAGGGGCAATTTTCTTTGGGGATAAGGGCAAGGAAGGTAGAATTGGTGTAGCCCCCAATTTTCTTCTTCCGTTGGATCCATTGTATCATTTTAAAAAGATACCTTTTTATTAGATCCCAATAAGTTCTGTAAAAGATGATAGAAAACCCACCAGGTCCAGGAGCTTTATCCAGATGCAAGGCCCATATTGCATTTTTGACCTCTTCTTTGTCAATTTCTCTTATGAGTGCTCAGTTCATCTCTTCAGTGACCATGGATGGAAGGTGCTGTAGAAGATCAGAGTAATCTTCAGGCATTCTTGTATTTGTTAGGAGTTCTTTAAAGTGCATGGTGGCAACACTTTTAATTGCTTCTTGATCTGTTTGTAGGTGGCCAACTGCGTCGATGATGGTGGAAATGTTGTTTTTTGCTTTTCGGACAGTGGCTTGCTTATGAAAAAAAGCAGTATTTTTATCACCTGCTTTAAGCCATAGATCCCTTGACTTTATACGCCATTTCTCCTCCTCTTTTCTGTTGGCTTGGTAGAGCTGTCAATAGAGATATTTTTCCTGACTGAGGCATTCTTGATTGAGGCCATGAGTTTCGATGCTGCTGTGGACATCATCCAAATTGGATTTAATTACAATCTTGATTTGATCCGGTTCTTTGTATTGAGTTTTGGCCTAGTCCTTCAAGGCCAACTTAGTTTAGTTAGTTAGTTAGTTTGTTTGTTTGTTTGTTTTTGTTTTGTTTTGTTTTTTTGTTTTTTTGTTTTTTGTTTTTTTTAATTTGGTTTCCCATATAAAAGAGGGAGAGCCTTCAACATGTTGAATCCAAGTATTGTGCACCAGCTGGTTTTCTTATGGGATGTCATTCCAGAGCGGACTGTATTTGAAGGGAATGGGGCCAAGAGAGCGGTGATCTCCAAAAGTGAGAGTGATGGGATAGTGATCCGAGGCTGGAAAGAGGAGAACGCTGGCAGTGGTGGTGGAGTAGTATGAGAGCAGAGTGACAACAACTAGGATTCTGTCAAGTCTTTCCATTATATTTCCTCTCCCAATTCTTCTGTTACTCCAAGTGTATCTACGATTCTTTGGGGCAATATCAACCAACTTGTGGTCTTGCATTATGGCTTCAAGCTGGTCTCGGGAAGGGTCTTGGTTGAAGCAACCTCCTATTTTCTCATTTGAATGAAGAATTAAGTTGAAATATCCTCCCATTATAATGTTGCTGCTGTCCTCATTTCCTATGTCTTCTTTGATGGAGCTCTAGCAGAGTTCTTTGTCCCTGTAATGATTAGGGCCATAAACATTGTAAACTATGATTTCTTTCTGATCTCTGCAATTTTCTAGTGTCACTTTGATCCAATTCTGATTTACCGTAGTGTATTTTTGTTTCCATATGTTGTGATTCCAAAGGGTGGCTAATCCACCAGAGGCTCCCCTTGATTCAGATAGGGTGCCACCATAATGCTTCATTTTTCCTTCATTTCTGAATCTCCTTACTTTGTTTCCTATTGTAGAATAATTTCTGGTTTCTCTTGATTTGTTAAGTCTCTTAGGGTTGCTATTTTGGAGGGGTGCCCTAGACCCCTGCTGTTCCATGAGAGGACTTTCATCATTACAAAAAGGTTGTTCAGAGAGTTGCTTTCCCTCCTTGTTCCTTTTGTCCTGTATCCTTACTATTCTGTCCCAGTATGTAAGTTTCAATGGGGTTATGAGTTCCCAATGCTATATCCTTTTGAGCATTTTCATCACGGTGTTGCTTTTAATATTTCCTTCCAAGGCCATGTTTTTTTGGTTTTCAAGAGTTGCTCCGTGCTCCTTCGTAGAGTTTCTTGTGATTCAGACAGAAGAGGGATCTTGGGAGGAGGATGGAGGGTCAGGGATGGAGGGAGAGGGTCGAGGAGAGTCAAGTTGGGAGAGAGGGGTAAGAGGGGGGGATCCTAATCTGGGGGAGAGATGGATGAAAAAGGATTGGAAAGGTCTAGCGAAGATTTGGTGGGGGGGAGAGGAAGAAGCAAAAGGTTAATGGCTTGGATCCAGGATCTTGGGAGAAGATGAAGGTAAAGGATTAGGCTTAGGAGGAGGCGCAACAGGGGTGTTATTCTGAGGGTTAGAGGAGGTCTTATTTCTCTTAACATTTTCCCATCATGGATCAGTCTCTGGGCTTTCAACATCAATAATTTTTGAGCAACGATTAGCAAAGTGACCATACTCGTGACATACCTTGCATTTAAATGGGATCTGCTCGTAGTCAAGTTGCTGAATATGCGTCCATTCATCCACTTTTGGCTTGATGGCCTCAGGGAGGCCTTTGCCCAGATCCACCTCGACATAGATCCTGGCACAGGCTTGCATGTTATCCTTTGGTTCACTTCGATCAATGAATTTTCCAATTGCGTTCCCAATGGCTCTGACAGAATCATCCCCCCAGCAGTGTAAAGGGAGGTGTGGAAGGCGCACCTAGACAGGTACCGTATTTGGAACATCAAGTTCAGGGTCAAAGTCCGACGTCCATTTGTTGAGGTACAAGCCCCTGGTATCCATAAAATAGGGTCTGTTTCTGAAGATCAGATCTTTATCTTCTTTTGTTTCGAAGTGGAAGGTGAAATATTCCCTTCCGCATAATCGAATGGAAATTTTGCCATTGATATTGTCAGACCAGTTGCGTTCAACTGATCTTTGCACAGTCTTTGGCGAGGGCCAGAGTCTGGTGAACTGTTCGATGAGGCCCTTCTCAGCAAGAGAAAGGGCGGCCATACGTGAGAGAGAAGGTGGAAGAACAACCTCCTACAGTCCATCAAGATTTTTCACAAATTTGGAGATCGGCGGCCTAGGGCGAGGAGGGGCCAAGAGTTGACGAGAGAAAAGAAGGCTTGGGCCTGGATCAGAGAAGTGGCCACCTCCGGGGAGGACTCCGGAGGGGCCATGCTTAAGTAGGAGTGGAAACCAGTTGCAGGGCATCGAGGAAGAGTGTAGCAGCGTGGGCTCAGGCAGAGCGCGAGCAGCCAAAAAAAATCCTATAGATGAATCATATTTATTGATGTTTGAAGTGGCTTTTCCTTATGCAAAAGATTGTCTTATTAAGACAAAAACTTTATAGAATTAGGAACTATTTAAAGGCCTTTTAAGTTAGAAAAAAACTCAACACTACATTCGGTCTTTATAAAAGGGTTTTACTTATCACGTTTCGCAGATTCCGAATTATGACTCATCTTTGTTACTTTGGATTATGCGCTTTTCAATAAAGCGAGAAATTCTTGGTCCTAAGTGACTTAGCTCAATACCTTAATATTATCTAAAGGAAAACTCTTGCTTGCTAAGTCTTTTGGAAATTTTTTTAAAAGAGTCCCCATTTATTATAACATTATTAATTATTATAAAAATAAATGGGGGGGGGGGGTTGTTGAATAATACAACAATTGGTGATTCACTGGAAGAACCAGTTATCTATAATAATTTTGAAATTTCTAAAACTTTTTTAAAATAAAAATAGTTTAGAAGACATAAATTGAATGAAATTTAAGATAATTATTATTTCTCTGAATAATAAGACAAACTCGCCTAATTACAATTCATTTGATATCCTATTAAAGATGAAAATCCCTTTGCTTATATCAGTCATTACTTAATTTAAAGATAAAGTAGCAGGCTTTTGTAGATCAGCTGTTAAATGTACTCATTTGTCACAGGTAGAGCCTCTGCTACTAGCAGGCGTCCATAGTATCGATAGGGTTACCTTTTAACTAGCAATGGTTTTGTGTCCCATCCATGTAATAGTGCACTTTTTAGATATAAATCCATAATTATATACTTATTCTCATTTTTTTCTAAAATAGCTTTTTTTTACAATTTTTTTTTTTATTAATTAAAAGCCATTGCCTTGGTGTGGTGGCCAAATAGTGACAAGGCCATTCACTGGTTGTAATTCAATTGAACAAGCTCGCTCGTGATGAGACCCCTTGTCTTTTGATTAAAATAATCTCAGGCCATTACCCTGTTTTGATATACATTATTGGTAATGTCAGTTTTATTATTTCCCTATGAATATGGTACGCATGCTCTTGATGAGACCTCTTATCTTTTAAGTTTTAGTATATTCTTAGAATTACACTCTAAAAAGAGAAAATTTTATTGGATAGGGAGAATCATTGCCTCTTTAAGTGTTCTGGATGACAATTATAAAGTTCAAGATGCTTATCTGCAAAGAGTCTTTTACTTGGTTAAATATATTTTTCTTGACTGATAGTAGAACAAAAGTTTTTTATAAAGTTGGAGTTTCTCAAAGAATAAATAATTTTGGTAGAAAAAAAAACTTCAGAGAGACATAACTTAGTTAATTTTCATATGTCTTAACTATTTCCTTAACAATCTCTACTTGTAAAAGCGAAAAATCAAAATATTTCAAGAGATTTTATTGCAAGGCCAACAATTATATTATTTAACTTTTATTTTCCTAGGAAAAGTAAAGGCAATAATGTATAGGGGATAGAAGAATTCATCTCCTATGAAAAATAATTTTTCAAAATCTGCCCATGGAGAGGCAGAGAATCTTTCTTGCCTTATAAATCTTGCAATAGAAACGTTGATGGGTTGATTTGTTCTGCAATCTGAAATGGTCCAAGCCACATTCTTTGGAATTTGGTATGCTTACCTTTTTCCTCATGTGCTTTATCCCATTTCAATACGAGGTCTCCAAGTTGAAATGATTTTGTGCTAACAGAGTTTGCATCAAAGGAAGATTTAATTAATTGTTGATGATGAACATGTGTGTGTTGGCCCTCAATTTTGGTCAATTTTGCCTATCATAAATCCACCTATTTACCATCATATTCCACCTTATATCATCCATATATGCCTCATTTTTGCCTTATTATGCATATTCAGCTAATTAAATTAAGTTTTTCAATTTTTAGAGATTTTTGTAAAAATTGGGTTTTAAGAGTATTTTTGGAATGCACTGAAAACTCCCGTAATAGGTTCATGGAAGTCATATGTGTAGGACACCTGGGTGAGAGATGAGCATATATTTGGAAAGCTTGGGAACCACAGATGGAAAAATACCTATTGGTTTGGTCAAACTAAGCTAAAACAGGGTTGGTCAACACTGGTCAAACTTGACTTGTTTTTTTAGAAATCCTTAGGAAAAAGGGCAGAATTAGTATTTTTTGGGATTTTCCTGATTTTGTGAAAAATGATGGATGAGTTCAACCTATATGGATGGGATTAGGATGGATAGGAATGTTGAAGAAATTATAGCTCAGTTTGTTTATTATTTTTCTATTTAAACGAAGCTTATGGACCATTCAAGCATGTAGAATTTATGTAATTTTGTATTGAGACTTTTGAAGACTTTTAGATAAATTGAAGAACCAGTTCCACTTTCTATTTACTGTTCATGCTGTGGATGATTGATTAAGTTTTATGTAGCTGAGAATTTCTTCAAGTGTGCAAGGCAAGGGTGGAGGCCCCCCACACCAAGCTAAGTACACTTTGGTTAAATTAGCATAATTTTCATGCAATAGTTTTTGCTTCAGATTTATTATTCAATCATTTAGATGTGTGAAGATTTCTTATAATTGTTGGATGATTATTGGTTTAGATCTAATTTTCATATGAAATGACAAACAGTAATTTAAGTTAAATTTTCTTTCTATAAAATCATGAACAAAAACTAAGATTTATCCTCTTTTCCTTTCTTGAGTTATTTCTTGAATTTCCAGTTTTAATGTAGTGGTAACAACGTTGGAATAGAACTGTAAAGAAGGACAACTTTTACCTCCTAAGTTAGGAGCCTCTTCTCCTACTTTCTATACATCATAAACTATTGTTATCTAGTTTCTCTTCATGAAGGTAGTGCTGTAGGGAAGGACGACCAGGATCTCCTAAGTTAGGAGCCTCTTCCTTCACTTACTACATATTGAATAAAAAACTTTTTAGTTAGATTTTATATTTGTAATATGCATTTCCATAAATATTAGAATTTAGAATATATTTGTAATATGAATTTCTTTCAAATTCTACACATTGTCTTCTACATTGACTTCATCTAAAATCCATATATTTTGGACATGCTTCCAAGTCTACAAACCCAGATTGATAAGTAAAATATATGTGTTAGTTTACTTAGTAAATTGACCCAACATTTTTGGCATCATTTTCGTGGAAGCATACTTCATTATAGTCAATTCGAAGATTCTAAAAATAAATAAATAAACAAAACAAAAACAACAACAAATTTTAGTTTTTTTTTTTAATTGTGTTTCTTATTCCTAAGGAAAGAGATAAAAAAGACATATTTTCTAAACAGAACCCCCCAACAACTGAACCACCCATAGGAGTAGGACCATCAGGACTAATTACACCAGTTGCTGGGATACCAACTTTAGAAGAATTGGAAGAAAAACAAAGATTAGGACAAAGATTAACTCTTATTGAAAGACAAACCTTCTTAGCTTATGAAGTGAAAAGAAAACAAACACCAAAAGAAACACCTTTCATAGAAAAACAAAACGAGACAAGGAAACCAATTGTTAAACAATTAGAGCAACGAGTTCTTGAATGAATAGATAAAAATGAGGAAACATCAATTTAGCCTTTTATTGAAACATTACAAACAAATTAAGAGAAAATGACGGATGAAGGAGAATGATCTAATATACCAATAATGACTCTGAAACAAAGAATTCAGTATGAGAGGCAACAAAAATAATGGTAGTGTTGTGATTAATCGAGTCTTGCGGACAAGACCGATCTCTCTAGTACAAAAGTGACTAGCAACAAGCAACCAATTATGCTAATCTCTCTAAGCATATAAGATTCATAAAACACTATATAGGTGTAAGGCATACCTTATGTCCAACGCTTGCTTGATTTCGTTGAAGTCCTTCCCGTGCACTGAAAGAACGATCCTCGTGAATCTGCAGTCACAAACAAGCAAAAAGATTAAGCAGCACCTGTATAGACATTATTATAAACCATACTTATCATAATGATCAAGGAATTTATGAAATAAACCATGAATAGACAATTTAATGAGAGAAATGAGTATATTTGTATTAACTTCAAATATAGAAAACCTTTACAACCTGTGCCTTGATGTTGTGCAGGTCCTCCTGGGGTCCGAAGCAGGAATCTCTTCTAATTTGACAAGCATTTCACTCTTTGAACCAAGACAAATAGAGATGAGTGATTTAACCTCACAGAAAGTCTTAGTTAACTAAGTCTGAATTTCAACAGCATTTAACTTCAAATATCTTAAGCTTGAACTCCCTTTGAGGCTACCCAAGGCCTCTTTTTATAGTGGAAAAGAGGAGGTTTCTTGTTCCAAATATGAAGGAATAGAATCCTCCTTCAAAGGGATTAGCTCCTTACATCAAGGGGTTAGCTCCATCAAGTGAGGGATGCATGAACCTTCTCAAAGCGTATCCATTCCCGAAAATTCCCATCCAGAATCTTCTAGAATTCATCTGAAACTCACTTTTTATCTTTACTTTCTCGCCTTTTTATATTTTACAGAGGTCCGCACCCATTACACAAAGAACGTGCGGCATGGTTCCGCATGCAGGCTGAACTTTAGGTGCGGGACCGCAGGGAATGTATAGAGAAAGTGTGATACCAATTCTTAGGGGATTTTAGGGACTTTTCTCTGATTTTGAAGCTTGACATGAGGAGGTGGTATGTTAGACTTGCAAAAGGAGAAAGTATGAGTAATAATGAGCTCATACTCATGGTAAAATGTCAGGATGACAGATGTTAGTGTAACGAGGTAGAGAAAAGAGAGGAAGAAAGGAGAATAGAAGCGAGAGAGAAAAGAAGAAGATGCAAAAAGAGAATATGACAATAAAGAGACATAATAATATATAGAAGACATCTGATGATCGGGGAAGCTACCTTTCACTTCCCAAGAATATTCCACTTTCTATTTTGCCCAATTTTTATGGAATCTCTACTAAAGATCCTGATTCATTTAAGTTTGAGTTTGATATCTTATGTCGTACTTATGGATATACATATGACACACATAAAATTCGTCTCTTTCCTTCTACTCTTAAAGAAACTGCACTAAAATGGTTTATGGGATTAGGGGAACACACTATTGCCTCTTGGGATGACATGAAGAGAATTTTTCTTCAGAAGTATCAAGCCTATTGAAAGCCTAGAGATTCGAAAGAAGATATTTTCAGGATGTCTCAACAAGAAGATGAGAGTTTGAAAGAATATTTAGAATGATTCCTTTACAATTTACGAAAATCCAAACAACACTTTTGAATCCTAATACCTTTCACACAATTTTTCTCAAAGGTAAAAGAGATGAATACCTTGATATTCTTAATGTAATGGGCAAAGGAGACATCTCAAATTTTCCATTTGATGAGATTGTTGAACTATGTCAAAAATATTCTATAGGAAGAGGAAAGAGTGGAAAAAGAGATGTTAATTCAAGAGCTTCTAAATCAGCAGGAGGTGGAGTAACAAGAGCAGAAATAGGGTGTTTGTTATAAAACTTTAAAACTGATCTTTTGAGCACTTTAGGAACAGAAGTTGATGTATTAAAAGCCAAGAAAAAACAAGATGAACAAGATCATATCCTATCAATATTTTGTCCTAAGTGTAGAAAGAAGCATCCAATAAGAGAATCTCATTTAGATAATATTCAAGTGTGTGGACTTTGTATAAAAAATAATTCAACTGAAATTTTCCCAAAGCTTAAATAATTGCAAGTAAATTAAATGGAATAAGTACAATGGATTGATTCTCTTTACTACATGGCAACCAAGGATTTCTAAACGATTTCCTCAACAAATCCCTCAGAATTATCAATATCCTCCTCAAACTTCATGAAATACTCTGTTGCCATGGCAGGCTTGGCCTCCACAACAATACCAAAACCAACCTGGACAAGGTTGGCAAGGATATAGTTATGGGACCGAGCCACCTCAACAACAATACCAACAACCATATCCTCAACAACCATTTCAATATCAACAATTCCAGCAACATCCTCAACCAATGCCATTTCCACAACAAAATCCTGCACCCTTACTAACTCAACCACAACAGCTTCAGCTACCTTCTAGCCAAACCCCACCTAGACCAACTCAATTACCAGCTTAGCCAGTAGAAAATCTGAGTAACAAAGTTGAAAGACCAGCATATAATGTGGAAGAAGCAAAATATTTTCCTACATATTCTATTCTTCCTATACAATATTTCCACTTAAGGTCTGGGGAAGTATTACTCAAATATTCTCCACCAATCATAGAAGGACAAACTAAACAAGGAGAACAATTTGAAAAATCTAATCCAGAAAATCAAATTCAGAAAGGAAAAACTATTATGACTCAAACACCACCTTATCCAGAGAGGTTAGTAGAGCAGAAAACTCCAATTTCTCTTCCTAAATTTGATATTTTGGATGAATTAAAGAATTCTTATGTCAAAATTCCTTTGTTGCAAGCTATCAAAGATATTCCAATCTATGAAAAAATAATAAAGGAATTATGTATCAAGAAAACTGACAGAAAGAAAAGAGATCCACGCACAATCCAAGTCATTGGCAAATTAGCTAGTCTCATGTTTGTAAAACAACAATTGAAAAGTATATTTATCCTGGGATACCTATGGTTACCATTTCAATCAATGATTTTTCAGTTCCATACACTTTAATTTATTTGGGAGCTGCTATAAATGTCATGACAACATAGACTATGAAATATTTAAAATTTCCCAATATTCAACCTACTACTACAATTTTAGAGCTAGCAGATAAATATAAAGTTGTACCAAAGGGAATATTAGAAGGGATTCATGGGAATATCTAGTAGACTTTCTAATACTACAACCAAAAACAAATCTAAGGGGCCATCCATTAATTCTAGGTAGACCATGGTTAGCCACAGTAGATGCCTTCATTAGATGCAGATCAAGAAGCATGATCATATCACATGGAGATGAAAGGAAACATGTTGCACTCTATCCTCTAGCACAATCTCCTTCTTTATTATCATGGCTTGATGACCAACAAAAACAAGAAACTCAATATGTTCTAAGTATTAATCAAGTCTTTAATTTTAGAGAAGAGGAAAAAAATGAGGATTTAATAGACCTTTTCATCTCAGAACCTGATATTTCTGAGCAGCTAATAATAACACAATATGAAGCTACAAATCATCTATTGAATCAATGTTTTCAAGAAAATTGTACTATTCAATCGTTGCAAAATTCATTTGAAAGCATTTTTCCTATTAGCTCAATTACCAATTCACAAAACAAAATAATTGAAATCAATCCTGGAAAGAGTTTAAATATTGGTAATAATCTACAATCGTCACAAGAACAACATGTAATTACATTATTACAGAAATATTCAAAAGCTTTTGCATGGGATTATACAAACATGCAAGGAATTCATCCAAAGACATGTATTCACCATATCTATACTGATGAAAATATCCAACTAGTTAGACAACCACAAAGAAGAATGAATCCTATGATGAAAGAAATAGTCAAAGAAGAACTACAAAAATTGTTACAGGTGGGATTCATCTACCCTATTTCAGATAGTCAATGGATTTCTCCTTTAGTTTTGGTACCAAAGAAAAATGGAAAATGGAGAATATGTGTAGACTATAGGGAACTAAATAAAGCCACATTGAAAGATCATTTCCCATTACCATTCATTGACCAAGTACTAGATTCACTAGCATGAAATAAATTATTTTCTTTTCTTGATGGATTTGGCGGTTGCAATCAGATTAAGATAGCATTGGAGGTGTTTTTATGATGGCCCTCATTACACAAGGTTTGGCAAAAAGATACCTTGAAATGAACTAAGGCATACTATTGTGAAAAGTGAGCAGACAAAGAAACGTAAAGGAAATATGTGATATTCTCTCCTCATAAATACTGCGCGGAAAAGAAAATAAAAAGGGTAGTAGAACTAAGCAGAAGGGCTGCGAGTCATACAATGGGACAATACAAACAATGCTGCTACGTGGAAAGATTGCGAGGGCACCAAGGAAAGCACAAAGAGAATGGAGTTTCGACCCCCAAAATCCCATGACGTCATAGCTTGGTGGGGACAAGTTTTGTTCATTCCGTGGGTCAGTGGCACAGCGTGAAGGGACTTCCCAAGCCCCCGTCGGAACTCTGTGGTGGACCCCTCGAGATGGACAGGTGGCGCACGTAAAGGAAAATGTAAGGTAAGTTAGGGAAGCTGGTACACGACCAATACCAATATTAACTCGGCTTGTGGCACACACCTACCCGGCTCCTAACAGCTAATAGCCAAATGCCACATGCCTCAGTGTCGATGTCCTTATGACGTTAGCCCTCCTAGTTGTCACCGAGCCTCGTTCTTCATAAAATATGGCTTGTTTAACCCTGTTTGAGACCCATTTGGGTAAATCACTTGTTTTTACAAACTCGCCTAACAGTTAAAGCTTGGATTACAACAGCAGGTCGTTTTCATCTCCCCTGCGTCACTTTCCCTCTTGGGTTTTCCGCACAGGTCACATGTATTTAGCTATTCTTGTTCCTTACAGTTTTCCTTTCTCTTTACTCTTTCAAAATGGTCGTCGGGAGAGCCAAGTCTAAAAAGTCTGAACCAGAAACCCCCCAAGCCTGCGAAGTTATGGCCATCCCTGGACCTGACCCCCTTACTGATACACAGGCCCGCATTCGCGACCCACAGTACCCTTTCAGTGTCTCTTGTGTCTGGCCCAACCTGTTAGAAAGTCACGTGAAAGGCCAAGACCGGTTCAGAGTTGTTCGGTCTGGCCTATATTATCAAATTTCTTTGCCCACTTTCCTAGTCACCAAATTCATATGTTCGCTCAGAGACGCCTATGATGAGCATAGGGAATGTCCTCCCCTGAGCTCATTAAGAACGCCCTCCATTTCCCACACAGCCTGGAATATGTCGAGTTCACCAAGTTGTCCTTGTCGCGTCAGTTTTCTAAATTACCCTGGAAACAACAAAGCGAATTCCTCTCCTCTATCTCAGACTCCCACCTCACGTCCATTCCGTCTTCGGATATGGTACCCTTGACCGCATTTGCAGATGGCCTCTAGCCTATTCTCGCTTTCATTTCTGGGTTACTAGGTATTAGGGAGGTCGAGAGGGTGTCAAAAGAGTGCATAGCCCTCCTTTGGCTCATGTCTCAACCAGGTGTCGTTCTGGATATCCCCACCTTTCTGGCTTCGACCATCTAGACTCAGTTTCAAGAACTACCCTCTTCGGGCGCTGTCTGTTTCTGCTTGCTGGTCTTTTACCTGTTTCTGTTCAAGCACACTGACAAGTTCGAAGCTTTGGGCCTTGAAACCAAGAACGAACGACTAGCCAAGAACCCGTCTTTGAGTGGAATGTCTTAGTACATCAACAACCTAATGGGAGGGGTTACTCAAGGTTTTTGAACGAGGTCATGACCATTGCCTACACCATACTTCATGACAACCCTCCACCCAATATTTTTCCCAAACAGAAAGATTGGTTGCAGTTCGGTGATGAGGAAAGCACAGGGGATTGGTATTTGTTTGATGATTACACCGAGATCAGAGTCTATGGCACTGATGTACCCCCTTACCACCTACCGTTGTTCCCTGCCATGCAGGTTTTCGCCCTTGAATACATTCGCCAAACCATGAAAGTGGACTAGTTCCACTTCATTCTCGCTAAGAAGGGTTATATCCTCAAGCTCCCTACCACCATCAGCCCTTTTACCGTAAACTCAAGACATGAAATTTCCACCGTGGAGATGCTGCTTCAGGGAATGGATTTAGTGCTGGGGAAAGTCTGGCCCTATGAACCGAAAGGAATTATCTCAAATAGGAAGAGGAAGATTAGGTCCACTGCATATGTGCATGAGACTAGGCCCTTCATTGAATGGAGAGCTAACCTTGACACATGGCCCTTGGTTTCGCAGATGGAGGCCGAATCTTCGGCAGCAGAAGGAAGGGGTGACACCGCTTCAGTGGGCACATGTAGGAAAGGGTAGACTGATGAGGCAGATTTTTCAGAGGATTCAGAAGGATTGTATACAGGGGAGGGATCTCATCCGTCCAAAAAACATAAAAGTGATGAGGTGGAGATTGTCTGGGATGATCTAACTCAAGAGGAGTTAATCAGATACAGGGAGCCGGATAATAGAAAGGTTGGTTTCAGAGTAAATTATGACGGTGCCTCCTCTTTGGAACCCTCTGGGATATCACAGGCTGCTTTGGTAAACAAAGCCGAAGTAAGGGAAGAAATCAGAAACAGAAACAAGATAGTGAGGGAGAAGCTTCGAGCAGAATTGGCCGGTTTCATAGACAAGTATCATACCCGACTCACCATAGAGCTAGATATGGATAAAGAACAGTTGATAAGAGCTATCACGGAGGCAGTGCTAGACCCTACTGCTAATGAAATCAGTTACAAGGCTCTGGAGGTTGCTGTCAACTTATCAAAGGTTCCCTTAACCGAGAAACTGGGCTTACATCAATGCATAGGGGACATGCTAAGGGATGAGGTGGTAAAGCTCGCGCTCGCGTTAAGGAAGCTTGAGGACAAATACAAAGAGGTGGTAGAAAACTAGAAAAAAGAAAGGGAAAATTCCAAGGGGATCAACAATAACTTACACCATCTCAGAAGAATAATGAGCGAAAAGGGAAGCAATAAGGAAGGAATCCAGACAAAAATCATCAGGGATTTGGAGGTTGAAAACTCATAATTAAGAAGAAGGCTCAATATTCCTCATGGAGATTATGTATAGCCTGAGGAATTAGCCCAGGCAGAAAAGAAAAATTGGCCCTCACAGATACCATTGCTCGGGAAAGGGACGAGAACGCCAAAACAGTTGCAGAACTGGCTAGCCTCGGACAGAGATTGGTAGATTTGCAAGCCAAGTGGGATACCCATGTTTGCGTGACCCCTACTTCTGACACAACAGGTGCTACCTTGACACAGTTAACCAAGGCCCTCTCAGACTTGCAAGTCTTAGAAAATCAAGCTCATACAGCACAGCAGAAAATTCAAGAGCTGATGGCTAGGTTGGAACAGAACGATAAAGTAATAGCGGCCTTGCAAACAGAGGTGGACGAAGCGAAGAGGGAGAAGCCGCTGCAGGAGAAGGTTATCAAAGACCTAAATAATCAAATAAAAGGGAATGCAACCCTCCTCAAAGCCATGTGTCTCATTTGGACTGACATCAGGACGGAGGTAAGGAAGTGTTGGGATTTTATTATGTTAATGAATGAGAAGAAAATTGCCATCCGATTATGCAAAGAGAAATTGTAGGAAGGACGGGCGGAAGCCAACGAAAAAGTAGTCATGGCCAAGAAGTATATCACCTACCTAAACGGATTACGCTCTGAAGAGTTAGCCATGTAAGGGATTGAAGACCGTTTCAGGGGAGTGATGGAAATTATAAGGGTAATTGAGAAGGAAACTGCGCACGTGAATGCATTGAGTGGTTTGGATCAGGTCGCCAAGGGAGTGGGGAATTTTGAAGAAGAGTGGGATGAGCTAGTGAAAGCAGGCCTCCCATCATGTTGGGATTCTGCGACTGCTGCTTTCTCAAGTCTAACTAATTACGAAGAGAAGTTGGCAGCGGTTATGAATCAGACAAATCTTCCTTATGAGAAAACCACTCGTCTGAAAGCTGAGACTATAATTGTTGCCCTTGTCAGATCAGACAGTGCTTGATGGTACAGGTGGATTATTCGGAATTAACAGATATGCAAGCCTCGGTGGAGATATTTTCCACTATGCCCCTACCAGGAGCAACCATATGGCAGAAATGCAAAAATTTCGTAAATATACCAGTCGTCACACCGTCCCTCCAGTCCCCGTCACCTTAGAAGCATAAAACAGGCTCATCTGCGTCATCGGTGCTTCCAATTCAGTCAACAGCTGCTACACCTCGCTCTTCTAAAAAATGATGATCATGTTCTAGCCCTAGTGGCCTTTTTATTTTTATTTTCTTACTTTTGTAATATCGGGTGAAATTTTCATTTCACCCTATGCATTTTTATTTTCTGTTCAAGTTGTTTTACTTTCGGTTGGCACTCATGCTAAGGCCACTATAGAGATGATGAAAGGAATTCTTCCTCATCATCGGTTTTTGATTCTGATAGAGAAAAGCAACATAAAAGATATTTCAGTGAACAAATGTTGATCCAAAAATATCTTCTGCTAACGGTGGAAAGAGGGGATTATAAAAGAAAGAACCTGAGTCTAAAAGAGGGTTCCTGATTTTTAGAACATATACTGTTATTTGTTAATTCCCCTTTTTGTAAAATTTTGAGGATTTCTGTGTTTTATGTTGAAGAATCCCAATGGGAGACTATAATGAAATGATTTTGCTGTGAGATGGATTCCCGGTGAGATCAGTCACAGTTTGTATTCCTTTGTTATATTCTAATACAAACGTTTTGGCACTTCATCACTCTTTCTATATTATACGCTTCAAGAATGCGAGCGCTTGATTAACTGGGATGAATTTATCTGTTTCAGATACTCATTTCTATTAGTCCATTGTGCTTTAAATATGTCTCAGAGCTATGATATTATGTTCATATGTTTCACTTCACTGACTCATCTTTCTTCCTATGTTAACTATTGATGGATTCTTATATGATAATAAGCCTATTTGTGGTTAATATTTTATCCATTTGCTGCCGCTGTTACTACGCTTTCACACTTTTATATCTGTGTACCATGTTTCATGATCTGGCCCTTCTCATAGCTCATAAAATTTGGACTCATCTTCAATAATATCTTCATAAGACCCTTAAAATTTGTTATCGGGAATTGCTGCTTGTATATCTCTGTTCTTGAGGTCTTGATCCCAATTTATGAAGTTTTAAAAATTGTTTATGAACAAGAAGATTTATGCCACTGACCATGGAAAGCTTTCCTGAATCTTCTTGGCTTTAAGATGACCTAGGCACTAGTCCTTCACAACTCAAGGCTGTCTCTAGGAGCTACAACAGGAGGATTAGGATAAAACTACATTTACTTGTCCATGGGGAACATATGCATATAATGTTTTGCCTTTTGGATTATGTAATGCACCTGCTACTTTTCAAGAGTAGTCCTAGCCATCTTTGCTGATTTAATTCATGAATGTGTAGAGGTCTACATGGACGATTTTACTGTCTATGGAGGTACATTTGATGATTGTTTGAAAACCTTGAAAAAGTTTTAAAGAGATGCATAGAGATAAACTTATCCCTCAGCAATGAGAAATGTTTTATGATGCTAACTAAAGGGATAGTGTTGGGACACCACATTTCTTCTTCAGGAATAAAGGCGGACCCAACAAAGATACAAGTCATTGTAAAATTAATGCCACCAACAACACAGAAAGAAGTAAGAAGTTTCTTGGGATATGTAGGATATTACAGAAGATTCATTGAAAATTTTAGTAAAATAGCTCTACCCTTGTTCAAGTTACTTGCAAAAGACATTGAGTTTCAACAGACAACAAATTGTCAAAATGCATTTGAAATACTGAAATAAAAATTGTCAATAACACCCATTATTCGAGGACCAAATTGGTCATTTCCATTTCACATATCTACTGATGCATATGATACAACTATAGGAGCATCACTTGAACAAAAAGAAAATCAGTTTAATTACGCCATTTACTTCATAAGAAAAAATTTAACTCCGACAGAATTGAACTATACAGTAACTGAAAAATAAGTGTTAGTTGTTGTGCATGCAGCCAATAAATTTAGGCATTATATGACAGGATATCAAGTGTTTATTCATATAGACCATTCAAGCATCAAATACTTAATGAAAAAATCAATTACCAATGGCAGATTACTAGATGGATGTTATTAATGCAAGAATTCAATCTCACTATTCTAGGTCGACCCGGTAAAGACAATAAAGTAGTAGATTTCCAGTCAAGACTTCATACACCTGGTGATCCTATTCCTCTTTCAGACAAATTTTTAGATGAACATTTATTTGTTATAACAGCTAAAACCCCATGGTTTGCAGATGTAGTTAATTATTTATCATCCTGAATATTACCATCTCATTTCACTAACAAGCATAAAAGAAAAATAATCAGAGAAAGTGCTAGATATAGTTGGGTCAAAGGTGAAATATTTTATATTAGTTATGATATTTTGATAAGAAAATGTGTTACAGAAGATGAAATTCTTGATATTTTGAAAGCATTTCATGACGAGCCATGTGGTGGCCATTTTACAAACAAGCGGACAACATACAAGGTGCTCAAACTCAGCTACTACTGGCCAACAATATTCAAGGACTCAAAAGCCCATGTTAAACGATGTGATAGCTGCCAAAGAACTGGAAGACCTGTAATATCAGATGAAATGCCATTGAAACCACAAGTACTTATAGAGACATTTGAACAATGGGCTATTGACTTTGTGGGACCTATTAACTCGCCTTCAAATGGAAATAAGTACATTCTAATGTGTACATACTATGTTACAAAATGGGTAGAAGAAAAAGCAGTGGTAAGAGCAACAAAAGAAACAATGGTTTCATTCCTCTTTGAAGAAATATTTGTGAGATTTGGAGATCTAAGACAGATTTTTACAGACCAGGGAGCACAATTCACCTCTAAACTTGTCTGAGATCTTACAGAAAAGTATAAAATCAAACACAGAAAGTCTACTCTGTACCATCCTCAAGCAAATGGACAAGTAGAATCCAATAATAAGGTCTTGTAAAACATCATGACAAAGATGGTGCAAAAGAACAGAAAGGATTGGTCAGAAAAGTTAAGAGATGCATTATGGGCATGCAGAATCACATGGAAGAATACAATTGGATTCAACCCATATCTGTTAGTATATGGTAAGGAAGTTCTGTTACCAATTGAAATTCAAATTCATACTTTTAAACTTGCAGCAGAATTGGGATTGGACCTGTCAGAAGCACAACAACAGAGAGTTATGCAACTAAATGAACTAGATGAAATTGGACAACAAGCAGTTGAGCATACATTACTAATGCTACAGCAAAGAATCAAATGGCATCACAGATTTATCAAAAATACAAATTTTCATAAAGGAGATTGGGCACTTCTTTTCGACTCCAAATACAAATACTACAAAGCAAAGTTTACAACTCATTGGTTTGGGCCATATGAGATAGAAGAAATATTTGACAATGGAGCAGTTAAAATAAAGACAATTGATGAAGCAACAATTTCATTTCTAGTTAATGGACATAGACTCAAAGTCTGTAATATGTTGATCAGCGGTTGTCATTGATGTCAACCCAAGCAACACCAGGGGCTAACCCAATATTGCATGGGAATTTTGACCTACCAAATTAATATATTCTGGGTCAATAATGCTTTTGATGGTTTCTACTATTTGAGATGTTTCTGTTGATATATGGCACGCCATGTAATTCTTCACGGTTTGAGAGATATTCATGTTTGAAGTTTGTACCCCAGTTAGTGGGCTAAAACCCCAAGGGGTTGGGGCATGGGTCATTGAAAAGTCATAATTAATATTTTTTAAGCTCCTAAGATCCCTCCCACGTTCACTTGTTGAAGCCCCTCTCAACTTAAGCATTCATATAAATTGTGATCTTCATTTCCTCCTTATGCATGGGATTTGGCTATCTGAAACAGGTCATCGTGGCATGTTCGCTCTAAATTTTTTTCTACGAAGGCTAAGAAGCTGAAATTTTTATGAGGTGAAGCCGAAATCCTGAGGAAGCTGCAGTAAAAATTTTAGATCAATTTGCGCAATATTTTTGGAGATATGATTTGTGGAAGTAAGGGTTTTTGCAGGCTCCTGAAATTCATCTCAAAGAAGTGACCTTGGTAAAATCATCATAAATCTCTCTCTAAGTATCAGATTGGTATTCCATAAAAAGTGGCAGATAGTGCACAGTCTATAGTTTTCTCTCTATCAATTTTAGAGGCAAATGAAGAAATAGTGAGACGTGGCACGCCGTACAAGTGCGCTCTGCTGAAACAGTCCATAATTAGGGCAGTGTGAGAAATTGGGTATAAATCTCTCTTGAAGAATCCAAATTGGGTGAGACCTATGAAATTGGAAAGAAGACGCAGAGGACTACTACAGGACCAAAAATCAGATATTGAGGATTTTAAATAACAGAGATACACCAGATTCAATATCGAGCTCCTAGAAGGCAAGAAAAAGCTAGATCATGTGTTGTCAAAGATTGGAAAGGGCCAGAATTTCTACGGAAAAAAATCAAAACAAGGTGCAACAGAGGGTAGCATGACAAGAGCAGCAACCAAGGTGCATAACATCAGCAAGAAGTTCATCATATGAAGTCTTCAAGTGGGCAGCACTGCATACAATCATTGTAAAGGTATCATTGTACTTGGTCATTGTAAATATATTATTGTACAAATTGTACTAGTGTCTATCTGCCAAGGGTTGAAGAGGCAGTGTTGGGAGGTCTAGGATCATCATTAGGTGGTTGTGTCAAAGTTGGGGTTATGGTCTAGTATATCTTCTTCTTCTACATCATTCTATATAATTGTAAAGTGGACCATTTTCCCTGGTACGGGAGTCCATTATTATTTTATTCTTCTATAGGGTGGTAGGGTGGTGCTAGGGTGAGTTATAGCTCATTTGGTGTTGGGGCATTTGTTCAGTTGACTACTGAAGTATCTCAGGCATTGGAGCGTCCATCCAGTGGGAGCCGGAGAAGAATGCTTTTCTAGATTCTAGGAGGTTGGAGCTTTATTTTCAATTGGAGTTGAATATTAAATAATTATTATAAAATCATTAGGTGGTTTTTGTCCTGGAGTGGGTTTCCACCTTAAAAACTGTGTGCATTTGTGTTCCTCTTGTTTGCTGCTATCATTGTACAAACACTGATAATAATTGAAGATTAACTAATGCTCTAATTGAAAGAAATACTGATTCACCCCCCCTCTCAGTATTTCCAACAATTGGTATCAGAGCTTGGTTCCTTCAATAGCAGTTTAACAGCGGGAAGGAGGTCATGGAGTATACCAAGAATGGTGTACCTCTATTCAATGAAAATAATTATGCACTTTGAAAAGGAAGAATGGAGGTCTATCTCTTGGTGCAAGGTTACGAAGTATGGGACACTGTTCAAAATGGATTTACATCAACTATGGATGAACAAGGTAAGAAGAATTTGGTAAATGATGCAAAAGCAAAGAATATTATTATCAGTGGACTTATTGAATCTACTTATCATAAGGTGTTGGGTTGTAAAACTGCCAAAAATCTATGGGACAAGCTTGAGAATATATATGCAGGTGACTCAAATGTCAAAGAAGCAAAGCTTCAAATCTATAGAGAAAAATTTGAGCAACTCAGAATGAAAGAAGATTGCAACATTGTTGCATACTTTCAATACATTGATGAAATAACCAATACTCTGGAAGGATTGGGAGAGCCAGTTGACGAGAAGACTATTATACGGAAGATTCTTAGAACGTTACCAGGGAGATTCAACCCAAAGGTATTGGTCTTAGAATACAGTGCAAATCTGGACAAACTCAGCAAAGAGGAATTACATGGAGTTCTCATAGCATATGAAATGAGACTTGATGAAGAAGAAGGTACTTCGCATCTAGAAACTGCGTTCGTTGCATCTAAGAAAACCAATAAGGATAAACAACCTTCAATTGAAAAGACATGCACCTGCAAGTGTGAAGAAAAGGGAGATGATGAAGAAGGTCTTTTAGATGAAGAATATGCTTACTTCACAAGAAAACTACAAATTGGTAAGGGACAATTCAAAGGTAAAATTCCATTGATATGTTTCAGCTGTAATGAGGTTGGGCATTTTGCAGCAAAATTTCCAAACAAAAGTAATGGCAACTCAAAAAGAAAGAAAGGCTTTAAGAAATTCAACAAGCAAGGATCCAAAAGGAACTTTCTCTCTAAAGAAGATAGCTCATCATCCGATGAAGACAATGATAGTGAAGAAGAAGCTAATGAGAGAGTATTGTTTATGGCCAAGCACAATAAGCAAGAGGTATCAAACAACGAAGAAGAAGGATGGACCATAGACAAATTTTATGAGGAAGCAATCAAGCTTATAAAAGATCTCAAGGCATAGAAGATCCGTTCCAAAACTCTTGAAGAACAAGTTCAAGGTCTCAAAATTGAAGTTGAAGAACACAAATGCATTGAAGAGTCACTTCAAAAGAAGTTGGAAGAAAGCAACCAAGAAAGGGAAGAATTAGAAACCGAAGTAGTCTCGCTGCGTGAGGAAGTGAAGAAAGGAAAAACTATCCAAAACTATGCCAACAGCTCAAGGGCATTGGAAGAACTCATCAACAATCAACGATCTTACAACGAAAAAACTGGCATCGGTTACAAAGAAGAAGAAGCAGGACCTTCTACAACAAAATACAATGAACCTATGAGATCTGACAGGCATGTAGACTTCATTGGACAAGATTCGCAAGAACAGCCTTGGAAGACAATTCCTCAACGAAAATTTCCATCCAGGTACCAACATATTTTTTATGGCTACTGTTATTCATGTGGAAAATTTGGTCATAAAGCTGTAGAATGTCGCACATACCCTAGGAACGAATATAATTCCAGGAGATCTGTCAAATATGAACCTCCCAGGGCTCAGTGAAATATCAATAGATTTGAACATTTAAGAAATAATATTGAATGTTACAAATGTCGAAACTTTGGACACATAGCCAAAGACTGCAGACTTGAAAATCCTCCAGAAGAATCTTCGAAGCCATAGAATGAATGAACATGGAAGAAGAAGAAGAATGATAATTGTGCTCTCGCTCTCAAGGCTCAAAAGAACAAAGATGTGTGGTATGTTGATAGCGGTTGCTCAACGCATATGACTAGAGATAGAAATAAATTTGTATCTCTGAAAGAGAAGAAGGATGGAACCGTGTCCTTTGGAAATGATGGATCTTCAAATGTTATAGGATTAGGTATTGTCACTCTCGGAAGCAAAGATGTTCTAGCCAAGAATGTTCTATTGGTTGAAAACATGAATCACAATCTGCTTAGTGTTGGACAAATGTGTGATCAAGGACACACAATAGTATTCAACTCCACGAAATGTGAAATCAGGAAAGGCATGTATGGTGAGATTGTGGCTACAACAAGTCGAGCTCCAAACGACATATATGTTCTGGATGAAGCAACCAAAGCATGTCTAATAGCTAAAGAGGATGATACAATAATTGGTAGCAATGATGATCGACTAAGTAAGAATTTTGCTACAAAGGTGCAAAGTGATTTAGAGATGTCTTTACTTGGTTGCAAATTGAGCATTGAAGACTCATCTAAGGATGTGGATCAAAGGTTGTACAGATCTATGATTAGTAGTCTTCTATATGTAACAGCCTCTGACCAAATGTTATGCAAGAAGTTGGACAAGTAGCAAGATTCCAAGTAGCACCAAAAGAATCACATATTAAATATTCGCGAGCATTGGAATATCTTTGCCAGAAGCTTGGGATTCTCCCAAGTTCTCATTAGATTTTCCTTTTTCAGAATATAAAGGGGGAGTGGAAGTGTGTACAGGTCTGCAGGACATTTGTGTGTTAGCATGAGTGGAAGTGTGTACAGGTCCGCAGGATGGTTGTGTTTCAGGGGGAGTTACCCTTTGCCATTGATGTCAAAGGGGGAGAGAATGTTGTAGGAAGAGGTGTCATGATCGAAGGGGGAGTACTTGTGTTGCCATCAATGCCAAAGGGGGAGATTCTTGATCAACGGTTGTCATTAATGTCAACCCAAGCAGCACCAGGGGCTAACCCAATATTGCATGGGAATTTTTACCTACCAAATTAATATATTCTGGGTCAATAATTCTTTTTATAGTTTCTAATTGTCAAGATGTTTCCGTTGATATATGGCACCCCATGTAATTCTTCACGGTTTGAGATATATTCATGTTTGAAGTTTGTACCCCCAGTTAGTGGGCTAAAACCCCATGGGGTTGGGGCATAGGTTATTGAAAAGTCATAATTAATATTTTTAAGCTCCTAATACCCCTCCCACGTTCACTTGTTGAAGCCCCTCTCAACTTAAGCATTCATATAAATTGTGATCTTCATTTCCTCTTTATGCATGGGATTTGGCTATCTGAAACAGGTCATCGTGGCATGTTCGCTCTAAATTTTTTTCTACAAAGGCTTAGAAGCTGAAGCCAAAATCCTGAGGAAGCTACAGTAAAAATTTCAGATCAATTTGCGTAATATTTTTGGAGATATGATTTGTGGAAGTAAGGGTTTTTGCAGGCTCCTGAAATTCATCTCAAAGAAGTGACCTTGGTAAAATCGTCATAATTCTCTCTTTGAGTATTAGATTGGAATTATGTAAAAAAGGAAGATAGTGCACAGACTGTAGTTTTTTCTCTATCAATTTTAGAGGCAAATGAAGAAACAATGACACGTGGCATGCCGTACAAGTGCGCTCTGCTGAAACAATCCATAATTAGGGCAGTGTGAGAAATTGGGTATAAATCTGTCTTGAAGAATCCAAATTGGGTCATACCTATGACATTGGAAAGAAGACGCAGAGGAATACTACATGACCAAAAATCAGATATTGAGGATTTGAAATAACAGAGATACACCAGATTCAATATCGAGCTCCTAGAAGGCAAGAAAAAGCTAGATCATGTGTTGTCAAGGATTGCAAAGGACCAGAATTTCTACGGCAGAAAAGAAAAACAAGGTGCAGCAGAGAGTAGCATGACAAGAGCAGCAACCAAGGTGCATAACAACAACAAGAAGTTCATCATATGAGGTCTTCAAGGGGGCAGCAATGCATACAATCATTGTAAAGGTATCATTGTACTTAGTCATTGTAAATACATTATTGTACAAATTGTACCAGTGTCTATCTGCCAAGGTTTGAAGAGGCAGTGTTGGGAGGTCTAGGATCATCATTAGGTGGCTGTGTCAAAGTTGGGGTTATGGTATAGTATATCTTCTTCTTCTACATCATTCTATATCATTGTAAAGTGGACCATTTTCCCTGGTACGAGATTCCATTCTTCTTTTATTCTTCTATAGGGTGGTAGGGTGGTGCTAGGGTGAGTTGTAGCTCATTGGGTGTTGGGGCATCCGTTCAGTGACTACTAAAGAATCTCGGGCATTGGAGCGTCCATCTAGTGGGAGCTGGAGAAGAATGCTTTTCTAGATTCTAGGAAGTTGGAGCTTTATTTTCAATTGGAGTTGAAAATAATTATTATAAAAGCATTAGGTGGTTTTTGTCCCAGAGTGGGTTTCCACCTTAAAAACTGCGTGCATTTGTGTTCCTCTTGTTTGCTGCTATCATTGTACAAACACTGATAATAATTGAAGATTAACTAATGCTCTAATTGAAAGAAATACTGAGTCACCCCCCTCTCAGTATTTCCAACATAATAAGCCTATCAATAAAGAGGACTTTCTGAAAAGAGTCTCAATAAAAGACAATATGGAAACAATGGAACAACATAGTGATATGCATTCCTTACTTCCAGAATAAAATATAAAAATAATAAAGGAGTTTGGTTGTGAAAATCCAAGAAACTGACACAATACAAAGTCAAATTCATATCGGAAAACCAACTTGTTTGGCCAATATGGATTCCCTATTTTGTTTTACTTTTTCTTCAATTTCATTTTGCAGAAATCATCCTCCAGAATTCAAAGACTTGAGGACAAGTCTCAAACTAAGAAAGGGGGAAGATTCATAATAAAACTATGCAAATAGTTTAATAACAAGCAGTTGTATTGCAGAAGGGACTTGAAGCATCATTCAAATATCATTGCTGAAGGGACCTGAACAAAATCAAATATCATATGATTGCAGAGGGGACTCGAGACATCAATATTCATCAAAGGGACCTAAATAAAATCAATATCAGATGCAGAAAGAACATGAAACATCATAATCTAAATCAAGGGAATATGATAAGCAGATACAAGCATCTACATTCTATCAAAATTCATCTTTGAAGTCAAAACAACTATGATCATTAAAAAAGAGTCAAGTGTTGACAAACTAACAAAGGTCATCATCAACAGAACGAGCATTGACATTGAGCTACTAAGTGGAATGAAAGTACTGTAAGTGTAAAAAGTGTTCTTAAAACCTTTGATTTTGAAATTTTTTATAGGATTGTTAAACTAATTTAAATTGGATATGCAATACTCATTTCATGAATTCATCATCCTATTACATTATCACCTTACATCCTACATCCTATTACATTATCCTACCTACATCCTACATTAAAAATATTTCATTAACCTCATCATAACTCTATATTACCCTCATCATAACTCTATATTACCCTCATCATAATCCTAAATTCATCATCCTACATTAAAAATAGTTTTCATCATAACCCTACATTAACCTCATATAATCCTACATTTATCCTCCGAAGCATTTTTGACCAAAATTGTGGCTCAATTTTTTTTGCCTCATAAGGAATTGCCTTGCTTGCCTACAAAACGAAAACAAAGGAGTTAGTGTCATTATAAGATGAATTTGATTTGAAATTACCTACGGATATGGTCATTTCAAAGCAAATTAATGAATAAGCATATAAAAATGACATACAAAGGAATCAGAAGGCAAACATACAAAATGCAACGTGTAATAAGGAATGAAATGACAAATGCATAGCAATGCATGATTATAAACACATGCAATTGTAAGCATACAAGCAATAAGAACGAAGATGAAAAATCCATGATGAAGATTGTACAAGAGAAAAAGCATGGGCGAAACAAACATAATAGTGACAAGACTGAGCATGCAAACCCATGGTAGAAAGGATAATCATAAAGCAGAGAAGGCAGTCAAACTATGACACATAGGCATCCACGAGTACAAAGGTCGGAGCATGAGTTGGGAGCGTAGAGATAAACAGTCAAAACATTTTTAAACAAGAAAAACTTGCTCTCCATAATGTTTTCTTCCACCATCATAGCAAAACCAAGCTCAAAGTTGAGAGCAACACTATGCATTCACATTGCATAAGAGAACCCTTAGGGGAAGATAAATATGCATGAGAAATGTAGAAATTAAAGAGAGGACTACGTAGGTCAGGAGAGCCCTGAGCTGTGAGGAAATTGCATAGAATTAGGCGAGGAAATTGTAGATACAATGTGAAGAAATAAGGAGAGACACGTTGGTTTTAACGAAAATATTGAAGCTGAGATTTCCTCTATGCCAAGTTGACCATTTTCCCCAGCAAATTCCAAACATTTCACAAGTGAAAGGTAAGAATCAATCCCAGATTTCCATCAGCAGTTAAACGGTTTCAATGATAGTTAAACTCAAATATTTTGGTCAAGATGTGTCATCATATGAGAAAATAAAACTTCAGTTGTGGATTTGTAAAACTTTGCCACCTTTAAACATGCCTTGCCACTTGTGTTATTTATGAATCTTCAATATGTTGAGAGGATTTTTAATCTAAATGGTATTTTTTAACACAGGAAAACAAGCCATTAATCAGGAACCTCTACAAGTTTTCTTCCAGTTAATCAAAGTTCAAGTATTCCAACTCGATTTTCTTCATGCATATTTGTCAAAAATTTTGCATATGAAAACGCAGAGAGTCTATCGTATATACATAGTGCACAATTTTTTTTAACAGAGAGGGATTTCCATGAACAAATTTTGTAAACAGAGATTGAGGCACGATTTTGTAAGCAGTGAAACATTTTCGAGATATTTTTAAGGCTCTTTCACGCAATAATTTATTTATTTATTATTATTATTATTATTTTAAACAAAGGTCTCCTTTTGGGTATCATTTCCAGCAGAACAGAGGATATTGAAGAAGTTTTAAGAAGAGGAATAATCTCATTGTTTTTCAAAGAGCTTCAGAGATCGGGTAATTCTATTTACCATGATAATTATCCTAAAACTTGCATGAATTAAAAGGACAAGTGTATCTATATATTTTTGTTTATTCATTATGAGGATTTTGACTGTACAAGGATATATCAATTGGTATACATAGCAGAGACAAATGGGAACTAATATTGAGCCAAAAGAATTCAAGTTAGAAAATTGGGGGAAGGACACAATAGAAATATTATATGAAGCAGGATTGTTAGAATTTCTTCAAAAATTTAATGGACATAATGACATAATCACACAAAAATTTATAAACCATTATGAACATGGGAAAACAAGAGTGGGTGAGCTCTCCATACAATTAAACCCAGATTATATCTCTCAAACACTAGATCTTCCCTTGATAGGAGAGGAATATCACAAAGGTCTACACTTTAAGGTGAAAGGATGGTCATTCTTCCTAGAAAAATAGAGAAAGTGACCCTTTGGCAGGGCAAAAGGAATTCTGAGGGACTGGTTAAGTGAACCATGGTTAGAATTAGCGTTGATTATCCAAAAATATTTCACATGTGACAATCGGTATAGTGTGGTCTATCTTTATCAAATTAAATTGCTTCAACACATGAAGGAGAGTCCAAAATCAATCTACCTTATTTCTTTTCAAGGAGCTTGACTAAAATGATCGACAATGTCAAAAAAAAACTAAAACAAAGGAAGAAAACATTTATCATCAAGGGCTTATTAAAATACTTGTGGAACATCAGGTAAGAAACAAGGCAATGGATTGGAAATAATTTTTGGTTCAGAATCATCTTGAAGAGCAAACAACAAAATAAAAATTTGAACAATTCCATGTGACAAGGAGAATTATGAATTCCCCTATGTATCCTAGGACTAGATCAAAGAAGAAGCAGGATAGTGTTATGGTTGAAAAAGAAAGATCTTTCTTATCCATTCATAGTAAGCCTAGGAGGAAAACACAAGAAGAGCCAAGTGACAAAGAAAAAGGCCCAAAGATAGAAATTTTTGAACCTCCAGCAACATCAAAACAAATTAATTAAATATTGCAAAGAACGGAGAGAGAAGTCCAAGAATAACCTTTGGAGAGGGACTCCTACTTTGAGAATGCTTGGTAGGAGCCACCTCATCACATTCATATGCTAAGGAGATTGGAGGAGAAGATAGAGAGCTGCATAAATAAGAGTACCTTAAGAAGATAGAAGAACTAACAAGAGAGTTGGAGGTCAACAAGATCTTGGAAAGACATTTGAAAAAGGAAAATAAGATGTACAAAGAAAACAACAAAAATATAATATAAAAAAAGGAGAAATTGACCAAGAAAATTGGTAAGCTTGAAACAAAGAACATCCTCATCTCTAAACAAGCTTACAGATGGCTCAATGAGAAGAAGACATGCCAATACAAATATAAGAGGCAAAAGGTGAAGGCTACCATCTACAAGGAAGGGAAGTATGAGGGTAATGATTGTTGGAATTATGATGTAATATGTTGTCCTTGATGGAAACGTACTCGATAGTTTCCTTTTGATAGCAACCTATTTGTTAAAGATGTAAAATTGATGTATCTATAGGTCAGTTCATATGTGACAGATAAAGGAATTCCAGTCAGTGATAGAGGAATGATGAAGGTAAAATTTCAAGATGTATATGTAGGTTTGACGAAGGGAACCCACGTATACTCGCAGGTTTGATGAAGGGAACCCACGTATACTCGCAGGTTTGATGAAGGAAACTCGAGTATACATCCAGAATTAGTGTGTACGCAGTTTTGGTAAAGAAAAGTCGCATATACGCGTGGGTACTGTTAGTTCCCAAATCCACCTTAGGCTGAAGGAAGGCAGAAGAAGGACAACACCAAACCACGCTCAGCCTCGTAGCTAGCCCTACGAGGACATGAGAGGGCTCTCTCCGGGTCAATCTCGATGAAAATATTCAAAGGGGATTGAGATGACTAAAACAACAACTGATCTTAGGCTAGATAAACAAATAGGAGGGTTTGATTTTTGATGAATGGCTGGGTTTCAGGGATGTATGGGACAAAGAACAGCATGAGCGGAGAAATTAAATCAAAGACGCAAAGTATTTCGTGAGGCAAGATAGACAGGAGGTTTAGCAATCAGATTTGAAATAATATGGAGTGGAAAGACTGTTGAGAGGTTTGAAAAGGGCATATATAATGAATCCTTATCAAACAGAAGAAGACACACAGAAAATGAACGCTTTCCCAAGGCAGAGCAATAAATTGGATTCTACCTTTCTTACTTAAAAGCATTCAACTGGAAATGATTATGAATGAACTGTAAAACATAACAAGAAGCATATGAAACAGAAATAAAAAACAAATGCTAAACTCACACCACATGAATCTCATGAATCAGAGCTGTATCATTTCATTAATTCTCTGTCAAGACTGTACAGTGAAGCACTGAGTTTTTCTCCCACACGTTTTTCAGAACTCTCCCTTTTACAAATGTTTTACAATACAATAAATAAACTCTGCTATGAGAAAACAGATCGACCCAAAAAAAAGGAATTGTTTAATCATTAACTAATAAAAGCTGAAAAGCCAACCACCTATTCTAAAAAGAAACAACGCTACATATTGTTTGTTGATAACCAATGGGGAGGCGGAAACTGTAGCTGTAGACCCTTTGAATTGCAAAAATAGACCATCCAATCCAATTGCTCTGCTGTTGTAAATATCTTCGCTTTATTTTGGCTTTCGGTCTTTGACTTTTCATTTCCCCTTTTGTTGTTCGAATAAAACTAACTTTTAATAAAAATGGGCTTTGAATGAACAAACTCTAATGCAATAATATTCTTACACCATATTATGTGTAGCCCTTGAAAGTGCCCAAGATAACCGCCTTTGCTTCAGACCATCACGATTAGACTGCCCAGCATCAAAAAACGCTCCAAAATCAGGGTCTTTAACGCAAAACTCTAATCAGTCTAATCGTGTGCAACTATGAATCACAACATTATCTGAGTTTGTTTCATCCATACTGTAATTTGTATTCCATGGATCTTTTGATGGTGTAACTGGAGATGATGAACCAACACGTAGCCTGTGAAGTGCAACAATTTATTTTCTCTTTGCAGATACGGTTTCAAAATAGCGCGTGCAAAATGCCAAGGCAACTAAAATGGGTTGCTGAAGACGTGCTATGATTCAATCTTGGAGCAAAAGAGTTGATCGATTTCGAAAAATTGGGAAGAAGTGATGAATTTTTGGGCTTGGAGGTTCTGTGCGCCGTGCTCCAGCCCAACGCGCCGCGCAGGCTGGATGCGCCACACCAGTGCAATTTTTCACTGTGCAAAAACGCTCTACGCACCGCACACCTTCAGTGCGTCGCGCCTTCTCCCAGTGCGCCGCGCTGAAATCAATCACACAGTTTGCCTTCAAAATCACAGTTTTCACTCCTCCAACTTCAAATCGACTTTCTCTTGGGTGTTCTGACAACTTCTTGCTTGAAAATGATATTTGAATGTAGAAAACAACTTGTATAGGCATGGAATTTGATTTTTGTCTTGCAATGTCCTACTTTTATAAAGTTGTAGAACTTTGGCACTTTTCAATTTTAATACAAACTTTGTTTTGCAAGTTTTCCTTTTTGATTTTATAACTTAAATGATGGTTCCTTTGTTGATTTTTTGCAGGGATAGAAGCTACTGAATCCTGGCAAGGTGACCAGGGCTGCCTGAAGAACTGTAGAACTTGAAAAACCTTAACAATCATGTATTAAACAAACTTGATGATTTCTTCTTCAAAACAGAGTTTTGAAGAAGAAATATCCTTCAGCATTATTAATGATGAAAAATCTTGAACTGAAAACTTATTGAAAACATCCTCATGGCCTGCGGGCATTGTTTGACATTCTAAAGACCAAACCCTAGACCTATGACTCTTGTTTGACCAAAATAGCATCTATGACTGCAAATGACGTGAAATGAACTTTGATGAACTTTGAGAAATTTTTGACCAACAAAGTAGGTACAAACATGAGGGAAACGAGAAAACCAAGCCCTTTCGCCAGACAATGGCATGCCCCTAACGGAATGCAGATTAATGAGCTGAATGATACACCTAAAACATGAAATGCAATAAGATAAATGATCTCTGACGGAGGGATAATAAGACCGACTCTAACAGGTACAAAGAACAAAAGTCGTGTATGTATTTACACACTCATTTTATGATACCAAGGGTCTTTACCATGGCATTAACCCACAATATTAATTGCAATAACGTCTATTTGATCTTGTCCAAGAATACCACCGGCACTTGTGTGGTTTTTGGCTCATAATATTGGCTAAGGCTCAAATTATATAAGGAGGTGAAGATCATAGACTTGATAAAGTGCACAAGTGTATGGGTATTGAATGAATACTTCACTATGAAGTATATTTGCATGGAATGGGTTACAATTTATTGATAGATCTAAAATAATGATGCACATATGAATACAATGATGGATCAATATCTCTGGACCTGAAATGTTATGTATTTGCTCTATCCGTTTGTGAGATATTTAGATCTATGATCTGACACATGTTTAATGAAGTGACGAGTATGATTTGAGTAATTCTATTGATCTGAAGTGTTACGTAGTCCTGAATATTTACAGATCTATACGTTGGTTCGTCACGGTGAAAGCGCATATACACGTAGGTTCATTTTAGCAAAAGCGTGAATGGAAGTTAGGGTTTTTCTTAAGATTGCTCAAGAAAATTTTTGATCATTTCTGCTATATTTTGTTGTTTGTCAATGAAGTTTTCATGTAGATATGGATTGTTTGAATATTTTTTATGCTGCTAGTTGATTATGTATAAATATGATCAATGACTGGGTGATTGAATATGATGGATGCTGGTGACTGAATAAGGGTTGTGTAAATCTGACAAAGTATGCATGAATGTCTCTGATCTGTTCTAAATTTGGTCAGATTCCTAATTTTAGTATATAAATATCTATATGCAGGTTCGTCCACAGGAAAGCGCATATACACGCAGGTTGTAGTAATTAAAGTAGCGTATACATTTGTTTTATGAATGATCAGGGTTGAAGTTGATTCTGCGTGTTAATTTAGAAGTATGGGTTTATTGCCGTGAACTGGTTACATTGATCTCACTGTTTTGTTTGAAGATTGGTTTACGACTATTGGTGTTGATCTACAAATTGTGTTGTGTTGAAGTTATTGGATCCAATGTGAAAATTTATGAAACGTTGTCTGGAGTGGTTCTGAGGTTTGAAGCCTTCAGTGTGGAAGTCGAAGCTTCTTATCAATAGAAGTTGGTGATTAGTTCAGGGGGTTGTAGCTCCCTTCCAGTAGTGGCTGGTAAACGAGATCAGGGGGTTGGAGCTCCCTTCCAGTAGCAGCTGGAGAACGATTGAATGTTGCAATCTTTTGAAGGTGGATGCTTGTGTACTGACATGAGTTTGCATCAATACAACATTGTAAGCAATTTTATATATAATAAATATTGAATACAGAGATGACAACATCGGTGGTTTTATCCCGACTTGGGTTTGCACCTTAAATCTTGGTGTTCATGTGTGATGCCCTTGTGTGATGATTTATTCTATTATTACTACACATGTTTACTGCTTAAATTTCTGATGCATAACTGCTGAACTGGGCTAAGTAATGTTTCTAAATATTTATCTGAACATTAAGTTATTTGGGTATACGCAAGTTTCATTTAAGATAGCCGTGTGCACACGCTAGTTGGGCTAATCAGAGTCACATATAGAAACTAGTAAAAGATTGTGATTATTGTAAATAATGATTCACCTCCCCTACCCCCCCCCGCCCCCCATTATTTTTCCCAACAATTGGAATCAGAGCAGGTCCTTCTGTAGAAGCTTAATTGCTAGAAGGAATATCATCCAAGATGAGCAATCGAGAGGTAATAACATCTATCAGACCACCACTCTTTAATGGAAACAATTTAATATTTTGGAAGATAAGAACAAGATCGTATCTTGAGTCTCCTGGAGCAGATGTTTGTGCAATTGTTGAAGGCGGTTACCAATATCCAGCAGCAAGGAAGAACTATGAAACCAATGCAAAAGCTATCAATGCATTATAGGGAAGCCTGACTGAATCAAAATCTGTCAAGGTTATGCAGTTAAATACAACAAAGGAGATATGGGACAAAATCATTCTGAGCTATGAAGGTGATGCCAAGGTAAAATGTGCTAAACTCCAATCTCTCAGAATTCAATATGAAAATCTCATAATGCATAATGATGAAAGTATTTCTAGTTTATTTTTACGTCTAGATGAGATCGTAAATCGTATGACAAATATGGGTGAATACATAAGAGACACAACTTTACTAGAGAAAATATTAAGATCTCTAACTCCTAAATTCGAGTCAAAAGTGTTTGTTATTGAAGAGAAGCATGATCTACAGACTCTTATTGTTGTTCAACTTCATGGGATCCTGAATGCTTTTGAAATGAGAAAAGGAGGTTTGTCTGAAGTCAAATAAGCAGCTTTTAGAGCTACTACAAAAGGAAAGGACAAGGAAGAGAAAAAAGAATCAGGGTATGTATCAGAAGAAGATGAGTTAAATTTCGTAAAGAAACTTCAACTTGGCACTAGAAGCTTCAGAGGTAAGCTTCCTTTAAAATGTTTTGCTTGTGGAAGAGTGGATCATTATGCTGCTAAATGTCCCCATAAAGATAATCATGATAAGGGAAAGGATTTAGAAAAAGGTAACATGAGACGATTTGTCAATAGAAAAAGTTACTATAATCATGAAGATAGTGATGGCTTGTCAAATAGTGAAGAAGGAGAATTTGGCCAATATATTAGACTGCTCATGTCATTTGAAAAAGACACTAGTGAGGCTAAAGATACTTTTATGGATGATTTAGAAGAAAATTATTTTCTTGAAGAAATCACTCGACTCAAAATATGATTGGAAGAGAACAAAATAGCCATAGATACTCTAAAGAATCAACTCATAGAAAAGGAGATGCACAATTATAAATTAGAATGTGAAATAGTAAATCTAAGAAATGAACTTGAGAAAGTAAAAAATCTAAATATTAGATTTGCCAAAGGATCTGAAACATTAGATGAAATTATCAAGGTTCAATGCTCTCCTCTTATGAAGACAGGTCTTGGATATATTGGTGAATCTTCTCAGTCAAAAAATTCCTCAGCTACAAGCTATCTAAATGCAACAAAAGCCAGCTAGAAAAGCATTGTCATTCAACAAAAGAACAAAGACAATGTCTAGGTAAAGCATGACCATTCAAATTCAAGGATGAACAATAACATAAATATCAGTCAAAAGGTACACAACACTAGAATGTTCTATGATAAAAACAAATTCTTCTTCAATGGACAATGTTTTTCATGTCATAATTTTGGTCACAAAGCTCCTCAATGTGTTGCATACAAAACCATCATGACCAGAGAAGAAATAAAGCAAAGAAGTGAGACATGAATAAAGAAGAATACTTATAAAAAAATTCTCCTCTTCAAGATGAAATTGAATGTTCATTTTGCAATAACTTTGGACATGAGGAATCTGAATGCATGAGTAAGCTTCAGCCAAAAGAAAAAATATCCACAAGTTCCAAGGTATGGAGAAGGAAGGACTTATAGTTTGAAAGTTGTAGCATAGCTTTATTTGCAGAAGGATAAGAAAATCAATGGTACATTGATAGCGGATGTTCAAAACACATGACATGTGATAAAGATAAACTTATTTCATATAATGCATTAGAGAAGGAAAATAATGTTACTTTTGGAAATGACTCTCTTGCTATCATTAAGGGTAAAGGATCTGTTTTTCTAAAAGAAAAGGTTAAAGCTAACAATGTTATGTATGTTGATGGATTAAATCATAACTTGTTTAGTGTTAGTCAAATGTGTGATCAAGGAAATGAAGTTGTCTTTTGATCAAAAGAGTGTGTGGTTTGTGAACTTGACACGGGAAAGACCGTAATAAAAGGAACAAGAACACCAAGAAATTTGTATATATTGAAAGGTGGCCAAGAGAAATGTTATCTAGGTAAATATATAGAAAACTGGTTATGGCATATAAGATTGGGACATCTGAGCTTTTCTCAAATAAGCAAATCAAGCAGGCTCAAAGAAGTTCGTGATCTACCCAACATCGCTTTACTCGAAAGTACCACATGCAAATCATGAAAATTCGGTAAGCAAACCAGGGTTCAATTTAATGCCAAAGAAGGATTAGAAAGTAAGTCTCTTGAACTTATACACATTGATTTGTGTGGACTGTAAGGAAAAAGTCACCTCGTGGAGAACATTACTATATCTTATTCATTGATGACTTTTCTAGAATGTGTTGGATCGGTTTATTGAAACATAAAGATGAAGCATTTGAAAAATTTAAGGTCTTCAAAGCTCTGGTTGAAAATGAATTAGATATAAAAATCAAATGTCTTAGATCTGACCGAGGAGGAGAATACATATCAGATGAATTCTTTGATTTCTGTGAACAATATGGCATAAAAGACAGTTTTCTGTAGTTGGAACTCCACAACAAAATGGCATGGTAGAAATAATGAATAGAACAGTTCAGCAAATGGCTCATGCTACGCTTGATGAATCTGGGACTTCTGACACCTTTTGGGGTGAAGCTGCTCATACTGCAGTAAATATTCTCAACAAGGCTTATGTTCATGTAAACAATGATAAAACTCCTTATGAACTCTGGTATGGCAATATTCTCACTATGAAGCACTTTAGAGTTTTTGGAAGCAAATGTTATATAAAAAATAATGACAAAAAACTTGGTAAGTTTGAACCTAGAGTAGATGGAGGAATATTTCTTTGTTACTCTTCTAAAAGTAAAGCATACAAATGCTACAATAAGAGACTTTAGAAGATTGTTTAATGTATTGATCTTGTGATTGATGAATCTCTCACAGCTCCCAAAAGGGAAATAACAACAAATGAGGATGATGACGATGAATTTTTTCCCTCATCAAATAACAATAATATAGAAGGAGAACCTAATGAAGCACCAGATGAAGATAGATCAGAAAGAGAAAAGGCTCCAGCCAGGTATGTTCAAAATAATCATCTAGAATCTCAAATTTTGGGAGAAAAGGAATCAGGGGTACAAACAAGAATAACTCTCATAGGATCTACCGATTATCTAGCATTTTTATCCACCATTGAACCACAAAATTTAAATCAAGCTAGTAAAGCTGAATGTTAGATTCAGGCCATGAATGAAGAACTTGATCAAATTAAAAATAATAATACTTGGGAATTGGTTCCAAGATCTCATGATAAAAATGTAATTGGAGCAAAGTGGATATTCAAAAATAAATTAAATGAAAATGGAGTTGTCATTAGAAACAAAGCTAGACTTGTTTGTAAAGGGTATGCTCAACAAGAAGGTATAGACTTTGAAGAAACATTTGCATGAGTAGCCAGACTTGAAGCCATAAGAATGATTCTTGCATTTTCAAGTTTTCAACAATTTAAGGTTTATCAAATGGATGTAAAATCTACTTTCCTTAATGGTGATATGGAAGAAGAAGTTTATATGGAACAACTAGAAGGGTTCATTCTAGGAAATGATGAAAAACTTGTTTGCAAACTTAAAAATGCCCTATATGGTCTAAAACAAGCCCCATGGGCATGGTACTATCGTCTTGATAAATATCTTCAACAATAAGGTTTCACAAAAGGATCTACAAACAATAACTTTTATACACAAAAAATTGAGAATGATAAACTTTAATTATTGTTGTTTATGTTGATGACATCATTTTTGGGAGTAAAGAAGAATCCATGAGTTAGAAATTTTCTTCTGTTATGAAAAAATAATTTTAAATGTCTTTACTTGGGGAACTAACATATTTTCTTGGCTTATAAGTGCAACAAGAAAAATATGGCATCTTTCTCTCACAAGCAAAATATCTCAATGTTGGGAAACCAGCTCCAAAAATAGAAGAAAAGAGATATCAACGCCTTATAAATAAGCCACTTCGAGGGGGAAACCTCCAATACATTACATGAATGAACAATTCTTGGATGATACAAATTAAAAAACCTCCTTTCTATATATAGGAGTATTATTAGGCCACAATGTAATCCTAACCGACCTAACATTAATAATTTAAGGGCACAATAATAAAAATATGGGGGTTACAAGGGTACAATAATAACAATAAGGGGGTTACACTAACAACAATAAGGGACTATACTAGTAATATAGGGACCTAACATGCCTCTCTCCTTCAAAAAAGTGTTGTCCTCAACGCTTGAGTAGCTCTGGGTGCTTCTGTATAAAATTCTCATCCTCCCATGTAGAATTTTCAATGGGTAAGTTCTTCCACTTGATGAGATACTCTGAAATTGATCGATTCTGTAGCTATCGAGTTCTTGTTTCCGTGACCGCTTCAGGTTCCAATATGATTTTTCCTTTCTCATTAAGTTCTGGTAATATTGTTTGAACTGGAAGATTTTCACCTATAACCTTCTTTAAGCATGAAACATGGAAAACTGGATGCACTCATGAAGAAGCAGGAAGCTTCAATTTCTATGCCATAGTACCAATCTTTTGCAACACCTTGTAAGGACCATAGTACTTTGGCGATAATTTATTATCCCTCTTAGCTTGCTTGAGGGACATTTGTTTGTATGGTTGTAGCCGTAAAAATACCCAGTCTCCTACATCAAAACTTCTCTCGCTGCGATGTTAATCTGCCTGTTCTTTCATTCGATTTTGTGCCAAATTCAGGTTATCCTTTAAGAGTTGGAGAACTTCTTGTTGATGCTCAATGTGATCTTCCACTGCTTGAGCCTTCAAATTTTCTCTTAAATATGATGTGATGGATGGTGGATGATATCCATAAAGTGCCATAAATGGGGTCATTTTTGCTGCAGTATGGAAGGAAGTGTTATACCACCATTCAGCGAGAGGTAACCACTTGACCTATTGTGTTTGTTTATCAGATACAAAACAACGAAGATATCCTTCCAAACATTTATTTACTATCTCAGTTTGACCATCAGATTGAGGATGATAAGATGAGGTATGAGCTAATTGAGTACCCAAACAAGAAAATAACTCCGTCCAAAAATTTCCAGTAAAAATGGGATCTCTGTCGCTCACAATAACCCTTGGGTTCCCATGTAGCTTTTGAATTGTGTCCATAAATGTAGTAGCAACTGTACTTGCTTTAAATGGATGAGATAATGCACAAAATTTTGCATACTTGGTAAGTCTATCAACTACCACCATGATGACACTCTTTCCTTCGGACTTAGTTAAAACTGTGATAAAATCCATTGAAATCTCCTCCCAACATTAACTTGGAATGGATAAAGGTTGTAGAAGACCCGAGGTCTTAATTGTCTCAACTTTATTCTGCTGGCAAACCAAACATTCTGCCACAAAATTTTGAATATCAGATTTAAGGCCATCCCAAAAAAATTCTTTCTTCACCCTATGGTAAGTTTTTAAAAATCCTGAGTGTCCTCCTAAAGGAGAAGTGTGCAATTGCAAAAGAATTTTTTGTTTTAGTTGGGAATTCTTACAAAGATATAAGTGATCTTTGTACCATAAGGAATCATTTTTCCAACTAAATGTATCAGATTTACTAGGATCTTGTTGCAACTTTTGAATGAGTGTCCACACTTCTTCGTCCTTCTTCCATTCATCTCTTGCTTCGGTTATCCAATCTGGTTGGATAATAGAAATGGCACAAAGCAATGCTTCCACCTCTTCATTCTTTCTTGAGAGTGCATCTGCAACAACATTTAGCTTCCTTTTTTTGTATATTATTTCAAAGTCATAACCCAACATCTTTGTGACCCATTTTTGCTACTCTTCTGAAGATAGTCTTTGTTCCAAAAAGTGTTTAAGACTATCATGATCAGTTTTTACCTTGAAGTGTCTTCCCATTAGGTAAGTTCGCCATTTCTTTAGTGCATGCAGTATTACTAACATTTCCTTCTCATAAATAGGTTTCTGTAAATACTTTCCTTTGATTGGATGACTTTCAAAAGCAATGGGTCTTCCTTCCTGCATTAAAACTGCACCAATTCCATTTCCTGAGGCATCATATTCCACAATAAAGGTTTTTGTGAAGTCTGGCGTAGCTAAGACCGGTGCTAGGCACATTGCCTCTTTAAGATGTTCAAAGGCCTTAGTTGCTTCAGGAGTCCATGAAAATGCATCTTTCTTCAATAATGTTGTTAGAGGTGCCGTTATTCTCCCATAATTCTTAACAAAATTGCGATAATACCCTGTTAACCCGAGAAATCCTCGCAACTTCTTTATGGTTGTGGGGACTTTCCATTCCTTAATGGCTTTAATTTTGTTAGGGTCTACTTTAACACCCTCGTGAGATACAATATGGCCCAGATATTCCACCTCTTGTACTCCAAAGAAACATTTGGATGTTTTTGCATATAATTGTTTCTCCTGCAATAGTTTGAGCACCCTGTCAACATGTTCAACATGATCCTTCCAAGACCTGCTATAGATTAATATATCATCAAAAAATACCAGCAGAAATTTTCTAAGGAAGGGTTTGAAAATGGAATTCATCAACCCTTGAAATGTAGAAGGTGCATTGGTAAGGCCAAAAGGCATGACCAAAAATTCATAATGATCCTCATGAGTTCGAAATGCTATTTTCGGAATATCTTCAGTCTTCATTCTAATTTGATGATATCCTGAATGAAGATCCAACTTGGGAAAATAATTTGCTCCATGTAATTCATCCAATAATTCATCAATCACAAGACTGGGAAATTTATCTTTAATGATGAGGTTATTGAGCTCCCTATAATCCGGACACATGCGCCATGATCCATCCTTCTTGTGTACCAATACTACAGGAGCAGAGAAAGAACTTTGACTAGGTTGAATTATACCCGCCTCTAACATTTCTGCAATCATACATTCAATTTCGCTCTTTTGGACATAACGATATCTATAAGGCTTGATTTTTGGAGGAACACTTCCTGGAATCAAATGAATAGCATGATCATGATCACAAATAGGTGGGAGTCCTTTGGGAGTTTCAAACACCTTGGAATGATTGTCCAAGACTTGTTGGAGATCTGCAGAAATAGATGATTTTGATGTCGGGACTTCTAGAGAGCATAATTGTGCAATTACGCCTCGTTGTTCTTTCTTTAGAAGCTTTGTCATGACATTAGAGCTTATTATCCTTCCTGGCTTCCCCGCAATACCCAGTAATTCGACTTCCTTTCCTTCTGAAAAAAATTTCAAGAAAAGTTCTTGAAAATTAAAAGCTACCGTCCCCAAAGATTGTAACCATTGTACTCCTAGTACAACATCAGCACCTCCCATAGGAATGGAAAGCATTGGACTATTCAATACATATTCCCCCATGGTGAGCTTGATATTATGGCATTTTCCAGAGCAATTTATAGTTCCTCCATTTGCAACCATCACTTGACATTCTGGTGCTGGGTATAGGAAACAATTCAATTCCTTGGCTACCTTACAATGAATAAAATTATGGGTTCTACCTGAATCAATCAACACTATTACCTTTTTCTTCTTGATATGTCCTTCTATCTTGAGAGTTTGAGGAGTGGTAATTCCTGCCAATGCATTACACGATATGGTTGGACTCATTTCTTCCTCTTCTAGGGTTGGTTCCTGGTGTATATCCTCTTCTTGTTCATTTTCTTCTTCCTCTTCACAATCTATGTAAACTAATTTCTTCTCATCACACTTATATCCTTTAGTGTATTTGCTATCACAACTGTAGCAAAGCCCTTTTGCTCTTTTTTCTTCCAATTGTTGTGGTGTCAACCTTATAGGTTGTGGAAATCTAGGAGTAGCAACACTTCCATCTTTATAGAAGTGAGTGGTAGGCTTCCTTGTCGCCATAATTTTACATTCAATTTTTCTTGCCAACCTTAATGCCTTCTCCATTGAATCAGGTTCCAAAATGCGAACTTCATGTTGGATGTTATCCTTTAAAGTACCTATGAAGAGATCAATTATGTGTTCCTCTAAAATATCAATTACCTTTATATTCAATTTTTGGAAGTCCTCAATGTGTTCCGCCACTAAACCCTTTTGTTTGAGATTTATCAATTGGCTAAAGAAGGTGTTGCTTTTTGTATCCTCATAATGTGCTATCATTTCCTTCGTAAAAATTAACCAAGTGACAATTTTTTTATGGGAGCAAAGCCATCGATACCATAAAAATGTATTTTGTTCTAAATGTAAAGTTGCAATGCATACCTTTTGTGTGTTTTGCACATTATTGAGATCAAAATATTGCTCCATCTGTAGTATCCATGTTACGGGATCCTTGCCATCAAACTTCCTCATATCCATATTTGGAATATGGTGGTTCTTTAATCCAACATTAGAGTTTATGAAATCACGATTAACATTTATTTTGTTCTCATCATGATTTTCATCTACTATCTTTTCGCCATTAGGAATCATTGCTTGTATCAACTTTGACAAACCTTCCTTCAAACCTTCCATGTCTTCCTTCAAACCTTCTATTTTTTCTTCCATACCATTCTTCAAACCATCCATAGTAGCTTCGATTCCTTTCTTCAAACCATCCATCTTAGCTTCCATGCTTTTCTTCAAAACATCCATTTCATTTTTTGTTGCTCTTTGCGAGAGCGAATTTTGGTGCACTTGCTCTTGTAATTTTGATAGATAATGTTGCAATTATTCATCTTCATGAGTCATAGTAGAGTACTCTGAGGGCTTAATTAGTGTTGAATTATTTTTACAAGGAATTTTAGAACCCAATATTGATATCTATGCTCAATAGGCCTTTAGAATCACTTAAAACTGATTTTTCAAACAAGACTTATGCAATTTGAAAAAAAATACACACCTTTTTCTTGATTTTGAGGAGCTCGATATTGAAACTGAATTATATTTGTGATTTTAAATCTTCAATATCTAAAATTCGGCCCTCACGTAGCCCCCTGAATCTTCTTCAATTGGCACAGGTCTGACTTGATTTGGATTCTTCAAGACAAAGTTATTTCCAATCTCCCACAATGACCTAATTATGGACTGGTTCAGTAGAGCGAACTTGTATGGATTGCCACGTGTCACTGTTTGCTCCTTTGGCTTTTAAATTTACAGACAGGAAACTACAGTCTGTGTACTTCCAGTCACTTTTTAGAGAATTCCAATTTGATGCTCAGAGAGAGAGTTATGAATATTTTCCCACTATCACCTCTTTGAGATGAAATTTAGGAGCCTGAAAAGGACCTAACTTCCACAGATTATATCTCCAAAAAATATTGCGAACTAAGCTCTAAAATTTTGCGACGATGTTCCTCAGGATTTCACTTTTGCACTCTAAAAATTTCAGCTTCTGAACCTTCGTGGAAAAAAATTTATAGCGAAAATTCCACGATGACCTTTTTAAGTGAAATTCAGGATCCTACAAAAAGACCTAACTTCCACAGATCATATCTCTGAAAATATTGCGAACCAAGCTCTAAAATTTTGCGACGATGTTCCTCAGGATTTTAGCTTCGCACTCTAAATTTTTTAGCTTTTGAACCTTCGTAGAAAAAAATTTATAGCAAAAATTCCACGATGAATTGTTTGGAGCATTGAAACCCTAGAATCCAAAGCTCTGATACCAAATTTTGGGAAACCAACTCCAAAAATAGAAGAAAAGAGATATAAATGCCTTAGAAATAAGCCACTTCGAGGGGGCAACCTCCAATACATTACATGAATGAAATTTTTTTGGATGATACAAATTACAAAACCTCCTTTCTATATATAGGAGTCCATGGGGCCACAATGTAATCTTAGTGGGGCCACAATGTAATCCTAGTCGACCTAACAATAATAATTTAAGGGCACAATAATAACAATATGATTCTGAAATTTTAATAATAACAATAAGGGGGTTACAATAACAACAAAAAGGGACTATAATAGTAATATAGGGACCTAACACTCAAACAGATCCTGAAGAAGTATGGGATGGAATACTGCAAACCTGTGAGCACTCTAATGGTGACCAGATGTAAAATCAGTTCTCATGATGATTCTCCCATGGTAAACCAACCAGAGTATAGATCAATGACTAGAAGTCTGCTTTATCTAACATGGGCTAGATTAGATATCATGCATGCAGTTTGGATTGTTGGATGATTCCAAGCCAATCCAAAGGAGTCACATCTTCAGGTCGTAAAAAGAATATTCAAATATCTACAAGGAACTCAAGATTTTGGTCTATGGAATCTCAAGAATGCTGATCTTACTCTTCATGCTTACATAGATGCGGACTAGGATAGAAATGTTGATGACCAGAAAAGCACTAGTGGTAGTGCATTTTATATGGGGCCCTGATTAGTATCTTGGTTCAGTAAGAAACAAAGCTCCATTTCCTTATCTACAATGGAAGCTGAATATGTGGCTGTTGCATCATGTTTCACACAACTTCTTTAGATGATGCATACATTACAAGATATTCAAATTAAATGTTATCCTCCCATCTCCATCCTATGCGATAATACAAGTGCCATCAGTATCTCGAAAAATTCCGTTATGCATTCCAAAACCAAGCACATTCCTATCAAGTATCACTTTTTACGAGAATAGGTGCTTGAGAAAAAGGTTAAATTGGAGTATGTTCCCTCCAAAGAACAATTTCCTGACATATTTACTAAACCTCTTCCCAAAGAAGTATTTGAATATCTCAGACTGAGGTTGGGAGTTGTCTCTGCCTCACATATCTAATATGTTTGATTTCGGAAGATTAAATTCGGTACGCAGGTTTCATGATGCATAGTCACGTATATATGTGAGTTTCTTTCTATATAGTCGCGTATGGATCTTTCTGTCATAAAATCTGTGGGTATCTTTAGAACAGTATTTGTCATATATGGTTTGGCTCTGTTGCTTAGGTGTTGATGGGTACAATCTGTGGTTCTAGTTTTTCCATGTACATTTCCTTTCCTTGATATTTATCTGTTTGATGAAGATGCATTGATGAATTGGTTGTTGAAAATGTTCAGGATGCACAGGTTTAGGGGGAGCATTAGCCTTGCTGGATATAATGCATTGTTGGCATTCTGTTGGTTACAGAAGTGTGTTAATTAAGGTCCTCTGGTCTTGGATATAAAGTCACTTCTGTAATTTGATGTAAGGTTTATGTTGAGATCTATGATGTAAATATTGTCATATTCAGTCATGTAGAGATTTTTTCAACTTTTTAAACCCACTTAGTTGGGTGCTTGTGTCAAAAAAGTAAACTCATTTGATTGGGTAGTTGAGTCAAATATGTAACCCCACTTGGTTGGATAATTGATGTATGTATGCGTCCTTGGTGATAGGAAAGGTTATAAAGTCTTGCAAATCTATTTTGAAGCTGCAACATGTGTTTAGGGTGAGTATGGTCCATAGTGCAGTGTAGATCTCGACATTCCTGTATCGGTTCACCCTTTTCTCTTGATGTCAAAGGGGGAGAGTAACTTGGAATTTGAATAAGTCTTATGATTGATGTTTCTATCAGGTTTCTACAAATCAAATTGTGGTGATCAAACACCAACATGGTTTCCATCAAGTCCAAAGGGGGAGAATTTTAGCATTATGATGTAATATGTTGTCCTTGATGGCAACCTACTCGATGAGTTTCCTTTTGATAACAACCTATTTGTTAAGGATGTAAAATTGATATCTATAAGTCAGTTCAGATGTGACAAAGAAATTAATTCCAATCTGCGACAGAGGAATGATGAAGGTAAAATTTCAAGATGTATATGCAAGTTTGATGAAGGGAACACATGTATACTCACAGGTTTGATGAAGACAACCCGAGTATACATCCATAATTAGTGTATACGTAGTTTTGGTGAAGAAAAGTCATGTATACACGTGGGTAGAAAGAAGCAAAGTCATGTATGTATTTACGCACTCAGTTTATGATACCAAGGGTCTTTACCATGGTAATAACCCACAATATTGAGTGCAATAATGACTATTTGATCCTGTCCAAGAATACCACCGACACTTGTGTGGTTTTTGGCTCATAGTATTGGCTAAGGCTCAAACTATACAAGGAGGTGAATATCATAGTGCTAAAGTGCACAAGTGTGTGGGTATTGAATGAATACTTCACTCTAAATTATATCTGCATGGAATGGGTTACAGTTTAATGATAGATCTGAAATAATGATGCACCTATGAATACAATGATGGATCAAGATCTCTAGTCCTGAAATGACTATGTATTTGCTTGATCTGTTTGTGAGATATTTAGATCTATGATCTGGCGCATGTTTACTGAAGTGATGGGTATGATCTGAGTAAGTTTGTTGATATGAAGTGTTACACAGTCCTGAACATTTACAGATGTATATGCCGGTTTGTCACGGTGAAAGCGCATATACACACGGGTTTGTTTCAGCAAAAGCGCGTATGGAAATTAGGGTTTTTTTGAAGATTATTGAAGAAAAAGTTTGATCATTTCTGCTATATTTCTGTTGTCTGTCAATGAAGTCCTCATGTAGATCTGGATTGTTTGAATAATGTTTATGCTGCTAGTTGATTATGTATAAATATGATCAATGATTGGGTGATTGAATATGATGGATGCTGCTGACTGAATAAGGGTTCTGTAAATATGAAAAAGTATGCCTGAATGTCTCTGATCTGTTCTTAATCTAGTCAGATTCCTAATTTCAGTATATAACGATATATATGCAGGTTCATCCACAGGAAAACGCATATACACGCAGGTTGCAGTAAGTAAAGTAGTGTATACATTTGGTTTTATGAATGATCAAGGTTGAAGTTGATTCTGCGTGCTAATTTAGAAGTCTGGGTTTATTGATATGAACTGGTTACAATGATCTCACTATTTTGTTTGAAGATTGGTTTATGGCTATTGGTGCTGATTTGCAAATTGTGTTGTGTTGAAGCTATTGGATCCACTATGAAAATTTATGAAACGTGTTTTGCAGTGGTTATGAGGGTTGAAGCCTTCAATGTGGAAGTCGAAGCTTCCTGCCAGTAGAAGCTGGTGATCAGTTCAGGGGGTTGTAGCTCCCTTCCAGTAGTGGTTGGTAAACTAGATTAGGGGGTTGGAGCTCCCTTCCTGTAGCAGCTGGAGAACGAGAGAAGGTTGCGACCTTCTGTAGGTGGGTACCTGCGTACTGGCATGAGTCTGCATCAGTACAACATTGTAAGCAGTTTTCTATATAATAAATATTAAATACAAATATGACAACAATGGTGGTTTTCTCTTGACTTGGGTTTCCACCTTAAATATTGGTGTTCATGTGTGATGCCCTTGTGTGATGATTTATTATGTTATTGCTGCACATGTTTGCTACTTAAATGTCTGATGCATAACTGATGAACTGGGCTAAGTAATGTTTCTGAATATTTATCTGCACATTTAGTTATTTGGGTATACGCAAGTTTCATTTAAGATAACCGCGTGCATACACTAGTTGGGCTAATGAGAGTTGCATATAGAAATCAGTAAAAGATTGTGATTCTTGTAAATACTGATTCATCCCCTACTCTCAGTATTTTTTCCAACATTGACTGTATTCTTTAGGCTGCACAAAAAGAGGCTACAGGATTAGGTACAGTAGGGTCATCATCACTCAGAAGATCAAAACGGAGGAAGCGAGCCTGAGGACATGCTTGAAGATCAACAAGGGGGACATGTTGGCCCTCAATTTTGGTCAATTTTTCCTATCATAATCCACCTATTTACCATCATATTCCACTTTATATCATCCATATATGCCTCATTTTAGCATTATTATGCATATTCATGTAAGTAAATTAAGTATTTCAATTTTTAGAGATTTTTGTAAAAAATGGGTTTTAAGAGTATTTTTGGATTGCACTGAAAATTCCCGTAATAGCTTCATGGAAGTCATATGTGCAGGACATCTGGGCGAGATATGAGCACATATTTGGAAATATTGGGAACCAAGGATGGTAAAATACCTATTGGTTCGGTCAACCTAATCTAAAACATACCGGGTCAACGTTGGTCAAACTTGACATGTTTTTCAGAAATCCCTAGGAAAAAGGGCAAAATTAGTATTTTTTGGGATTTTCCTAATTTTTTGAAACAAAATGGATGAATTCAACCTACATGGATGGGATTAGGATGGATAGGACTGTTAGAGACCTTATAGCTTAGTTTTTTTTATCATTTTTCTATTTAAACCAAGCTCATGGACCATTAAAGCATGTAGAATTTGTGTAATTTTGTATTGAGACTTTTGAAGACTTTGAGATAATTTGAAGAACTAGTTCCACTTTATATTTTCTGTTCATACCGTGAATGATTGATTAAGTTTTCTGTAGCTGAGAAGTTCTTCAAGTGTTCAAGGCAAGGGTAGAGGGCCCCCACACCAAGCTAAGTACACTTTGGTTAAATTAGCATAATTTTCATACAATAATTTTTGCTTCAAATTTATTATTCAGTCATTTAGATGTGTGAAGATCTCTTATGATTGCTGGATGATTATTGGTTTAGATATAATTTTCATATGAAAGGACAAACAAGAATTTAAGTTAAATTCTCTTTCTATCAAATCATGAAGAACAACTAAAATTCATCCTCTTTTCCTTTCTTGAGTTATTTCTTGAATTTCCAGTTTTAATGTAGTGGTAACAATGTTGGAATAGAACTGTAAAGAAGGAAAATCTGGACCTTGTTGGGAAAGATACTAAGAGGGGGGGTGAATTAGTATCTTGATCTGTCAATCAGCTTTTTACTTTTCTTTTCGCAAAACCCATACGCAACTTTACAGAACAAAACTAGCGTAATACGCGGATATCCTTAAGGAAACTCGTGTATGCTCAGATTTCTTATTATGCAGATAATTATTATCTTAGATTATTGCATCATTCATTCATTAGATGTTTAGTAAGCAGTAGACATGTGCAGTAAGAACAGAATAAGTTAACACACACAAGCATCACATATGAACACCAGGATTTTAGGTGGAAACCCAATTCGGGAGAAAACCACCGCTGCCGTCGTCTCAGTCTTCAATATTTATTATAAAGAAAACATCTTACAACAATGTACTGGCGCAGACTCATACCAGCACGCAGGCACCCACCCGCAGAAGGCTACAACCTTCTCTTGTTTACCAACCTCTCCTTGAAGGGAGCTACAACCCCCTGCTCTCGTTTACCAGCCTCTCCTGGAAGGGAGCTACTACCCCCTGCTCTCGTTTACCAGCTATCACTAGAAGGGAGCTACTACCCCCTTACTGAAGGCTTCGACCCTCAACACCACTGCAGACCACGTTTCATCAATTTTCAAACTGGATCAAACAGCTTCAGCACAACCCTTCACTTATCAACGAATATACTTCGCCCAATGCTTCAAATAGAACAGTGAAACCACTGTAACCAGAATATCAGAGATAACCCAGACTTCAGAAACAAATTCAACCTTGAGCAATCATTAGTTCAGATACCATATGTGCCTTTATTTAATCAGACACACGCTTTTCATGAAACGAACTTGCGTATACATCTGTGCATTTTTCAAAGAAAAACCTAACTGCCCATATGCGCTTTTATTGAACCAGAATCATGATATCATATGCGCTTTTGCTCAAATGAACAAAATGAACCTACGTATAGATCTATAAAAGATAAACTTTGCAGAACAGAACAGATCTATGAACTTACCCAGATTTCTTCAATTTCTTCATCAGATTTGTGCCAGGTCTTCATCACTTCTTTTCAGATCATCTTAGAGATTCATCATTTCTAGATCTAGAGATCTTGAACCTTCATCATATTCATAGGTGCATCATAGATTCAGATCTATCAATTAAGAACAAAATTCAACCATGCAGATATACTTTAGAGTGAAGTATTCATTAATTCCCAGACACTTGCGCACCTTTGCACTATGAATCTCTTCTCCTTATATAGATTTAGCCTTTGTCAATACCATGAGCCAAAGCCACACAACTTCTAATGGTATTCCTGGACGGAATCAAATAGATATTCAAGCGCTCAATACAATGGGTCAATACCATGGTAAGAACCCCTGGTTTTATAAATTTAGAGCGCAATTAGGCATACGCGACTTGGCACGTACTTTTCCGCGTACATATTCTACTTCGCCTTAACAAACCCGCGTATGCATAGTGACATACCTTATTTATCATTTCTTTGGCACTTCCTGAAATTCCTTTCTTATATTACTCCTGAGTTGATCTGTAGATACATCATCTTTACATATTTACAACATAGGTTGCTTATAGGAAACTCATCAAGTAGGTTTCCATCAAGGACAACTTCACCAAGTAGGTTGTCATCCAAAGACAACTCATCAAGCCAGTTTCCATCAAGAACAACTTCATCAGTCATGTTGTCATCAATGACAACACATTGCACCATATAGCCAACAATCTCATTTCATCAAGTAGCCATCAACTTTATCAAGTAGGTTGCCATCAAGGATAACACTCTTCATCATATTGCCAAAAATCTCCCCCTTTGGACTTGATGGCAACCATGATGGTGTTTGATCATCACAATAGATATATACATTGATTATAACCATTATTCAAATACCATGATACTCTCCCCTTATTCAAACACCATGTTACTCTCCCCCTTTGACATCAAGTGCAAAGGGCGGATCAAAGCCAAGACAATGTTTTTCTCCACATGTAGAAAGAAGAGCTTTGTAGATCTGATGTTCAATGAAGTTACCATGCTCCCTCTGAGTTCATGCTGAATCTTCAAACATATTTTTTCAATGAAGTACATGACTCTATGACCTTTCCTATCACCAAGGACTCATACTTACATCAATGATCCAACCAAGTGGACTTACATATGTGACACAAGTACCCAACCAAGTGGGTTTACACATTTTAATTCAACTACCCAACCAAGTGGGTTTACAAAATTGACCGAGCCCTTTACATGACTGAATATTACAATTTACATCATAGGTCATAGCCTTTTCATCAAATTACACATATGAATTTTTATAACCAATATAAAAAAGACCTCAAGAAAGATCATAATTCAGAATCATCATAATGCCAACAATGCATTATATTCAGCAAGGCTAATGCTCCCCCTAAAACTGTGCATCCAATGAATCCTTTCCATATGACCAAAAATTCTCCTTAGCTTGTGCAACTTGAACACTTTCAACAACCAATCATCAAGGCATCTTTACCCAATATCAGAGAATGAAACAGAAATATAAGAGATGAAACATCATCAGAGATACCATACAGCATCAGAGATGCCAATCAGTACTGCAGCTGTGCTGAAGAATGCTGACCCCAAGTAAAATTTGTCAGCAACTAACCATACGCGATTTTCTGTGTCTTAACTCGCGTGTATACGCGACTGTCTTTCAGGAAATCCGCGTATCCAATTTAATCTTCTAAATTTAAGCAGTTTTGATTTTCTGCAAGGCAGAGACTACTCCCAGCTTCTGTCTGAGATATTCGAACGCTTCCCTGGGCAGAGGTTTGGTAAATATATCAGCACTTGTTCTTTGGAGGGAACATACTCCAACTTCACCTTTTGTTCACGTAAGAAGTGATACTTGATGGGAATGTGCTTGGTCTTGGAATGCATAACAGGATTCTTTGAGATACTGATGGCGCTTGTATTATCACACATAATGGAGATAGGAGGTGAACATTTGATTTGAAAGTCTTGTAAAGTTTGCATCATCCAAAGAAGTTGAGTGCAACATGATGCGGCAGCTACATATTCTGCTTCTGCTGTAGATAAGGCAATAGAGTTTTTCTTCTTGCTGAACCAAGATACTAACCGGGGGCCCATATAGAATGCACCACCACTAGTGCTTTTCCGATCATCAACATTTCCAGCCCAATCTGCATCAGTGTAAGCATGAAGAGTAAGATCAACATTCTTTGGATACCATAGTCCAAAGTCTTGAGTTCCTTGTAGATATTTGAATATTATTTTGACAGCCTGAAGGTGAGACTCTTTTGGATTAGCTTGGAATCATCCAACAATCCCAACAACATGCATAATGTCCAGTCTAGTCCCAGTGAGATAAAGTAGACTTCCTATTATAGATCTGTATTCTGGTTGATTCACCGTGGGGGAATCATCATGAGAACTGAGATTACATCCAATTATCATTGGTGTACTTACAGGTTTGCATTATTCCATGCCATACTTCTTCAGAATTTGCTTAAGGTATTTTTCTTGTGATAAGAATATACCACCTGTAGTTTGATGCACTTGCAAACCAAGAAATAATGTTAGTTCCCCAAGTAAAGACATTTCAAATTCTTGCTGCATGACAGAAGCAAATTTCTGACTCATAGATTCTTCATTACTTCCAAAAATGATATCATCAACATATACAACCACAATCAAAAGTTTATCATTTTCAATTTTTGTGTATAAGTTGCTATCATCAGACCCCTTTGAAAAACCTTGTTGATGAAGATATTTGTAAAGACGATAATACCATGCCCTTGGAGCTTGTTTGAGACCATATAGAGCCTTTTTAAGTCTACAAACAAGATTTTCATCATTTCCCAAAATGAATCCTTCTGGTTGTTCTATATAAACTTCTTCTTCTAGATCACCATTGAGAAATGAAGATTTAACATTCATTTGATAAACTTTGATTTGTTGAGAGCTTGAAAAGGCAAGAAACATTCTTATGGCTTCAAGTCTAGCTACAGGAGCAAAAGTTTCTTCAAATTCTATACCTTCTTGTTGAGTATACCCGTTGCAAACAAGTCTAGCTTTGTTTCTTACAACATCCCCATTCTCATTTAACTTGTTTTTGAATATCCATTTAGTTCCAATGACATTTTTGTTATGAGGTCTTGGTACTAATTCCCAAGTGTGATTCTTTTCTATTTGATCAAGCTCTTCATTCATGGCTTGAACCCAACATTCATCTTTGCTAGCTTGATTGACATTGTGAGGTTCAATAGTAGATAGAAATTCCAGATAGCTAGAAGATCCCACAAGAGTCCTTCTTGTTTGTACACCTGATCCCTTATCTCCCAAAATTTGAGATTCTGGATAATTATTTTGAACATATCTGGATGGAGCCTTTTTAGATAAACCATCTTTAGGTTCTTCATTGGGTTCACTGTCTATATCATTGCTATTTGAAGTAGAAGGACATAAGTCACCATCGTCTTCATTTGTTGTTTGTTTTTCTTCCTTTGGAGCTGCAGGAGGCTCATCAATAGCAACATCAATACATTCAACAATCTTCCGAAGTCTTTTATTGTAACATTTATATGCTCTACTTATAGAGGAGTAACCAAGGAGTATTCCTTCATCTTCTCTAGGTTAAAACTTTCCAAGTTTTTCATCATTATTTTTGATAAAGCATTTACTTCCAAAAACTCTAAAATGCTTCATAGATGGAGAATTACCATACCAGAGTTCATATGGAGTTTTGTCACTATTTACACGAACATGTGCCTTGTTGAGAATGTTTACCGCTGTATGTGCTGCTTCTCCCCAAAATGTGTTAGGTGTTCTAGAATCATCAAGCATAGCTCTAGCCATTTTTTGAATTGTTCTATTCATTCTTTCTGCTACGCCATTTTGTTGCGGAGTTCCAGCTACAGAAAATTGTCTTTTTATGCCATGTTGTTCATAAAATTCAAGGAATTCATTTGAAGTATATTCTCCTCCTCGATCAGATCTAAGACATTTGAGTTTTAGATCTACTTCATTTTCAACCAGAGCCTTGAAGATCTAAAATTTCTCAAATGCTTCATCTTTGTGCTTAAGCAATCCAATCCAACACATTCTAGAGAAATAATCAATAAATAAGATATAGTATTGTTCACCACGAGGTGAATTTTTCCTCATAGGTCCACATATGTCAGTATGAATGAGTTCAAGAGGCCTACTTGATGATCCTTCCTTGGCATTAAATTGCACTCTGGTCTGCTTGCCGAATTGGCAAGATTTGCATATGATACTTTCAGGTAGATTAATATTGGGAAGACCACGAACAACATTAAGTCTGCTTGATTTGTTGATTTGAGAGAAGCTTAGATGCCCTAGCCTTCTATGCCATAGCCAATTTTCTGAATATTGACTCAAGTAACATTGTTCTTTGCAGTTCTTCAATACATACAGGTTGCTTGGAGTTCTTTTTCCTTTTATAATTGTTTTACCTGTATCAAGATCACGAACCACACATTCTTTTGAACTAAAGACAACTTCAATTCCTTGATCACACATTTGACTTACACTTAACAGGTTATGCCTTAATCCATCCACATACATGACATCATTAGCTTTCACCTTTTCTTTTAGAAACACAGACCCTTTTCCCTTAATTACCGCAGGAGTATCATTTCCAAATGTAACCTTCTTTTCCTTTTCTAGAGCACTATATGCAAGAAGTTTGTTTTTGTCACCTATCATGTGTCTTGAGCATCCACTATCAATGTACCATTTATTTTCTTCACCTTCTGCAAATAATGCTATGCCACAATTTTCAACCTGTAATTCCTTCTTTTTCCATACTTTGGATCTTGAAGGAAAATGCTCTTTTGGCTGAACTTTGCTCCTGCATTCAGATTCTTCATGCCCAAAGTTATTGCAATAAGTACATTCAACTTCATTTAGAAGAGGAAAAAAGTTGTTATAGGTATTCTTCTCAAATTCAATCCTTTTCTTTCTTGCTTCTCTAGTCATGATAGTTTTATATGCAACACATTGAACAACTTTATGACCAAAATTGTGACATGAGAAACATTGTCCATTGAAGAAGAAATTTCTGCAATGATGAAATCTTCTACTTGGATTTACCCGTTGATTGGTATTTCTTTGAGAGATATTCCTGTTAGTGTTCTTTGAATTGAGATGATCATGCTTGACATGTAATGATTCTTTATTCCCTTGCTGAGTGGCAGAATTTTGTAAACCAGCTGTAGCTGCTTTTAGATAATTTGGTGCTGAAGCTTGAGAGGATTTTCCGGTATATCGAAGACCTGTTTTTATAAGAGGAGAACGTTGTACCTTGATAATTTCATCTAAGGTTTCAGATCCTTTAGCAAATCTAAGATTCAGAGTCTTTACTTTCTCAGAATCTTTTCTTAGACTTACCACTCCACATTCTAATTTCTCAATGTGTTTCTTTGCTTCTTCAACCTGCTTTTCCAGAGTCTCTATGGCTATTTTCCTTTCTTCTAAGAGTATTTTACTTTCTTTTAAGCGCATTTTGAGTTGATTGTTTTCTTCAAGAAAGTCATTGTCCTCTAGAGCATCCACAAAAGTATCCTTTTCTTCTATAGATTCAAATGCCATGAGAAGTCTAAGATCTTGTTCACATTCTTCCTCACTATCAGATAACCCATCACTGTCTTCATGAGTATAATAACTTTTTCTAGTGTTAAACCGATTCTTATTCCTTCTTGCTACTTCCTTCCCTTTTGCAGGTGTTTCTTTATGAGGACACTTAGTAGCATAATGACCAATTCTTCCACACTCAAAACATTTGAAAGGAAGCTTACCTCTGAATCGTCTTGTGCCAAGTTGGAGTTTCTTTACAAAATTTGCCTCATCTTCTTCTGAGATATATCCTGATCCTTCTGCTTCTTGTACTTCTTTCCCTTTTGTAGAAGCTCTGAAGACAACCTCTTTGACTTCAGATGGTCCTCCTCTTCTCATTTCATATGCGGTTAGTATCCCATGAAGTTGTACCATAGTAAGATTTTGAAGATCCTGTTTTTCTTCAAGAGCAGAAACTTTTGACTCAAATTTTGCTGTTAGCGATCTTAAAATTTTCTCAACCAAAGTAGATTCGGTTATTGTTTCTCCCAAATTTCTCATGCGATTTACAACATCATCAACACGTAAAAAGAAACTGGCAATACTCTCATCACTATGCATCTTTAAATTTTCATATTCAATTCTGAGAGTTTAGATTTTTGCACTTTTTACCTTTGCATCACCTTCATAACTTAGAATGATTTTGTCCCACATTTCCTTCGCTGTATTTAGCTACATGACTTTGACAAATTTAGATTCAGTCAGACTTCCCGTTATAGCATTGACCGCCTTTGCATTTGATTCATAATTCTTCTTTTCAGTCGGATCTGTTGGTATTGTATCTGAATATTTATATCCTTGTTCAACAATGGCCCATACATCTATTCCCATAGACTGAAGATAGGATCTCATCCTTGTTTTCCAGAAGATTAAATTTCTTCCATTAAAGAGCGGAGGCTTGATAGATGTTGTTCCATCTTGATTGCTCATCTTGCTTGATCTTCCTTCTAGCGGCTAAGCTTTTTCAGAAGGACCTGCTCTGATACCAATTGTTGGGAAAGATACTGAGAGGGGGGGTGAATCAGTATCTTGATCTGTTAATCAAATTTTTACTTTTCTTTTCTCAAAACCCATACGCTACTTTAGAGAACAAAACTAGCGTATATACGTGGATATCCTTAAGGAAACTCATGTATGCTCAGATTTATTATTATGCAGATAATTCTTATCTTAGATTATTGCATCATTCATTCATTAGATGTTTAGTAAGCAGTAGACATGTGCAGTAAGAACAGAATAAGTCAACACACACAAGCATCACATATGAACACCAGGATTTTAGGTGGAAACCCAATTCGGGAGAAAACCACCGCTGCCGTCGTCTCAGTCTTCAATATTTATTATAAAGAAAACATCTTACAACAATGTACTGGCGTAGACTCATACTAGCATGCAGGCACCCACCTGCATAAGGCTACAACCTTCTCTCGTTTACCAGCCTCTCCTGGAAGGGAGCTACAACCCCCTACTCTCGTTTACCGGCCTCTCCTAGAAGGGAGCTACTACCCCCTGCTCTCGTTTACCAGCTATCACTGGAAGGGAGCTACTACCCCCTTACTAAAGGCTTCAACCCTCAGCACCTCTGCAGACCACGTTTCGTCAATTTTCAAACTGGATCAAACAACTTCAACACAACCCTTCACTTATCAACGAATATACTTCGCCCAATGCTTCAAACATAACAGCGAAACCACTGTAACCAGAATATCAGAGATAACCCAGACTTCAGAATAGATATGCAGAAACACATTCAACCTTGAGCAATCATTAGTTCAGATACCATACGTGCTTTTATCTAATCATACTCGCGTATACACGCGCTTTTCATGAAACGAACCCGCGTATACATCTGTGCATTTTTCAAAGAAAAACCTAACTTCCCATATGCGCTTTTATTGAACCAGATCTGCGTATACATGCGCTTTTCATGAAATGAACCTGCGTATAGATCTATAAAAGAAAAACTTTGCAGAACAGATCAAATCTATGAACTTACCCATATTTCTTCAATTTCTTCATCAGATTTGTGCCAGGTCTTCATCACTTCTTTAGGGATTCATCATTTCTAGATCTAGAGATCTTGAACCTTCATCATATTCATAGGTGCATCATAGATTTAGATCTATCAATTAAGAACAGAATTCAACCATGCAGATATACTTCAGAGTGAAGTATTTATTAATGCCCAGACACTTGCACACTTTTGCACTATGAATTTCTTCTCCTTATATAGATTTAGCCTTTGTCAATAACATGAGCCAAAACCACACAACTTCTAATGGTATTCCTGGAAGGGATCAAATAGATATTCAAGCGCTCAATACAATGGGTCAATACCATGGTAAGAACCCCTGGTTTTATAAATTTAGAGCGCAATTAGGCATACGCGACTTGGAACGTACTTTTCCGCGTACATATGCTACTTCGCCTTAAAAAACCCGCGTATGCATAGTGACATACCTTATTTATCATTTCTTTGGCACTTCCTGAAATTCCTTTCTTCTGTTACTCCTGAGTTGATCTGTAGATACATCATCTTTACATATTTAACACATAGGTTGCTTATAGGCAACTCATCAAGTAGGTTTCCATCAAGGATAACTTCACCAAGTAGGTTGTCATCCAAAGACAACTCATCAAGCCAGTTTCCATCAAGAACAACTTCATCAGTCAGGTTGTCATCAAGGACAACACATTGCACCATATAGCCAACAACCTCATTTCATCAAGTAGCCATCAACTTTATCAAGTAGGTTGCCATCAAGGACAACACTCTTCATCATATTGCCAACAGACCTCCTAAGTTAGGAGCCTCTTCTCCTACTTTCTATACATCATAAACTATTGTTATTCAGTTTCTGTTCATGAAGGTAGTACTATAATAAAGGACAACCAGGATCTCCTAAGTTAGGAGCCTCTTCCTTCACTTGCTACATATTGAATCATAAACTTCTTAGTTAGATTTTATATTCGTTATAAGCATTTCCATAAATCTTAGAATTTAGAATATATTTGTAAAATGCATTTCTTTCAACTTCTACACATTGTCTTCTAGGATTGACTTCATCTGAAATCCATATATTTTGGACATGCTTCCAAGTCTACAAACCCGGATTGAAAAGTGAAATATATGTGTTAGTTTACTTAGTAAATTGACCCAACAATGTGATTTTGGCGTTGTCTCTCTCTTCTTCAAGTTTGATAATTTGTGATTGCCTTAATTGTAAAGAAGAAGAAGGAGTTTCTTCAATAAATTGAACTAGGGCTAAAGAGGGAATAACTATATTTGTAGGAAGAACATCTTCTTTCCCATAGACCAGATTAAATGGAGAAGTACCTATTTTGGCTTATGTGTTATCTGATCTATCCATAGAGAAAATGTTAAAGATTTTTGCCAGTTTCTTTAACTTTGATCAATAATTCGTTTAATGATCCTAATGAGGTTTTTATTAGTTGATTCTGCTAAACCGTTTCCTTGGGGATAATAGTTAGCGGAATACTTAAGTTTGAAACCTCTTTTGAGAGAAAATTCTATCATAACATTGCCTGTGAAATAAGATGCATTGTCAAACATTAGGGCAGTTGGTAAACCAAATCTAGTAATGATAAATTGATCAATAAATTCAATAATTTTCTCAGAATTTGTTACCTTTATTGGAATTGCTTCCACCCATTTATTAAAGTAATCAGTTGTTGTAAGGATGTATCTATGTTTCTTTGAAGAGTGAGGAGCGATCTCACCTATTATGTGTAGTCCCCATTGCTCAAATGGTTGTTCGATATTGACTGGTTGTAATGGAAATTCATGTTCCTTTGTCTTCTAGCAACAGTTTGACGGGTTTTGCACTTCCTTACGTATTCGTGTGCATCTTTAAACAAATTTGGCCACTAATAGCCAGCATGCGATATTTTACGTGCCGTTGTGTCTCCTCCAAAATGTCTACCAGCTAGTCAATCATGGAGTTCCTGCAAAACCTTTTCTACCTCAGTTTTTTCAAGGCACCTTAGCAAAATAGAGTCATGATTTTTGCTGAATAAAGCATCATTGAAAATTTGGTATTTCTTTGCTTTCAATCTCAAAGCTCTTTTTCTTTTCTAACTGAGCTGCATATGGGCATATCCATTTTTTAAATAAAAAACGAGATCAACATTTTGAGATTCAATATCGTTGAGCCTTACCTGAGATATTTTAATATCATCACCTGAATTTTCTTTTGTTGGTATGTTGGATGATCCAGTTAACATTATGTAAAAGCCTTGACCTCTAACAATTTTAGCTGGTCTAATTTCAACATCATATTCTTGCAGTGCAGTTACACAGTTGGCCCTCTTTTCTCCTACTTCTCTTTGCATTAGTAATTTCCTTACTGCTAAAAATGGAACTATGATTTTGGTATGAGTTTTAAGGAGAAATGGCCTGAAATGCTTTATTGAATTGAAGACAACAAATGCATGTTTTACCACAGTGGAGTAATTTAATTCGGCACCTTGTAGATTTGAACTAAAGAATGAGATGGGTGCTTCTATCCGTTGATCATTGAGTTGTGTCAAAACAACAACATATGATGTTTCTGATGCAAATGTGTATAAAACAAAATGATTGGAAAAATTGGGGGTTGTTAGGGATGGAGCATTAATAATAGCTTGTTTGATTATATCAAATTCTTCTCTTTCATTGTGACCCCATTTGAAAACCAAAATTTTCTTAATCATAGTCTGTAAAGGTAAAACTATTTGTGAAAAGTCAAGGACAAATCTATTTACAAAATTTATTTGACCAAGGAAAGACTGCATTGATTTCTTATTATGGGGTAAAGGGATTTTCTCAATTTCCTTAACACTTCCCAGATCAATATAAATACCCTTCTTTGATATGCCAAATCCTAAAAGCTTACCTTCGCTTAAGGCAAAATAACATTTTTTTGGATTGAGCGAGATCCCGTATTTGATACATCATTCAAAGATCTGCTTGAGGTCGTTTAAATGTCTATTTCTCTTCTTGGAATAGACAATGATATCATCCAGGTAAATAACGACTGATTTGTTAATGAGTCCTTTAAAGGCTATATCCATAGCTCTTTGAAATGTGGCACATGCATTAATCAAACCGAAAGGCATTTTTTGATAAGCATATGTTCCCCATTGAGTTCTGAATGTGGTTTTCAATCTATCATCAAGATGAACTAGGATTTGGTTATATCCCGAAAATCCATCAAGAAAAGACATGAGCTCAGAACCAACTACTGACTGAAGTACTTGGTCTATGGTTGGCGATGGAAATTTTCCTTTCTAACACGCCTTATTCAAATTTCTAAAATATATGCATATATGAATGTCACCATTCTTTTTCCTAACAGGCACTAAATTGGATACCCATTTTGAATGCCTAACAGGAAATATGATTTTGGCCTTAAGGAGTTTATTCAGCTCTGATTTGATTTGATTCTCGAGGTTTGGATGAATTTTCCTTAGTTTCTGTTGCACTTGTTTATCATTAGAAATCATAGGTATGGTGTGTTGTATAACAGAGGTATCATAAGTTTTGAGATCAAAATAATTTCAAGCAATGATACTTTGTATTTCTTTAACAATCGAATGAACGATAATCTTTCATCATAGGATCGACCGAGACCTAGTTTGATATTCTGAGGCTTGTCATCAGTTCGAAGGTTCACTAATTCCAATTTCAGAGTCGAACTTTGGATTTTGGCATTAGTTACCTTTTTAAATATGTCTTTAAGATCATAAAGATCTTCTAATTTGACTACAACTTTGGGTATTGGATTTTCATCAACGTTCTGCTTTAACTGAATGTCATACTCATTTTCATCTATGATTTGGTCATCATATGACCCTTCTGATGTTAGAAAATCTACAATATCGTAATCATCGTTGAAGACTCGCTAACTAGTGACATTGTTAGGAATAGATGGCCTAAAAATTAGTTCAATGGAAAATCTACCAGGACTAAAATTCTCAGATGGTATGAGTTTTGATGCAACATTAGCTAACACATCAGCACTAGAATTTTGCAGTATAGGTACAGGAGAAATATTAAATTCCAAAAAATGAGATTTAAAATCTTGGAATAATGATTGATAATGTTTAAGATGTCCAGAAGGGCAATGAATAGTATTTATTACTTGTCTACTGATAATTTTTGAGTCTCCAAAAACCTGAAGATATTTGATGTTGAGGTCAATTGCTTTGTATAATCATTGAACCAATGCCTCATATTCTGCGGTATTATTTGTATGCTCAAATTCTAACCTACAAGCTAACATGGTCTTTTCTCCTTCTGGACTGATCAAAATGCAACCAACTCTTGCACCATCGTTAGATTTGGAACCATCAAAGTAAAAAGTCCAAAATAAAGTTTTAACTACTGGTTTATTTTCAAAATTTTTGCACTTGGAAGCATCTGTTTGTGGCAAATTTTCAATCTGTGAGATGACACCATTATCCAGAAAATGGAGACTTTTGTGCATTAAAGTTCCCTAAAAATGATTCAACTGAATAATTCCCAATAATGTTGTTATTGAATGCTATTGGCTCGTTACTCAACTTCAAGTTCAGTCAATGTATGTTTCAAGTGTTTCTCTCGATCAAATCAAATTTGATTTGGCTTCCCATTGTAAGGAATCCACATGTGAGACCAGTATGTAGCAAAATATCCATGGAGTTTCTCCGACCAGTCTCTACTTAGAATTAGACCGGAAAATTCAGGAATATCAACGACCAATATATCTATTATTTGGCAGACTTTGGGATTTGATGAAAGTCTAATGCTGACTGAATTTATTTCCCCTAAGACCTCTACTTTAGTTCTGCCAAGCTGTACTATGTGCATGAAAGACTTTTGAGGAGTGATGTTTAACTTAGCACAGACTGTTGTTGTTGCAAGAAAATCTACCCTAAGGTCTGGGTTGAGGGACATAATAGAGAGGAAGGCATACAATGAAAAGAAGCATTCAAATTACAAGTCCTAATGCGTAAACTAGAAAAATAGGAATAGGTGACCTTACCTGTATGTCCTAAGTTTGAGGTTGATCCCGCAGGGTGCAAACCCTCTGCTACTCTTCGTGCTTCAAAACATGCAACCCACTCAAGATAAAGCACAAAGACTATTTGTACAATATATATCCTAAATGTCAGCATGTTAGAGCATATAAACTCATAAAATATTCATGAAATAACGATTACAAGATCATTAACATGTATATGAAACATATAAAGACATGACATCATGAACGAGACAAAGCTTCTTTTATCGATGTATGTAAAAATAAAGTGGAGATATCACCTAAAATCAGCCACAACTCCAATCGAAACCATCCTCCGGACCTGTCCAGCCCAAGCCTCAACAATCTTCTTCCATAAGAGATGCACAAAGGATGTCACATAAGGAGGGTGAACATCACAAGGAAACAAGGGTTTCCTAAACCTGGGAAGTGCAAGAGGCACATGGATAATCAGACTTGATCTAAACTATAATAGACTATAGTATCAATAGCATTCTCTCTCCTCCCTTAGGCCATCCCAATGAGGTGTATTTCTACTTCCTCAAATCAGTTTTTTAGTTGGGAAACAATTTAGCCATGGGCTGGTGTAGGTGGTTCTTAGGTAAAACCCGTAAACCTCTCCCAATTAATAAGGAGTTTATTATATTTTAATATTTTAAATTGTATATGCAGGTCAGATATGAGTGGACTTGCGTCTACACAAGTAAAAGTTTGGGCAGAGTCACGTATGGAATTCAAAATAATGTTTTTTAAGAAGTTGACCAAGTTTGAAAGGAAAAGGATGCCCAAGGCCAATGCATAAGTCATCAAGTATATAAAGGTGATAAATGATGCTATAACAGATGCCCCCTAATGTATGAGGTCAGAATGGGTACATGATTTCCAAAATGTATTATGTGCATAAGAAAGAATCTTGTCAGGACTCGAGAGGAATTCACCAGAATTCAGCCTGTCAAAAACCAATGAAATAAATCAGAAAGAAAGCTCATGCCTGAGGCGGGCATACCCATGCTAAGTGAAATAAAATCATGTCCACATATCAAGTATGGAGCGGATCCAATATGTATACAAGTATAGCAAGAACTGTAAAGTACATAGTGAATCATCTGATCACTGCCCGGAAAGTAAATATCAAAATCATGTCCAAATATCACATATAGAAGATTGATCAATGATGCTGCAAATATATATGATCACTGAAGTCACAATTAAATCTCCAAGTACCAAATCATAAGTGGTGAAAAAAAGGGTACTACACGCAACTCGGGTGCCAACATATAGAATGCTGCTATGATGAACTGCAACATATAAGGGTGGATGGTGTCACTGGTAGAAAACTAAAAGAGTTTTCAAAGTGAACCAAAACATGCTGATGCAAACCCGAGGTCTTCACCAATCACTATGGTACAATTCTACACAATGGGAATAAATGAGCCGAAGTCGACTGTTGTGGTGGATTTGACACACGGGTGTACGAAATCACACACATTTAGAGAATGTGGTCTTTTCTCTAAACCATAAGTAACAGGCAATATCTGGGGGGAGCTCAGAAGTATAGAACTTAAATGAAGTAATACACTAAAGTATGCTCTGTTAAAAATCTAAAACTAAAAACACAAAAATAAGCTATATAGAGAGTTCCAAACAGTAACAAGGTAAACAACGGCTCGATGGCCTTCTTCTTATTGAATGCTTGGAATGAAAACAAAAATCTTACCCACTTGACAAAGGGCCTAGTCAAAGGCTCTAGGACCCGATGCAAGGATTTTTGTCCTTCAAGTTCTGCCTTCTAACACAGTCTAACTCTCTCTCTTTGCTGCAATGGGCTAATATTGTTGGATGGCCAACAATCGAGTCCTCTTCTTCAGCTCCTGCTCCTTGGTTCACACAAGACACTGGTGTTGCTTGGGAAACTTTGGCCAACATAACTTTGTGATCACACATTGTTCATCTCTTTGAGGGTTTATATAGGTGAGATTTCAAAGCTCCTTCCCTCCCTTGGTACATGGTGGATGGTGACCCAAGGGAGGGGCAATATTCCATTGTGGGCTGAAATATGCTTTTGTGTGCTCACACAAGGCTTAAGGAGGCGCTGGTGCCGTCCTTAGGAGGCTTTCACATAAGGAGAAATTGTCCTTTGCTTGCTTGTGGTCCTGGAAAATGACTTTTTTCCACTTGCAGGAATGCGTGCTTATTAGGCTCCAATGTGCGTAGAAGGCACTCTTTTCGAAGGAAAAAGCGCACATTCGAGCATTTATGACTAGTTCAATATTGAATTGCTCAAAACCTTAGAGATTCTTGATTCCATAATGTATCCATGTCTTGTAAATCCTTAGGCTCGACATTAATTGATGCCGTTTTCTACTGTACGATTTTCCAGTGTTAACATCGACAATGTGAGAAATTGTTTGATTACCGGCCATTGATGTATACCATTAACAAACACGAGAAAAATCACCGATAATGATGATGAGAGTCAAGGTACGCAGTACAATCTAACAAGTGCAAATGAACGATTTGAAGTTGAACACTTGAGAGAATCTACCAATTAGGAGACATTGATGTATTCTCACAGTCGATAGCGAGGGAATCTGCAACTAATGACTACAAACCCTAAGGTACTGACAAAAGGACTCTAGACCTTATTCCTAGAGAAATGAGTCAGAGTCAATGGGAAAATATCTGCTGGAATGAAGGAATTAAGGCATCCCACATCAGTCTAGCGCGAGTGTAACCTGCAAGCCAAAATTGGGAAGGAATCAGATGAAGAAAAGTAAATTAGCCAACCCGAAGCACATTTCCGACATGCACAAAATGTAGCTAGCACATGACATAAACCCTCTGAACTAACCAATAATATAAGCTGACAAAGAGGAAAGGAATCCACCGATAAGGTCAAATGGAAACCAAGGCACTGCATGAATCCCAAGTGTGATAATGAAAGTTGAATTTGAACACAAGGGAAACCGCTAAGTCAAAGACCCATGGTGTCGATCAAATGCTGAGAACAAGGTCACCTATCAATGATGTAAATAGGGCCAGGGTGCGGCTCTAGGCTTCATCGTCGCAGCTTGTCGAAGTCAATAAGAGACAAACCCACCGACAAGAAGTCAATGGAGACCTTCTCAAACCAGCATGAGAAAAGGACCAAATAGATGATGTGATAGAACAAGACTCCGATAGACCAGGGATGGACGACTAAAAAATGAGTCAAGAGACACCGCAGAAAGGCCGACTCAGGTTTACTTCCCTTGAACAAAAGAACGACTCATTTTTACTATGGCAACATATTATAACTTTGTATAAGTTTGTCATGCAGGAGGCATGAACAAACCCTCCATATGATTAGAAGAGATAACTAACTGGGGGAGTACTGACTCGATAACAAGGTTATGGCTTTTCCTAAGTCAAACTAAACCCATCCCAAAATGGAGAAAAGACTTATATTTTTGTTTGTTTGTTCAAGGGTGACACAAATGACTCTTTAGCTGCCATTAGATGTGGAAGTAATGTCCCGATCCCGCTCTTTTTGGGATATATATATATATATATATATATATATATATATATATTTTTTTTTTTCATATTTGAAAGCCTGAAAAGGAATAAAAGAATACCTATATTACAATGGATAGAATGAGTGTCGATAAAAAAATGCACTAGTTCCTGGGATAGGAACAATCCTATGCTCAATGCAAGGTGGCGAAACTAGTAAGTGACACTCAGAGGACTGTTCCATCCATGGGAAAAGGTGTCGAGTCGCAAAAGCTAAGTGATTGCATGGCTGACTTTGTAGAAAGACAGGGTCAAAAGATGGCTTATACACGAGTCCAAGTAAAACCGGCTTAAGGCCAAGATATGCAAATGGTCAAAATGCAATGCAACAAAACAACTAAACAACAAAATGGGAGCCTCTAGGGTATAAAGTCAGAAAAACAATGTAATATGGTGGTTTGCTCGCGATGCATTCCAGTCTAGGATATTGTTAGTTATGCGATCAGTTGTTTGGTTTTGATTCCTTGGTACATGTGAGAATGTAATATAATCAAATTGTATGCTTAATCCTCTGGCACACAAATATTTTCTAAATAGGTTTGCATCCCTGGTTTCAAATGTTTGGTTTAACTGCGAGTCTACTAACTAGGAATCAAGGTAAACATGCATATGGCAGACTCCCTAGTGGAGGGCCTCGCACATAAGTCCAATAACGACATCATATTCTACCTGATTGTTGGTTGTAGAACCGATGCACACGCTGTTTGAACATAGTGGCGATCAGTTAGGGTAGTAGATGACCTAGGCGGCTGCAGCTAAGTTTTGAGACCATCGCAATGCTAAAATAGCAAATCTGAAATAGGGTTCGAGTTGGTGATCCATGGTGATATTTTGAGCCCGTTTTGGGTCAAAAATATTTTGGTATTTGGGATTTTTGTGTACTCTATCTCTAGGGGATAAGGGCTTCTGGGGCCCTTATGGGTAGAATTTCTTGAGGTAGAGGCCGTTGATGGGGTTAGCTAGGTAGGTCTTGTCCGGTTCCGTCAAGATGTATGCCCCCCTGCCGGAGGCAGTGTTTGATGATATAGGGCCCTTTCCATAAGGTTTCGAACTTCCCTAGCCCTAAGGCTTATTTTGCGACGTCATAGCGAAGGACTAGCTCTCCTTCAGTAAATGAGCGAGGTTGATGTGGCAGTCGAATGATGCTTTTACCCTTTTCTTATGGGTCTCATTATGTTGCAGTGATTGGTGCCTGTTTTTGTCAACTAAATCTAGTTTTACTAGGCATTTTTTTAGAGGCTGGGTGTCATCAAGGAGTTCGATGGCTGTATGTAAGTTTGGAATCTTGCGGAAATCGATGCAAGGGCGTAGGGTGCCTTGGTTTTTTGTGACAGGAATAAGGCCGAATTCCTATGACGGGGAGGTTGTTGGAATCCTGTTTTGGGCGTGTGATGACACAAGTCGTATGTGATGAGTTGTGTCGCTGGCATGCGGCGGGGGAAGGATCTCCGCAATGGAGTCCTGAGTTAGCCGATAGTTGGCCTTCCCGCTAGGATAGTCAATTCATGGTAGATGGAAGTTGATTTTATCATAGATATGTTTGAACGTTTGTAGCAACGGATATCCCTCTGGCGCATGATTATGAATGGTGCAAATGGTGCAAGGTATCACAGTGCTGACAGAGTAGATAGTGTGAGAATCTACACTACTCGATGTTCCTGATGTGGATGCTTGGAAAGGGTTTGTTGCGGACCAAGTCATCTTCTGTTTCCATTTTTGCATCGTGGGTTGGAATTTTCCCCCCTTTTTGGTGGGTGGCTGACTTAATGCTGCTCTAGCTGCTCTCAGCTTAGGGATATGCGTGCACTTAAATTTATGATGAAAGTGTGAGCAAATTCGGCAGTAAGTGCGTGTGATATTTTCCTGATTAGAGAGAAGCTTTTGAGGGAGAGACGCGATTATGCAGAGACTATTTGTAATGGGTTTGAGTTCTCTGCATTGTTTGATTCGATGGTCGTTTAGATCACATAGGCCGCATGTTATCCTCGGCTTGGCCGGAGGCTTACGTGATTGGTGTATGGTCGTAGCAGGATTATAACACCATCGTGGTGGTGGGGATGTCGTTGCGTTGACGATGTATTTTTTATGCCATTCTTGGAGGTCGCTCATCCTTTTTTCTACAACATTAATCATGTCGATAGTGGGACGAAGTTGTGAGACATAGGTACAATGTCGGTCATAATGATCACCTTGACATATCAGGAAAAATGTCCGTGATATGGGTCTCCCATCGTGCGTGGTCTGAGGCCAAGCGGGGTACCATCGTCGTAATGCTGCCAAGTCAGGGCAGTGGACTACTATACGGTCCGTCTGCTTGCATAATGTGTATGCGAGTGACCTTCGTGAAGTGCCTGTGGTGGTAACTATGGGTTCCCTACTAGGCCGTTCTTCGGCTGACAAGAACATGATCAACCCGCTCATCTCCTCTGCTTGGGTCATGGAGCTGCCGGTAGATTCGACATCCATATTGTCTTCTTGGGAGAGTTGAACTATGGCTGAGCGGAGACTAGCAAGGGCTAGTCAGAAATGAGGTATGTAGTGAAAATCCTCCAATAAGTGATTGTAGGCGCATAACGGGCATGTGAATTGTGCTGCCCGTAGCCCCATGTAGTAGACCCTTTCAATTGGATGCCATCTATGGATGAGTTCCAATGCGACACACTCTTCGAGGTAGTGGCCACATTCATCACATAGCGTGCAACGTATAATGGGCATTACTGGGGGGCGCTCTACATATCGGTGCTCTTCTTGTAAGTATAATATGGAGCGCGGCTTGTCATTAATAGAATGGGTGGAGGGATCCTCTTGATAGGATCGCTCAATCGCATGCAAGGCGTCCCAATACCATGGTATCTCTAGACAATGGTGGGTATAGTGCCCATAGGTGTCATAGAGGGTGCATGCATGATTGGTACACATCGGTTTGCCTATACTTTTGGTGGCAAGTTCCTTTTTATGGGAATGTCATCTTGAGGTGCCCGCCTCGCAGCTGAGGAGTGATTTTAATTCATCCTACTTCGGGCATATGTGAGTAGGGTGTCCTGTGACATCAAATATAGCGCAGGCTGATGACTCCCGCTGTATGGTGGGGTCACCACTTTTTTTCCTTTCTTGGCAATTTTCTTTATCGTGCTCGCCGGCTTCGTAGTGGGAATTTCCCCATGCAGGGGTGGTTTCGACTGGTACTTGGGTTGGTTGGGGCTCCTCGGGACCGGGGGGCTGTAACCCAAACGCAGTAACGTTGGTAGCTGGCGTTGCTAGAGGGGGAACAAGATACCATACTGGGAATGTGAATGATATGTTGGGTAGTACCAGTGTTTCCAAGAACTGCTGGGAGGTGAAGCCAAGAGGTGGGTATAGGAAAGGAGTTTGGGAGGCAGCATAGACTAGGGAGGCTGCAATAGCTGATGCCTCGGTGTCGTTATTGCTTGAGTCTGTATCCTGACTAACCTCGGTGCTTGATGTGGACATCATGCATACCGAGGCCGCTGTGGCATCGGGTGATACCTCAGGGATAATAGGAGTATTTCCTAGAAATGATCCTAGGACGGACGACAGTTTGAATTGGCCAGGGCCATATTCTTGGTACCGTGAAAGACCGTCAGTGGCTGTGACTACATAAGGTAGAACCATATCTGTACTATTCAAAGGATGCTTTTCGGTGTGCGTCAGCTGGTCTACTGTAATGATTCGATCCTTATGGGGGAACATCATGATGCAAAAAACGGAGGATGCTATGGAAGACATGGCATACATGTAACTCCACCCAAGGAGTATATTGTAATCCAAGTGAAGTCAAAGACTTCGATGTCTATGTGGACCGTTTTTCCGGCTAAGCAGACCAGTACATTTTGGAAGAGACCGATGGGGGTCGAAGGCCGACTGTCGTATGCCCTGAGTGTGATGACGGAAGGTTTGAGTTCTGGGGATCCTAACTTCTGCCATATATTATTTGACATGATGCATGTGGATGCACCCTCATCAATGACACATCGGTGAATAGTGATATTCTGTACTGATACTGGTATCTGGAAGGCGACCATGGAGGGAAGCCTAGGGGTGGCTTTGTCTAAATCAAAAGCCATCATGTGCGTGTCGGCAGGATCAACGGTGCCTAAGGCAGAAAGTAGGGCTTTCCACTGTTTCGGGCACAACTGCAGTACCTCCAAAGCGGACATAGAAGTAGGTGACTAGGCTAAATCGTCAACGATGCTATAATTGTGAGCTGCTTTAGAGTAGTTACCTGCTCACCTATTAGTCCCTTTAACCATTTTTGGCAATGATTCCAAAGGAATCTTCGGAATGGTCAAAGGTTCAGTCGGCGCACTCGTACTATCCCTTAACGTACTGGTGTTTGGTGGGGTGTCGTAGTTGTGATTCCGAGTTTGGAAAAAAATTTCTTCCCCAGCCATGTAAATTTCATGGTTGTTTTTCTCGGAATCATTGGGGTTTTTCTTCTGAGTGCTGACCGTTACTTGATGGGGGAAGGGTTCTTGCATAACTGTAGTTGTCTAGGAAGATCCTCCTTGTCCTCGGTTACTCTGAAGCTTTTTAAGCTCAGGGAGTTTAGGACAGTGGTGAGTATAGTGCCCATACTCACCACATATTGAACAAGAATGGTTTGTTCGTAGAGGTGGCCTTTTGCCTTGCTTTTAAGCATTGCTTGGCTCCTAGTTCTGGTTTCGGTTGAAGTTATCTCTAGGCCGGGATCACGGTGGGCACTGTGGGTTGCTGCCCCCCTGTCGAGGGTTCCCTTTGGGTTTGTTTTTTACCTTTCATTTTACCACACTAGGAGGGTAATTCTCCTGATCATACTAGTGTGGTTGATTTTGCGATGGCTGCACAAAGTTTACCTGTGCATTGTTTTGCGTTGGTGGGTTATGTGCTTGGGACTGAGCATACTGCTGTCCCATATTTGCACCTAGCCGTTGTGGGGGAGTTCTTCCGTCAGTTTTTCTTTCTGCGTACTAGGTCCCCCCGGCTGGAGGGTAAGGTCCTCCTTGGTGATATGCTAGCACCCTATTAGTCAAATTTTGCTGTTGCATATGATGACTTTGAAATCCGGGTTGAGACATGTCCTGGGTAGACCCATGTGTGTAACCGAGATTCTGACTTCTGCTGCCTAGGTACCCTTGGGTCATCGACCCAATAAGTCCGTCTGCAGAGTTCGACGCGCTTGGAAATTCTTGATAAGATTGCAGGCGCGGGGCGTTAGGTAGGATATTGTATATGTATCCTGATTGCGTATAAATCAATTCAAGCTGTTGGGCTTTACTGATTGCGTCCTCTTCGGATGTGGGGTTACGTTGTGCCGCATCCTTTGAAATTTCTACCGTCAGAGTTTTCAAGAATAAATCTAAAAGGACTCGGTCGTCAAGTTGAGCTTTGCATAAGCTACGACGCTATCTCCACTCGTGGAGATGTTCAGAAATGTGGGTAGAGGGAGATTGTTTGAAATGAGTCAGTAATTCCATTCCTGAATCATGATGAATGGGTAACTGAAAGTAAGTGAGGAATGCAGTAGCGAGGGCGCTAAAGGTTCTATGTGAAGCAGGGGGTTGCTCGACGTACCATTTCGCGGCCACTCCCGTGTGAATGCGTTGAAACAACCTCAATCGAATAATATCGTCAATGATGCTATTCGATGAACACCACCGGTGAAAGATCATTATATGATTCCCTAGGTCTTCCACTTGCTTGCCCTCAAACTTTGGTATGTCTGAAGGGAGCTTCGTGGGCATGGGAGGCCAATTGGGGTCGTGTGCGATGGGGTAATTGGTGAGCTTGGTTAAATCTGGTAGATTTAACGTCACTAAGAAGGGTGACTGAGAGGTTGACGCCATGGCAACGTGTGAAGACACGAAGTTCTGGTTAGAACGGGGGTTAGTCTGTGATGTACCCAGTTGTGAATTCAACTGGCTTCCCATATGGGATGCACTCTTCTGCCCCCTAGGGGATGAGGGGGGAGTGATGTGTGGTGTGGTGTTGGGAGACCGCTAGGGTTCCCAACTAAGGTTGCTCCAAGAAAGGAGGAACCAACCACTGAGGCAACGTTCTGTCTTTGATGCCTAGCTGATGAAAGACCTGGAACCCCTCCCTTTAATGGGGGGAGGTCCAAAAGATGCCTGGACCGACGAGGTTCCATTGGAACCGTTTGAGGGTCCTCCAGGTTAGGTTTTGGAAATTTTTTTTGAGGGGATTGAGTCTATGATCACGACAAATTTATGGCCACATACATAAAACAAAGCAAAAAAAAAAAAAAAATAGATTTTTCCTTTAATTTAATCTATGTGATCAATCAAGAAAAAAATGGTTTTGTTTGTTTGTACGTGATACTCAAAAATCCTTGAAGACCTAATAGCGTCCTCACACTCTCAAAAGTAACTGGGCCTTGAGAGGATTTCTTGCGAGTGCTGGCACAATGTCCGTAAAGAACTGGAGATGGGCTCAGTCAGCCGAAGAGAATCAACCAAGGTAAGGGTAGAGGGTCTGGTGGTTGCCTGCATCGTCACCTATAGAGTAAAGGATGCCCTAGTTTTGGCCACTAAGAACCACCGTCCCACTTGAGCATTCAAGTCTTGGGTTTCTTGGTAGTCAGCTAACAGTACCAAGTATCAGACGGGTCAGATAGCCCCAACTGATACCGCACACACTACGCCTAAGCCTAACCCCCTATGAATCGGGTCTCTGCTGCGCTCGGGTTTTATTTTTCGTGGGCTGATAGGTGGATTTTAATCTCCCTAAAAATGCAACTTCTATGTTTCAAATGTGAAGCGTGATCAAGGCGGCTTATTGGATTCCTACCCCCTTGATCCTAACTGAAGCTATAATTTCTCTTGTGGCCCCTGTGGGGAGAATTTAGTGCGTTGGTTTAAGTTATTTTTAGGTGGATTTCTTTTCTTAGTGGGTGAATGTGTGTGAGCGTATGGTGAACAATCTCATGATTTGAACATATGGATATCGGTGATCCTTTACAAAAGTCCCCTAGTTAAACTATGTGATGTTGTTCCTTGCTCGAATAAAAAACATGTGCGGATAATGGGCCGCTTCCAAAACCTCCTAATTAGTCTATGTGAGTGACTAAAGGGAGATGGAGAATCAAAAATATAGAGTTTTCACATGCTTGTCTAGGGTCACCCAATGGCGCAAAGACAATAGGGATTACTTGCTCTAACTTGCGATTCAATCCTAGTCCCGCAATTTCCTAAATGCAAAAATTGAAATCTAAACTAAACAATTTCTACACTAGCTTATGCATGTGTGGTCATGAGCCACTTACTTGGACTAGTTAAACTAAGTGTGCATACCATAATTTGCAAAAAACATAAATTGTTCAGAAAGCAATGGCTAACTCGCCCCCTACTTAAACTATGTGAACACTTTTTTGCAAAAACCAACTTAAATGAAGCTGTGGGGTATCAACGCAGGTGTTGGTAGATACATTAGGGGCTGCCCAACAGACTTACAAGCAGAAAAAATACAGTGGATAGGGAGAAAAATTCTCTCTGCAAATTGCGTGCAAAAACCTCTGACATGTGTGCTTTCTTGCGCGTAGGTCACCTCTAAATGCGCACACTGCGCTTCTGTGTGAAAAAACAACGCACAAAATTCCTGCAAGTAAAAAAAATTAGGAGCTGCCTTCTTCAGCCTGTCACCTCAGTGAGTCTAGGGATTGCAAGATGGGTTAGAGTACTGTGAACTCCACTCCAGCATAGACTAAGGGTCTCTTGCAAAAAATGGCACAACCACATAAACTTGAAACACGTCAGTGGAGTCGCCAATCCTGTTGTGGTGGATTTGACACACGGGTGTACGAAATCGCACGTGTTTAGAGAATGTGGTCTTTTCTCTAAACCATAAGTAACAGGCAGTATCTGGGGGGAGCTCAAAAGTATAGAACTTAAATGAAGTAATACACTAAAGTATGCTCTGTTAAAAATCTAAAGCTAAAAACACAAAAAGAAGCTATATAGAGAGTTCCAAACAGTAACAAGGTAAACAACGGCGCGATGGCCTTCTTCTTATTGAATGCTTGAAATGAAAACAAAAATCTTACCCACTTGCCAAAGGGCCTAGGCAGAGGCTCTAGGACCCGATGCAAGGATGTTTGTCCTTCAAGTTCTACCTTTTTATGCAATCTGACTCTCTCTCTTTGCTGCAATGGGCTAAGATTGTTGGGTGGCCAATAATCGAGTCCTCTTCTTTAGCTCCTACTCCTTGTTTCAAACAAGACACTGGTGTTGCTTGGGAAAATTTGGCCAGCATAACTTTGTGATCACACATTGTTCATCTCTTTGAGGGTTTATATAGGTGAGCTTTCAAACCTCCTTCCCTCCCTTGGTACATGGTGGATGGTGACCCAAGGGAGGGGTAATATTCCATTGTGGGTTGAAATATGCTTTTGTGTGCTCACACAAGGCCTAAGGAGGCATTGGTGCTGTCCTTAGGCGGCTTTCACATAAGGAAAAACTGTCCTTTGCTTGCTTGTGGTCCCAGAAAGTGACTTTTTTCCACTTCCAGGAATGCGCGCTTATCAGGCTCCAGTGCGTGCAGAAGGTGCTCTTTTCAAAGGAAAAAGCGCTCATTCGAGCATTTATGACTAGTTCAATCTTGAATTTCTCAAAACCTTAGAGATTCTTGATTCCATAATGTATCCCTATCCTGTAAATCCTTAGGCTCGACATTAATTGATGTCGTTTTATACTGTACAATTTTCCAGTGTTAACATCGACCATGTGAGAAATTGTTTGATTACCGGCCATTGATGTATACCATTAAAAAACACGAGACAACTCACCGATAATGATGATGAGAGTCAAGGTATGTAGTACAATCTAACAAGTGCGAATGAATGAGTTGAAGTTGAACACTTGAGAGAATCTATCAATCAAGAGACATTGATGTATTCTCATAGTCGATAGCGAAGGAATCTGCAACTAATGACTACAAACCCTAAGGTACTGACAAAAGGCCTCTAGACCTTATTCCCAGAGAAATGAGTCAGAGTCGATGGGAAAATATCTGCTGGAATGAAGGAATTAAGGCATCCCACATCAGTCTAGCACGAGTGTAACCCGCAAGCCAAAATTGGGAAGGAATCAGATGAAGAAAAGTGAAGTAACCAACCCGAAGCACATTTCCGACATGCACAAAATGTAGCTAGCGCATGACAGAAACCCTCTGAACCAACCAATAATATAAGCTGACAAAGAGGAAAGGAATCCACCGATAAGGTCAAATGGAAACCAAGGCACTGCACGAATCCTAAGTGTGATAATGAAAGTTGAATTTGAACACAAGGGAAACCACTAAGTCAAAGACCCATGGTGTTGATAAAATGCTAAGAACAAGGTCACCTATCAATGATGTAAATAAAGCTAGGGTGCGGCTCTAGGTTGACTCTCAGAGCAACTTGTCGAAGTCAATAAGAGACAAACCCACCGACAAGAAGTCAATGGAGACCTTCTCAAACCAGCACGAGAAAAGGACCAAATAGATGATGTAATAGAAGAAGACTCCGATAGACTGGGGATGGACGACTGAAAAATGAGTCAAGAGACATCGCAAAAAGGCCGACTCAGGTTTACTTCCCTTGAAAAAAATCACGACTCATTTTTACTATGGCAACATATGATAACTTTGAATAAGTTTGTCATGCAGGAGGCACGGACAAACCCTCCATATGATTAGAAGAGATAACTAACTGGGGGAGTACTGACTCGATAAAAAGTTTATGGATTTTCCTAAGTCAAATTAAACCCATCCCAAAATGGAGAAAATACTTATATTTTTGTTTGTTTGTTCAAGGGTGACACAACTGACTCTTTAGCTGCCATTAGATGTGGAAGTAATGTCCCGATCCCGCTCTTTCTTCTTTTTTTTTTTTTTTTTTTTTTTTTTTTTTTTTGTCTTTTTCATATTTTAAAGCCCGAAAAGGAATAAAAGAATGCCTATATTAAAATGGATAGAACGAGTGTCGATAAACATATGCACTAGTTCTTGGGATAGGAACAATCCTATGCTCAATGCAAGGTGGCGAAACTGGTAAGTGACACTGAGAGGAATGTTCCATCCATGGGAAAAGGTGTCGAGTCACAAAATCTAAGTGATTTCATGGTTGAATTTGTAGAAAGACAGGGTCAAAAGATGGCTTATACACGAGTCCAAGTAAAACCGTCTTAAGACCAAGATATACAAATGGTCAAAATGCAATGCGAAAAAACAACTCAACAACAAAATGGGAGCCTCTAGGGTATAAAGTCAGAAAAACATAATGAAGAAGATGAAGAATGAAGCTTCAACGCATAAGTCATGGTGGGACTAAAGAGGACTCCCGAGCCTACTCAATTTGCAACATGGGCGACATATGCTAGCGAGGATCTAACTAATAAGCCCATGTAAAGGATGGCTCTACCATCATATCATGATTATACGTCGACGAGTGAAAATGGTTTAATAATCATAACATGATGGGGTTGACCCTATGGAAAGATTTCAGTATGGATGCTAGTATGCATAAGTGCAAAGGAAAGTGTATTCCCTAACCTATATGCCAGTTTTGAACAAAATACCTACCATGATAGGTCAGCAGTCATGGAAACGAAGCAGGAATGAAAACAACTCGAAATGACCAGAATGGATCTGAAAACAACCTATTCCAACATTTACAAGCCAAAAGGTTAAAAATTTGTGGATAAATTCAAAAAATAAACACAAAAGAAAGTTTTTTTTTGAATTCTGGGCATAAATAGGCCTTTTGGACTCACATTTGGTCATTTGTATTGTGAAGAAGTTGTGAAAGAGCTTTGGAGAAAAAAATCCCCTTCCTGGAAATAGAGCAATTATCTACCAAATCAGTCCAAATCTTTCAAGTAAACCTCATAATTAGCTTAGTCATTAATTTCTTTATCAATTCAAGCTATTTTTTAGGAATTTTACTATAGAATTTATGTTTTTTCCAGAAACCCTCTGCATATACGCGGGTTCATAATTTTAAAATCTTATATGCGTAGAGAAAAAATTTAAAATTGAATTCTAAATGGATTTTGAATGAAATGATGCAGGATGACAATTAGCTGGAGGGAAAGAGAGCATAACACTATTGATAATGAGGTCATGGAAGACCAGTTATCCTTGGATATACTTTGGGGATGTGGAATGTTGAAGTTATTTAAAATGCTAAACATGAAAACAAACATAAGATTACTTGAAATGCTTGTAAGTTATTGGGAGACAGATTAGGACTATTTCATGATCGATCAGATGCCACTAAGGATCAAGATTGAGGACATTTATTTCATAAATGGATTCTCTCGGAGAGGGGAACCAGTAAATTTGTAGGGTAAGGCCACAAGAGGGCTAAATGTCCAAGATTTTATTTGAGTTTACTGTGCTGAGGGTACTCAAAAGGTCGGGACACAGATCCCAATCAGAGATGTGCAAGGGTTGCACATGAAAATACTTCTTTTCACCATTGTCAAAGTGGCAGGATTGGCCTCTTTGCACCAAGCTTCACCAGGAAACATGAGCTTGGTAGTGGATTTCCTGACCACACTATATGATTGGTACACAAGCTTATTGAAAAACTTGAAGAAACAACTGGACTCGATCCAGAAGAATAAGACAAAGCATTTTGGTTATGGTACCATCCTATGCACACTCTTCTTCGAGAGAATTCCAAGGCTTCACCCCAAGATTATCTCTACCATCAGTAGCCCTCGTGATCCACGGATAGTTAGATGGGCAGATCTAATGAAGAGGTTGGGGGTGGTGAGGTCAACAGGACTACTTGGGATGATGAGTTATTACTTTGGTGGGGATGACAAGTCATCACAGTAGAGGACTATCCCTATGTTGGCATTGTTTTTCAGGGGAGATCCAGATTTTCCCCTACCACCCGGTGCAACATGGGGGGCGATTGGTAAGATCACACAATGATTTTTGATTATATGATTTTTTATTTTTATTTTTCAATATATATGAAAATGGAAAATATTTTTGTTAGGACAATTTGACTTACAAATTTTTGGATCATGTTGCAAACATTGGACCAATGAGACCCAAATGCTTCCCGAGGCACAAGCGGCTGAGAAGAAGAGGAAAGGCTGAAGATGCCACAGAAGACCTAGGGAGGACTCTCCATGCTATACAGAGAAACTTGGAGAGCTTGACTCGCCAAGTCCTTATGGCTGCTTTAGAGGACCTCCTGGAGGCTATACAAAGACGTGTGGTTGGAGAACCATGTGATTGGGTGCGGCTGTTCCACCATGTGTCGACAGCTATAATGTTCTTCCGTAACACCTACTCAGGGCAGGGCCCACAGGAATATATTTTTATAGATCAAATGATTGTAATATTTTTTGATGATGAACATGATCGGGCATAAGCCCTAATTTTTTAGGACATGATTGTTCGATTTTTGTATATTTTGAACACAAATTTGATACACACACACACACACACACACACACACACATAATGATTTATATGATTTGATGTATCATATGTACAATGATGATAGATGTTTTTGATATTTAATGTATTGAATAATCAATATTCCAATCAATTGCTTTATTATCTAATGAATCTGCATACGAATTTTCTGAACAAGGAATGTGAATGAATGTAACATAATGAAATTAATGTTGCAACAAATGCAATTTTAGAAATAATCTATGTAAAAATGGGTCTTTGACACGATAAGTGTGGTTTAATTGTGAAACCACCAGTTGCGAATCCAAGTACACTACTAACGAATCAATACCAAGAGACATTGCCTCCGAAAGTAGATTGACCACAACTTTATACTCTACCACATTATTTGAAGTAGGACCAATGCATACGCCCCTTGAGACTAGCAACTGACCAGATGGATAGTAAATTACCCAAGCCGCGGAAGCAAGATTTCAGGTATGTCGACTAGCACCATCGACAAAGCCAAAATGACTCATCTCATCCAAAAACACTTGCCAAAGCTGAACAAAATCATCAAAGTCACACCAAAAATCGATAGACAAATATGCACAAAAAAAAATACAATTACAGAAAAAGAAAATGTTAGGCAAAAGCCTATGCATAATACTTCTTTAGATAGAGCCCATTTCTAGGCTACGCCAGCTCATTTCAATCGAAATCAACCAATGCTTAAGCTCCCTTATTCAGGACCTTTTTAACAATGAAAGGGCTATACCACATGGAATTGAATTTTCCTACCCCCAAGGCATCCTTGTCCTGAGCATAAACCAAAACAAGGTCACCTTTATGGAAAACCCTAGGTTTGACTGCTTTATCATAATGAACCTTCACTCGTTTCTTATGGGCCTCGTTCATCATAGCTTCATATCGGCGCTGCTCATTGAGATGTTCTAGATAAACAAGGTGTTATTCGAAAGTTGAAGTGTTAGGAAGAAGCTCGACCGCTAGCTTAAGGGAAGGAATCTCAGACTCAACAGGAAAGATCGATTCTAAACCATAAACTAGTTGGAAAGGAGAGAAACCGGTTGCAGTCTTAACAGATATCCGGTATGCCCAAAATGAAGGATACAACATGACATGCCAATCGGACTTGGATTTATCAATTTTCCATTGAAGGATAACCTTTAAGGACTTGTTTACGACTTCAACCTGCCCATTGGCTTGAGGATAATATGGATATGAATGCTCCTGCCGAAAACCCAACTTAAGAGCCAATTCAGCCATCATGGTGTTCTGAAAATGACTGCCATGGTCAGTGACAATCTCTTTGGGAATACCTAAGTGAGAAATGACTTCGTTGAACAGAAACATGGTTTTTGTCTCAGCATCGTTCGTAAAATTAGGCATAGCCTCAGCCCACTTTGTAAAGTAGTCTACTGCTACGATAATGTACTTGTGACCCTTCACTGAAGGCAGGTTACAGGTAATAAATTCAATACCCCACTTTCTGAATGGGCTGACAGTGACAACATGAAAGAGTGGAGCTAGATGAGCATGCATCTTTCGAGTATAAACCTGACAAGGACGACATTTTTTGACCACCTCAACACAATCTTTAAAAATCGAGGGCCAAAAATATCATGCACGCAAAATATTTTGGACTATAGCAAGCCTAGATAAATGACCACCACAAGCTCCACTGTGGCAATCATTCAACACAACCTCAAATTCTTCGAGAGTCAAGCAACGTCTAAGGATCAAATCGACCCCACGATGATATAGAGTGTCACTGATAATAAGATAACTTTTTTCTAAGTGACACAACTTTCAACGCTCATCTTTCGAAAAAGATAAGGGAAAATTAGAATTCTAGAGCTAAACAATGAGATCTCCATACCAAGGATCCTGTGAAGAAATGAGGAAAATATGTTCATCGGGGAATGAATCCTCATAAATAATCTCATCTCCGCAAGGCATCTCAGAGATCAACTCCACAAATACCAAATATTTCTTGCATTTGGCAGACATAAATTCAAGATCAGACTCTTGCAAAATGACAATACATCGATTGTATTTTCTCCCAATCACTCGCCTACTAAGAAAAAATTAAATTGATTAACTGATGCCAAAACATAAGTTTTGCGAATAAGGATGTAATGCTTGAGTCGCTGGACATCATGGACAACTGCCAAAGCTAATTTCTCAATGGGAGAGTACCAAAGTTCAGGACCTACCAAGCCTCGACTTAGGTAATAAATGACATGCTTACAAAGACCATCATCCTCTTGAACTAGAACCATACATATAGTATATTTTGCTGCTGCGAGATGTAAAATTAAGTCTCTGCTATAATCAGGTGGGCTCAATATTGGAGCAGAGGTCAACGCCTTTTTCAAAGCATCGTACGAGCGTAAAGAAAATTCATCCCAGCAGAATGGAACTCCTTTCTTTAACAACCTCATAAATCATTTCTTCACCTTGACATAATTAATGATAAATATCCTTAAGAAATTTGCTATTCCTTGTAGACTTTGAAGTTGACGAAGAGAAGACGGGGGAGGCAACTGAAGTATTACCTCAACCTTGAAGGGATCTCCTCGAATCCCTTCAGTAGACACAATGAATCCCAACAACCGACCGGATGTGACGGTGAAAACACACTTATTAGGGTTCAATCGAATTTTATAATGATGACATCGTTCAAAAACTTGTCGAAGATGAGAGGAATGATTAATTCTCTTTTGAGAATGAGCAGCTAAATCATTCAAATAAGCTTCAATGATATTCTTTATGTCATGGAAAGAATATGACATGGCCCATTGGAAATTAGCCCCAACATTTTTAAGGCCAAAAGGCATATTATTGTATGCAAATGTACCCAAGGGGAAAATAAAATCAGTCTTGTGCTGATCTTCAGGATGGATGGTAATTAGATTATATCCCGAGAAACCATCCATGAAATAGAAAATATCATTCCCCGCACACTCATCAATAATCTGATCAATAAATGGTGTGAGGTAATTATCCTTCAGACGTGCCTTATTCAAATCCTTGAAATCTATGCATACACGGATCATTCCTTATTTCTTGTTCACATGAACTGGATTCGAAGCCCACTCAGTTAACAGAACGAGGTATATGAAACCTACCTTAAGCATCTTCTCAACCTCAACCTTGATAGCTGCTTCTTTCCTAGGGTTTACTAGACAAAGATTTTGCTTGATAGGCTTAGCATTTTCATAAGTCTTGATCTCATGCTGGACAATAGATGGATCAATTCTAGGCATTTCCTCATAAGACCAAGCGAACACATCCTGAAATTATTTAAAGAGATCATATAAGTCTGAATATCTTCAGGGGAACATTCAACTCTGATGAAGACATTCTCAATAACGTTGGGATCTCTGGAGATGTTCACCGGGATATTCTCAAAAATGACAGGCATGTTCCCTTCATAAAAAACTTGTGCTGGAGCTAAAGGGTTCAAGACTAGGTGAACATGACCAGAAGAAACATGGCTAGACAATCTTGATTCAACTTCTCACAAGTCTGGTAAAAAATAGGACTGATGATGAAAATCATCCCACGGTCTTTCCATGCCAGTAATTGTTTCAATGATAGAAATGGAAGAACAATATCAAGGCAATCCTGAGCAGAAGATGAACTAAATGTCCAAGTTGGAGCCATATCTCCATCCAACTCCTCTGGTGAAAGATAAACTGGAATGAAATCTGTAGAGTCAACAATAGATTGATAGGAAATCTCTGCTGCAGACATAGGGAATGCCATTCCACCCACTTGACCTTCCTCTAATGCAGAAGTAGGAGAAGGTAAGGTCCAAGGATCCGAAAAATAATGAGTTCGAAAGAAATCTCTTCTAGTAGGAACGCTGAAGGATAATATAGCATTGATATGAACATAAGGAGGAAAAATATTAAAGGTACCCATCAAGGAGGTATACATTCCAACCCCCAAATTCTCCACAGGTTGCTTGGCATCATTCACCAAGGGAACAGTCGAGTCAAAAGATGCATTTGGATATATGAGAGAATAGTCCATATGATCGATAGTGATAATCATTCCTTCATGGGGAAAACACAAGATGCAAAATAAAGATGAAGAAATAGCATCCATTTCATACTTCCAATTCCGCCCAAATATAATATTGTAGTCCAAATTGGCATCGACGATCTCGACTTCAATATTGACAACTTTATCCCCAACATAGATGGGAAAAGCCGAAACAATGCCATGTGGCCTGTGAGAATGACCATCAAATGTAGTGAGAAGAGTAGGTGAAGGCACAATTGAAGGGTATCCAATGGCTTTCCAACATGAGATAGACATAATACATGTGGAAGCACCCTTATCGATTACTGTTCGAAAAATATTGATCTTCCGATATGTAGAATTAATCTGAAAATCCATATGATGAGGAAGTCTCTTCTTAAGATTCTACATATCAAATGTGATCATAAGAGGGTTTTTTGGATCAACAACCCCGATCACAGTGAGAAATGCACTCCTTTTTTTCTGGGCATGACTGGAGTACCTCTAATGCAAACATAGCACAGAGAATCTGAGCCAGCTCTTGTACAATGGAGTAGTTATGCTTAGCATACCCTTTCGGCATCCGAGGTATGGGATCAACTGCAAGCCTCTCTATATGGAGTGGCTCAGAATTACTAGGAGCACCCTTAGCTTTTGAGGAATCAAATTCAACATAATCACGAGATCTTGTAGCGATATCAATGTAAGCACTCATCATATATACATTTGAGGAATTTTCCCCTTCCTGGTTTCCCCCAGCGGGAGGTTCAATATTAGCATTCGCGCCAGCAAGAAGCTGTTGCCCTTGGGGAAATGGGTTTGTCAATACAACCTGGGAACTAGAGGAACCCTGTTGAGCTAACAAGCACTGAGCATCTGAATTTGTGGGCAGAGATGAGTAAGATGGTCTCCGGTGCATAAATTTCATGGAAACTTAACTTTACTCTTATTATCTCTCTTACCCTCTCCAATATTATCGTTGGATATGTTCGCATTATCCTTCCTATCCTTGTCTTTATTATTATTATTTTGTCCCTTATTCTTCCCATCATATTGTTGATTTCCTTTAGGGTTAGTAGCCTGAACAACATTAAAGTTAAGGGCTGGGAAGGAGTAGACACCGACGGCGTAGCCTGAACAAAAGGAGCAGATTGTAAAGACAACTATTGCAATTGATTCAACAGGTTATCCATGCCACTATCAATCAAATTGATAAGCCCGTCAGCATGAGGACCTGGCTTCGATTTGGAAAAATCTACTTTGGAATGAGAAGCATTTGGAAAAATCTTATTAATGACCCCAGACTGAGAATAGATTAGTTCTAACTGCTGGGCCCTAAAGATAGCTTGTTCCTCTGAAAATACCCCAGAAAGGGATACATACTTCGATATTTCTGGCTATAAGGATTTAAGAAACCATTCTAGAAGGAATTCATTAGGAATTTGGGCTTTGCTGAGCCTCTTCCTTCTCTACCATTCCTGGATATGATCAGAAATGTGCGTTGCCTTATCCTACTGAAAATTGGCCAGGAGATCAGTCCCAACATCATAACGAACATGCAATTGGAAATGGTTCAGAAACATGGTTTCCAAATTTCAAAATGAAGTAAAATTGCCCCCAATAAGCTCAATGTACCATTTTGTAACGTTTCTAGTTAGGGTGCGCTGAAATAGTCTTAACCAAATCAAATCATCGATGAGGGAGTTTGAGGAGCACCATAAGTGGAAAGTGATAACATGGTCAGCCGGATCCTCACCGATCTTCCCTTCAAATTTTGTAATACATGAGGGAAGTTTAGTAGGGACCAGAGGCCAACCTAGGCTATACTGAATTGGATCATTCATCAATTTTGATAAATCTAGAAAATTTAAAGTTGCTAGGAATGGTAAGCGCGGAGGAGCTTGATAATTCGATCCACCAATGGAAGGATTCCCAACATTCTGAAAGGAATACCCTGGATTTGTTAAGGTACCAAGTTGCCAAAGATTGTCTGTAGAAAAAGCTGAGCCATAAGAGAAACTGTTAATTTTGGGCAACTAGGTCCAAACTCCATGTTGTACCGCTCAGATGATGATGCCAATATTTTTATTGGATTCCTCTTTTGGAGAGGTGCAAGATTGATCTAAAGATCATATTGATTGAATGAGAAAAACATTTATTTTGAACTTATTCCACTTATGTGCAAGGTCGGCCATATTTTTAATGTAGGCTTGACATCCGAACAAGTGTGTCACACACCCTCACAGATGGATATAAATTGGAGAGACTTGGAGGTCATTTCATCATCATCTCATCACACACATTCCTCATGATCTGATTGGTTCGTTCAGCCTAAAAAATGCTTCTCTCTCTCCCACATGTAAATATGTATGTTGTAAATTGGGATGATGTTGAAAATGGATGTCGTAAATCTAGATGATGCTGGAAATAGATGCCGTAAATCTGGATGTCGTAAATCTAGATGATGCTGAAAATGGATGCCGTAAATCTGAATGATGCCGGAAATGGATGCCATAAATCTGGATGTTGTAAATATGGATGATGCCAAAAATGGATGCCATAAATCAGGATGCTATAAATATGGATGATGCCGTAAATATGGATAACGGAAATATGGATGGTGCTGGAAATTTGGATGCCATAAATATGGATGTGGGATTCTTTTGTTGAATTATGTTGACTTTTGATGAGGTGTCTTTGAGGGCTGTGTGTGTGACACTTGGAGGGTTGGCTGACCTGAGAAAGACTTTGCTGGTTGAAGCATCCTGTTGACTGTTGTAATGCACACTATTATACATCTTTGTTGGACAAGAAGATATGTAAATCTGCTCTATTTTATTGGCTTGTCTTTTGTTGATCTATTGGTATGTTCTATCAACATTTTACTTTCATGTTTATGTGATTGCTATATTGTATCGGGCCTTAGAAGATTGAAGTAAGTTTGCATTAAGTAGAGAACATTCTGTCTATCCAAAATTACATGGTATCTGAGCTGAGGTGAAGATAAAGCCCAAGATTGTGTGAAAATCAATCACCGAAGAAGAAGTCTTGTCAAGGACCAATGGTCTGATGATAAGTTGAATGACAAGTCTGATTATCATGCATGGAAGATGTCCTTGGATTTGGCATTAGAAGATCAATATGTCATGGACTATGTGCAGGGGAAGATTCATGAGCCTCCATCATATTTTATGAGGCTCACAAAAATTAGGAATGATCTCCTTGCCATAGGAGAAGAAGTATTTGATCGAGAGATCGTCCTCATTGCTCTTGGAGGACTTCCCCGAGACTAGAAGAAGAACTTCAAGGAAGCTCTCGCTATTGGTTTTAGAGTTGATACACTCTATGAGGTTGGAGGAAGTCCATTAGGGGCTATTTCATGTGATATAACTCATCAAACTGAGTTATGGCATTGAAGGTTTGGACACCTTCATTACAAAGCCCTTCCTGAAGCAAGGAAGGTGGTGTCTGGGATGCCCGAATTCAAGAATGATCATGAAGGCATATGTTAGGGCTATGCCAAAGGAAAGAATACAAGGGGAAATTTCCCCTCAAGTATCACAAATACATCTGATATCTTGCAATTGATACATTCTGATTTATCTGGTATGCTTCCCATGAAATCCTTGGGAGCATGTTCTTATTACATGACTTTTATAGATGACTTCTCTCGCAAGACGTGGATATATTTATTGAAGAAGGATGAAACATTCAAATGGTTGTGTACCTTATGGGCTTGGTGGAAAATCAAATAGGAAAGAAGATCAAGATTTTTAGGACCTATAATGGCACCGAATATGAGTCAAACGAGTACAATGACTTTTGCAGAGGAGCTGGCATTAAGAGGGAGACCACAACCATGTATACTCCTCAGCAAAATGGTGTTGCTGAAAGAAATAATAGGACCATTGTTGAAGCTTCCCGTGCCATGCTATGTGACCTGTTATCACACATAAATTTTTAATTTTTGATGGATAGGGTCATTCACCTAGGTTCATGCCATCTAATAGTCATTTTCATGAAATTTTTGAAAAACATTGCATATGGCGATGTCTACCATAAGTCTAAAACCACCTAGAGCCTTGTCATATCAGTCAAGTCTACCTCATGTCCTTTAGTTTTCATTCCCATGCTTTTAAATCAAAAACATTTTCCACTTTCCATTTTTACACAGTTTCATAGCGAATTCGGTGCAAAATAGGCATATTTCGCTACGAAACTACGTGACAATTTCGTAGCAAATTTGAGGATTTCTTTGCTTTTTGACTTTTGAGCAGTCAACTTCAAGGGTAGTTTCTGGGAAAAAAGATAAGTATTATTAGAAAATGAGAGAGGTTATTTTCAAGCACATATAAAATAACATTAACCTCTTTCACTTTTCTCAAAGGTGCTACAAATTGGGAGATTCAGAGATGTATTTCGGCTCTATTTTCATAATGCAGAATTTTCCTATTTTATACATGTTTTTCGAATGCATATTCTGGACAGCTGGAGAGGGTTTTAAAAAAACCAACAGATTTTTTTCTTCAAAACATAATGACCTACAAAAACCTCCATTTTTTCAACAGATATCAAGGATATGGAGATAAGAGCTCATCTCTGAACCTTATTTTTTCAGAAAAAACAGAGTCATTTTATTGATAAATAAACTTGCTAAAGGTGAAATGATGTTTTTTGAAGAGGGTAAGAGGCAAGTTTGCATGATCATACTTCATCATATCAATTTGTAGACCTACAGGTGAAATTTGGAAGAAAAAGGGAGAATTTTGAATTTTCTCCATAATCAGGTAGTTTCGTAGCGTGCTCCAGGCTTGAAGGCCGAAAAATGCTACGAAATTTCTGAAGATGATCTTTTGCCTTTAAATTCAGTTTTATGGAGAACTAAGGAGAGAAAAAAATTGTGTTTAGCTCATTAACCCCAAGGAAGATCCTCCAATAGTTAAAAATGTCTAAGGTTATGCAAAAGGGGGATTTTGGAGTTTTCTACGAAATGAGCGCTTCAAAATTTCTGTACATGACTGTTTTTGCAGTCAACTTCAAGTTTGCTTTCTGACCAAATGAAAAAGGATTTTGGAAATATGAAAGAGATTTTTATTTAGCACAGGTCCATCTACAAAAAACTCTCCCAATTTCTACAAATCCATTAGGGTTTGGAAATTATACAATCATCTTTGAAGCCTATTTTTCAGAATTTTCACTAACCAAATTTGTGAAAAAATTGTAAAATTCGACTTGGAGGAGGTCTAACTCATCATCCACGTAGAATAATGAAACATAAGAACTCTAGTACACTTTAAAAATTAGTTGGTTGCAGTTGATAAGGGTTATTAAATTTATTTGTTGAACTATTAATGAAAGAAGAGTCCTTTTTGTATTCAAACTCTGCAAAACAGAAATATCCCTAGGAAGTCTCTAAGTGATGGAATCATGTTTGAAATAGGTCTTTGAGGTGGGAATTCGAAGCTAGCAAGGTGAAATGTCATTTTTATGAGTCCTAACTTTACAAATGAGATAGTTTTAGAGTTAGAATAGGTTGGAGAATTATTTTGACACAACTATTATTGTAATTTCTGATATCAGTAATAGACAGACAGTGAATTTTCTTGCTTTACCTGAGATTCTTGATGTGTTTTAATGGACTTATGTGTCTCTTTTATATCTTGCTTCCAATATTATTGATGCTAAGATACTCAGAATTAATATCATATATGCTCTGACTTCCTTTTAGCATTGAGTTACTGATTATTCCCATGTGTTAATGTTGTTCTATCATTGAAACAGAAAAAGCCTCAGCTTCCATAAGTAGGAATGCTTGTCATTGATTTAATTTTACTGACTCCATAAGCCTAATGGTAGTTGAATCTTCCTCATTTTTCACCTGCAATAACATACACTAAAACACTCACAGAGTTATCCATCTATTTTAAGACCTAATTGAGTAAATCCTTTGATAAGTTGAGAGAGCCCTCTTAGACTGAAGAGGCTAATCTTCAGTCAAATGCTGGTTTGAAATAGTTACTCCAAGTTGACCATTGAAGCAGCCCAATAGGACTCAATTTGGTGATAACATTTTGGCGCCGTTTCCGGGGACCGAAGGTGTAAATTTTCCCTGGGAAGAACGAAAAAGTTTCAGTTCTAAGGTCTGAGAGAAACAAACACTTAGGCAAATATTGGCTATATTTCTGCTCTGGCGACTCCACACATCAAATAATCAATTGGAAGGTGACTCCACTGCTTGAGGATCAGTAGCTTGATGAAGTTCCAAGATGAGTTCCATTGCAAGAATAAATGCTAGGTATGCCTCTATGAATCGGTCTCACATCCCTGGTTTTCCAAATCCTATGCCAAAGGTCGATTGGTTAACTAATCTTCCCATATTTTAAAATGAAAAGAAAGACAATGTTGCTCTTCATTTGGTCAGATTCCATATGCATGTACACAGACTTAAGGTTCAGTTCCCTGAGGATTGTCTCATGAAGATGTTTATGGTCACTTTAGAAGGAAAAGCATGGCCTTGGTACAAAAGCCTGCCAAATGGTTCCTTATATTCTCTTGCTGATTTCCATGTTGCATTTTATGAGATGTATAAAGAATGTCATTCCTCCTTATCTCTGGTTGAAGACTGCTGTAAAAATTGTGTGAGTTTTATTGAATATTTTGAGAATTGTTATGAAGATGATGAGTTCATGGATGAGGAAATTTTAGAGGCCCTTCATGACAATCCATTTCATCACCAAGAAGAAAGGATAGCTTCTCTCTTAGATGAAAATGAAACCCAACTTTAGTTATGAAAATCATGTTACATCCTCTGATTTTGATGAAAAGTTGCAACAAACTTGTCAGTCTTTTGATCATCAGGAATATGAGAATCATTTCAAACAACAAAGGAAGTACTGGAAGATAATTCCTATAATCCTCAGGTGAAGGAAGAAATTTATTCTTCATGTAATTCCTTGCATCAGCCTACATCAAATGAAGAAAATTTGAAAATAAAATTTTAAACAATCATATGGGTATTCATGTTGAATCATATGAAGAGTTACCTTTAGAAATTTCTGTGGTACATGTTGAGGCAGTTCCTTTTGAAAGTGTCCAAGGGTACTCCAAGTATTTATTCCTCTCAAATGAAAATAATGATCAACATATTTTTTCTTTTTTCTTTTTTTATTTGAGAAAGGTCACAAGGGTTATAATGAAGAATCTGAACAAGGAACACCATCAAAGGATCATATTTACTCACACTTTCTTGTTGATCAACAAGAATTATTCATGCATACTCTCAAAGATCCTTTCGTAGCTCTGTTGTAATCTTCTATAGGAATGAATTTCAATATAATTTTAAGTTATGTATACAAATTAAGATGGTGGAACAACTTGTCATCTCTCAAGAATGGCTTTATGATTAGAGAAGTGGAATGTTTGTTCCAATCCAATACTCAACTTCTTGATTGGCTTCATTGGAAGAGTGAGATCACTTGATTAAGCTTTTATGCTAAACAAGTAGAGTAGGATCATTTGTATATAAATAAGCTTGAATATCAAGAATTTTTTCAGTTTCAGTTTTAAATTCAGCGTGTGTACTTTTAGTTCTTTAGAAGCTATTGGTTTTTCAGTGCCAAGGTTATAGGTCAGAGCAAGTTGCAAGTTTTCATTTTGAAGATGGGAGTAGCCCAATGGAGGTGGCACTGGAAGTACAAGTTCTTTGTTGTACCACAGGGGCACACCATCCACAGTGGAGCCACTTTTATCACACATAAATTTTTAATTTTTGATGGATAGGGTCATTCACCTAGGTTCATGCCGTCTAATAGTCATTTTCATGAAATTTTTGAAAAACATTGCATATGGCGATGTCTACCCTAAGTCTAAAACCACCTAGAGCCTTGTCATATCAGTCAAGTCTACCTCATGTCCTTTGGTTTTCATTCCCATGCTTTTAAATCAAAAACATTTTCCACTTTCTATTTTTACACAGTTTCATAGCGAATTCGGTGCAAAATAGGCAGATTTCGCTACGAAACTACGTGACAATTTCATAGCAAATTTGAGGATTTCTTTGCTTTTTGACTTTTGAGAAGTCAATTTCAAGGGCATTTTATGGGCAAAAGATAAGTATTATTGGAAAATGAGAGAGGTTATTTTCAAGCACATATCAAATAACATTAACCTCTTTCACTTTTCTCAAAGGTGCTACAAATTGGGAGATTCAGAGATGTCTTTCGGCTCTATTTTCAGAATGCAGAATTTTCCTATTTTATACATGTTTTTCGAATGCATATTCTGGACAGCTGGAGAGGGTTTTAAAAAAACCAACAGATTTTTTTCTTCAAAACATAATGACCTACAAAAACCTCCATTTTTTCAACAGATATCAAGGATATGGAGATAAGAGCTCATCTCTGAACCCTATTTTTTCAGAAAAAACAGAGTCATTTTATTGATAAATAAACTTGCTAAAGGTGAAAATGATGTTTTTTGAAGAGGGTAAGAGGCAAGTTTTCATGATTATACTTCATAATATCAATTCAAAAACCTACAGGTGAAATTTGGAAGAAAAAGGTATAATTTTGAATTTTCCCCATAATCAGGTAGTTTCGTAGCGTGCTCCAGGCTTGAAGGCCGAAATTTTTGAAGATGCTCTTTTGCCTTTAAATTCAGTTTTATGGAGAACTAAGGAGAGAAAAAAATTGTGTTTAGCTCATTATCCCCAAGGAAGATCCTCCAACATTCATAAATGTCAAAGGTTATGCAAAAGGTGGATTTTGGAGTTTGCTACGAAATGAGCCCTTCGAAATTTCTGTGCATGATTGTTTTGGGGGTCAACTTCATGTTTGATTTATGACCAAATGAAAAATTATTTTGGAAATATGAAATAGGTTGTTATTTAACACAGTTAAAGCTACAAAATCCTCTCCCATTTTTTCCAAATCCATCAGGGTTTGGAAATTATACACTCATATTTGAAGCCTATTTTTCAGAATTTTCACTAACCAGATTTGTGAAAAAATTGTAAAATTAGACTTGAAGGAGGTCCAGCTCATCATCCACGTGGAATAATGGCACATCAACACTCTATTACACTCATAAAATTAGTTGGTTGCAGTTGATAAGGGTTATTAAATTGATTTGTTGAACTATTAAATTAAGAAGATTCCTTTTTGTATTCAAACTCTGCAAAACATAAATATCCCTAGGAAGTCTCCAAGTGATAGAATCATGTTTGAAATAGGTCTCTGAGGTGGGAATTCGAAGCTAGCAAGGTGAAATATCATTTTTATGAGTCCTCACTCTATAAATGAGATATTTTTAGAGTTATATTAGGTTGGAATGATGAACCACACTAGCTGGTTTGAAACACGTCGACCAAAATTATTTTGATGTGATTTTTACCGAAAGATTTTTCTTACTATTGTAATTTCTGTTATCAGTAATAGATAGAAAATGACTTTTATTGCTTTACTTGAGATTCTTGATGTGTTTCAATGGACTTACGTGTCTCTTTTATAGCTTGCCTCCATTAGTATTGATGCCAAATTACTCAGAATTCATATCATATATGCTCTGACTTCCTTTTAGCATTAAGTTACTGATTATTCCCATGTGTTAGTGTTGTTCTATCATTGAAACAGAAAAAGCCTCAACTTCCATAAGTAGGAATTCTTGTCATTGATTTCCTTTTATTGAATCCATAAGCCCAATGGTAGTTGAATCTTCCTCATTTTTCACCTGCAATCACATACACTAAAACACTCTCAAAGTTAGCCGTATGTTTTAAGACCTAATTGGATAAATCCTTTGATAATTTGAGAGAGCCCTCTTAGACTGAAGATGCTAATCTTCAGTCGAAAAATAGTTTGAAATAGTTACTCCAAGTTGACCATTCAAGCAGCCCAACAGGACTCAATTTGGTGATAACATGACCAAGGTCTTCTGAAGGTTCTATGGGGAGAAGCTGCGAACATTGTTGTGTACGTACAAAATCGATGCCCGCATTTCGCTCTAGACTCCAAAACTTCCAAAGAAGTCTTCTCTGTTAAGAAACCTGATGTTTCTCATTTTATAGTTTTTGGTTGTCCTTTTTACTTTCATGTGTCGAAAGAGAAGAGAAGCAAACTGGATGCTTCTGGAAAGAAGGGATTGTTTGTGGGCTATAGTGAAACTTCGAAGGCATATAGAATCTATATGCCTGGTCAAAGAGAAGTGGAGATATGCCACAATGTCACATTCGATGAATATGATTCCGTCAAGAAAGTGATAAATCTTCCTAGCTCCAAGGAAGATAATGATGAAAGAACATGGAAGCAGGAAGAGCCGAAGGATGAGATGATGCCCGATGTTGAAGGACCGATGGACCCTATTGATCGACCTCCTTTAATGAAGAGAAGACCCTCATGGCTCAAGGATACTCTCGAGGATATCGAGAGACATATGGCCCCAAGGGGGACATTCTGTGAAAGCAAGAAGTCGAATAGATACCAAGGGTATCTAGCAACCATTATTGTAAAATATGAGCTTGGATCATTTGAAGAAGCTGTAAAGCTTCAATTTTGGAAGGAAATTGAAGCATGCTATGAACGAAGAGTATGAGTCCATTATGAAGAATGATGTCTGGGATGTAGACCTGAGACCAGAGGAGAAAGCTATTGTCACCTCGAAATGGATATATTAGATCAAGCATGGATCTAATGTTAGTGCTGAAAAGTACAAGGCAATATTCGTTGCCCGAGGCTTCTCTCAAAAGGAAGGCATAGATTATGATGATATATTTTCACCTGTGGCCCGCTATACCACCATCCGATCTATTATTTCCCTTCTTGCAATGAAAGGATGGAGTCTCCATCAGATGGATGTGAAGACCGCTTTTCTGCATGGTTCGATAAAGGAAGAGGTGTATGTGGAGTAACCTCTGGGGTTCGAAGTCTAGGATAGATACTCTCATTTATGCAGGTTGAAGAAATCCCTCTATTGGTTGAAGAAAGCCCTCAGGGCTTGGTACTAGAGGATAGATAGCTACTTGATGAAGCTGGGCTTCACTCGAAGTAATGCTAATCTGAACATTTACTTCAAGGTTGATAGAGAAAAGCCTCTCATTTTGGTTTTCTATGTGGACGATATCTTCCTGACAGGTGCTGAACCTATCATTCATCAGTGTAAGAGGGAGCTCACTTCCAAATTCGAGATGAAAGACCTAGGAATGATGCATTACTTCCTAGGCTTGGAGGTCTGGTAGAGACCTGGCGAGATTTTCCTCTGTCAAGGAAAATATATCGCAAAGCTGCTGGAGAGATTTGGTATGGTGGACTGTAAGTTCGTGTCGACACTGATGGAACTCAACTTCAAGAAGTTGTGTGGAAATGTTGCTGGGCCCTCATTGGGAAATCCTACCGAGTATCGTAAACTCGTAGGGGCATTGATGTTCTTAGTGAACTCCCATCTGGACATATGTTTTGCAGTGAACACTTTGAGTCAACACATGGTTGATCCTCATCAAATTCACTGGGATGGTGCCAAGAATATCTTGAGATATCTTCAAGGGACTATAAACCATGGGATGAGATACACTGCCGGGAGTTTGAGACTCCATGGATATACTGATGCCGATTGGGCTGGCAGTGTGGTGGATCGCAAGAGCACTTTTGGATGCTGCTTAACACTTGGTTCTGCTTCGATATCTTGGATGAGCAGGAGGCATAATTCGGTGGCTTTGAGCATCAATAAGGCTGAATACATTCCAGTGATTATGGCCTATTGTGAAGATACTTGGTTTCAAAAGCTCTTCAGTGAGGTATTTGGGCATGTGCTAGATACCACCATTAACCTTTGTGATAACTAGAGTGGGATTTGTTTGTCAGAGCATCCTGTGTTCCACGATCGATCCAAGCATATTGATATCAGGTATCATTTTATCCGAGATATGGTACAACGAGGCGCTGTAGGGCTCGATCATATAGGAAATAATGAGTAGGTCACGGATATTCACATTAAGCCCCTGGGGAAGGTGAAGTTCCTAACCTTCCGTGAGAATCTTGGAATCGTGGAACGACCCTATTTTGAGGGTCCTATTGGACGATGAGCTCTGGGAGCTCCAGGTGGCTTTGGAGATAGATTCTTTGAGCTATAAGTAGCCACAAGGCTAGGATTTCCGAACCTCGCTGGTGTGCTTCCGTCCGACTGTGATGATATTGAGTTGGTTCACATCTCTTTGATCAGTGCCCCATATGCATCCTACCCATGGAGTTTCAGACTCATGGGAAGTACCTCTCATCTTGGCCAATGAGGTGGGAAATGTGGATAGAGACAAATAGCAAGACCGATGGACACATCATATATTGTCGTACTCCCTATATCTAGGATGGCACGTGTCCAACCACTTGATTTGGGATCAAGTCTAGTGAGGTTTCAGACCTCAAACTGAGTTCAGGTCAGTTAAACTAACTTCAGGTTAGTATATGAATCTTTTGAGTCCAAGTGAGGTTTCAGACAAACTAACTTCAGGTTAGTATATAACTCTTTTGAGTCCAAGTGAGGTTTCAAACCTCCAATTGACTTCGGGTCAGTTAAACTAACTTCGGGTTAGTATATGACTCTTTTGAGTCCAAGTGAGGTTTCAAACCTCCAAATAACTTCGGGCCAGTTAAACTAACTTCGGGTTAGTATATGACTCTTTTGACTCTAAGAGAGGTTTTGAACCTCCAACTGACTTCAGGTCAGTTAAACTAATTTCGGGTTAGTATTAGACTCATTTGAGTCCTATAGAGGTTTCAACCCTCTGAGCTGACTTTGGGTTAGTCGAGAGTGATGTCATTGTGACTCACCGTTTGAAATAAATAATCCAGAAAAACAAGTTATGACGGGATGACACACGATGTTTGGATGGCACTAGTGGATAGATTTCTCCCTAGTTGAGAGGGAGTGTTACTTTTGGGAAACTAGGTCCAAACTCTATGTTGTACTGCTCAGATGATGATGCCAATATTTTTATTGGATTCCTCTTTCGAAGAGGCGAAAGATTGATCTAAAGATCATCTTGATCAGATGAGAAGAACATTTATTTTGAATTTATTCCACTTATGTGCAAGGTCGGCCAGATTTGTAATGTAGGCTTGAGAGCCCAATAAGTGTATCACACACCCTCACAAATGGATATAAATTAGAGAGACTTGGAGGCCATTTAATCATCATCTCATCACACACATCCCTCATGATCTTATTGGTTTGTTCAGCTTAGAAGATGCTTCTCTCTATCCCACGTGTAAATATGGATGTCATAAATATGGATGAGGCAGTAAATGGATGCCGTAAATCTGGATGATGCCAGAAATGGATGCTGTAAATTTGGATAACGTAATTTTGGATGATGTCAGAAATGGATGCCGTAAATCTGGATGTCATAAATCTGGATGATGCCAGAAATGGATGTCATAAATCTGGATGATGTCGGAAATGGATGCCGTAAATATGGATGATGTCGTAAATCTGGATGTTGGAAATATGGATTATGCCAAAAATCTGGATGTCGTAAATCTGGATTCTTTTGTTGAATTATGTTGAATTTTGATTAGTTGTCTTTGAGGGCTATGTGTGTGACACTTGGAGGGTTGGCTGACCTGAGAAAGACTTTGCTGGTTGAAGCATCCTGTTGGCTGTGTAACGCACACTATTCTACATCTTTATTGGACAAGAAGATATGTAAATCCGATCTATTTTATGGGCTTGTCTTCTATTGATATATTGGTATGTTATATCAACATTTTACTTTCAGGTTTATGTGATTTCTATATTGTATCAGGCCCAATAATATTGAAGTAAGTTTGAATTTATCATAGAACATTCTGTCTATCCAAAATTTATAGAAAACTTGTGGCCCAGAATAATTCAGAGTAGGACCCCCTCCCATCGTAAGATTACCATAAATAGGGATATTTCCCCAAATCAAAGTGTTAAACGAAGATGAAACCCCTTGGTAAGGGTTCTAAGCATTGACGAATGGCGAGAAACCCTAAGAAGCACCTACGGAGGAGAAAGGTACATTCCCTTGTTGACCATAGAAAAACTGATTCCTAGTTCCCAATTCCAACCTTGAAAATAACTAGAGCTTTGACCTCTAAGAAAAGGATTGAAACCTTGACCCTGAGCGGAGAAAGGAAAATATCCTAAGGAAGGGTTGGAATGAGGAATTGAACACTTCCGAAGGGGAAACCCTGAAATGAAGCTGACCCACTAGCCATAGAACACATGGGTGTGGAGACGAAAGAAGCAACAATGAAGGAAACAAAAGGAATTTCACTAGATGGCATTCCAAAAGAAAAGGGACCAGAATGGGAAGCAAACGCTTGGGTGCCCCCACTCATAGACGGAATGGAGGTAGAGCCAAAATTTGTCGCACTGGGAGTGATAGTGGAAATAGCAATAGTACCTTCTCCTTAAACTGAAAGAGGAGTATGCACACTCGAAGTGCTCATAGCTAAAGCTGTGTTCCTAGCCTTGGCCATCGAAAGAAAAGGAAATATATGGGGGCTAGCCAGTCTTTGAGACGGAGGCCCAACATGCAAAAGAATGCCAAGAAAACTAGCAGGAAGAGGAGAGGAAGGAGTACCTAGAGGTTCAGGAATATCTTCTACCTCGACTTCTTCTACTGGAAAAATGACTCAAGAGATGAGTGGAGTAATCCTCTCTATATTACCACTAGTACTAGGACCACCCACATAAACAATAACCCCAAGCGGAGGATCACTCTCCATGCGTTTGAAAATACTGGATGAAAATAACCAACATAATTGCTTCTACGCCTTCTTGAAGAAGGCTTGGCACTCACAGGAGAAAGCCCACGAAGCCTCCTCGATTGATGAACTGACCGATTAACCACCTTTAATAATTATGATATTTTAAGCTAGACTAAAAAAATTATGAAGCTATGGCAATCTAGGAGTAAAGAGCACTCTCTAAAAAATGTCCCTAAGATACAAAAATCAAGCAACCTTTAGGTATTTCCGCTCCGAGTTATTAGGACTAGACACGAAAATACAAGAAAGCGAATAAGAGGACCTTCTGAGAATAGTCTGGGGTAATTACACCCCAGGCCTACTAGCGAAGTTAACCGAAACAATTACGCTGACCTCCTAACAAAATCCTTTGCCAGTGCAAGTACCCGAGCTTCGCAAGGGCACCTTCCAGAAGTACTAATGAAAGTGATTCAACGTCTACCTCAGGTACCACTAGTATTCCCCCCCGAAGTCACCTATGTGCCATACCTAGGAATAAAAACTATGGACACTAGTTCGTATCGGTAGCCGGGTGGAACGGTCTTAGGTCAGGATCCATAAAATAGGAGATGGGTTATCTCTATTCTTTTCCTTCACTAGCCCTCAGGCTTAACTCTCTGGAGGTAGAGCTTTCCCGGTCCACTTAACGAGGTTGGATTTCACTCATTAATCAACTTCTATGTTTGAAATTTTATTGGCCTTGGAGATTTAACTCTCCTATCACCTATTCCAAGGCCCTATGAACTAGACTAGTTGGTGTATATTAATGAAAATTCAAAACAATTCTAGTTCATTTTAGATTAATCGCTTGATTTTAATGGCTATTCTTTTTAAGTCAAGGGTAGATGGAGAATGAAACTTATGGTGTTTTTGACACAAAAGAGCAATCAATAGAAACCTTCTACATGATATGCAACTTTTTCTTCGATGAAAGAGATTTCTACGTGGGTTCTACAAAACAACTACAAAGCAATAAATTTTGTTTTTTTGATTTTTTTGTTTTCACACTCACACACACAAAAGCTATCAAAATAGAATACAATGCTCAACGATGCAACTAATGAAACTACAAATGCAAATGCAAATTCTAGGACTAGTCACAAAGGGAAGCAAATGAGTTTTTCAATAAGATGATCTAATCACCTTGACACAAAACAAAGACAAGCCCAAACAAGAACTTCTTTGCACAAACAATGCCAAAAAAACTTCATATGAAAGATACAAGCTCACTACAAAGCTTCTCTCAAAATGAAGCAACCAAACCAAAATGAGAAACTAGCAAATTGCTCCAAAATAAGTGAAAACCATCAAACGAAAACCAAAGCAAAAGAAACGGAAAACAAAATGTTTTTTGAGCTTTAAAATTTTTAAGGATAAAACAAAAACTTTGAGACAAGCACAAAACTACCAAAGGCCTCAAAGAAAGAAAATGAGCCAACAAGCAACTTGAGATTCCAATAAGACAACTATGTCATTTTCATGACTGGACTCAATAAGTGGAATGAAGTAGTTAACTCAATAAAAAGACTTGAAACAATAGTATACAACTTGCAAAAAACAAAAACGTCAAGAAATCAAGAAAGACAACTTCAAGATGCACTGGAAAAGCTGATCTCAAGACACAAGAAACTAAGAAAGCCAATCAATCCAAAAACCAAAAAGTGAAGCAAAAGACAAGGCAAGCATGAGGAAACTGACAAAGATTCACTGTTTTGAAATTTCAGAACAACCAAGAACTTCAGAAAGAAGTCCTGGTGCAACAACCACAACTGAAACTTCATTGAAAAGGAAAAACCCTAAGTTGACTAGGCTTCCAAGCAAGAAAGAGATATACTGACACTCAGCGAGAAGAAACACTATCCAGACATACATGAGGTTCTACAAGAGTGACCAAACATAGGCAGGAAAGACTTACAGAACCTCAAAAATGAATTTTTCAAATTTTACTGCCCATATGCAGATCCACTGTGTGCAACACGTGTGTATACGCAACTGTGTCTGAAGAAACTCGCATATACGCAGGTTAATTTGGAGAGAAACATAAGTATACGCGACTGTGTACACAAAAAGTAGTGTGTAGAAATGACAACAAAGAAAAACAAAAAATCGAAGCCTTATCCAGATGATCAGGACTTCTGCTTGGATGGAAAAATAACCAAAAATTCTGGGAAAGTGTTGAGAGCAGTGAGGGAACCCAAAATCCAGAGAAAACAACCCGAACTAGGAATTACACGGATGTAATCCCCAGTGGAGTCAAAAATTCTGTTGCGGGAAAATCTACCCTAAGGTCTGGGTTGAGGGACCTAACAAAGAAAAAGGCACACAATCAAAAGAAGCATTCAAATTACAAGTCCTAAAGCGTAAAATAGAGAAATAGGAATAGGTGACCTTACCTGAATGTCCTATGTTCGAGGTCAATCCTATAGGGTGCAAACCCTCTACTACTCTTCGTGCTTCAAAACATGCAACTCACTCAAGACAAAGCACAATACTAGTTTTACAACACACACACACACACACACACACACACACACACACACACACACACACACACACACACATATATATATCCTAAATGTCAGTATATTAGATCATATAAACTCATAAAAGATTCATGAAATAACGATTACAAGATCATTAACATGTATATGAAACATATAAAGACATGACATCAGGAATGGGACAAAGCTTATTTTATTGATGTATGTAAAAAGAAAGTGGAGATATCACCTGAAATCAACCACGGCTTCAAGCGAAACCATCCTCCAGATCCGTCCAACCCAAGCCTCAAAAATATTCTTCCATAAGAGGTGCACAAAGGATGTCACATAAGGAGGGTGAATATCACAAGGAAATAAGGGTTTCCTGAACCTGGGAAGTGCAGGAGGCACAGGGATAATCAGACTTGATTTGGGCTATAAAAAGCTATAGTACCAATAACATTCTTTCTCCTCCCTTAGGCCTTCCGAATGAGGTGTATTTATACTTCCTCAAATTAGTTTTTCAGTTGGGAAATAGTTTGGCCATGGGATGGTGTAGGTGGTTCTCAGGTAAAACTCGTAAAACCCTCCCAAAAAATAGGGAGTTTATTATTTTTTAATATTTTAAATTGCATATGCAGGTTAGATATGAGTGGACCCGCATTTGAACACGTAAAAGTCTGGGCAGAGTTGCGTATGGAATTCAAAATAATGTTTTTAAGAAGTTGACCAAGTCTGAAAGCAAAAGGCTACCCAAGGCCAATGCATAAGTCATCAAGTATATAAAGGTGATAAATGATGCTATAGCAGTTGTTGGCATTATAGAAGAGGCTCCTGAGTCAATCAAACAATTATGAAGGTTTTTATTGAAAATTTCGTAAGTTAAGAGGAAAGGAGGTTTATGTGAATTAGATATGTCACCGATCAGGATGACATCTATAGGATCGACTTTATTTGAAGAAGTTGGGGGTTTTCCCATGCCTTTAACAGCCTGAGATATAACAACAACAAGTAAGGGTGACATAGGAATTTCATTTAGTTCTCTAAGTAGTATTTTCTATTGTTGTTTCAATTTTCTAAGTTCATGTAATGAAAATTTTGCCCTAGTTTTCTTCATATCTTCCACAATATTATACTACATGGTATCAGTGACTACCAGAGTATTTGATGTAGATGGAAGATTTGATGGAGATGGATCTGGCTGTGAATTTTTGGGAGAGGAATTTTTACTGATTGTTTTTTCCTTAGCAGGAGGAGTTGGAGTTTTCTGCTTTTGATTCAACTGAGTTGTATCAGTAGGTCCTTTGCTTATGGTGCTAACAGGCAAAGCTTGTTGTTCTTCTTCACTTGGAAGAGTAAAGTCCCACATCCCATTTAGTTCAACTATTTATTCATCTCCAGTTTCTTCATCTTCAATTTCTTCTTCCTCTTCTTCTAAGTCAGACTCAACATTAGATATGGTATTTGGTGGTTGAGAACTAGAAGACCGATTTCGAAAGGATTTTTTGCAGTAGAGGATTCAACAACTTGTTTCTTCATTTAAAACATTTTGTTAGACATGTTTTTTAGCACTTTCTGAAGGCCTTCAAGATTAAAAGGATATTTTGGGACTTTATTTTTAGAGTCATATTTGAAAGTAACTTTCTTATATTTTCTGTCTTCCTGAGAGATTTTATTTTCAAGCGCAACTATGCGTTTCTCTACAGATAAAGATTCCTTCATGTTTTCTGTTAATGTAGCTAACTGCGCTCTATATACAAAAATGGCTATATTAGAGGGAAGAGAAGCTATGTACCACTCAATTTGAACAACAACGCCAAGAGTTTACGCAGTTGGAATTTTATTGAGTAGTTTATTAAACCTAGAGTTGAAATATTTGATCTTTTTTCCCATTTTAGCCTTCAAATTGGAAGATTCATTGATGTGCGATGCAATGGTTCTATCATCTCCAAATTTAGCTAAGAATTGTTGTTCGAACATATCCCAGCTAGTTATGGAGTGAGGGGGTAACGAAAAGTACCAGGATCCTACAGATCCTATAAGAGTATATGGAAATAATTTGACTATGTAGTATTCTTCAATAACTTCATTTAAATTGATGGCCAAGATATAGTTATGGAGATGTTATTCCGATGGTAGGCCATCATCAAGATTAAATTTGGGCAACCATCTTCCAGGATGTTTAGGAAGAGGGTGAAGAGGACCTGCCATTGCTACAACACCTGGATTATTCCATGGTTGTACTTGCGGTGGTGGTTGTTGTCTTACCATGATGATAGGAGTTTGGATGGAAGAGGATATGAGTGGGGTTTGAGTTGAAGAAGAGGCAAGTTGGCAGTCTGGAATAGAATAAATAGCACTAGTAGTTAGAATGGGAGCTATTGAAATGAGTGGAGGGAATGAATGGATTTGAGGTAGAGAACTGGATAAAACCTCGCTAGTAGATGTATGTGTTTTAGGTTTCTTGGTATTATTTCAAAAAGAAGAAATTGGAAATTCCAAAGGAGGAATTCCATTATTCTCACTTAGAGAAAGAGTCAAGATTCATCTTGGTTGTAAAACAAATGAAACACTTCCTTCAAATGAATGAGATATCACGGGATATTCAGCTGAAATAGAGATTTTCTCTAACTTCTCTATCAAAGTCTGAAATTTTGGTGATTCAGGTTTGTAGTTTGAAGAAAGTAATTTATGAGATTTAATAGGAGATTTACGAGAGGTTTTTTCAACTTATGATCTCAAAATTGTAGTTCTATATTGGGATCTAGAAGTTGGAGGAGATATACATGGAGAACGAATATTAGGATGGCTTCTTAATTTATAATCAATTTTCTTTTCCATTCACGATTGGCCCTCCTTCTAGCGCCAAAATGTTGAAGCCACAAAATTCCGTTGCAATAACACGGGGGATAACCACCCAGTCCGGACCTTGGAAGCAATTCCTTTTCCGTTTGGTATAGTGGCTCCCATTGGGGATAATGGGACCAATTTCCTAGCAAGATTTGATATGATGAAGATGTGGGTTTGATATAAGGTGAAATGGAAAATGATTTTTAACTAAAATAAATGATCTATTTAAACAACAAACACATGCATCTATTTAATCTAATATTTATCTTAATCTATACCTGGGAATAAATTAAATCATGCGATCTACAAAGATATCTTAAAGAAAAAGGTAATAAATATCATTCAATTGATATAAGAGATGAAATTGTTAAAGATAATTATTTTGACCAAATAGTTAGGCAAAATAATTGTGAAAAATATATCGCATATATCGATTGTTCATATACTCAAAAAGGAATTACAGTTGAAGCATCATACAAAAGTGCTTTAATGAAATACTGTAACTCAGATCTCATCTCAGATCTCATACATAATACAATATAAGAAATATTATTTCTAATTCATAAAAAAAACTCAATCATAAAGATATAAGTACTAGATATGAAAGTTCCTACTCATGAAATCAACAATGTTGATATGCTTCTTTTCAACTAAATATACTCTAAGAGTAAAAAAATACAAATTCAGTAGAGTATGCTTCAATATCCAAGAAAATCAAGATCTTGTTCCATATATTTGATCAAAACAATAAAAAAAGTACAAAAGTGCAAGATTTTGCAAAGTTTTTTTGATAAAATCACGGACCTCTCTCTAAATTCACAAGAGAGGTTTAAATACTACTACATATGTATCAAAAATAGATTATTACATAAAAGGGGGAGGAGTTTTCAAACAAAATTCCTTAGAATACGAAAAATAAAAAGATAAAAACTAAAAAATGATGACATGCTTTCTCATGTTGAACGGTCCTTCTTAGCCATTGAGCTCTTGAATTCACAAATATCCATCATTGGCTTCACCTAGGGTGGTTGGCCGAATTTAGATCTTTGTTGTCACATAAACACAACATCAGAGAGTGGTGGCACCATATTTTGAGTGGAGTTAGTTAGACATCGTAAAGCCATCCATTAATTGTGTGGTTTCACTAGAAACTGCTAGTAAGTTTCTCGGTCAAGTTTAGATAGTTGATTGACTACCTCAATTTGATTTTCGGCGGTCTCTTTCCACTGTCTATCTAAATGTTTGATGTCTGGGAAAACTCCTGGCTTGCATTCTTTGAGAATATTGATATTATGAAGATTTTTATTAACAACTTCAATTATATTGCTTACTATAATATCTGCTCTAGTTGTTGCCCTTTTTGCTTCCTTCAATCGTATATCCCAATCTGTGAATAAAATATCCTTGTGGGATTCTTCAATATTTGGCAGATCGTCTTTTCTTCCTTCTTCATATACTTTCCAAGAAATAAACTAGGAAATATTTTTATGGTCTTCTTCATATTCTAATCTCTGATCAACCACTTGATTGGCTAATGTATCTCTTGTTTCACAATATTGTTTGATCATTGAGATTCTTTGGCAGAATATTTCTTGTTTTTTTGAAAATTGAGTGTTTAATTCAAGTGTTTCTTTGATGAATTCCTATGTTTGAGGATGATTTCTGAGTTTGTCTTCTTCATTCTACATTTATTGAATCTATGTATCTTTCTCTGTGATGATTTCCTGGTGTTGTAATCTCATTTTCTCATATTTTTTTTGAAACTGTGCCATTTGTAGCTCTACTTGCTTACTGGTGTTCTGTTTTTCCTGTTCAAGTCGGTGCTCCAAAAACTAAATTCTTTCATCTTTATCTTTCAAAAAAAGACTAACCTCTGCTACCTTATCCATTGTTGCTATTGCATAAGTACCTAGAAATTGTGATAGCCTTGTAATATTTTTTGATGGATCAATGGGGGTGTCTTTCCATACTACCTCCATTGATTTGTTTTCTGGATTTGCTGCTAATGAATTGAGTTCCATTTTCTTCTTTTTCCTCCTTAATACTGCTTTATGTGCTGGGCCGTAGAAGATATATAGCGGGGGTATCTCTTCAATTCTTAAAAAAATTTGTGAATTTGGGTAGGCCGAGATGATTTCAACATCTGTTTCTAGATTTGTAACCTGTAGGGTCTGAAATCCATAAGTTCCTTCAATACCTATATCTATCTATTGTACTTGGATATTTTGTTTGAATTCCTCCCATTCTTTATCCATATCATTGAATATGATCATCTGTGCTTGAACTTGTGTAGAGTCAATCTCCAATTGTTCTTCAACCGAGGTCTCTTTGGTCATTTCTCCATTATTTTCTCTGTATCCTTCTCAAGATATTCCTTAGGGTTTTCTTCATGATTCTAAGATTGATGTTCAGAATGTTCTGAACCTTGAATTTACTTCTATGGAGATTCTTGATCAGAATTGTGATCATAATTTTCCTCCATGCTTACACTAGGAGTAGGTTCTCTTATTTACTCGATTTGTAATAGGTCCAAAGGGACCCTTGTAAGTATTTTATTGCTGTATATGTGAAAATAATTGAGGTCGACTTGGGTCAATTTGATTGATGCTAAATGTAAGACCTGTGAGAATGTCTCAGCCTTTTCAAAGAAATCATCAAATTCATCTTTCTCGTGAATGAACTGTTCGTTTTTTACCATAGTAGTGAAGTCTTGAGCGAATTTGTTAGGGTCATACTGTCTACCTGGCATAGTATCCAGATTCAAGAATGAAATATTATGTATCTCTTTTACCGTGTGTGCAAAATAAAATAATTCAAAATAACCACATTGCACTAGGAACATTGGCCAGATAGGTTTCTTCATATCTTTGAGGGTTTTGGTAATACCTTCCCCTACTGTTTGATAGGCAATCTCTCTTGCCAATAGCTTATTAGGAACATAATATGGAAGAACATGTGGAGCTGCAATACTCCTAAAAACTCTGATATAAGTAAATTATTCCTCACCAAACCATCCCGCCACCGACAATATGTCTATCTTTGCTTCCTCTGCAAGCCTAGGGAATTTTACATCAAAAATGGTTTGGTAAATTGGCAACATAATGCTTTGATTTTTTTTTGTAAAAATGGGGGTGAAACTATGATTCCCATAAAATTTTATGATAAAAATTGATGGGAAGAGGGTCTTTTAGAGTCTAATTCCAACCCATGTTTGGAAATTGTGAACAAAAACAAATAGTATCCATTACATATGCACTCATAAAAAAGAGAGGGATAACCCGAGTGGAAAAAAATATGTTGTGCCTGTATTTTCTAATGGCCATAGCCAAATTGTCTGACAAAATATTACTCTAATTCATAATTGTAGCATTAACAACCACATCAATCAATGGATCCCATTCCATGGAAAACTTGGTACTGTCAGATTTTCCAAACAACCTACACATCATCGCAACTACATAACTATGTGGGGCTGATAAGGGTGAAATTGGGCAATACCAGATTTCTCCCACTTGAATTTGTTGGAGCTAGACCTACAACTATGTATAACATCTATCAGGTCTTCATTTTATTCTGTGAATTTCTCAATGAAAGCTTTGTCATAGGGCTTCTGAGGTTCTGGCAGGTGATACATTCCATGGAAATTGTTTGAGGTAAATGACCCCATGACTTCTTGCCTTGATTTTTGAATGTCCTATCTGAAATATCCACATTGTTAATAATCCACTTCACCATATCAATGTATGGAAAGATTTTTGGCCTTGTAGCTATCTTGTGTAGGAAAGAACATGCTGCTTCAAAATAGGAAGCCTCAGATGAGATTTTAGCGTCGGTTGTTGCTTTGATTTCTAGTACCATTGGATTTTCATCCTCCAGAAAATTATACATTGCTTCCCACAATGTAGTTCCACCATATTTGTTGCATGTAGTATCAGTAAAGAGTGGATGCATGTCTAAGTCTTCACACGCAGTAGCCTCGACTGTCTTTTTTCCTTTCTTAGTCATTTTCGACTGTTGTTTCTTGAAATTGAGCAATGGAGAAAACATAATGAAACATAGAGAAAAAATGAAAGCGGAAACTCAATTAACACAGTAAATTCTACAAGGATAGGACTTTTATTACAAACACAAGTAAACATATATAAATCTTCTCGAGAATTTAAAAGAGTAAATGCGACTGATCTTTATTAATTATGCATTAAGGCCTACGTGTGATTATTTTTTAAGTCTTATCAAAACATCACATCACAAATCTCGAATGATATTTCAAACTAGTATGACTTAAGTGTGATACTGATCCCATGATTGCAATAAATCGTAATATCACAATATAGCAAAGTCGCAAAATCACAATATCTTGCAATATTGCAATAATGTGAAGTACCAATATCGCAATGTTGCAAGGTTGGTATATCGCACTATCGCACTATCGCAAGGTCGGGGATATGTTAATTCAAAAATCATTTATGTTTTGTGATTTGCGATGTGTGGTATATTTATTGACGTTTTAAGCGGATTTTCTTTATGCGAAAGATTGTTTTATTAAGACAAACACTTTATAGACTTAAGGAATATTAAACACCTTTTAAGTTAGAAAAAAATCAACACTATATTCGGTCTTTATAAAAGGTTTTACTTATCGTGTTTTGAAGATTCTGACTTATGACTAATCTTTGTTACTTTGGATTATGAACTTTGCGATAAGGCGAGAAATGCTTGGTCCTAAGCGACTTAGCTCAATACCTTAATATTATCTAAAGGAAAACTCTTACTTGCTAAGTCTTTTGGATTTTTTTTAACAGGGTCCCAATTTATTTTTATAATATTAATTATTATAAAAATAAATGGGGGGATTGTTGAATAGTACAACAAGAGGGTAAGTTCTTCCACTTGATGAGATACTTTGAAATTGATCGATTTCATAGCTGTCGAGTTCTTGTTTCCGTGACTGCTTCAGGTTCCAATATGATTTTTCCTTCCTCATAAAGTTTTGGAAATATTGTTTAAACTGGAAGTTTATCACCTATAACCTTCTTTATGCATGAAACATGGAAAATTGGGTGCAATCGGGAAGAAGCATGAAGCTCCAATTTGTATGCCATAGTACCAATCTTTTGCAACATCTTGTAAGGACCCTATTACTTTGGCGATAATTTATTATCCTTCTTAGCTTTCTTGAGGGACATTTGTTGTATGGTTGTAGCCTTCAAAATATTCAGTCTCCTACATAAAAAATTCTCTCACTGCAATGTTGATCTGCTTGTTGTTTCATTCGATTTTGTGCCAGATTTAGGTTATCCTTTAAGAGTTGGAGAACTTGTTTTTGATGCTCGATGTGATCTTCTAGTGCTTGAACCTTAGAATTTTCTCTTAAATATGATGTGATGGACGTTGGATGATATCCATAAAGTGCCATAAATGGCATAATTTTTGTTGCAGTATGGAAGGAAGTGTTATACCACCATTCAAATAGAGGTAACCACTTGACACATTGTGTTTTTTTATCAGATACAAAACAACGAAGATATCCTTCCAAACATTTGTTCACTATCTCAGTTTTCCCATCGGATTGAGAATGATAAGATGAGCTATGAGATAGTTGAGTACCCAAACAAGAACATAATTCCGTCCAAAAATTTCGAGTGAAAATGGGATCTCTGTTGCTTACAATAATCTTTGGGTTTCCATGTAGCTTTTGAATTGTTTCCATAAATGCAGTAGCAACTGTACTTGCTTTAATTGGATGAGATAATGCACAAAAGTGTGCATACTTGGTAAGTCTATCAACTACCACCATGGCGACATTTTTTCCTTTGGACTTAGGTAAACCTGTGATAAAATCCATTGAAACCTCCTCCCAACATTGAATTGGAATGGATAAAGGCTGTAATAGACCCGGGGTCTTAATTATCTCAACTTTATTTTGTTGCGAAACCAAACATTCTGCCACAAACTTTTGAATATAAAATTTAAGGCCATACCAAAAAAATTATTTCTTCACCCTGTGGTAAGTTTTTAAAAATATTGAGTGTCCTCCGAAGGGAGAGGTGTGCAATTCCAAAAAAATCTTTTTTTTTAGTTGGGAATTCTTACAAAGATATAAGTGTTCTTCGTACCATAAGGAATAATTTTTCCAACTAAATGCATCAGATGTACTGGGATTGTGCTACAACTTTTGAATGAGTGTCCACACTTATTCTTCATTCTTCCATTCCTCCCTTGCTTCGGTTATCCAATCTGGTTAAATAATAGAAATGACACAAAGCACTGCTTCCACCTCCTCATCCTTTCTTGAGAGTGCATCTACAACAACATTTAGCTTCCCTTTTTTGTAGATGATTTCGAAGTCACAACCCAACATCTTTGTGACCCATTTTTGCTTCTTTTATGAAGATAGTCTTTGTTCCAAAAATTATTTAAGACTATCATGATCATTTTTTACCTTGAAGTGTCTTCCCATTATGTAAGGTCGCCGTTTATTTAGTGCATGTAGTATTGCCAAAATTTCCTTCTAATAAAAAAATTTCTGTAAATACTTTCCTTTGATTGGATGACTTTCAAAAGCAATGGGTCTTCCTTATTTCATTAAAACAACACGAATTCCATTTCCTGAGGCATCACATTCCACAATAAAGGTTTTTGTGAAGTTTGGCGTAGCTAAGACCGGTGCTTGGCACATTGCCTCTTTAAGATGTTCAAAGGCCTTAGTTGCTTCAGGAGTCCATGAAAATGCATATTTATTCAATAATGTTGTTATAGGTGCTACTATTGTCCCATAATTCTTAACAAACTTGCGATAATACCCAAATATGACCCAAATATTCCACCTCTTGTACTCCAAAGAAAAATTTGGAGGTTTTGCATATAATTGTATCTCTTCCAATAGTTTTAGCACCCTGTCAACATGTTGAACATGATCCTTACAAGACATGTTGTAGATTAGTATATCATCAAAAAATACTCACACAAATTTTATAAGGAAGGGTTTGAAAATGGAATTCATCAACCCTTGAAATGTAGAAGGTGAATTGGTAAGTCCAAAAGGCATGAACACAAATTCATAATGACCCTCATGAGTTTGAAATGTTGTTTTCGGAATATCTTTAATATTCGTTCTAATTTGATGACATCCGGAATGAAGATCCAACTTGGTAAAATAAATTGCTCCATGTAATTCATCCAATAATTCATCAATCACAAGAATGGGAAATTTATCTTTAATAGTGAGCTTATTAAGCTCCCTATAATCCAGACACGTGCCATGATCCACCCTTCTTGTGCACCAATGCTATTGGAGTAGAGAAAGAACTTTGGCTAGATTGAATTATACCAGCCTCTAACATTTCTGCAATCATACGTTCAATTTTTCTCTTTTGGAAATAAGGATATTTGTAAGGCCTGATGTTTGGAGGAACACTTCCTCAAATCAAATGAATAACATGATCATGATCATGAATAGGTGGGTGTCCTTTTGGAGTTTCAAACACCTTGGAATGGTTGTCCAAGATTTTTTGGAGATATGGAGAAATAGATGATTTTGATGTTAGAACTTCTAGTCAACATAATTGTGAAATTACGCCTTGTTGTTATTTATTCAGAATCTTTATCATGACATTAGAGCTTATTATCTTTCCTAGCTTCCCTGCGATATTCTATAATTAAACTTCCTTTCCTTTCGAAAAAAATTTCAAGAAAAGTTCTTGAAATTAAAAGCTACCATCCCCAAATATTGTAACCATTGTACTCCTCGTACAACATCAACACCTCCCATTGGAATGGAAAGCATTGGACTATTCAATACATATATTCCCATGGTTAGCTTGATATTATGGCACTTTCCAAAGAAATTTATAGTTCCTCCATTTGCAACCATCACTTGAAACTCTGGTGCTGGGTATAGGAAGAAATTCAATTCCTTGGCTACCTTAAAATGAATAAAATTATGGGTACTATGCAAATCTTTCAACACTATTAAATTTTTCTTCTCGATATTTCCTTCTATCTTGTGAGTTTTAGGAGTGGTAATTCCCGCCAATGCATTACAAGATATGGTCGAACTCATTTATTCTTTCTCTAGGGTTGGTTCCTGGTGTATATCCTCTTCTTTTGAAGTTTCTTTGTTATTTTATTCCTCCTCTTCACAATCTATGTAAAATAATTTCTTCTCAACACACTTATGATCTTTAATGTATTTTCTATCACAATTGTAGCAAAGCCCTTTTCTCCTTTTTATTCCAATTGTTGTGGTGTCAACCTTATAGGTTGTGGAAGTCTAGGAGTAGAAACCCTTCCATATTTATAGATGTGAGTAGTAGGTTTCCTTGCCGCCATAATTTTGCTTTCAATTTTTCTTGCCAACCTGAATGCCTTCTCCAATGAATAAGGTTCCCAAAATCAAACCTCATGTTGGATGTTATCCTTTAAATTCCCTCTGAAGGAATCAATCACGTGTTATGGAATATCAGTTACCCTTATATTCAATTTTTGAAAGTTCTGAATGTGCTCCACCATTGAACCCTTTTTTTTGAGATTTATCAATTGGCCAAAGAAGATGTTTGTCTTTGTATCCTCATAATGTGATATCATTTCCTCCGTAAAAATTGACCAAGTGACAATTTTTTTATGAGAGAAAAGCCTTCGTACCATACAAATTTATTTTGTTTTGAATATAAAGTTGCAATGCGTACCTTTTGTGTGTTTTTCACAATATGGAGTTCAAAATATTGCTCCATATGACGTAATATTCATGTTACAATATCCTTACCATCAAACTTCCTCATATCGATCTTTGGAATATGGTGGGTCTTCAATCCAACATTAGAGTTTATGAAATCACGATTAACATTTATTTTTTTCTCATCATGAGTTTCCTCTACTACCTTTTCACCATTAGGAATGATTTCTTGTATCAAGTTTGTCAAACCTTCCTTCAAACCTACCATTTCTACTTTTAGATCAGTCTTCATGTCTTCCATGTTGCCATTCATTTTTCATCGATATTAGCTTCCATGCCATCCATCTTAGCTTCCATGCCATTCTTCAAAAAATCCATCTTAGCTTCCACTCCTTTCTTCAAACCATCCATCTTATATCCCATGCCTTTCTTCAAACCATCCATCTTAGCTTCCATTTCATTTTTTGTTACTTTTTGTGAGAGCAAAATTTGTTGCACTTGGTCTTGTATTTTTGATATATCATGTTGCACTTATTCCTCTTCATGAGTCATAATAGAGCCTTTTGAGGGCTTAATGGGTGTTGAATTATTTTTAGGGGCCATTTTAGAACCAGATACTAATATCTATGCTTAAATATGCCCTTGGAATCACTTCAAACTAATTTTTCAAACAAGACTTATGCAATTAAAAAAAAAAAATGCACACCTTTTTCTTGCTTTTGAGGAGCTCGATATTGAAATTTATGTATCTATGTAATTTTGGATCCCCAATATTTTATCTTCGGTCCTTCAGTAGCCCTCTGAATCTTCTTTCCAACTCTACAATTTCGATGTAATTTGGATTCTGCAAGACAAATTTATGCCCAATCTCCCACAATGACCTAATTATGGACTAGTTAATTAGAGCGAACTTGTACGACATGCCACGTGTCAATATTTAATCCATAGGCTCTAAAATATATATAAAAGAAACTAAAGTTTGTGTACTTTCGTCCACTTTTTACAGAATTCTAATCCGATGCTCAGAGAGAGAGTTATGACGATTTTCCCAAGGTCACATCTTTGAGATGAAATTCAGGAGCATGGAAAAAAACCTAAATTCCACAGATCATATCTCCAAAAATATTATGAACCAAGGTCTAAATTTTTTACATAAAGTTCCTCAGGATTTCTTCACAAGCAATTTTTTTTTAGCTTTTGAACCTTCACATAAAAAAAGTTATAGCGAAAATTCCACGATCAAAAAATAGAAGAAAGGAGAGATCAACGACTTAGAAATCAGCCTCTTTGAGGGGGAAACCTCCTTTAAATTTAAGAAATGAAAAATTCTTGGAAGATACAAATTACAAAACCTCCTTTCTATATATAGGAGTCCATGGGGTCACAATATAATCCTAGTCGACAACAATAATAATGTAAGGGCAGAACAATAACAATAGTGGGATTTATGGGGCACAATAATAACAATACAAGGACTACAGGGGTACAACAATAACAATAAGGGGGCTATGCTAACAACAATAAGAGACTACACTAGTAATATAAAGACATAACAACTACTACAAGATTAATCATTTAACAATTAAATAGAACTTCATGCTCCCTCTCTTAACCTCACTTAATCGATAAGGTTGACACCTCAACAAATGGATGAAAGAAGAGAAAAGGGACTATGTTCGATTGTGACAGCAAGTAGAGTAATGTAATATTCCCAATTAGCCCAAACTAATGGGAATATACAATTTTGTTTCACTTTTTCTGTTTCATGAATAAAATTGTAAAGGAGGATCAATAAAACTCCTAAACAGCAAAATAAATCAATGCCACATGTGAACAAAGCTAAATCTGGGCTATTTAAATAAGCACACTTAGGTGTGAAAGAGACTGGATCATTTGACCAAGTCAACCAGGACCAAATCAACAACGCTATCTAGATACAGTGAATCTCCTAGATGCACAACGCAGTTTTAGTTGGAGGCTACACATGTGAAAGGAGCTAAATCATTGATATGGTTTAGGGTTTGGTAGGACTTTCATCTTATACAAGGAAGAGGAGGACAACAGAAGAAGGTTGTTGATTAAGTATATTTCTGAATATATTGTCTGTTTAGACATATATCAATTCTCTTGTTGTTTAGCTTAGAATAATGCTTGAACTCATTTATAGAGAGATCCCTCTCTGGATTGAGGAGGGCTAGATCCTTGAATCCAAAAGCGGTTTGATGTTACCTCTGCAGTTGGACTTTGCCAATCTTGCTAATTACAGAGTGATAACAGATCCTATTGAGGGTTTGGTTGTCCTTGTAAGCTGCAACAAGTGGAGACTAGATCTACTCAGATCTAGGCCAATCTAATGCCTCTTTTCAATGGGAAAGCCTTCTATCCCCTTGACAAGAGAGTATTAGACCTTTGTAGCTGCATTTTCAGTTCTTGGCATCAAGCCAAACTAGTACTAAAGCCTACAATGCATTTTCTCTTCTAGAACTGTGTTATTTGCAAGTGTACAGTTGCAGGGTGTTTTGACACACTTTTTGAGGAGAGATCTCTAGTGTTGGGGTTCTGCCCTTCACTGTGGTGATCCATGGATTACAGATATAATCCATGTTCTGTTCAGATATGATCTACTTATTATTGTATTTACTTTAGAAATTCCTAAATATTACTGCAGATCTGCAACTTAGATCTTAGATCTACTCTTTGTATTTCATGTTTTTCTCAAAACCCCAAGGGGAATTTGTAGAGGAGCTCTTCTAGTGTACAAAAATGATATAGATCTAATATTTTGTACACAGATCTGATCCATATCTGAAGTGTAATATACAGCTGCTGCAGCTCTTTAAAATAACGCTGTCAAGTCTTTTTGTAGTCTAATACATTGTTGCATCACCTCTTTTTAAGGATTTTCTTCACAAAAGTCTTCCATTTTCTCTTGCACATTGTATGGGTCACATTATAGATCTGATTTGATGATGTATAAGTGATTATTGAACCTCTATATTGGCCTCATGCTCTTACTATGCTGAACTACGTTATTTTCTTAGCATTATTGTTTTGTATTACTGCAGTCCCATTCTTGGGCATTTTCAGCCATACTAGGTCTGGGAGACTTTTTTACGTCACCTAGAAGGATTTGTTTCTGATATCCTCTTAGATTGAGATATTATATTGTCAGATCTAAGGGATCCAAGGAATAATTTTGATTACTATAACATATATTTATGAAAAATGTGTTTTTCAAAGATGTATTGCTGACAATCCCAATTTGGGAATATTATAGTGGTATCAGAGCAATCATATTGGCACAACCTGTGATTTGATTCCCTAAAAGAGAAAATATGTCTTCAGAAGAAGATGAGCCTCTCACTGATAGAGAGAAGAGGTATCTAAGAAGAATACAGAGGAAATTTTATTACACCAATGATGATAAAGACAAGGGAAAAGCCCCTGAATCTGGAAGTGATGAAGATGGAAAGGAGTTTGAAAAAACCCTTTTGAAAGCCATGCAAGATCTTGCTAGAGAGCTAACAGATATGAGAATGGACATAATCAAGGAATATCCTAATATATTTCATCTTGGAGAAAGCTCTGGCATGTCTCATCACTGGAATGATAAAACAGTGAACCAACCACAAGCTCCACAATGCTCTACCATGCCTACTTTTTTGGTTGTGGAAAATGAAGGGCCTCAAGAGAAAGCATCCCTTGAAGACTAATTTGAAGAATATGAGTCTTAGAATCAGAGATTCAAGGATCACTTGATTTTTCAAGAGTTTTGTCACCTCAAGGAAAAAATAAGACCAAGGCATCAACATAGAGATGGTGGATTCACTCAGAATCATGATCAACATCACTCTATGGGCAGATTATTTTTACCCAAGTTTGATGGGTCATCCACTTGTTCTGCCAAAGCATGGGTAGAAAAACTGGACATTTACTTTCAGTTGAACAAGCTCCCTAAGATGGAAGATATCAAGATTGCAGCGCTGCACTTTGAAGGTGAAGCACACAAATGGTGGTTCCATGGCTTGTCTACATTGGGTCATGCCAATGTGATTGCTTATTCTAAATTCACTAGAAGACTGGGGGAAAGGTTTGACAGAAAGGATCCAGAAGCACCTTTCATGAGCCTTACAAAGTTGAAGCAGTCAGGTAATACCTAGTCTTATATTTCTGAATTGTTGAGATTATCTGTTATGGTTCCTGACTTGTCCGTAGCAAGAAGGGTGTACATGTTCATCGATGGCTTAGATGAACCTCTGCATGGGTTGGTTAATTATACCAAGCCCACTACCTTGCATGATTCCATTGAGAGGGCTAGAGACCTTCAAGATGCCTTGCCAAAAGCAAAGGCAAACTTTCAGAACAAGCCCTCTTTTCCTTCTAAAGGAAAGGAAGAGAAATCTGCTCCTTCAAAGGAGAGCTCATACAAGAAGCCTCTTGATGATGAAGTCCAGAGAGATCTAAGAAATAAGAAGCTATGCTTCACTTGCCAGGAACCATGGGTACCTGGACATAGATGTGCTGCTGGTAAAGCACATTATATAGAGGTATTCTCAGATTTTAAAGAAGATGAAGATGATGAACCAAGAAGGGGTCACATCACTGACAATGTTGAAGGAGATCCAACACCATTAGGAGATGGGAATGGAGAATTTTCTCCTATTGGAGGAACTCTTTCATCTTTGAGAGGAGTACCTAAGTACTTGAACTTAAGAGTTCAAGGTTCAATAATGAATCAGAGGGTTTCTGTATTGATTAACAGTGGGGCTACCCACAATTTCATTGATGCCCATCTTGTGCAAAGGAGGGCAATACCCACTGATACCTTTGAGGGATTCTTTGTTTTGGTCCTGGGAGATAGAAAAATGCAATGCATGCATTATGTTGTTGGGCTAGAATTGCGAATTATGGATAAAACATGCTTCCCTAGACAAATGATAATCTAGAACAACAGATTAAAGACTATACGACTACCTTTCCTAACTCATAACAGACACACAGAAAGGATTAGAGGCTTACTTGTAATCCAAGTGCTTCCAAATGGCTCCTTCTATCGCTTCCGTCGTAGCTTCAAATTCAAGAGGTCTGTAGGCAAAATTCTTTCTACAAGAAAGAACAATAAAAAAATAGAAGATAGTAATAATACAAATTTCTATTCAAGTTAGTTAGCTAAATCAGTAAAGCATAAACAATATACATCAACTAAGATCTTGCAATATGGAAAATCAAAGTCAATATAGATGCATATAGGGAAAGGTAAGTTGTATTCTTCATTGATGATAGAAGGAGATGTTACAACCAAATGAATGACTTGAAGTGAACCTTCCAGCAACGATCCTCAGCCCCATCACAGTATAAATCTCTCCAGCAACTGTTACACAAATCTAACTCTCAATTGAAAATTCTCCAACATTTCTCTACTCAAATTCTTCCTTCTCAAACACTCAGATCTGTGTTCAATTTATAGATTAAATGAAGGTATTTTTTCAATGAATGACTTTCCAATAATAGGAAAGACATGTTCCCAGTCATGTAGATGTCAAATGGACACTTGGATTCAAAGCTTGACACATGTGAACTCTTCTAGAAGGCACTGGCCAAGTGGAGATTCTGGAACAATGAGAATTTCTCTCCTAATGTGACCAACGCACCCATAGATGTCGGGAAGTGCTTTGTAGAGCAGCCTTGCATGGGGCTACCTACATATGCAACACACTTAGTCCTCTTAAAGGCAACGTTAGTGAACTCCCACATGCTATATAATAAACTTCAAACCTTGGAAACTTTTGCTTGATGAAAGTCATGCTTGATTTGTATTGTTCTTGCCTTAGGGCATGTAGCAACTTGAAATGATAGGGAATGATAGACCCTAAGTCATTGGTCCTGGAGATGATGCCCAGTTAACCAGGTCATTAGGGATGATGCCCAAATTTACCTATTACAATTGCCCTCTAAAACATGAGGTCAAAATAATAAAATCATTTGATTGAGATGCTTTACACTGTGATGGGCTGGAGATGAAGCAGAGTGGTCACCTTCATCAATATTAAAATACATTACATCATGATATATCCTCTTTGATCATAATTGCTAAGGGTAGGCATTCCCATATTCAGCACATAAACAATCTAATAACATGTACATAATTCAGAAAGTCGTCGACATTGGAATGTTGCCCAATGCAGACATGCCTATAGATATAGGCCCATGTTCATATGACAATCTGTATGTAAGGTCATCGTATAGATGATGTGTACAACAATCCTAAAATCGAAGCCCGGATGGCTGAAACTAGATCTGGGGTCTTCTCATCTCATTCACTCGATCATTCGTGTACAAGTCTAGCCATGCGAATATATGATTTGTCATCGAACATGGAAAGACATTGTTTGATTACCAGCCAATGATGTGAGCTGTTAACAAACGTGTGAGAACCACCATTAATGAAAATTTCCCTCAAGGTACGGCAGTACATTTCGTAAGGCATGAATATATGATTTGATGTCGAACGCCAAACAAAATCTTTCATTCAAAGGTCCGGAAGCGAGGATCTTGTCGATGCTGTAACAAGCCTCATGGTATTGGAATTTGATGTTTCTAAGTGAACTTCTTGGATATTGATTTGTTGTCGACAGGAAGTCACCTTATTTTGAAACGAGAGTTACTGATTTCAGAGACAAGGGTATGACCTGATATAGAAATTTTTAGGGATGAAGCTCATGAGAATAAAGGTTTACGAGTATTGTAGAAGGATGAGTTTATTCACTGGATGACTTCTCTTGAACATATCGACGACATTGTGGTGAGTTGGAAGCATTGACCCAAAACCGAAGTGAAGGTATGATGAACCATAGGTGTGAATGAACTATCAAGATGATTACCCAACCCAAACAGTCACAGACATAGAGTGAAGGACGATGTCATGTTCAAGAGCGACTTGCTACCATAAAGAAATTTTGCTCACTTTTCCCAAATTTTCCCCGGTCATTTGTCGACCAGTACCTCTTTATTTTTTAACAAGCTTGAGGAGGATAAAATTTTCTTGATCTATAATTCAACCCTTTAGGCGAATAAAGTATCGCTATTTAATAATTTAATGAGTCTAGCGATGAATGAAACTCGATTCTTGCCATGATCAACAAGCCCATCGCTATTTTATGTTTTAACGAGCTTAACAACAATGATAGCCTGGTGCTTTTTCATATTTAGGGAGTTTGAAAAAGTGGACGAAAGAAAACTCCATAAGTACTTTTTCGAAAATTTGTCACTCAGATCCGAAAAAGTGTAAAATAATATCTGAGAGAACCTCTTTGTTCATGTTTTACCAAGGTATTCCTTTTTCATAAATAATCTATCTCATTCTAGAAAAGGGTTAAACTTATACTGAGTAGATATCAATTCATTTACTTTTATGAGCTCAAAAAGACAAGTGCTTGACAATATTTTCACATTATCGGAGTCCGAAAAGAGCTAAAAGAAGATTCCAGGGGTTCCTTTTTCCCTATTATAGAAGCTCAAAAAAGAGATAAAAATGCACTTCAAATCCTTTTTCATTTTTAACAAAGCTCGAAAAATAAGGAGAAAAAGTATGCTTTGTGGTCAAGTCATTCTTTGAAATAAATCTGCACAAATAATTTGTTCATCAGTTGTATTTCCTATTCAGAACAACATCAAATGGATTAAAAATACATGTTTCATGATAAAAACATAATAAAACTATAGTCATAGCAATAAATTTAACTTGAAAATAATTAAATGACTATTTAAAAGTAGTTTCACTATTTGTTTTTACCATTCCATAGTTACCATTTGTATTTTGGAGCTTTGAACCTGATTTTGCCCCCAAACTTCAGCTACTGATTACGATCGTTTTTGTGGACGGATTTAGTCGCCGTTGATCCAAGTTAGTGCCATGAACCTCCTCTTCCCTTTGGTATTCATTTCATCTCCAATTTCTGCAATTTTTTAGGGTTTTAAGGCCCCTAGGGTAAATTCTGCCAAAAATGAGGGCAACACACCCATGAATGTCAAAACCTGCGTTGCATAGAAGGTACAATGAAGTGTACTTGAATGTGAAATGCATTGTCTCTTGTCAGGGAGTGCATTGGGCACAGTTTAACTTTTTGATTTTCTTACTATGCCCAAAATTGACCTAGTTTTTTTCAATAAATGGAATCTAATGGATCTTATGGTTGTGTTTCAAGTTTCCATAAGTTTATAATTATGATTACATGGATGGAAAGAGAACATGAAGAACAAGATATGATTTCCTTGAATGATCCGGGTACTGTAAGAGCCCTAAGAGATTGTGGACTGCTTAAGTACTTCAAATTTTCCGGGATGAGGCAACAAATAGAACTCTTGGAGTTCTTAGTTTGAGCATGGGATCCAATGATAGAGGCATTTAATATTAAGAATCAAGTGGTTCCTATAACAATTGAGGATGTGTATTTTATCATAGGTTTGTCGAGGAGAGGTTTGCCCATTTCTCTCACAGGGTCTACCGTTGGAGGAGAGACAGTGAGGGATTATATTCTACAATATTGCTATCTAGGGGTAGAACCTAGAAAATATGGAAAAATAAACATCCAGGATGTCAGATATTTTCCTTTGAGAACTATCCTTTTCACAATCACTAAACTTGTCGGCACCATTACACTACATGTAGCGAACAGATCATATATGCAGTATGCGCTAGAGTGTATGGAGCCAACAGTCTTCAACTGGTCTGAAGCTATTCTATCTCTAATAAAGGAACACATAAACAAAGAAAAGGGTGGAAGGAAGAAGAATTTCAATTATGGTTCTATCCTTATATCCTTAACCTTGGAACGAGTTCCACTGATGCAGCCACAACATGCCACATTGGATATAGCTAGTCCTAGAGATCCTCATATGCAGAGATGGGTAGAATTGATGGGTTGGCATACATGCCAATCGAATGTTTTGTTCTCTACTGCATTATTTTCCTGGTTCCGATGATATATTGCCGCCATCGATGAGTATGCGTACGCAGGCGTCGATTTTCGAGGAGATCCAGATTTAGCACTACCAGAAGGCGCCTAGTGGGGTGCAATATGTAAGAATGTTTTGACCATGTTTTTTGATTTTCCTAAGGTTTATACAATGTTTTTTTGTTTTGATTTATTTCCAAGACTAAACTAAATGTTTGATGTAATGCAGATGTTGGTCGCGTTCAACCAGTAGTGGAACCAGAGCACGAAGCAGATGTGCTAGCAGAGAGGGCTGTCGGGAGAGCAGTCCTTCAAGATCTTGATCCAGCTAAGACTCTGAATGAGCTTCAGTAGCACATAGAAGGCTTGACCTTTGGGATTTCGGATTTTTGGACCAAAGAGCTTCCTATGCGACTGCAGCGACACATTATTGGGGTTCCTAACTGTTAGATGTGGTTACTTTGTAGGATAGCTAGATCTATAGCATGTTACCACAAGCACCACTAGTTTAATTACAAAATTTTTCATACATTTTGAGGTCAGATGACCAATGTGTCTTGGGCAAAATTTTTGTAAGAACCTATAACTATCTATCTATATGATTTCAAAGTTTTTCCTATGTTTAATGCGCAATCCTATTCAATGATGTGAATGTTTTTTTTACATGTGTTGCAAATGTCTGTCTAAAACTTGATTAGCTAATGAATCAGTCAATGTGTTCAAATTTATGGAAATGTGTTGATATTTAATAAATCAAAATGTCTTTCCAAAAGTCAAACTCTTAGGAACAATCTAAGAAGTTTTGGATTTCTAACAGTATAAACACTAGTAAGTTGTAATACCACAAGTTGTGAGTCTAACCTTATGATTATGCAGTTAATACCAAATGAAATGGCATCAGAGAGAAGTTCGATCAACGCGCTATACTCAGTGATATTTTTCATCGATCTACCAATACAAATCCCTTGAAAACTCACTAATTCGCTGTTCGGAGCAAAAATGGCCCACGCTGCAGAGGATAGATTCTGTGTACTACGACTAGCATTATCAGCATATCCAACAAATGGTTCCGAAGACTCAGACATCTACGATGAAATGTAAAGCGGATTACTAACATCAAGAAAACTCTAAAAACAAATTAATATAGTGAATTCAAATCAACAACATATATACAATATAATACAAAAAATTACCACGCTCATGATTAAGCATAGTAACATTTCAAATACAACCCATTTCTATGCTATGCCAATGGAATTCCATCGTAATCAACTAAATCATAGGCACGCTTAGCAAGAACTCTTTTGAAAATATAGGGGCCATACCATAACAAATCAAATTTCCCTATAGCTATTACATCAGCTTCTTGATCATAGAGAAGGACCAAGTCACCCTCTGAGAAAATGCGAGGCTGGATGTTTTTGTCGTATTGCGCCTTTATACGTCTCTTATAGGCTTCGTTGGCCAATTGGGTTTCATGACGCACTTCATAAAGATGGATGAGATTAAGGAGACGTGATTCTTCTTCTAAGGTGTCAGGTAACAAATCTATTGCAAGTTTTAACAATGATATTTCGCATTGGATTGGTAAGATAGCTTCCAGACCATACACCAATTGAAAAGGAGTAAATCCAGTTACGTTTCTCACCGAGGTTCGATACACCCACAAGGTGGAGTACAGGATCAAATGCCAGTTTCTTTTACGAACTCCTATCATTCGTTTAAGAATTTTGTTAATAGCCTCAACTTGTCCATTTGATTGTGGATAATAAGGAGTAGAATTATCATGTGACAATCCTATCTTGGCAGTCAATTCAGACATCGTGTGATTGCGGAAATGCTTCCCATGATATGCAAATATAGCCCGTGGGACGCCAAACTGTGAGATAACATGGTTAAAGAAAAACAATGCAGCTGTTTGTCCTATGTTGTTGAATGTAGGCATCGCTTCGGCCCATTTGGTAAAATAGTTGACTGCGACAATAATATAACCATGCCCCCCTAATGAAGGAGGGTTACAGGTCATGAAATCAATACCCCATTTCGTAAATGGTCCAGCAGAGACAACATGATGCATTGGCGCTGGCGGTTTGCAGGTTTTATGATAAAAAATCTGGCATGCATGACAACTTCTGACCGCAAGGATGCAATCTCGAAAAATAGTAGGCCAAAAGTAACCGGCGCGGAGTATCTTCTGCGCGGTAGCATATCCAGATAAGTGTCCACCACAAGCCCCAGCATGAGAATCATTTAACACTTTTTCGGCCTCCTCATGGGTGAGGCACCTCCTTAAAATGGTATTGACACCACAACGATAAAGTGTATCGCCGACGATCAGATAATCTTTAGCTTGGTATCGAATACATCGCTGTTCAGAACAAGAGGTATTAGGTCGAAAAGTTTGGGTTTGGAGATAAATGATGAAATCCCCATACCAAGGATCAGATGATCCGATCAGAAATAGAGACTCGTCTAGAATTGATGGTTCTGACGTAGTTTCAGTACTATTAGAGGGAAGGTCACAGAGAAGCTCAACCAAAACTAAAGACTTCTTTGACTTGGATTTGATAAATTCCAAATCAAATTCCTGCAAAATGACAATCCATTTTGAATATTCCCCCCCCCCAAAAATTGACGTGATAAGATGTAAGTCATGGGGTTGCAATCCGAAACTATTGTTGTTTTTTGGAGCAGGATATAATGACGAAATATTTTGGACAACTTGAACAGCTGCCAAGGCAAGCTTTTCTATGTATGAGTACCTAAATTCCGTATCATTGAGATTACAACTCAAATAATAGATCAGATGTTCAATTCCTTCTTCTACTTGGACCAATACCATAGCAATGGTTGTTTTGGCCGCGACGATATATAGGAAATAATCGTTTTGATAATTAGGAGGATACATTAATGACGCTCGGACAAGAGAGTCCTTGACAACATAAAAATATGCTTGCACAATTTGGTCCCAATGGAAGGGAACCCCCTTTTTCAAGAGTCAAGTAAATCCTTTAGCCATTTCAACGTAATTTGGAATGAACCTCCTTAGGAAGTTTTCCTTTCCTTGAAATTTCTGTATTTGAAGTAAGTTTGATGGCGCAGGTAAATCAAGAATGGCATGAACCTTCAAAGGGTCAATTCAAATCCCTTCTTTTGATACTACGAATCCAAGCAAAAAACCAGAACCAAAACAAAACACACATTTATGTGGATTGAGGCGTATTTTGTAGTGTCAGCAGCATAAGAAAATGGCCCTCAAATGCATCGGGTGATCAGTTCGATTTCGTGAATGCGCTGGTAAATCATCTAGATATGGTTGAAAAATGTGCTTGATGTCATTGAAAGCATAATCCATTGCTCCCTGAAAAGTTGCCCCATCATTATTTAAACCAAACGGAAGTTTCCTGTAAGCTAATGTTCCCCAGGGACAGATGAATGCTGTCTTATGCTGATCATCTGGGCAGCTATTGATTTGATTGTAGTCGGAAAATCCATCCATGAACGAAAATATTTCACATCCAGCACAATCGTCAATAATATGGTCAATAAAGGGAGTAGGATAGTTGTATTTTGGACAAGCATGATTAACATCCTGATAATCGACGTACACTCTAATTGTTCCTTGTTTTTTCATGACAGGAACGATATTGGAAACCCACTCAGTTAGCGGAACAGGGTAAATGAAACTAGCACACAAAAGTTTTTCAACTTTTTCTTTGATGGCAACAGATTTCTTTGGATGAACATGATGAAGCCGTTAACGCACCGGTTTGACATCAGGATACATATTAATAGTGTGTTCAACTATACTAGTATCTATGCCTGGCATTTCCTCGTAAGACCAAGCAAATACGTCACTAAATTCACGAAAAAGAGAGCGATATGATTTGAGTTCTGAAGGAGAACAAGATACAACAACATGAATATTCTCTACAACGCCAGGTTTGGTCGAAATATCGATAGAAATCATTTCTTCGATATTTGAAAGATTTTTCTCGGAATCGATTGCATTAATGGGAAAAGAATTCAAAAAGAAATTTTTGATGGATGGGTGATATAGTTCACTAAGATTATTTTCTTCATAATTAGGAAGATGGGAACGATAATGATAATATTTCCATGGTTCTCCTTCTGACATCATGGCTTCCAAAAGATTCTCATATGTCAAGAACGTTGAGGAAAATGGATCAGATGGGGTACCAAAATCTAATGAACGATCAACCCAAACACTCGGCGAAGCTGATTTCAGATTTTCCGCCCAAGCCAGATAGATTGATTGCTATGCCAGCTCAATAGGGCTGGGCGACAGAAACTCATCCAACGTATAAATATCAGAATCACCCGTACTCTCCCTTAAGCCAGATAGAGTGGAAGAGATCATGTAGCAGGTCTCTATAATTGCAATTTCTGCCAACGTCGCTGGTGGCGATAATGCAAAGGTTCCCATTAAAGTGGAATCCTTTAAGAGTCCTACACCAATGTTCTGAAGTTCTAGTTGGGGTATGTGAACGAATAGAACACTTCCAGTTACCTGTGAAGTAGAGGCAAAGAAGGATAGTTTATTAATGACTATAATTGTACCTTTATGTGGAAAGGAAATCATTCTAAAATATGTAGAAACAATAGCAGTCATTGCATATACCCATGGCCTTCCAAGTAAAATATGATAGTCAAGGGGTCGGTCAACAACCTCAACATCAATATTCACTGTTTTTCCCCCTAGTTCAACATGCAGGTTATTAATAATACCACAAGGTTTATATGTATGTCCATCGAATGCCTTCAACGTCATTGATGATTGTGATAAGCACAGCGAGCCAAGTGACTTCCAATAGTTTAGAGACATAATGCATGTAGATGCTTCCTCATCAATAATAGTGCGATGAACAATGTGATTGAGAACATTTACCTGTATGGAGAATGAAAATTCTGCTAGTAGTTGCGGCACATATCCTGTATGATTAAAGACGACAAGATTAGAATCAGTCAGATCAATTCCACCAATAGCCGACAATAAAGCCTATTTTTGGGAGGGAAAATTTTGTAATACCTTAAGAGCAGACATAGATGAAGGGGATTGAGCCAAATCTTCAACTATATTATAATTTTGTGCAGCTCTTTCTCAAGGATTATATGTTAATTTATGAATTACTCCCTTTGGTGGCTTGATTTTCAATTCAGGAATATTAGTAGGCGGTACTGATTCTGTAGATGGATTCATTATCGAGGTAGTAGGTTGATCAGTGGCCAAAATACCATAAACTTTATTTCGCATCGACACCAAAATATCAGTTGAAGGTTTTGTGACAGATAACATCAACACTTGGGAACTAGGAGTTGGATCTGTAGCAACCATATTTGTGTCCAGATTTGGAAATGGGTCTGTCAACACAGCTGACGCATTAAAAGTCTTGATGATTTTCGAGACTTCAGTGTGGTGAGGAAAATCCCTAACAAAGTGTTCCTCATTACATATTATGCATGGATAATGAGGTTTCTGAGGTCCAGATGGTTGATCAGATGATCTTTCTTGCGGGTCAGAAGTTTTATTTTTCTTTGATTTCCCCTTTTTATTACTTCCTGGTTGCTTGTCACCTTTGCCTTTGTAAAATGACATGGCATTAATTTTGGAAGTAGGAGCAGGATCAGATGCAGTAGTGTGGTGTATGTTTGCAGTGCCTATCAAGCTGTCTCTGGCATGAGAGTCCTTTAATTGAGGAGGAACATTGAAATTAGATCTTGGCGAATTAGGGATTTTTTCATAGAGCGTGCCAGACTGAGTGTAAATAGAGTCTAAATATTGTGCATGAGCAATAGCTTGCTCTTCTATGATGACGCCACCCTTAGCCACATCCTCAGTTATAGATGGTAACAGGGACTTAATGAAGCATTCAGCAAGGAGCTGATCCGGAACAAATGTCTTAACCATTTGTCGACGACGACGCCACTCATGAATATGATTAGAAATGTGAGTAGCATTAGTCTGTTTCAAATTAGTAAAGAGTTCTATTCCAGTTTCATATATTATGGGTAACTGGAAATAAGTAAAAAAGACAGTAGCTAGGGCTACGAAATTATGAAAAGAAGCTCTAGGTAATTCAATGTACCACTTTGCAGCCGGAGCTGTGAGCGTACGCTGGAAAAGATGTAGTTGAATAGAATCATCATTCAGGGAATTTGATGAACACCATAAATGATAAGTCATAACATGAGTCGACGGATCTTCTCCAAGGTTTCCATTGAACTTAAAAATATCCGAGGGAAATTTGTGAGGTATCACCGGCCACCAAGGAGCATAATTAATTGGATCATTAGTTAGCCAATTTAAATCTGGTAACTCTAAAGTTGCAACAAAGAGCAATTGTCTATTAAGGTCAGGTTGAGCACAACCAGGGTAAGATGGAATTGCTTGAGCAACAGGCCTTTGAACACCAGCATAAGGAATCTGTTGCTGGTAACCCAGATAGGGGTTGTTTTGCATAGCAAACGCTTGAGGATTATGTTGATCAAAACCTGGATATGATACTTGTTGAAATGAAGTTTGAGTCATTTGCACCTGCGGCTGCCAAGGGGTCTGTCCACCAATGTTATAACCCGAATTAACATGACTTGGATTCGGTTGATATGTATAACTAAGTTGCGGTTGTGACATCCCATAAAATGGTAAACCAAATTGTGAATAAATAATTCCTGATACAGGTTGTTGTAAATTAATCAAAGGATTTGGAGTCTGTGGACCCAAAATTTGATGATATTGAGTTGAAGGACCCGCTTGATAAGGTTGATGATGTACAAATTTTTTATTTTGTAACAAGGGTGTAGATGTATTAACAAGTGGTAATGAAGTGGGTGTAACAGGTTGAACTGGTTGATACGAGTGTACAACCATTTGTGGTTGGATAGGGAGAGTGGGCTGCCATTGACAAACATTCATTTCAACATTATATTGACCAAAAAGTGACGGAGTACTATCATATTGGGTGACCAAAGGTTTCCCCCCAGCATGAGGATGATAATAATATGAAAATATTTCTCTCCAAATTCTGGGAGTCCAGTTGATATGGTACTTGAAGGAATAGACCCGGAAGGACCGGCTTGATATTGCCCTGATGATGTGTATAATGAATCAAGTCATTCAGTACTTACGATAGGATTACCAATTAAAATATTGGATGATGACATTGGTAAAGTCCATGGATTGGAAGATGCACCAGAGAAAATTCTAGATAATGATTTGTAACCTGATGGGACCATACGGCCTCCATGAAAATATGACTCTGGTGAAGTGGTAAACATCGACGGAGTAGCGAGGGCAAGAGCTGACGTAATTGGAACATCAGGCCCAACCGAAGATGTTGGTTCAGACATGGTTGTTTGACCAAATGTATACCCTTTTGAAACGACGAGAATTTCCGAAGGAGGAAGATTAACAAAAGTAGAGGGTGTTGATTGAGAAAAAGACTCATACAGGTAAAGGTCCTCCCCAAAATGGGTTGGAGTTAAAGGTGTAGTGTCTTGTGGGATTTCTTCAATCACAATTAACTTAGGTGGCTGAATTTCACCGTTAGGCCCAAAGTATATTTCAAGTGGTTGACTGTGTGATATTGAAGATTCAATAGCTACATAACTTTGTGGGATGACCAAGGTAGGAACAACTTCCGGTTGTTCGACTTCAGGATTTAGATGTTCTGGAAAAGAAGAGACAGGATTTGGATCAATTTGTGGTTGAACAACGTCGGGTCCAGAAGGTATGGTCTCACTAATTGGATGAATCATGACCATGAGTAGTTGTGAAGACTCTGTGTCGACAATAGTAGACGAACCGGGATGTGTAGAAACAACTTGAGCTAACTTTGGTTTATGGGAAAATGATGTTTCACCAGAGGTACAAATTCTACTTGATTCGGTAGATCATGATTGCCATCGCCTACCAGAAGTAACTTCTAGTGGTAAAGGCGGTTTTAAAGCTAATATACGCAAACGAAGGGGGAAAGGATTTTGTTCTTCAATGACTACTGATTAATTTTAACCCAAAAAAAAAACAAAATAAAAGGGTAATGCTAGGTGTCTGCTCAACTTAATGTTCCTAAATTGATGTCATAAATTGTCAACCAGGGCTAGTAAACTGTTGAAGTGAAGTGCACTATATGTGCCTAGGTATCTGCTTCCTACTTCGTTGTGTTTAGTGTTTTTTTTTAATGTTTTTGGTTTTGTGTTTTTATGCTAAGAGGAAAAGAACTAAGTGTTTAACAAAGAGAAGTTATTGGTCACACTAAAACAGAGTAAAAGCTATTCTAAACTATGCATGGCACCTAAGAATAGAAAATGCAAAACTTGACAAGAAAAATAACTCATAACATGAACTCAGTCCAATTCATTCATTAGAAGTATATTGGAACAACTTGAGAAAATGATGAGTTTAATGCAATGAATTTTTTCTAAATAAACAACAACCTACAATATCACAGAGAAAATCTCATCCAGGGTTAGAAATTTGTTGGAACACATTTGGAAAAGATTATCTGTAACATATTAAGGAACCCTACTCTAAATTAACTTATGATACTAAAATTAATCCATTCTGCAACTCAAAATGTCACTATTAAACCTCATTCAAAGGTTATAAATATTTTGGAATAGTTTTGGAAAGAGGCAGTTTGTAAAATTGTGAGAAACTGCGGAACAGTCAAGACTTCAAAATGACATTACCAATTCTTGTTCCTATGATAATGATATATTAACAGAAATTAAGAACAAGAGAAGTTTGTAAATAATGAAGGCCTTGAAGTCTAATGGAACAAAACTAGAATACAACTAACTAATAAAACTTAAAATACATTAAACAGAACTGAACTAGAATGCAATCAATCAAACTTGAAATACAGTGAACAGAATTGAACTAGAGTGAAATTAACCTCCAGAATATTACAACTGAACTAAAATTCAACTAATCTCTAAAATACTACAGCTATATCTCATTTAGTGTTAGTGATATTTTGGAACAATTCATAAGAACAAGACTGGCTATAACATCCGATGTAAGTGAGCATAAAACATAAAGTTCAGAAAACTGCTTAAATTAGGAATGAAACAGAGCTAAAGTTACTTATCTAAACAATATGCACAAAGATTTTCGGGCAATAGGGGCCCTCTACCACCGGATTAGCACACAAATATCCTCAATATTGCCTCAGATCATGTATTAAAGTGGTTCTTCTTTCATTAAAGGAAAACACTTAAAAAAAACAGAGTATTACGGTCTTTTGAGATCTAACAACAAAACATCAATCTCGCTAACTGTCTCTCGGTCTCCCGAGTCATTCTTATAAGAGAAATACATAACTAACCTTGAGAAGAAATAGGTATAAGTGTCTTTCCCAACTAAAATCAAATTAGAACTCTTTTAGAAGCCTCATACTTTTGCTAAAGACATCTGGAGAGTTCTTGTCCTGGTAGGAATCTACTTCTTAGTTTTGGTTTCTTCCACATGCATAACCACCTGTAGATTTTTGCTCAGACTTCGTAGAGGGCAAGAAATGATGTAGGAGTGTTGTGGAATTCAACCATATGCATTTTTCCTTTAAGTGACACCTGTAACCTGTGTGAACATGAAGATAGCTGCGGAATAGGGGACTAGCTACAGAATGGCTGCATTCTGTAGCTGAGTCTAGTAAAAAATTACTACAACAACAAAACCATGAAAATATAGCAAGTCAGTCATTATATGCATTCCTAAAGTGACTTTAATTAATCTTATTGATCTTTTAAGCCTATAATTGATAAGGGACAAAGGAAATGAAGTGAAATTTGGTGAAAGGAAAGGACATCTTTAGGGCTCAACATACCCCCACTGCAAAGCTTTTGCATGTCCTCATGAAATAAATTCATGTATTCTAAGACTTCTGCTAGGACATCTAGGATCCTTCTTCTGCTTTGCCTGATGTTCAATGGCCTCCTAGGCTTCCTTATGACCAACTTGAATCTCAAATTTATAAGTGCCCTGCTCAACTTTTTGTTTTTCTTCTTCAGCTTCTCACTATTCTTGTACAATTTTTCCATTTGCAGAGAGAGAGTTGTATTCATATCACTTTTTCAGCTTAACCTGCTCCCTTAAAATTTCATTTTCATTCTTTATATGCCTATTGAGTACTTCTAATTCATATTTGTCTCTTCTTAGTACATCAATTGCAGATCCTGGTGGGTTAGGAGTTCTTCTTCTGCTTTCTGAGGCTCTCCTTTCTAATGTCTCAACATAATTATAGATTTGTTTTTGTGCTGGGTCTATCTCCGAAGTTTCTTCATCAAGATCCTCTTCGTACTGGTATTCAGGAGATCTATCAGTTGGTGTCTCTTCATCTTCAATGTCTATGATGCCTGTTTGCTTAACTGTTGTCTTCTTCAATATGCCTCTAAGTCTATGGCTTCGTCTTAGTTTAGATGGTCCTTCACCTCTCTCCTCGGCATAATTTCTTATTATCTTTTCCTTTTTAAGATGTTTCTTGATTTCAGCCAATTTCTCAGAAATAATCTCCTCATTGTCTTCTTGTATGGATTTACCAATTTTAATTTCAACAGATTTGGAAATTTTCCCTCTCCTGCTTCTTCTTGTAAGTTTTCCTTCAAATGGAGGTTCCTTGGGTTCTTCAAAGTGATTCCTCACTAGGAACTCATCCCAATTGTCTCCCACCTTTCTCAAATGATGTTCAATTAGGATTCTAACTAGGCCATGGTGATACAAAGTGGTTTCCAAGAATTGAACCCTCTTTTGAACATTAGAGGCCATTCTCTTTAGGCTATGAAGTAAGAAAAAGGGTAAATTGATTTCTTCATCTAAGAAATGCATCATTAGCCGAATATGATAAACATATAGGGTACCAAACCTTCCCTCACAAGTTATAAACTTTTGCAAAATGAGCAACATATTCCGCCATTTATTCTTCAGTGTTGAGCTAGGAATGCCCTTCTTAAAAATTGAAATATCCATACCTGGTGTTTTGAGCATTTGCCTCCATGCCTCATTGTGAAATTCCTTGTTCTTGAACCATCGTTCACCTTGCCTGGGTAATTTCACTACTTCCGCAATGAAGGATTCTGTAATAGTGAATTTGACATCTCCTATTTCAACTTCTGCTCCATTGAAGGACCATGCAAATGTCTTAGTTACCTCCTTATGAAAACCATTGAAATTTTCCAAAAACTGTAACCACCCAACCTGCTGTAGCATTTATCTAATCTATGGGTAACCTTATAAGTATTTGGTTCCGACTGGTTTGGAATGAATTCTTTTCTCAACCTTCAATTTACCGCTCTTCTATTCACGGTGAAAATGGATGTAGAGAGTTGTTTTTTTTCCCAAAGATGCCTTCTCTATTTATGCAGCAGGAATTAGCTACGAAAAGATGATATGAAGTGGTTATGGGATGAGTGTAATACAGTGAGAGTGATTCACACAAATTAATGAGTTTGAGAGCTATCATGGAAGAAAAGACCGTGGAAAAATCTCGTGAGAAATTCAAAATCATCACTGAATACTTCGGGTTAGTGACGTGAACGAATAGGTCACTTCAGTACTAACCGTTAATTTTTAATAAATGATGATTTGGTATGGCGGAATTGAGGGGATTTTGTCCAAGGATTTGATTATGGGCTTAATAGGCTTGATCAACACGAATGATCAAAATAACTTTATGAAACATTCATGACTTAACCATACTATAATTTTCATAATCTGTTATCATAATAATTTCACAACTTTACCTTTAGCCTTTCCTTTGATTTTTGTGGTTTTAATATGCTTTCTCTTCTTTTGAAAATAATTTATTCTTCAGTCTTCATAATCCCTTTGATTTTGCTTGTTGTCATAGGTGTGCAGGATCAATTTGCTGCTGAACAAGTGATTACTGGATAGTTTCCTTCAGGATCTCTAGCTGCAGAATGTCTGGCTGGCTACAGAATGTTTGGCTGCAGAATGTTTGGCTGGCTACAAAATGTTTGGCTGCAGAATGTCTGGCTACAGAATATACCCTGTAGAAGCTTTTGAAACATGGAATGGAATTTTTTGAAATATGAATGAAATGTTGTATGAAGTGAATTAAAATGGATCATGAAATATGGTGTAATGGAGCATGAGTGAAGTGAAATATAATGGAATGAAATGGATCATAAATGTAAAGTGGAGTGAAATATGAAAAGTGGCCTGCAACTTATGATTTGTAATATTCAATTGCAGAAAGAGATCAAATTTAAAAATCTGAAATGAAAATGAGGTGGACCATGGAATGGAGTGAATGAAGTATGGATGAATGGAGTGAATGAAATATGAATGAAGTGAGACATGATGGAGTGAGATGGATCATAAGTGGAATATGATACATAAAATGGGTCTGCACTTATGATTTTGTGATAGCTGCTTGCAGGAAAAGAACAAATCTGAAAAGCTAAAGTGTCAGAAGGATTCTGAATTTCACTTTATCTTTTCTGTATAAACATGCTAATCAGTGATTAGTTTTCATGTTTATACTTTTATTTTTTATTTTTTTCATGCATTCAAATTCAGAAAATTCAATTAAGTTGATGAAGAAGAAGAATTCTTCTTCATTAACTTCACATCACTGTTTTCCTGGAATCTCTTGATAAATTCTTCTCTTGAAAGTGGCTTATGATACAATTTCAATCTATGACCATTTACAAGAAAAGTGACCTTCTCTTCATCTATTGTCCTGATTTTTATTGCTCCTGTCAAAAATTTTCATAAATTCATATGGCCCAAGCCAATGTGTTTGGAATTTACCTTGAAAATCTTTGAACTTGAATCAAACAAGAGGGCCGAGTCACCTTCTTTGAATTTCTTTTCCTTGATATACTTATCATGCCATCTAGTCCTTTGTTGTTGGACTATATTTGTTTTCTGGACTGCATCTTGTCTGATCTCATCCAATTCATTAATCTGCTCCAATCTGTGCTTTTGTGCCTCTGTTAGATCAAGTCCTAGCTGAAATTCCATTTTAAAAGTTTGAATCTGAAACTCTATGGGAAACAAAACTTGTTTTCCATAAACAAGTTCATAAGGAGTATGGCTTGTTGTGCTTCTCCATGTAGTTATATAGGCCCACAAGGCTTCAGGAAGCCTGTTTGCCCAATATCTTCTATGTAAATGAACAGTCTTTGTTAGGATCCATTCAATAACCTTATTAGTAGATTCCACTTGACCATTTGCTTATGGATGATAGGGAGTAGATTTTTTGTGTCTGATTTTGTACCTCTCCACCATTTGTTCCACTAGCCTTGATGTGAATTGAGCTCCTTGATCTGTAACAATTTCCCTTTGGACACCAAAACGAGTAAAAATGTCCTAAAAAAGAAAATTAACTACAGATGCTTCAGTAGCAGAAAGTAATGGCTTGGCCTCTACCCATTTGGTAACATAATCAGTGCAAACTAATATATATTTATTTTGTCTTGATGGAGGACTAATAGGTCCTACAAAATCTAAAACCCATTTTTCAAAAGGTTCAATATGTACCTGAGGCTGCAATGGCATCTCACCTGAAGGAGAAGGTTTCCCTACCCTTTGGCAACTGTCACACCATTTGACATACTCTTTAGCATATTTAAAAAGGGATGGCCAATAGTATCCTAAATGAAGGACCTTATAAGCTGTCCTTTTATCAGCAAAGTGTCCGCCACAAGGTTCATCATGACATGCCTTGAGGATCTCAGGCATCTCATCTTCCCGAACACATCTCCTAATGATAAAATCTGGACCTGTTTTGTATAACTCATTAGCAACCCATGAATATTTTGCACTGTCATAAATGATCTTTGTTTTGTCTCTTGTATTCATTATTGAAGGAAATTTCCTTGAAACTAAATAATTAGCAATGTCAGCAAACCAAGGAGTTTGAGTAGAAATTGCAAAAAGATATTCATCAGGGAATTGATCTTCAACTGGAGTATTGTCTTTGATGTTTTGGAGTCTAGATATGAAATCAGCTACTGTGTTTTGTTTTCCAGGCCTATCTAGAATGGTAATGTTGAATTCCTGTAAAAGAAATAACCATCTTATAACTTTTCCATTATTAATTGATTTGTTAATTAGATATCTAATTGTAGAGTGATCTGTGTGAACAAAAGTTTCATAGCTTGTTATATAGTGTTTGAATTTGTTTATGGCATGAACAACAGCTAAAAACTCTTTTTCAGTTACAGTATAATTTAACTCTGAAGGAGTAAAATTTTTACTTGTATAGTAGATGGCATAAGGAATCAGGTCTTTTTGTCCCAATACTGCTCCTAAAGCTGTATCTGAGGCATCTGTTGAAATATGAAAAGGTAAATTCCAGTTAGGTCCCCTTAAAATAGGTGCTTTAGAGATTTTTGTTTTCAGGGTCTCAAAGGCTAACTGGCAATCAGGATTCCATTTGAATTCACAGTCCTTGGTAAGTAATTTGAAAAGTGGAGATGCTATCTTGGTGAAGTTTTCTATAAACCTTCGATAATATCCTATAAATCCGAGAAAACTCCTAACATCTTTTTGACAACTTGGAATAGATAAGTTAGAGATGAATTCAACTTTTGACTCATCAACTCTAATCCCATCCCCTGAAATGTGATGTCCTAAAACAATTCCTTCAGTAAACATCATAAAACCAGGGAAAATTTTAGGGGCGAATTTTAGCCCAAAGGCGAATTTTAAGGGATTTTCAATTTTAATAGGGCGAATTTTTTACATAAAACCCATTTTCTATAGTTTAATAAAGTTAGCCCAATAAATATTTTAAAAATAATTAATTATTAAGTATTAGCCCACCAAAAAAAGGGTGCATAAAACTGGAAAAATGAAATTCGCCCCGATTTTTTTTGGTTGGAGTAGATTTCCATGGCATTCGCCTGGATTTACAGGGTCGAAAGGAGGGGTTACAGTGGTTCACCCCAATTTTTTCAATGGTTAGGAGAGGTGGCTGGCCGCTGGACACCGATCTTTCGATCTTCTTGCTAGCTGAGATGTTATGATATCCTCGCTGTGTACTTCGCTCTTCATATAAAAGCAGAATATATATAACTTCAGTGGTTTGCATTGGATTAATTTTGACTAACTTTCTATGGTTCGATGGCTTGCTCACAACATTCTGAGACTAAGTTTTCATAATCTATATGCTGTTGCTGTTGCTTTCAGTCATGAAACCTGGGCTGGTGTGGGATTCTTATTTTTGAATGCTTTAGCTCAGCTTTTGGGCTTACAGAGTAGACATTGACCACTGGTATGGTTTTAGCTTCTGTAAGCTTTTTCACTAGGTCTATTTCTACATCCTAAACTTGTCTTTGTACAACTTGGGCTTTATTGTTTAATAGCGCAAGCGTCGCTTCCTGTTTCCTGCCACTCATGTATCTGCACTGTAAATAGACATTCTCAGTCTTGTATTCTGAAACTGCTTGTGGGTTTCTTTTTTCACAGCCCATGGACACGTCTAGCTGCTAGTCACGGGTTTCAAACCCTGTATCACGTGCCCGGTTGCAGCTGGAATGTGGGAATACTCTGATCCTATTCAACAGCGACCACTGCAAATCCTGACGGTGATTCTTAAATTTGCATTTATCAGGTTCCGGTGGATGAATTTCATTTGTACTGTTTTTTTGATATTTTTTGTGGCATTGAATTGGATTTGGTGTAGAGAACTTTAACATGTTGTGCTTATTCGATTTGGGTATTTTTTTTTCTTGAAAATAGGTAAATGGGTTCATGTCAGTTTGGGTATATAGATGCCGTTCATGGAATTGGGAGGACACTGGATGGTTTGGATTGTGTCAGGGAATTGGTCTGTGCACAAGCCAGGTAACTGTTTTGCTGTGCCAATGTACTTTGTTAGGCTGTCTGCATTATTTGTTTTTATAGTACCAGTGCTATTTTTTTTGACCGTTCTGTTTTGCTGTATACACTGATATATTCATTCTTCATTTTCTTGTACTTTTATTTTAAATCTTTTCTTCGCCATTGTTTGTATGTGGTTAGTGTATTTGCATTTTAGAAATAGAGCTCTGTTTTAAAAAATAATGTTAATCTCTGCTGGGTCGAATTTCTACCTATGATGTTGGTACCTTGCCAAATGACCTGGTTTGACATTTTGGTTAAAAGCCCAAATCCATAGGATAGTTGGTTAAAAGCCCAAATCCATTGGATAGTTGGTCTTGAGTTCCATGCCTTGGGCCGACATTTTTGTTAAAAGGCCATATCCACAGGATAGTTGGTCTTGAGTTCCATGTATCTGCTCTTTATATGGACAAGTATTTGAATTTCAGTTCTGATATTTGTACATGCTTCCCCTTCTCCAAGACGAGTGGACATTCTTCCTTAATGCTCATTCAGACCTTTCAAATGTGAGGGTCATTTTACAACCAGTGTAGTTCTCTGAGTTATCATCCCTGTTACTTAACTGCCCAAATTGTTGATGCTAATGAGTGCTATTGTCATTGATTGCCATTCTTGTGATTGTAGATAGGGTAGTGTAGTATTGTCGGCTCTATGTTCTCAACAATTTCTTTGTTTCATAACCTGCATGTTCATTCCTGAGTAAAAGCACTTTCATCTTTTGTGTCTATCTCAAGAATGCTGCGTTTGTTTCATCACAAGTGTGATTTTTTTTCTGATTGTTATTTTTTTTTACAGAACAAGTGCTGTTTTTTCTAATTGTATTTTTACACTGTATAGAATTTTCCTCAGTTTCTTTCATTATGAAGCTTTTCTTGATCATTGTTTCTATCTAATGTGTGAGTGTATTTGATCGGGAAAAAAAAGTCAATTTTAAAAACTAATGTTAACCTTTGCTGAATTCCATTTCTACCAATGATGTTGGTACCTTACCAAATTCCCTGGTCTGACATTTTGGTTAAGAGCCCATATCCACTTGATAGTTTGTCTTTGAAGTTTGAGTTATGTGAATTGGTTCATTTTATTGAAAACTATTTGAATGTCAGTTTTTCACAACATTTATACATGCCTTTCCTTCTCCGTATGAGTCAAGTGGACATTCTGCCTTAATGCTCCTTTCATAGCTTGCAAATGTGGCAGTCATTTTAAAACCAGTATAGTTCTCTGAGCTATCATCCCTGTTACTTGACTACCCACTTGTTAGTTTTTCTTTCTAAAGAAAATTCTAATGAGTGCTATTGTGATTGATTGCCATGCTTACGATTGTAGACAGGGCAATGTACTATGTAGTATTGTTGGCTCTTCGCTCATAACTATTTCTTTGTTGCACAACTTGCATGTTCCTTGCTGATTAGAAGGACTTATGTCTTCTGTGTCTATCTCAAGAATGCCACTTTTGTTTCAGTTTTAAAAATTCCAAATTCTGTGCATATAATGATGAGGTAATTGAATATTATTTGATTACTTTCCATGTAAGCATGTAATATCAGAGAATGATTTTCTGAGCCCAGATTTTGGTTACTGATGTCTCTTCTTTGATGCAGATAGAAGTCAGAACTGGGTAATCTCCATGGGTCAAGGACTTACCTTCTAGAGGGTCTGTCTCCTCTACTTGGCACTTGCATTCATAGGGGTAGTGTAATCCAGTTAAGGTGATAACGGTTGAATTTCAAGATCTCAAGATGAAGGAAGAGCTGGGTGACACTAAGCCAAGGGAAAATTCAAAATTGTCAGACCAAAACCATGCTACAAGGGTTGGATGTAGGAATGGTAGCACTGCTCTGAAACCAAGGGAAAATGGAGTACTGGTGTCTCAAACTACCTGTTGATCAACAAAAGATAAGAAAAGAAGACTAAAACAAAATGAAATGAAAAAGAAAGGTGATCATACTTCATTGGTGTTTGGAAAAGTGGAAGCTGCTATTGGTGTCCAGAATGGGCCTCCAGTTCCCTATCTGGACATCCCCGAGGAAATCCAAGGTTTATAAATTTGAGAACTATTGTGATAGGCAGGTTTCGATTTTATTTTTTGATAACTTTCTCCAAAATCACCTGATGGGTTTCCACATACCTAGTTCGATTTTATTTTTTGATAACTACTCAAAATTCCTACATTCCAATAATACTTAATATATATAACAATGAACAAAACTGTAAATTGGAAATTGTTAGAGGATATGGTCCAGACAGAGCCTACTCAGTAAGGGTAGATTGTTATATGTATCAGTACTACACCTAGATTTTGTGCATGAAACAGGGGCAACAATTATGACAGTGAAGTGTATACAACAAACTTGATTGGAAGTGACCCTCAACAATAGTTTTAAGTACAATTAAGTGTAGTGGCAGCAGATGGAAATTAGGAGAGGTAGCATGAACAAGAGTTGAGGCTGCAGATAGTGTGTAGTGGCAACTACAGAGTGGCAGTAGGTAAAGCAGCAATCAGCTTCAAAGCAGTGCTTCCCTTCTGAAAGCTATTGCTCTGCGTCCTTGACAATTAAATTCCCCATACATAGTTTTGAAATCCATTGGAGGAAATGCACAGCAGTGAGCCAGACATCATTTGTTTTGATGTGTTTGAATTTGTTTTCAAAAGGATGCAGTGCTCCAGCTGGAACAATGTTATCTACAAATATTATCTATAACAATAAATTTTATTCCAATATTATCTACAGATCTCCACATTGGATTCCAATAAATTTTATCTAAAGAAATTATTAGTAACAATGTTCTTGCAAAAACCTTGAATAGCACCTCTGAGTGAGTGGACAAGTGCGTAGACAATGAAAGGACATGTTTCTTCTTTCCATGAACAAGCACAAATTTTAAGATTGATGTTAATTGTTTCGAAAGGACACTAGGCACCTCTGTCAGTAACACAATTTTGGAAGAAGCAAAAAGGGAACATGATCCTGAACCAACGATGTCAAAGGAACCCTATCTGGCAACAAGCATAAATATAAACATCAGCAAAATCCTTGATTAAATATATGATCAAACTCGATTTTTGATTTTGCTAGGTTCCGTAGAATCCATACCAGTCATGCCTCAAATGATTGTAAAACACAATATAAGCATAGCATCATGAAAATAATCCACAAAATATGTAATTATATTCTTTTATATTCGACTAGAGTCTTATTGAATTCGATTTTCAATTTTAATTTCACTGGAAGAAGTCACAGAGACCAATTTCAAAGGGTGTTAAAAGTAATAATAGGTTTAAAAATGGTAGAAAATTTGACAGTGGAATGTTATAACTAAGAAGAAGAAGAAGAAACCCAACAACAACATGAAGCACCTTTTGAGGAGGTTGAGTTATTATCATTATCATGATACATCAGGGTAGAGGGAAATGACCTCTACAAATAGGAAATGGTGAGAAATCTGCAGGAGCAGGACGACGATGATTATTGGGACAAATGGGAGTTCCTCAAGTCGTTACCTCACCGGTATTTACCGCAATCATCTGTTTCCACACTCTATATGAGTAAATATGACAGGGATGAAAAACATTGCGTTGGGTGATTTTTGTTTTGGAGAGTGGTTGTTTACGCTATTTTACTTTTTATTAGCTCGAATAATAATTCACACCTACATCCACGCTTTTACTTTTACCCAGTGGTTGGTGGACAAAGTTAGAAATGTACTTCATGAAAATTGAACATCTTCACCAGTTAGGAATTAAGCATACAAGATATCAAATATCTTATTTGAGTACATAATTTCAAAAATTGAAACCAAGTTGTCAAAAGGCCAAGGCGGGCTTTTCCTTCTCTTAGTTTCAAAATTCAAATACTAAGCTGTAAAAAGGCCAAGGTTGGAGATTCCTTTCTTCTTTGTGATGACTTATTCTTATTCAACTTGTTATGGAGTCCATGCACACAACCTTGTGAACATTGTGAGGAATTTTGAGTCCCATGGAAATCATGCCAACCACAACATTGGTTTTTTTTGTTGTTGGAAAACTCTGAGTTGGGAGGATGCAATCATACCATCATTGTAGGAGGTGAGAGTTTCTTGGATAAAATATTGGTCACAACATATTCTTTTTTTGGGAAATAATACTTATGGAAACACCAACATCCAAGTCAATACCAAAAGATTATAGAGATAGAAATTTACAATCAATATAATTCTACAATACCAAAAGATTACCCGAGTCCCAAATGTGTAAATTTGGGAATGGTTACAAAACTATTAGATTAGGTATAGAGCTAGAAATTTACAAGGGAAAAAAAACCACTTTACTGCCCAAAGAATATAATCTATCATTTTAAAAGTATTTTATTTTATTTTTACAGTTTTGTTCATTGTTATATATATTAAGTATTATTGGAATGTAGGAATTTTGAGTAGTTCTCAAAAAATAAAATCGAACTAGGTATGTGGAAACCCATCAGGTTCCATCAGTTTCAAAAGTTGAAGATCTTGTACGTGAGACTCATGCATACTTTTCTCGTAGTCCCAAACGATATTTAGAGTTTCAACAATTTGCAGATGGTGTTACGGATGGAAAAAAACTACTAAAAGATGTTGACACAAGATGGATCTCATTAAATGGACCAGCTCAAAGACTATTTAGTGAGTTCAAATCTTTGGTAGGGTTGATGTATGCAAATCGCTACAATGTAGATAAAGCTCAAGATCTTCTTTTTCGACTAATTGATATAGAAACATTATTAACATTGGCTGGAATTATTCCTATGTTACATGAAATGAATGTCCTCGTGAAAATGTCTCAGAATCGCACAATGTATATTCCCGAATACACAAATGCCAGAAAGATAGCTTGCCTTGCATTGGATAATTTGTATATGATGCCAGAATCTTTTATTGGTCCAGAGTTTACAAGTTGGACTAAGATCATCAATATAGAAAATACTGAAAATTTTTTGACGTTTGATGAAAAAGGGATACTATGTATCACAGTGCGTGGGTATATGGTCCCCTTTCATTATATTAGTAAGACGGGACGAATCACCAAAGATTGCCCCGTGTCAAGAGACCAATTTGATAATATTGTGATCTCAGTGAGACAAAATTTGATAGAAATTGCAAGATCACTATCATCAGAGATAAGAGAACGATTTCCTCGAGATGAATTGTCGGAGGCCATGTGTGTGGTATACCCTCAATATTGGAACAATTGTCAATGTTCAAGAAATTTAAAATCCGATTTTCAAAAGAGATTAAAATGTTTAGTAGACCACTTTTGCAAGAAAGTCTCGATACATGGAGAACAGATTGAAGGTATTTTAGATTCATCAAAATTGTATCAACAAGGTGGACGCTTTGCTGAAACAATGTGGAACCAATATCCTTTTTTGGAGAATCCTAATGAAAACGATGCTATAACAAGATTATGGAATACTTTAAGTGCTAGCCAATACTTGCAAGAAAACATATCAAAATATTTTAAATTAGTAGATTTGTGTCAAACCATGATTTTGGGATCAGTGGAGGATGAGATAATGTTTAGTGCACTATCATTTTTGAAGTCAAAGTTGAGGAACAAGCTTGATAAACATGTGGATACATGTTTAAGATTATATGTAGCAAAGTATGACGTCGACAATTTTCCATATGAAAGAGCACTAGCGCTTTGGTGATCAGATTGTAATAGAAGGGGAGAAAACAATATAACAAATTTATCTAATGAAATTGATACAGAACATAATGTTTTGGAGGCTCATAATGACAGTACATCTGGAGAAGATCATGTTCACAATGCATAAATTGATGACCAAGATGAGAATTGGGAAATTGAAATACCCTAGGACTCTTATTTTGGTATACATGTTCCATTGATCATGCAAGATTACTACATGTCAAATTCAGGTAAAAATGGGTTCTATATTTTGTATTTTTCATTGTAACATTGCAGCTACATTTCTTTCATGCGTGTTATTTTAAGATTGATGTTTCATATTTAATCCTTACATTGTTTGTTTCTTATTTGTGACAGGAAATGAAGCTGGATTTGATGATTTTGGGACCTATTTCTTTTCACATAGACAATGTTTGACTAGTATTAAATGATAAATAACTAATTTAACAAGACTAACGCAAAGCATCAATGGGCTCATTCAAGTACATGAAACTCCCTTGATGTCTAGCTTTGACATCTTGGAAAATTTTAATGGTATATATGTTGCTTGTGTTTGGGGAATTTTGTTGAGTTTCGAGTTTTATATTTTCTTGGAAAATAATTATTGATATTTGGAAAATGTGTGATTTTATACTGGTATTGGAAACGAAGCTAGTTTTGATCTTTGATTGGAAATGAAGTCAGATTTGATGAAGTTGGGACCTATTTCTTTTCACATAGATAGTGTCCTACTATTAAATGATAAAGGACTAATTTAAGAAGTCTAACGCTAGGAAACAATGGGCTTATTCAAGTACATGAAATTGTGTTAATGTCTAGTCTTGATATCTTTGAAAATTTTAGTGGTTTGTTTGTTTCTTGTTTAGAGGATTTTGTTGAGTTTGAAATTAGTCCCTTGAATGCTTATGGTTCTCATATCATGCATAGATCGATAGATCAATAGATCTAGTTCTATTATTATAATCATTATTGTTTTCTTTATATACTTGGTGGTTTGAGGAAAGATATTTTATTTCCTTTCACTTTGTGGCATGATTTCGACATCTTCACCTTTTAGAATATAGTAAAATATTTTTCTTATTATATATTTTTCCTGGAAAAGAATTATTGAGAGTTGGGTGCAAATGCACAATGTTGTGTAGCATTAGTGTGATAAATATGGGATAGTGCAAAGCATAGTTTTGAAGATTAGTCTAAGTTGACTCGTACCTAATCAACTCAGTCAAGTTGATTGTTGGTTGAACAACTAATTGTTGGTTCAATGGACAGAAGGTCTTGCAGGCACAAATACCAAAGGGAAAAATGGAGCCCATCATGGGGTACTCTTTGTAATTCTCCACCACTGCTACCTTCCATGCTTCCTCAAACTCCTCTCCAACCTCAATATCAGTGCTAGTAGTAGCATGAGCAACAACACTACGCTTAGTAGAACTAGAAGAACGCATTTTCCAAACTACACGAGAACTACTTCCCTCACAAGTCACCATGTTCCATGCTTGGTCTCGGTGGTTCTCTTCCTTCTACTCCTGGTTCAACTACCATATCTTCATTGGAACCAACACCCCGAACTCCACTAAACAATGATTCACCATTTTGTAGTAGTGATTCGCTATTTGTACTAGTGATTCGCCATGATTTTACAAGATAATATAATCTCGTGAGAGATTCACCAAAAAATTATATATACATATTATATTATTAATAAAATCGCCTTCCATTTTTCCTATGTATCATGGGGATTCGCCTATTTATTATATATATAAATTTAGGGGGGTTCTTAAAATTTTCCCTGCATAAAACACTTCTCATGACTTAGTGAAAGATTTTCTTCTTTACATCTCTTTAAAACTTTTTCCAAGTTTGCTAAGGCTTCTTCAAATGTGTTTCCATAAACTGTGAAATCATCCATATATACCTCCACACAATCATGTATTAGATCTGAAAAAATTCCTAGTACTGCCCTTTGAAATGTTGCAGGTGCATTGCATAGTCCAAATGGCAATACTCGGTAAGCATAGGTACCCCAAAGACAGGTAAATGTGGTTTTGTCTTGATCTTCAAGTGCTACTTGAATTTGGTTATAACCACTAAACCCATCTAAAAAGGAGAAGTACTTTTTTCCAGCTAATGTATCTAACACCTGATCTATGAAAGGTAGGGGAAAATGATCTTTAAGAGTAGCTTTGTTTAATTCCCAGTAGTCAATACATACCCTCCATTTACCATTTTTCTTTGGCACAATTACCAAAGGAGAAACCCACTGAATATCTGAAATGGGATAGATAAAGTTGAAATTTAACAATTTCTGCAATTCTTCTTTAACAATCTCCCTAAGGTTTGGATTCATCTGTCTCTGAGGTTGTCTGATTGGTTTACAATTTTCCTCTATGTAGATGTGATGAGTGCAAGTCTTAGGGCTTATCCCTTTCATATCAGTGTACTCCCATGCATATGAAGAAGAATGTCTCTGTAATTTCTTTACTAATTCTTCTTGTTGAGATTTCTCTAGGTTCTTGTTTATGTTTAAAGTTTTTCCTGGAAATATCTCAATTGTAGAGTTGCCAAAATTTTCCATGGAGTAAAGAGACATCTGTCTTGATTATAAAAAACTCAATGTTGGATTTTTCTTGAAATTGTTCATGTTTGTATTCCGAAGAGGATTCAAAGTTTTCTAAGGTATTTAGAATCTGGCTATCTTCACTAATTTCTGAAATTGTGAAGAGAGGTTGTATGTCTTCTTCATCCTCAATCCATTGAGTATCATCTAATTCTGTAATTGTCTTTGCTGGAGGATACAAGGTAAATTTCTTAGTTGAACTACCATCAGAGATGTACATATCACCAGATCTACAACTAATGAAAGCATCAACTGTAGCTAACCAAGGTCTTCCTAATATAATAGGATGTCCTCCTAAATTATTCTTAGGAGTTAGGATCATAAAATCCACAGGATACTCCCAAGAATCTAGGGACACTGGAATGTATTCTATTACCCCATCAGGTTTGATCACAGATCTGTCTGCTAATTGTAATAATGTGGGTGTAAAAAGAAGATTAGGAAGTTTCAGTTTATCCATGATTTGTCTACTCATGATATTGATTACTGCTCCAAAATCAATAAGTGTGTTTTGGATCTTAGTTCCATTGATGTGTATTTTAACAAATGGATTTCCTGGGTCTAGATAATTTGGAATGGAAATATTACCCATCATGATATCTGCTATTTTTCCTGCAAGTTGAATTTTCTTTGTCTCTCTTATTCGTTTTCCTATTTTCTTCATGCTCAACTCCTTTATTTCTTTTGCTAATATTGGAATTTCCTTGATAGCTTGTAATAATGGGATCTTAATACAAACATTTCTCAGCTCATCTAGGAAATCATAATTAGGCACCATAATTTGTTTTTCTACACCCCTATCAATTTGTAATATTTCTGGAAAGGGAGGTGTAGAGGTGGATGTTGATGGCTGCTCTAATATAGGAGTTCAAATTATTGGCTCTTTTTATTTTGATTTTTCAATATTTGGGTCTTGAAAATATGTGTTTTCTTCAAGAATTTTATTTACCCGTAGAGAATCTTCCTCAGAGTTGTTTTGTTCTTGTATGATTACAGAAGGTTTCCTCTTTTCAAGTATTCTTCCAGACCTAAGTTGAACATCATTAAGGTCTAAAGGAGTAATTAAATAGGTTTGAAACTTTTGACCTTCTATCATGTATGTGTTTTGAGGATGTTTATTGTTGGGGTTTGGTATGGGTTGGGCAGGCAACTGATTTGTTTTCTGAGGAAATGGTAATGGAAGTGGTGAATTTTGATGTTGTGGATTTTGAGGATTCTGTTGAGGATTTTGTTGAGGAGGGAAATGTGGATATGGTGGATATTGATAGTACTGAGAGTATCTTCCATAGGGATTTTGTGCTCCTTGTGCCCAAGTTTGAGATTGATTCTAGAATTGGGGCCAAGGTTGCTGCCAAGAATTCCAATTTGGTGGGGGTTGATTATACAACTGATCATGGAATCCTTGTGTTTGAGGTCCTTGCCAAGGCCTTCTAGAGATAAAATTGAGAGATTCTGTGGAATTTGTAGGGGTTTCTTCTTGAAAGACAACTTTAAGACTAGGAAGTGAAGGAAAACTCTTGGTCTCATGTTTTTCTGAACAAATTACACAAGTCTCTACAAATTTTGCATCCAAAGGGCATTCTCTCAAGGCATGCTTCTTTCTACATTTGGGACAAAAGATTGCTAAGGCATCAGATTTAGCTTTTTGCTTGTTTTGTAGCTTAAGGGTGTCTATTTGTTCACTAAGACTCCCTAAAATGTCATATTTTAATTCATCAAGCATATGTCTTATTTCTGCCCTACTTACTATCCCAAAAGCAGACTTACTTACCCTTGCAAGAGCAGGGTCTCTTGGTCCTTTTACAGTTTTAGATTTCCCTCTTGAAAGGTTGATACATAATTCAACTATTTCAGGTAATGTGAGCTGAGATATATCCCATTTTCCTATCATGTTAAGGATATCTAACCATTCATCCCTAATTGTCTTCAACAAGAGAGATTTCAAAGTGTCTTGGTCTAAGTTTTCCATTTTTTCCCTCTTGATGTTATAGTTAAACCTCTCCAACAAATCTTCTAGATTTTCATCCTCTTTTTGTAACATTTTAAACACTTCCTCCTTATGGTTGACTGACATACAATAATCCAAATACCTCTCTAAAAATTCCTATTTCATGTCTTCCCATGTCCTAATAGAACTGTTGATCAAACTCATAAAAGATTTTAATGCTGCTCCTTTCAATGTTGAAGGGAATAGTTTAAGTTTTTGAGCATCTTGTAAGTAGTCATAGGTTCTACATAGGACTTCAAATTCAAATAGAAAGGTTTCAAGATATTCAGTTTTGAGTCCATAAAAGTTTGGAAGGACAGAGGGTGAAATATTTTTCATAGTTGCATTGGTTTCTTCATCTACTATAGAAAACCCAAAAGAGCTTCCCATTTCCCTTCTACCTCTTCCTCTGCCTCCTTCTGCACCTCTACCTCCTCCTCCTTCTTCACATCTACCTCCATTAAATACTCCTCCTCCCCCTTCTTCTGCCATAGTTGATTCTTCTGTGGAAGTGGAAAATTTTGTGTCTCTAGCAGGGGTCCTTGAATCTTCTTCTAAAACAGGTTCAGTGGATGAAGTGGAAGGTCTTTCTGATGGAATATCTGATCTTAAGCCTTCTAGAAGTCTGTGATCAATATAGGATGGAATGTAGGTTTGAGTTGGAGGTGTGCTGCTTCTTGGTCTTGGTGGAACAAGTGGTGTTCTAGGAATCAAGCTTTTGCTTCTTATGAATCTACTCCTTGAGTCTCTTTCTCTACGCATATCATTGTTTTTGGGAGGTAAGAAACAAGGCTACCTAGTTACACTTCCCCGGCAACGACGCCAAAATGTTTGCTCAACTTAGTGTTCCTAAATTGATGTCATAAATTGTCAACCAGGGCTAGTAAACTGTTGAAGTGAAGTGCACTATACGTGCCTAGGTATCTGCTTCCTACTTCGTTGTGTTTAGTGTTTTTTTTTAATGTTTTTGGTTTTGTGTTTTTATGCTAAGAGGAAAAGAACTAAGTGTTTAACAAAGAGAAGTTATTGGTCACACTAAAATAGAGTAAAAGCTATTCTAAACTATGTATGGCACCTAAGAACAGAAAATGAAAAACTTGACAAGAAAAATAACTCATAACATGAACTCAGTCCAATTCATTCATTAGAAGTATATTGGAACAACTTGAGAAAAGGATGAGTTTAATGCAATGAATTTTTTCTAAATAAACAACAACCTACAATATCACAGAGAAAATCTCATCCATGGTTAGAAATTTGTTGGAACACATTTGGAAAAGATTATCTGTAACATATTAAGGAACCCTACTCTAAATTAACTTATGATACTAAAATTAATCCATTCTGCAACTCAAAATGTCACTATTAAACCTCATTCAAAGGTTAGAAATATTTTGGAATAGTTTTGGAAAGAGGCAGTTTGTAAAATTGTGAGAAATTGCGGAACAATCAAGACTTCAAAGTGACATTACCAATTCTTATTCCTATGATAATGATATATTAACAGAAATTAAGAACAAGAGAAGTTTGTGAATAATGAAGGCCTTGAAGTCTAATGGAATAGAACTAGAATACAACTAACTAATAAAACTTAAAATACATTAAACATAACTGAACTAGAATGCAATCAATCAAACTTGAAATACAGTGAACAGAACTGAACTAGAGTGCAATTAACCTCTGGAATATTACAGTTGAACTAAAATGCCACTAATCTCTAAAATAATACAACTATATCTCATTAAGTGTTAGTGATATTTTGGAACAATTCATAAGAACAATACTGGCTGTAACATTCGATGTAAGTGAGCATAAAACATAAAGTTCAGAAAACTGCTTAAATTAGGAATGAAACAGAGCTAAAGTTACTTATCTAAAAAATATGCACAGAGCTTCTCGGGCAGTAGGGGCCCTCTACCACCGAATTAGCACACAAATATCCTCAAGATTGCCTCAGATCATGTATTAAAGTGGTTCTTCTTTCATTAAAGGAAAACGCTTAAAAAAAACAGAGTATTACGATCTTTTGAGATCTAACAACAAAACATCAATCTAGCTAACTGTCTCTCGGTCTCCCGAGTCATTATTATAAGAGAAATACATAACTACCCTTGAGAAGAAATAGGGATAAGTGTCTTTCCCAACTAAAATCAAATTAGAACTCTTGTGGAAGCCTTGTACTTTTGCTGAAGACATCTAGAGAGTTCTTGTCCTGGTAGGAATCTGCTTCTTAGTTTTGGTTTCTTCCACGTGCATAACCACTTGTAGATATTTGCTCAGACTTCGTAGAGGGCAAGAAATGATGTAGGAGTGTTATGGAATTAAACCATATGTGTTTTTCCTTTAAGTGACACCTGTAACCTGTGTGAACATGAAGATAGCTGCGGAATAGGCGACTATCTACAGAATGGCTGCATTTTGTAGCTGAGTCTAGTCAAAAATTACTACAACAACAAAACCAAGAAAATATAGCAAGTCAGTCATTATATGCATTCCTAAAGTGAATTTAATCAATCCTATTGATATTTTAAGCCTATAATTGATAAGGGACAAAGGAAATGAAGTGAAATTTGGTGAAAGGAAAGGACATCTTTGGGGCTCAACACTAGGCAAAAGAGTTTACCAAGAAACTATGAACTGCAGAATACCTCCTGGTGAACCAAGAAGTACGGGCAGGAAATATCCCCGAATGCTATCTTCGGTGTATCACAATTTATAAGGCGGCCGACTCGGTTCACTATGGATGGATAACACCTAAAATTTTTCCTCCCAAATATACCCGAAGGTATGTGGAGGCCCAAGTCCGTATTAGCACTGTCTGATGTGAAACCACACAGTGAGAGCACCCCTTTGTACTTGTCGTACTGTAACACCGCCCAATGTACTTGAAAGTACGTAGACGAGCTACGATATACTTACGTATGTAGAGTGAGGTATCACACTCAGAATGTATCGCAAACAAGTTAACGACAACTGATATGTTTTACGACGCCAGAACATGTATCTAGCCTAGACCTTCTAAATGTTATCGTTATGGTTCCAATGATTTGTTAGGTAAATTGAGATTAATTTTATGTTTATCTTGCTTACAATTTTCCTTTCAAAGGTTCACCACAATGATGTATTGGAAAATTCCTAAAATGCAACTAAAAATGATAAGCAATCTTTCACTTTAAATTTCTTCAATGAAAAACCTAGCTACTAAGGGAAGAGAGCAAATAATTTGTGAGAAAAAAAATCAATGATCACAAACTAAATGTAGATTTCCTAATTTTCCTTTTTGAAAAACACACAAAATTCCTACATGAAAATGCAAGTTTTTATTTTCAGTTTCCTTAATGTTATGAATGCAGAAAAGAAACTAGGTGCACTAAATCAACAATCCAAATGCCTTTTAATTTCGGGAAATGAAGAATACAAACAACAATTTCTCTTTTGAAGGAAAAATTTGGATTTCAAAAACAATTTCTCCTATCAAGGAAATGAAGATTTTACGACAATTTCCTATTTCGAAAGCAAATGATTCTTAATGTGACCAAAAAAAATACTTTGAAATCAACTTGTCAATGATAAAGGAAAACTTTTTTAAACAAACATTGATCAAATTTTCAGTCAAAGGAGGAAGAAGTATATAGAGTTACTGGTCAATATGAGGATCAAACTTTTCAAAACACAACAGAAAACAAACTGAAGCAAATTGAAAAGGAAAATTTAAAGGAATATGGGTGGTTTCAGGAGTCAACGTAGTCTCCCAGGGGAAAATAAAAGTCAATACAGATGCATATAGGGAAAAGTAAGTTGTATTCTTTATTGATGATAGAAGGAGAGGTTACAACCAAATGAATGATTTGAAGTGACCCTTCCAGCAATGATCCTCATCCCCATCATAGTATAAATCTCTCCAGTAGCTGTTACACAAATCTAACTCTCAATTGAAAATCCTCCAGCATTTCTCTACTCAAATTCTTCCTTCTCAAACACTCAGATATGTGTTCAATTTATAGATGAACTGAAGGTAGTTTTGAAATGAATGACTTTCCAATAATAGCCAAAAAATGTTCCCAGTCATGTAGATGTCAAATGGACACCTGTGAACTCTTCTAGAAGGCACTAGCCAAGTGGAGATTCCGTAACAATGAGAATTTCACTCCCAATGTGACCAACGCACCCATAGATGTCGGAAAGTGCTTTGTAGAGCAGCCTTGCATGGGGCTACTTGCATATGCAACGCACTTAGTCCCCTTAGAGGCAGCGTTGGTGAGCTCCCACATGCTATATAATAAGCTTCAAACCTTGGAAACTTTTTCTTGATGAAAGTCATGCTTGATTTGTCTTGTTCTTGCCTTAGGGCATGTAGCAACTTGAAATGATAGGGAATGATAGACCCTTAGTCATTGGTCCTGGAGATGATGCCCAGTTAACTAGGTGATTGGGAATAATGCCCAAATTCACCTATAACATATGTCCCATCACTTTCAGTCACCATGGGATCCTACACATTAGTGGATCACTTCTTTGTAGTTGACATACCAAGAACCAATGTTATTTTGGGTGTTCAATGGTTGATTACATTGGGGAAAGTTACCACTGATTGGGAGGCTTTGCAAATGGGGTGGATGGACAAGAAGAGTGGTGCACCTCAAATGATCAAAGGCATGCATACTTACCCCTCACATAACACTTCCACACAGAAAACAAAGATGGATTTGCGCAGTGGAAGCAAGGATCTCACTGTCCCATCTATTATGTTCATGAGATTTTTGCAAGGGACACTCTTATCTAGTGGAAAACCACCTGGGAGGCCACCTGATTCAGTTTTGGTGAGAGATATCTCACTACATGATGCTCCAAGATCAGATCCAGGAGGGACGGGAGCATTAGAAGACACATCTACAACGCTGGAAGGCTTGGGTAAGCACAAGTAGGAGGGATATTTTCTTCTCTCATCATCATCACCCACATTCATTTCTGATTCTGTACTGTTGGAGGAGAAGAAGGGAAGGTATGTCCTTCCTACATGTACCTTTGGCATAAGAGATGTCAAAGAGGAGATCAGCAACATGACAGACATTCCTGTCAATGCATCATCAACACTATCATTGTTGGGGAGTGTAGATCTATATTGGAAATCCCAGCTGTTGGTGGATTATTCTAAAGATCTCCACACTTGTATGATGCTTGATAACCAGCTGCATGAAGAAGGCTATCTAGTCCATGAGGGAGTCATCTATCATCATGAGAGGGTATTCTTACCTAGAGCCTCCAAGCTCAAGGAGAGGATGCTACAAAGGGCCTACAAAGAGTTCTGTTTCAGCCCTACCTATTCTATGAAGATCTACAACACTATCATGGGATGATTTGAATGGGAAGGATTTGGAGGAGAGCTACATCAACATTTTCAAGAGTGCAAGAGCTATGTGGAGTTGGGGCAGCCATGGGACTCTATACAAGAGTCATTTCAGCCATATCTTCCTTCTTTTGAAAGAGGAGAAAAATCTATGCACAACTCCATGTGTGTGAGAGACATTGTTGGTGAAGAATATGATCATGTAAAGCAAGTTTCATTTTCTGATTTTTCATATTCTTTCACCATGTTTATGTAGGCCATGACTCCAAGGAGGAGTGATGTATCATATGAATCTCATGGCACACATTGGGCCACTAAAATTTCTGAATTTGGCCACTCGTTTAGCAAAGGGAGATTTAATTTCATGATGGGTGCTTCCCAATAGCACCAAACACATCTCACACTTTCAGCCATGGTGAGATGACATGTGCAGCAAGTAAGTAGTGGGGAAACCACTTACCATACCTTGATCTGATGTAGGCAGGAGATGCACTGCGCTGGTATCATATGTGGGACTATGACCCACCTCCTCATGCTCCAATTTTTGTTTGTATATATGTAATTTTGCTTCCATACCTTGATGATATAGTTTTACTTTTTATGGGATTGTATGGAGGGAGGATGGGAAGCTTGTATGTACCACATGGGATGGAAAATATCTATGTACCTTATGCTACATGTTTTATAGAGAGTATTGGTTCAGTCATTCTTGTTTCAGTTGAGTTCTTGATTCCTTGTGGGATGGATTATGTACATCTCATAATGAATTTGGAGGAACAATTCGTGGAGGGTTGGATTGGTGAACACTTAGCTTGTGAAGAAAGCTTGATCCTTGATGGTGTCACCAATGGAGGAGGAGAAGTGTTGTAGCAATCACCCTATCAGTTGCTTGAGGACAAGCAACATTTTGGAGGGGAGGATTGTAATATTCGCAATTAGCCTAAGCTAATGGGAATATACAATTTTGTTTCATTTTTTCTATTTCATGAATAAAATTGTAAAGGAAGATCAATAAAACCCCTAAACAGCAAAATAAATCAATGCCACATGTGAACAAAGCTAAATCTGGGCTATTTACATAAGCACACTTAGGTGTGAAAGAGACTGGATCATTTGACCAAGTCAACCAAGACCAAATCAACAACGTTGTCTAGATATAGTGAATCTCCTAGATGCACTATGCAGTTTTAGTTGGAGGCTACACATGTGAAAGGAGCTAAATCATTGATATGGTTTAGGGTTTTGCAGGACTTTCATCTTAAAAAAGGAAGAGGAGGACATCAGAAGAAGATTGTCGATTAAGTATATTTTTGAATATATTGTCTGTTTAGACATATATCAATTCTCTTGTTGTTTAGCTGAGAATAGTGCTGTTTAGAACTAGGGTGTTCTTGATCGGGAATCCCACCTCTTCCATTGAGTAGCTCTCGGAGGAGTCTTGATGATCTTGTCCACTATCAAGCATTTGGCCAAGCTCATCTTCCAACTACAATGCATATCCTGTTGAGGGTTTGGTTTTCCTTGTAAGTTGCAACAAGTGGAGGCTAGATCTACTCATATCTAGCCCAATCTAGTGCCTCTTTTCAGTGGGAAATCCTTCTATCCCCTTGAAAAGAGAGTATAAGACCTTTGTAGCTGCATTTTAAGATATTTGCATCAGGCCAAACTAGTACTAGAGCCTACAACGTAGTTTCTCTTCCAGAACTGCGTTATTTGCAAGTTTACAGTTGCAGGGTGTTTTGACACACTTTTGGAGGAGAGATCTCTAGTGTTGGGGTTCTGCCCTTCACTGTGGTGATCCATTGATTACAGATCTAATCCATGTTATGTTTATATCTTATCTGCTTATTACTGTATTTACTTCAGAAATTCTTGAATATTACTGTAGATCTGTAACTTAGATCTCATATCTACTCTTTGTATTTCATGTTTTGCTCAAAACCCCAAGGGGAATTTGTAGAGGAGCTCTTCTAGTGTATATATATGATATAGATATAATCTTTTGTACACAGATATACTCCAGATCTGAAGTGTAATATACAGCTGTTACAACTCTTTAAAATAACACTGTCAAGTCTTTTTGCAGTCTAATACATTGTTGCAACACCTCTTTTTGAGGATTTTCTTCATAAAAGTCTTCCATTTTCTCTTGTACATTATATGGGACGCATTATAGATCTGATTTGATGATGTATAAGTGATTATTGAACCTCCATATTGGCCTCATGCTCTTACTCTGCTAAACTGCGTTATTTTCTGAGTAGTATTGTTTTGTATTACTGCAGTCCTATTCTTGGGCATTTTCAACCATACTAGGTGTGGGAGACTTGTTTACCTCACCTAGAAGGATTTGTTTTTGATCTCCTCTTGGATTGAGATCTTAGATTTTCAGATCTAAGGGATCCAAGGGCTGATTTTGATTGATGTAGCATACATTTCTAAAAAATGCTTTTTTCAGACATGTATTATTGACAATCCCAATTTGGGAATATTACAAGTAAGGGTTAAAAATTCAATGAGAAGAAATTACGCTACATAGGTTGAGAAGAAGAAAAAGATAAATAATTTGAATCACCACAAGAAATACAACTAGAAGAGACTAATACAATGATCTCTTATCATGCACTGGTTGGCACAAAAATTCTACAAATCCTAAAGATACATGGACATATAAAAAAGAAAATGGTAATAATTATTGGTTGATTTAATAAAAAAAATTCTAAATTTCTTTGTATTTCCACCACCAGAATTTCAAGTAGTGGAGGTACCAACAATTGCTCAGGAAAATTCCATAGTATTAAGCATAATATAGCGGAGTCTTTATTAGATATTCCCATGATTACAATCCAAATGGGTGGTGTTGATTTGTATTAGGTATCCAATGGTTACATTCATTGGGAACATTTTCCCTTGATTTTCAAGATCTTTTCATGTCATTTTCATCATTAGGTAAGGAAATTAAACTTATAGGTATCTAAAGGAAACCATTTAAAGTGATAGGCTATAATAGAATGATATAATTACTCAAAAAGTGACACCATGGAGTAATTGCACAATTGTGTTTACTAGATGTTCAAACATCTATATCCTTTGCTCCAATGGATCTCCAAAAATTTATTAATAATTATTCCAGGGTATTTGGAGAGATCTCTAAGGATCTTCCACCTACTCAAGATCATGATCATGTTATTCATTTGAAACCTAGAAGTGTACTACCTAACGTTAGGTCTCACAGGTATCCATATGCACATAAGAGGTTGATTGACCATATGATTCAAGAAATGTTAGAGGTCAAAATTAATCAACCTAGCCAAAATTATGTCTCTTCACTAGCAGCGATTGTTACAAAAAAAAATGGTTCATCATGCATGTTTCTATATTATACGTAGCTCAATAAAAATGGCCATCAAATGTAAGTTTCCTATTCCTATCATTGGTGAATTATTAGATGAATTACACAGAGAGGTTTTTTTTTACTAAGCTTGGTCTCCATTCAGGGTACCATGAAATCAGAATGGGACAAGAAGAAATTCCCAAAACAACCTATATAACACATGAAAGTCATTATGAGTTTTTGGATATGCCATTTGGACTTAATTATGCACCTTCACAATTCAGAGTTTGATGAGTTCTATTTTTCCTTAGAAAATGTGTGTTATTATTTTTTGATGACTTAATAATCTATAACAAAGCTTGGGAAGAGCATGTACAACACCTTGACATGGTCTTAAAACTATTGAAAGAGAAACAACTATATGTAAAACCTTCCAGTTGTTCCTTTGGGGTTCAACAAGTGGAATACTTAGGTCATATTGTATCTAATGATGGTGTGAAAGTGGACTGTAACAAAATTAAATCTATAATGAAATGTTCAATGCCCAAAAATATGAAGAGAATTAGAGGATTCTTAGTATTGGTAGGCTATTACTCTAGGTTTTTTATGAGTTATGATTAAATAATATCACCTATAAAAAAATTATGAAATAAGGAAACACTTTATTGAACTCAAGTAGCAACCAAAACCTTTGGAAAAATTAAGGAGGCTAAGTGTGCAACTCCTATCTCGACCACGCCTGACTTAACAAAAACCTTTATCATGGAGTGTGATGCCTTAAGTTATGGCATTGGTGTAGTTTTAATGCAATAAGGGAGACCTTTTACCTTTAATTGTAGGAAAATTAAAGGAAAGAACTCACCCAACCCCATTTATGAAAGACAAATGTTGGCCATACTACATGTGGTTTAAAATGAGACCCTTACCTAATAGGAAGACACTTAAAAGTAAAACCAAATCATGATAGTTTGAAGTGCTTCTTGGAGCAATGATTAACTTCAAAAAAGAAACAAAAATGTTTTACAAAGATGATAGGTTATGACTTTGAAATTATCCACAAGAAAGGAAAATAGAATATGGTGATAGATGCATTTCAAAGGAAATAAGAAGAAATAAAGGGTTTATTATGTGGTATTTCTATTCTGCAATCTAATTGGGTGGAAGAAACAAGGATAGAATGGAAGAAAGTTCGGAAGGTATGTAAGACTATTCAAAAACTACAAGAAGATCGAAGTGTATTAGATAAATTTGTGTCGAATAATGATATATTGTGGTATCAAGTTCACCTATATTTATGTAAGAATTCCAAATTCAAATAAAAGGTCTTTTTGGAATTGCACACTTCTCTTATAGGAGGACATTCAGAGCTCTTGAGAAATTAATATGGGATAAAGGAGTATTTTTTTTATAAAGGTATTAAAACTAATGTTCATAATTTTGTGGCTAAATTTGTGGTCTTCCAGTTGAATAAGGAAGAGACTATCAAGACCCCATGGCTCCTACAACCGCTAGCTATAACAAGTCAATGTTGAGAAGAAGTTTCAATGGATTTAATTGTAGGTTCATGTAATTTCCCTCTCTGAATGATCACTAGACTATGAGAACGACTCAGTGGCCTATTTCATCCCCATAGATATAGTTGTTAAAAAAGGGGATCAATTAATATAACTATTTTGAATGTCATTTGGGTGAAAATGAAACATGTGAAGGTGACATTGATTTAGTCAAAAAGCGTTTAATTTTTTTATTATTATAAAATATAGTTTGGAACTCACTATTTGGGCATGCACAATCATTTCCTCACATTGAGTTGGAGAGATATTGTGGCTTTGGAGTGTTAAAGGGAAAACCCTTGAGCGAATTGGTTTGGTGGTGACACAAATCCACCCTAGTTGATTAGAAGGAAAGATCACTCAGATCTTTCACTGATAATTATTGTTGAAGATTCAACTCATTACCAGGTCGTGGGTACAACCATATATTGTGGGATTTTTGGAGGTTGTATTTTCCATATGTAGTTCATGTGGGAAAAGGGGGTTGAATCACTCATTGTTAGACTATGGGATTACTTGATGACGCTGTACTAGTTAAGGGTATCTTTTTGTGAGTAATTTTAGCCCAGATTTTTGTTGCCCTATCCAATACCATTTCTTTCTCAATAGTTTGTGGCATTAAAAGGGAGGGTCAAACCAACCATCAAATTTTCTCCACTATAGTAATTTACAACAATGTAAGGGGGAATTTCAATTTTGTCATTGTAACCTACCTAGTTACCTCAATGACTTATAGAGGCTACGGGGTACCCAAAATTATCTTTTTCCTTTCATTAACTTGACAATAAGATATGATACCACTTTGTCACATACCCTTATTATATTTTTCCTAACCTCACTTGAAAAAGCCTGATTTTCATCTCTCAAACATTTTGTAAAATGCTTTACATGTAAACTTTTCTTCAAATAATTTTTATACAACCAATTGAGTAATAATTTCTTGTATACATTTTGTCAAAACATTTTGTATGAAATCAAATAAAAAACATTGCTCTAATTCCAGTTATAACATACTAACTAAAAAATACCACTCAATCATGCAACTTTTGAGTTTTGTCTTTGAGGTATTTTATCAAATAGTTTGTATGAAAATTGTAATAAAATACCTTTGACACATTTCTTCAATTTATTTGCTTACAAATAGGCATATATAAGCTACAAGAATACTATCATACAATAATATTATCCATAGCCATAAAACGACATTTTCATTGGGGCATTTCATCAAACAATTTGTATGCAATTTATCATTAAACCATTTAAGCATTTATTCTAACACTTTGTGTGCAAATAGGCATATCTAAGTTCCAATAATATTATTATACAACAATAGTATCTCCATCCACAAAACAACATTTTCATTAGGGAATTTCAATAAACATTTTGTATGCAACGAATCATTAAACCATTTAAAAATTTCTTTAAACCCTTTGGATGAAAACTAATATAGCTAATTCTTCAATGCATATCACCTAAATTACAGAAGTCCAAGTTCCAAAAATTAAACCAAATGATCACTTGGAGTTCCCCTCCCTAGGATTCAAGTTTCAACTTCTAGAACTTACCAGATGAAAAGTTATACCATAAATGCTAACATGACCTACTTGATGCATGATTTTAGGAGCATCCACTAAGCTCAAATTCCTTTGATAATATATCCTAAAATATCATGATATAAGATATAAAATTTGGACCAGGTGTTCAACAATATTTCCCCTCGCTGTGGCTAAAGTTTCAACTTCTGGAACCTCCCAGAAGAAAAGTTATAGGATAAATGCAAACATGACCTGTTTGATGCACAATTTCAAGAGAATTTTGGAATCTTGAGTTCCTCTGGTCATATCTCCTAAAATATGTGACCCAAGATCTAAAAAATATATCAACGGATTAACATGATTTCCCCTCACCATGGTCCAAGTTTTAGCTTCTGGAGCCTCCTAGAAGAAAAGTTATAGCAAAAATACGAGCAATAGTAATCACAAAGCCCTCCATGTCCCATGCAACATATTAACTTGCACATAAAAATCAAGAAATATTTATTACAACCTCGAGGTAGAATTTCAATATAATCTACAAAATAGTCAAGGTATTTTTCCTATTGATTACATGCAACAGTTTCCTACAACCATGAAACATTATTACAGAGCTATACATTGATTTTAGTAAAGAACTAATCATCATATTAGCTCACAATTAATAACACTTATTGAGATCTAACAATGGAAAAAATGGAAGGCGAGACTTTGATTTTCAACCCATCCATAGACTAGTTGCAGCCTGTATTTCTTACAATGGTCACCATGAGCTAGATCGACGATCCAAGGGGTTTTTTCAAGCAAACTCAACTAGAAACAATGCTCACAAGTTTGGCTCCTTGCTGAAAAATCCCATTATGTCCTCAAAATTCATTCAATAAAAAGCCAACCACCTCTTGTTGTTTGAATGATTTTTCTTTTGCATCTGTTATAACCACCCCTCCCATATTTACCCAATTTCACCGGCCTGCCAGGGTAAACATGAGACAAGATTTATTATGACATGAACCAAACTCCTAGCTCCAGTTAAGGAAGTGGGGCCTACAAATGACCACGGACTAACCACTCACAACATTCCTCAGGGCTACAAGGACACTCAGGGGCCAAAGGACCACCCCAAGTGACCAAACCCTAATATGGGGCTGCTTTTCACACAACTTAACCCCCAACCATGCATAACAAGTCCTCCATGTGAATGAAGATCTCCAACCACACTCACAAGACTCCCTGAGTGCAGTTGTGACCCAAATTGACCAATTTAGAGGGTGCGGTCCCAAGACCTAAGCCTCAATTCAAGGTTAGCCTCTAGACCGTTTCCCAAAAATTTCCGAGACATCACAAAATCATTAATGACATGACAACAAGGCAAAACATAAAAACTTGGAGGCAAAACTTGACCTAGACTGCATAAAACGTAACAAATATTTTATCAAACACATGGAAAAGATGTAAACTACTTGTCATGAATGCATATTTGATCATAAAATTTTGAGATTCATCTGAGATTCACTGAGAAGGCTATATGCCCTCTCCACATAGCTGCAACAACACTTATCAGTCCATACATTTATCAACCGATCAATAGCTAAACACTTCATGACAAGAGCCATAGAATATACACATCATATAAACAACATATAACTAAAAATTAGGCCACATATAAACCATGGAAATGTAGGTTTTAACCCTGTACAAAAATTATCTGCAAACCAATCTTAAAAAACAGAAAATAAACAATAGTGAGATTATAAAACATAAAACAGATATACACAGAGATTTTCCCTTGGATCCCAAATCGGGATGACCAGCTTGATTTTTCATTATTCCTTGTAGTGTTACAACACATATATATACATGCCGAAGCATACATAAACCCCAATCCATTAACCCTAGATTAGAACATAACCGTAATTCCCTTGGCCGGATCTACAAAATACCAAGGGCTGAAAACCATCATGCCTCAAAACCATGTGCAAACCCATGCACAAAACCATGGGTGGGTCTGCCCACTGAAAAATAGGGTCCAATTTTTTTTTCCCAGGGCGCTGCCCCAGACCTCGAACAGGGGGGGCTGCTGCCCCCCTGCTGCACCCGAAGCAACATATAGGGGGGGCTATCGCCCCCCCCGCGCATGACTAGTTGTGGAAAGAATATAACACATACCCACCAGGAAACTCATCCATAACATCACCAACACTATATCTAAAATTACACATGAATCACAATAGAATAGTAACTCTTATTAACATATGAAATTATCAACCAATTCAGGGACTTCCATGTACCACCCGACCATAGATTCGGCTGAACCAAATCTCTCTTTCATCCAATAACCCCCACACCATATTCAAATCATGAATGTGGGATCTCATGGAATAAACCAAACAAAACCAAACCAGGGCTTCCAGAGGCCAAACCACCTCAACCCTAAACCAGTGATTCCACCTCATGGTCGGACATCACTAACACCAACCAAATCTGTCTGTACCTAAGCTGTCTGGGGCTCTAGGAACTAGTAATTCAACCCACAACCTTCCAGGGCTCTAGAGAATTTTTCCAACCTAACTCTAGGGACTAGTAACTCAACCCATCAAGGGCTCCAAAGTGTTTGTCACAACCTAGGCTCCAGGATTAGTAACTAAACCCAAGTTGCTGAAGGGACTCCAGAGCGTTTGTTCCAACCCACAACCATAAGGAATTATGAGCATCAATCAGAAAACAATCAAGTGTAAAAAATCCAAAATACCATGGATATCTAGGAAATGACAAGGCAAGGATAAAACCACAATCACTCTGGGAAATCCTCCATCCCAATGAAAACACATAACCATAAAACCACATGCATATACCATGCATCCATAAATCAACAAGTAAATCACACATGCAACCTCTTACCTGCAAAAAAAATCTATTGTAGTTGTTAATCCACTTGTTTCATTACAATCTCTTGCTTTCCTTTCCCTTATTTCTCCAATCCAAGTGAATACTTGAGTGCTCCAAGAATGTTCCAGGATTTCTCTATGTGTGCAAGAGTATGAGAGTATGAGAGTATGAGAGGATAGAAGAGAGCTCCAAGCTAAGATTTACAAAATCTTAAACTGAAAAAAGTTGTAAACTGATCCTTAGAATCCTTGTTATCACTCAGAAAAAAGTGAAACATCATTTGACATAGTCTTAGAGGTTCATGTGTCAAAGGTATGGTCATATAATTCATTTTTCATTACTTGGTAAAGGAAAATTTTAAATTTTTCTTATTAGCCTATCCTAAGGTCCAAAGCCACCCCCATTCAAGTCTTTTCATGTCACATCAGTCATTATTTCCTGACATATTTCATTTCCCAAGCTTAAAAATATGAAAAGGTAATTTTAGCCAAGAATTCATACTTTAGTAGTGAATTCAGTGTAAAATAGGCAGAAAACGCTACGAAACTGGCTAATAATTTCGTAGCGGACATGAGGATTTCACTGTTTTCTGACTTTGAGCAGTCAACTTCAAGGGCGGTTTCTTGGAAAACAGAGAAGCATTTTAAGAAACTGAGAGAGGTTATTTTCAAGAACATATCAAATAACCATAACGTCTTTCACTTTTCTCAAAGGTACTACAAATTGGTATATACAGGGATGTCTTTCAGCCCTATTTTCAGAATGCAGAATTTTCCTATTTTATACATGTTTTTAGAATGCATATTCTGGACAGCTGGAAATGGTTTTTAAAAAACCAAGAGAGGTTTTTCTTCAAGACATAATTGCCTACAAAAAAACTCCCTCATTTTTGCAATATCTGTCTAGAATAGGTAGTTAAGAGCTCATCTATGAACCCTATGTTTTCCGAAAAAACAGAGTCATTTTAATGATGAATAAACTTGCTAAAGGTGAAAATGATGTTTTTTGAAGAGGGTAAGAGGAAAGTTTGCATAATAATATTTAATTATATCAATTTTCATACCCACAGATGAAATTTGGAAGAAAAAGGAAGATTTTGAAATTTTCTCCATTATCAGGTAGTTTCATAGCGTGCTCCAGGTTTGAAGGCCAAAAACGCTACGAAAAAACCTGTAGGTGTCTTTTTGCATTTAAATTCAGTTTTTGCATGATTCAAGGAGGGAGATACATGGTGGTAAAGTGTTATGACATTATTGAAATGTTGGAACAGTAAATAAGTCAAGAATATTGATGGAGAAGCCATTTTTCCACGCTACTAAAACACGCTATGAAAATTTCTGTACATGATTGTTTTAGCAGTCGACTTCAAGTTTGATTTCAGACCAAATGAAAAATTATTTTGGAAATATGAAAGAGGTTTTTCTTCCACAAAGGTTCGTCTACAAAAACCTCTCTTAGTTTCTACAAATCCATCAGGGTTTGGAAATTATACACTCATAGTTGAAGCCTATTTTTTAGAATTTTCACTAACCAGATTTGTGAAAAAATTGTAAAAATTCGACTTGGAGGAGGTCCAACTCAACGTCCACATGGAATAATGACACATTATCACTCTATTACACTCAGAAAATTATTTGGTTGTAGTTTATAAGGGTTATTAAATTAATTTGTTGAACTATTAATGAAAGAAGAGTCCTTTTTGTATTCAAACTCTGCAAAACAGAAATATCTGTAGGAAGTCTCCAAGTGATGGAATCATGTTTGAAATAGGTCTCTGAGGTGGAAATTCAAAGCTAGCAAGGTTTCATATCATTTTTATGAGTCCTAATTATATAAATGGGATAGTTTTAGAGTTAGAAGGGGTTGGGATATGTTATGGCTGTTTGGTACTATTGTAAACTGGGTTTTTGATCAGTAATAGAGAGTGGCTATTGGTTACATCCTTCACCTGAGATTCATTTGATACTTTAATGAAAAATTTCATATGTATCTTATTAATTTATGTCAATATATTAATTTTTTATTAGTCTCAGAATTCTTGCTTTGCATGCTCTGACTTCCTTTCAGGCACTAAACTTTTGGATATCTTTTTGAATGTCCTGCTTTTAGTATCTTAATGTTCATTACTCAGAATTCATGTTTCTCATGCTCTGACTTCCTCTGAACATTTATATATTAAGTAAAACCTGTATGTGTGTATTCTAATTTCATTGAAGTATCTACATTTCTCAACTTCCACAAGGAGAGCTTTTTTCATTAAGATCCTTGTCACTGACTCCATAGCCCAATGGTAGCAAGCCTTCATCTTTTGAACCTGCAAACATACAAAACCAAGACATAATTCATAGAGTTAGCCATATATCTTTATCATTAACCAATATCATAAATGATCCGTGAGAGAGCCCTATCAAACTGAAGAGGCTAAGCTTTAGTGAAAATCTGGTTTGAAATAGTTACACTGAGTTGTTTAATTAGCAGCCAATCAAGTACAATTTTGGTTATAACATTTTGGTGCGTCTGCCGGGAGCTTGAAGATATAATTTTCCCGAAATTTTGAAGCTGAACTTTTGACAGTAGAAGGAGCTCAAAATCTGTTCGAGGCTACAACTACCTTGGCGACTCCACTATTGAAGAATCCAAAAAATTCATAGCTTCATGGTGATTCCACTGGACTTATGAAGAATTCAGATGCTGCCATTCTTGTTTCAAGGTATGCATGTATAGATTTTTCAAAAATTTATGGCTTCCCAAATCCTTTTCCCAAAGATACATATTTTTTATAGAATGGTCCAAAATTTAATGGATAAAATTTGAGTTTGACCTTGAAGTATACATCAGATTTCTGTGATTTTACTGAGCTTCTTAGAGTCAGGCATGAATATATTTTCATCATATTGTTCTATGATTCATTTCAAGGGAAATGTAAACAGTGGATTGAAAGCTTTCCTATTAGATATATTAAGTCATTTGCAGATTTTTGGATTATTTTTTTGGAAACTTGGATGGAAAGAACAAAGTTGATGGCAGACTCTCCTTCCATTCAAGGTTTTAAACAATGGAATGATGATCACACTAATGAGGAAGTGGATGAAAATTTTTCTTTGTCCTTGTCTTCTTATTTAAAGTCATTTGAGTGAAAGTTAGAAGATAGGATTCAATTTTTGGATGAAGTTGCTAAGAACATTGAGAAAGACATTGAAGTTTTAGAAGACGAAATTCAATCCTATAGTCTTCATGATCAAGATCAGTATTTTCAAATTTTTTTCATGCCAGAACAAAAAGAGAGGGTGCTGCTACCTTTCTCTTTTGACATTGAAGTATAATACCTTGTTCTTGAAAATCAGTTTGATAGCACACAACTGAAATCTTGTGTTACTGAGCAAAGCATATATGAGTTGTTGAAAGCTGCAGAATGTCTTAAGAATCATCAAACAAATTATATCTTCTATGATCCTGTTATTGCCTAAATCTACCTCAGGCTGAAGGAAGGCAGAGTTCAGGGTAACATCAAACCACGCTCAGTCGGTAGCTCGCCCTACCAGAACAGGAGAGGGCTCTCTTCGGGTCAATCTCAGCGAAAAGTAATCAATAGGGCTTGAGATGACTGAAATAAAAGATAATTTTAGGCTAGGTATATAAATAAAGGAGTTTCATTGTGTTTTTTGGGGTTTTTGTTGGATCAAAGGGAAAGGCAGTTTTGGGTGCGGGGATTAGGCCTAGTTTTTGCAGAGTTCTGATTGGGGCAAGGAAGGAAATAGTTTTGATGCTTTAGATTGATTGTATGGATGGATCAGACCGGTGAGGAGCTAAAGAGGGAAAGAGGGTCTCAAGATTCCTCCTCAAACAGATGAAAACATGTAAAATTAAACAAAACTAAAGGTAGAGCAAAGCAAGCTACTGAATTCTACCTTTAACACTGATTTTCTTAATTTAAGAAGAAAGGAGTAGGAAAATGGTACACATAAACATCAGTGAACTTAAAAATACATGGAGGAAAAAAACATCAAAATACAGAGCCACAAGGATCCCAAAAAGGGCTGCAAACCCTGGTCTATTCCTTTGCCAAAATTGCAGAATGAATGTACAATGAAGTGCTATGCAATCCCAAATGTCCAACCCTGAAAATGACTGAGAAAATACATCATATAGACAAGCCTAACCCATTCCTATGCCTCTAGGGGTTGAGCTCATCATTCTAGGAGCTGTTTCAACCATATCTAAACTAGGAACTAGAAAATAGGCCATGAAACAACTTGCCTCTATATGCTAGGAAATTGATCCATTCACTCACATTTCACCTTTTGGTGAATGAATCTTCTAGAACAAGTAAAAATGTGCCAAAATTAAATCATGGTCATGAAATTACATCAAGGTAGATCAAAAGTTACATGAAAAAGTGAAACTGGCCAAAACTAGGCGAAATTCTGAGCTGTGGAGTGAAAAATAAGCCAAAATCCTCTATGCGCCGCGCCCAAAATCTCTATGCGTAGCACAACTTTGGAGCTGATTTGGAGGCCCTTCCCGAAGTCAAAATTGAGCTCATGATAGCTCGTTGGAAAGCCCTACCTGTCTACTTTCCAACCCAAGTAAAATTTCTGGATTTGGTGTCCATTTTCCCCTCCAAAAGTTCAATCTCCCAACACTGGTTCCTGTGTGTGCAAAAAGTGGCAGAAAGGCCATTTTCAAGGTGTTTTTGACCCTTTAGGCAACCCAGAACTTGATGAAATTCTTAGGCCATTCTTGAGCATGCACAAATTTTCATAAAAAATCTAGAAATAAAAATTTTTCCCTCTGAAGAGCTGCCAATCATAAGCGCGCGCAAGGTGGCGCTACGCGTCGGGCAGAAAAACCTGTTTTGTGACCAAAAAAATTCAAAAATGACAAAATTTTCTCCAAATTCCTTGAAATTTGGACTGAAGGTCCCTCATCAAGTACCATGCTTAGCCAAAGAAGCTTCGGCCAAGATTTGGAGCCTATCATGCTTTTTACGCCGTCTCAGTGCCCTCCTTAGCCTTGCTTTCAGGTTCTTGGTCCTCGCTTTGCAAACATGTGTGCGTGCCCAATAATGGTTCTTCATATCTATGAGAATTTTATTCTCCTTGTTTTCCTTCGCCAACAGCTTCTGGTCACCTTGGTGCATGCAATTCGGTTGTGGATTCACCGTGTTTCCTTCATCTCGGTCATCTGTTTCCATGATGTCCAAGGTCTATGTTGTCTTGGATGAAAATGAGAACTTTAGTGTTTTTGTTTTAGTGCAAGAAATGTGGTAATATGGTAGGGAATATGGAGGAATAGGTTAGTAGGGACAATGAAATTTAATCAAGTGTAAGGACAGCCACTTAATTTCTGGAGTTTAGGTACAAGGGACAACCACTTGACTTCTTGGGAAAATGTGGGGTTTGTGAAGTTTTACAAGTGAAATGGGAAAGGGAGAGTGATAGGAAATGAAGTAGCTTTAGGGATAGGGAAATAGAATAATGAAATGTAGTGAAGGGGATGTGAAAGTGGTAGAGGGGAATAAGACAGGAAAAAATTACAATTTTGCAAACCCTAGGAAGATTTTCAATGAAACTGTGCAAGGAGCTAGGGTTTTATTTTTCACCTATTGAAACACCATAAACACTGATGGAAACTCATACATTGGCAATATGGAGATGTTAACTTAGTTGTGGAAGGAAGAATTTTCAATTTTGGAGCTTTTGGAGGAAGATTTGAAGTGATTTCAGGCTTTTTAGCCCAATGTGCCGCGCCAGTTCATTTTTTACACTGTAGAGGGCTGCCCAATGCGTAGCGCCACCTCAATGCGTAGTGCCTTTTTGCAGGAGGATTTTGGAGGCCTTCTCGGTGTTCAAATTGGGTGCAGGATAGCTCGTTGGAAATATTATTGAGTCTACTTTCCAACCCAACTAGAATTTTTTAATTTGGAGCTTATTTACCTTGTCAAAAATCAAATCTCCCAAGATTGGTCAAAATGTGCAAAATGAGGCTGCCTCAAGGCAGAGTGCTGTTGCAGTCAACTTTTGAAGGTCTTCCTCAACTCCAAATTGAGCTCATGATAGCTCATTGGAAATCTCCTTGTGTCTAGTTATCATTTGACTCATCAAGAAAGTCATTTGGGCAACCGAGCTATGAGAAATATTGATTTTCCCAAGGTCACTTCAGAGGTGCATCAATTCTCCTGAGGCAACGGTATTTTTGAAATTTCTCTAAAACCTTGACACCTGTGTAAAAAGTGAAGGATTTTTTTCTTCCTTGGCCTATTTTGGACAAAAACCTCTCTCATTTTTCCAAAATTCATCTTTTATTGCTCAGAAAAATCATTTGAGTGAAACCTATCCCGATGTGTGGAACAAGGGATTTGTTGAAATGAAGTGAAATGAAGGGGATAAGGGGATTCTAAATTATTGAGAAAATTTTGGGAAGTAGGGAGGGATGTTGGGAAGTAGGGGAAAGTGGAATTTCAGAGATTGAGTGAGAGGAAGGGGTCCAAAAGGGCAAAACACAGGCCTAGCCTAGAAAATTGCCAAGTTGTAGCAAGAAACTAGGGTTTGTGCGAAAAGGAGGAATTTGGGGGATCTCAGTTACGGGAAGTGTTCATTAAGGATAGGGGAAGGTGTATGAACATCAGGATACAAGTTTGGCTGATGATTTGACCATCCAAGAGAAATTACCTTCAAAACCCTAGGAGAGGGAAATGAACCTTACCTAGGCATAACTGAAGCATGAACAAGGTGTAAAATGACCCTTTGGAATCTGGCATGATGATGAAAACCCTCTGAATGATGGTACACTCAGTTGAATGGTGACATGGACCGACATTTGGACAACATTGACAGGAGTAAGAGCCAACCCTAGACCTAATATTTAGTGACCAAATTTTTCTTGAAGGCTCACTGAAATGACAAAATTTGACCTTGACACCTTAAAATCACTTTGTAAGAGCATGTTTGATCACTGGAGGAAGGCTGCAAAGACTAACACTAACGGATCCTATAGCTGACTACATGGAAGAGTTCTACAGTCCAAATTTCCAGCTATATTTTCATTATGAAGATCAGATACATCTTATGTTGCCTTGGTCATTTCAGTATCCTATTTACTTTTGGTTCAAGCGCAGTCAAGAGGTTCAAGTGTCAGATCAGATCAATGACTGGCTTCATTGGAAGTTTCATTTTGCTTGAATCAAACATGAAGATTTCAGTTGCTAGGGTAGGTAGGAGTGTGTGTAAATAAGCTCAAGTAGACTAAGCATATTTTCAGTGGGTACAAATTTGGTTTTTCAGCAGTAATCATCAAGCTTGAGCTCAAGGTGAAGGCCATTAGAGTTTGAAGGAAGCTTGGAAAATTTCAAAATTTTTATTTCTAAGAATATGGATGGCACTGGAACTACAGGTTCTTTGGTGTATCACAGGGGCACACCATCCCAAGTGGACCCATTGTTATCACTCAAAAAAAAGTGAAACATCATTTGACGTAGTCTTAGAGGTTCATGTGTCAAAGGTATGGTCATAGAATTCATTTTTCATTACTTGGTAAGGGAAAATTTTAAATTTTTCTTATTAGCCTATCCTAAGGTCCAAAACCACCCCATTCAAGTCTTTTCATGTCACATCAGTCATTATTTCCTGACATATTTCATTTCCCAAGCTTACAACTCCGAAAATGTCATTTTAGCCAAGAATTCCTATTTTTGTTGCGAATTCAGTGTAGAATAGGCAGAAAATGCTACGAAACTGGCTAATAATTTCGTAGCGGATATGAGGATTTCACTGTTCTCTGACTTTGAGGAGTCAACTTCAAGGGAGGTTTATGGGAAAACAGAGAAGTATTTTAAGAAAATAAGAGAGGTCATTTTCAAGCACATATAAAATAACAATAATTTCTTTCATTTTTTTCAAAGGTGCTACAAATTGGGAGATATGGGGATGTCTTTCAGCCCTATTTTCAGAATACATAATTTCCCTTTTTTATACATGTTTTTAGAATGCATATTTTGGACAGCTGGAAATGGTTTTGAAAGAACCAAGAGAGGTTTTTCTTCAATACATACTGACCTAAAAAAACCTCCTTCAGTTTTACAATATCTATCCATGATAGGGAGATAAGAGCTCATCTCTGAACCCTATGTTTTTAGAAAAGACAGAGTCATTTTAGTGATGAATAAACTTGCTAAAGGTGAAAATGATGTTTTTTGAAGAGGGTAAGAGGCAAGTTTCAATGATAATATTTAATTATATCACTTTTAATACCTACAGATGAAATTTTGAATAAAAATGAATATTTTGGAATTTTCTCTATTATCAGGTGGTTTCTTAGCGTGCTCCAGGCTTGAAGGCCAAAAAACGCTACGAAAAAACCTGTAGGTGTCTTTTTGCTTTTAAAGTCAGTTTTTGCATGATTCAAGGAGGGAGATCCATGGTGGTAAGGTGTTATGACATGATTGACATGTTAGAACAGAAAATAAGTCAAGAATATTGACGAGAAGCCATTTTTTCCACACTACTAAAACACACTACGAAAATTTCTGTACATGTATGTTTTAGAAATCAAATTCAAGTTTGATTTCAAACCAAATGAAAAAGCATTTTGGAAATATGAAATATTTTTTTCTTTAGTACAGGTCCATCTACAAAAACCTCTCTTAGTTTTTGCAAAGCCATAAGGGTTTGGAAATTATACTCTCATCTTTGAAGCCTATTTTTCAGAATTTTCACTAACCAGATTTGTGAAAAATTTGTAAAAATTCGACTTGGAGGAGGTCCAGCTCAGCATCCACGTGGCATAATGACACATTATCATTTAGTACACTCATAAAATTATTTGGTTGTAGTTTGTAAGGGTTATTAAATTGATTTGTTGAATTATTAATGAAAGAAGAGTCCTTTTTGTATTCAAACTCTGCAAAATAGAAATATCCCTAGGAAGTATCCAAGTGATGGAATCATGTTTGAAATAGGTCTCTGAGGTGGGAATTCGAAGCTAGCAAGGTGGCATATAATTTGTATGAGTCCTCATTCTATAAATGGGATAGTTTTAGAGTTAGAAGGGGTTGGGATATGTTATGGCTGACTGCTACTATTGTAAACATGGTTTTTGATCAGTAATAGAGAGTGGCTATTGATTTCATTCTTCAGGCACTAAAATATTGGATATCTTTCTCAATGTCATTCTTTCAATATCTTCATGTTCATTACTCATAATTCATGTTTCTCATGCTCTGACTTCCTTTGAACATTTATATATTGAGTAAACCCTGTATGTGTGTATTCTACTTTCATTTAAGTATCTACATGCCTCAAATTCCACAAGGAGAGCCTTTGTTATTAAGATCCTCGTCATTGACTCCATAGCCCAATGGTAACAAGCCTTCATCTTTTCAACCTGAAAACATACAAAACCAAGACACAATTCGTAGAGTTAGCCATCTATATTTATTATTAACCAATATCATAAATTATCTGTGAGAGAGCCCACAACCAGGGGTTGTCACAAACCCCTCTCCCTTGGGTGAACATCATCCTCGATGTTCAATGACACTTATAAACCAAAAAAACACATGTTTCCCATGGAGAATTATAACACAACTTGATACAACATTTACATCATATCATACTGTTGAGACCATGATCATCATACCATGAACACCATATCACTTATTGGATCTTATAACACATCTCAATGTGGTATTTGCATACATATACATATACATATACATATACATACATAACCGAAACAAAACATAAAAACATATATCAAATTACATCCAGTGAACCAGTGAATAGAGAAGATACATAGCCTGCATATGATCAACTATCTCCCATGTAGCTTCATCGGTCCCAAAGTCATTCCAATACACTTTAACTTTCTTGATTTCTCAATTCTGGAGCATGAGCATATTTCACTGAAAAATTCATTGAAGTTCCAGATGGAATTCTCCTTTTGGTTCCACCTGCAATTCAAACTAGTCAATCACATAACCAACATCCTGGACATACTTCTTAAGCAATGACACATATAAACATCATGGACCTTCACTATCAGAGGCAATGAAAGTTGATAGGCCACTAGTGCAATCCTCTCAAGTATCTTGAAATTCCCACAATACCGAGGTACCAGCTTGGAATATGATCCAATCCTCAAGAATCATCTCTTGGGCTTGATGTGTAAGTGCACATGCTTCCCAACCTGAAACTCCTAAAATAATTTGTGTTGATTTGTGATTTGCATAAATATTATGTCGGTGATGTACTACCCTTAGATTCTTCTTGATAACGTGCATTTCATGTTCCATTTCTACCAACATGTCTAGTCCAATCAATACTGTGTTCACTGGATCACTCCAATTGATGGGAGTATTACAACTTCACCCATAAAGTGCGTCAAACAAACTCATATTCAAAGATTTTTGATACCCATTTTTATAAGAAAAATCCACCATTGGAATATACTCTTCCCACTTCCCGCGGCAATGCACGACATACATCCTCACATGTCCTCAAGAATCCTATTAACCCTCTTTGTTTGTCAATCTGTCTAGGAATGATAAATTGTACTAAAATATAACTTTGTCCCCAAACCTGCAAAAAAATCTTTCCAAAACCTATAAGTGAAATTGGCATCTCCGTTAGATAAAATATTCTTAAGAATATGTAACCTCACTATATCCTTATTGAAAATTTGAGTTATGTCACTAGCTGAGTTCGTAAACTTCACCGCAATGAAGTGATCTACCTTAGTCAACTTGTCAACCACACCATAATGAATTCATGATACTTCGATGTCTTCAAAAAACCTATAATGAAGTCCATTTAAATGATCTCCCATTTCCACTCTGGAATCAAAATCACCTATAATAAACCACCTGAATGCTTACACTATGATTTTACTTGATGAAAATCCAAACATTTTTCAACATAATCAACCACCTCTTTCTTCAAGTTTGGCCAATGATAAAATATATTAACTGCTCTCAATGTCTTCTGATATCCCGGGTGACCTAAATATGACTTAACATGAAACTCCTTCAAGATGAGTTTCTTGAGCTCACTATCATCTGACACATGAATCTTGTTCCTGAATCTGACCAAAGCATATGTCATGAGATTATAATCCACATCCTGATCATTCGTACCCTATTGCTATAACCTATGTTTAAGTTACTGGTACCTATCATCCCATTTTCATGTATGTAAGACATGATTCTATAAATATTTCCCATATGAACTCATAACTGATATGTGATTTACCTGCCCTCTTCTGCGAAGAGCATCTGCAACCTTGTTCTCTTTATCCTTAATGTACTTGATCTCGAAGTCAAACTCACTAAGCGTGACTAACCACCTAGCTTTCCTATCATTCAGATTAGGTTGTTAAAATAAGTACCTTATACCACTATTATCACTCATCAAAATGAACCTCCTACCAAGAAGACAGTGTCTCCAAGTCTTAAATGCATGAATTATAGCTTCCAGTTCAAGGTCACGAGTCACATAGTTCTACCCATGCTCATTCAATTTCCTCGACTCAGAGCAGACTAAATGTCCTTCTTACATCAGGATTCCACCTAGTCCTCACCCGAATACGACTTAACATGAAACTCACTCAAGATGAGCTTCTTTAGCTCACTATCATCTGACACATGAATCTTGTTCCTGAATCTAACCAAACCATCTGTCGTGAGATGATAATCCACATCCTAATCAACTGTACCCTGCTTCTATAACCTATGATTAATTTTTTGGTACCTATAATTCTATTGTCCTGCCTGTAAGATATGATTATGTAAATATATCCCATATGAACTCATAGTTGCAATGTGATTTACCTGCACTCTTCTGTGAAGAGCACCTGCAACCCTGTTCTCTTTACCCTGAATGTACCTGATCTCAAAGTCAAACTCACTGAGCGTGATAGACCACCTATCTTGTCTAACATTCAGATTAGGCTGTTTAAGTACCTCATCCCACTGTTATCACTCATCGAAATGAACCTCCTACCAAGAATATAACATCCCCACATCTTCAATGCATGAATGATAGCCGCCAATTGAAGGTCACGAGTCTTATAGTTTTTCTCGTGCTCATAAAATTTCCTTGACTCATAGCATACTACCTGTCCTTCCTACATCAAGAATCCACCAAGTCCTCTCTTGCAAGTATATGTACATACCACAAACTCTTTATCTGGATCTGCAATATTCAAGACCAGAGCATTTGTAAGAAAATTCCTCAAATGCTCAAAACTAGCTGCACATTCGTCTATTCATTCAAATTTCTTTCCTTTTCTCTGCAAAGATGTAATAGGATAGGAAATTCATGAGAATTTCTTTATGAAATACCTATAATAACCTACTAATCCCATGAATTATTTGGCCTCATCCACATTCCTAGGAGTTTCCCACTCCATGATAGCTATTTCTGGGTCCACTGCTATACCCTCCTTGGAAACCACATGCCCCAAGTAATGAACCTATGAATAAAAGAAATTACACTTACTAAGTTTGGGATATAACTAATTCTCTCTCAACAGTCTTAACATTTTTTCTAAGTGTTTTGCATGCTCTTCCTCATTCTTATAATATATCAATATGTAATAAATGAATACTATCACAAACTTGTGAAGATAAGGACACAATACACTATTCATTAAACACACGAAAGTACCTGGAAAATTAGTAAAACCAAAAGGAACCACAACAAACTCATAATGGCCATACCTGGTATGGAAATAAGTCTTGTAGGTTTCCTCTTCTTTGATGCGTACTTGATGACATCTTGATGTTTCTCTCTTTAGCTGATCAAACAAGTCAAAAATCCACGACAAAGGGTACCTATTCTTAATCATCACCTTATTCAACTACTTGTAATCAATACACAACCTGAGAGTAGCATCCTTCTTCTTCACAAAAAATTTTGGTGCACCCCAAGGTGACACACTTGGCCTAATGTATCCCTTGTAAATAATTTCCTTCAACTGCAACTTTAGTTCCACCAACTCTGGAGTGATCATCCTGTAAGGTGCCTTTTATGTTGATTTTTTCCCTGACATTAACTCAATAGAAATTTTTACTTCCCTGTGGGGCAGTAACTTTGAGATCTTTGCTAGAAATAAATCCTGAAACTATTGCAAAATCAAAAACCTCTTCAAGACTTCAACATCCTCAGCATCCTTCCCTTTATCACCAGAAATATGAACTACAAACAATACACATCCTTTACTACTACATCTATTTTCATTCATAGTTGTAACCATTCTCACTGATGTACGATTCTTCTTACCCTAAAATATTATCTTCCCTTCGTCATCATCTAAGAAATCAATAGCCCTATCATAACAATCCATTTTAGTCATGTGAATGTACAACCAATCCATACCTAATGACATATTATATTATCCCAACGAAAGCACATTTAGACGCACTAATGTAGACATACCGTCAGCTCAAATGCACAATATCTTACCCAATGATGAACTCTTTTATTAGTACTTGTATCCAACTATACCAATCAATACTCTGCATACACTTCTTTTTTCAAGCAACACTTACACACCAGGTTAGGAATGATATAACTATAGTTAGATCCAAGGTCAATCAAAATAGAAACAAATTGATCATAAATCTCACCTTCCATTGAGATAATAGATGGTTGATGATCAACCTATCTATTATTGAATGTCACATTAATCCGAGGAATACTCTGTCCAAAATCCCCAACTATTTGTGCCTCCTGAGCACTGTAGATCTGCGGTCTGCCACCATGATTTTGTGGACAATATATCTTGCAATGATCCTTACCACAAGTACAAAACTGAAAAGGTTTCCTGCAATCACCCTTGTTCTGCTCCTCAGACTGAAATCCCCTAACTTTTTCAACTGCATTGAACTTCTTATACGATGTTGCATTGTCCTTATCATCTGTATCTTGAGGTTTTCTTCTCTTTTTAGCCCACTTTTCTTTATTATTCTCATTACCTTTCCAATATTTATTAGACTCAGTCTTGTGTTTTGATTTATCATAAAAATGCTTCAACTTTTTGATGGCTTCCTCTAGCGATCTAGGCTCATTAAACTCATTCTTGTCTTTGAATGAAACTGACAACCCACTGATAAATATATGAATCTTTGATTTCTCCTCCTTAAGATAAGGCACATATCTAACCAACTCTAAGAATCTTCTAGTATACTCCTCATCGGTCATAGATCCCATCTTCAACTCAAAGAAATATTTTTCCCTGTCATCATAATATCTTTCAGATAGATACTTCTTCTTGAAAAGTCTCTCGAACTCACTCCAAGTTAGATCCTTCTCTCAGATGCCTCTAAAATTCTTCACATATTCCCACCAAATGTATAATTTTCCTTTAAGTATGAAAGTAGCCATCCTGGTTTTCATATTTTGTGAATAATCATGAAATCTGAAAATCTTATTCATCCCAAACAACCAAGCTCCTGCATCTTCTGACTTGTTCATTTCTTCATCAAATGTAGGAGGCTTTTCTTTCCTGAACTCCTCTAGAAAGTACTGCTTCTCACTCCTCCTATACAGATGGTGACAATGATGACGATGTTGTCTCTCTAAACCATAACTAGAATAGAACCCACTATTATTACCCATCCTGTCAGGTGTATCCAAGAACCTTCCATCTCTGATTGTGTCATTTCTGTCAAAACTCTATCCTAATTGATGTAGAAAATTAAATAACTGATATGTTATCCACCGAGATTCTCCTGATCACACACTATTTTATCTTCATGCACAATACAGAATCTCTTCTACCATTGATCATCACATGCGGAAATAAAATCAATTGCATGCACACATTAAAGCCATAAAAATTCACACATATGAACACAGTATTTCATGGGAAAGCTTAAAGCTGAAAACCCCCAACTATCTGCATATTATACATGTCATGGAGATCATGTAACAATCATAGTACAAAGCTCTTTGCAAGCTCTCATGCACTACCTCCCTTGCTACACACTATCAAGCTAGATCTAGCAAAACTCATGCTCCAACCTTTAGCCACTTGATAGCCAACCCGAATTGCGTTTTCAAGCTATGGGATGGCCTCTTTATATAGATAAACCACCCAGCCTGAACTACACAATCCTCATGGGTTACTCCACCCATCTGTGTGTTGCAAATAACAATAGTATAGTCACAACCGATAGTTAACCTGCTCTTTCACCTATTTCTGCACTGGTCTCCACTGAAACTGTCCATGCACTGAAGTTAACTGATGTATTCTTTAGTTGATTTATGAGTTTATAATTAGTGAATTAATTAATAATTAATTCACACCACTCTCACTAATTGTATCTATTAGTTAACTTGGATACAAAAAGCTCAACTATGTTTAGATTAGTTAAACTGAATACAACTCCACTAACTTCCTCAATCAACTCCACCAAACTCTGTCACATGAGTCTAACTGAAGTCTAACATTCAAGATGCCATCAAACCCTAGGAACCACATGATTCCTCTATCAGTTGCATGTGCCACATCCAGGCATCAAACTGAAGTGCTCCAAGAGAATAAGATAATGTTTATAGTCTAAATATTATTAAGAGCTAATAATATTCGACATATCTATTTTTAGACTGGCAATCTAAAAATAGATTCCGCCCAATATGTCTAAAAATAGAAATCCATCTATTTTTCCAACTTGACCAACCATCCACAAATAGCATCCCACAACTTATAGAATATGCTCCATATGTCTAAAAATAGACATAGTCTAAAAATAGACTTTGCGACAAAAATCACCTGTGTGGTCCCCACCTAGTTTAGGTGATCACTTTCCAACTAGGATCAGGAAAGATGTTTCAGGAGGCCTCCTTCACTGTTTCTTGTTGCCATTTTCAACAATTGAGACTTGTTTACATATGCCCCATTAGTCCTTTCCTCCTGTCCACGTCTGATCCTAATTGGTCCTTATCTATGCAAATCTGATATACTCTAAAGTATGATTGCATTAACCTCTGCTTACTTTTCCTCTGCCTTGGAAATATTTCCTATGACTGAATGATCTTGTCATTATTTTCCTTACAACTTGTGATATTTGATTTAAAACTTTTCATTGTATATCCTATGTCAGAGGAATACTCATCATCATGTTGTTCATATGATCTGTAGGGATAATCACATGATCTGTAGTCCACCATTTTGCTTGTCATCTTGATATTCTACTTCCTGCAAACATACCATGTCAGATAAAAAAAATAGAAACATAATAAACATACCTTATTGAAGTTCAAGGGAGGCTATATTGTTTACAAAATTAATTTGGATTAGCACAACATATGTATATATAATGAAATAAACATAACCATCATCTCAAAATCAACATCATCAACCTCTACATGATGACATTTCTGCAAAAATGACCATAAAAATGCATTCATAAGGAACACATAGACAATGGACATGAATGCATGGCAAACAAATTCCACCCATCCAGTCCAAGTGCTTGAACTTGGAAGCTTTGATACCAATCTATAACCACCCCTCCTAGATTTACCCAGCTTCACTAGCTTGTCGGGGTAAACATGATATTAGAGTTACTATGACATGACCCAACCTCCTTGCTCTAGTTAAGGAAGTGGGGCATACAACTGAACACCAAATGGAAACTCACAACATTCATGAGGGCTACAGGGACACTTAGGGCCAAAGGACCACCCTAGGTGACCAAACCTTGAGTTTGGGCTGCTTTTCACACAAATTAACCCCCAACCACATCCATAATAAGGCCTCCATGTGTTTGAAGGCCTCCAACCGTACTCAAAAGCCTGCATGAGTGTGGTTGCAACCCAAATTGACTAGTTCAGAGGGTGCGGTCCCGAGATCCAAGCCTCAATTCTAGTTCAGCCTCCAGACCACTACCCAAAACTTTCCGAGACTTCTTATAATTATTAATGACATGACAACAAGGTTACACATACATACTTGAATGCATAACTTGACCTAAAATACCTATAACATAAATTTTTTTTTTTTCAAACACATGGAAAACATGTAAGCTACAGTTCATGAGTGCATATATGATCATAAAAGTCTGAGATTAATTTGTGAATCACCAAGAAGGCCTTATGCCCTCTCCACATAGTTGCAACAACACTTATTAGTCTATATATTCAGTTAAAATTGGAAACTAGGTCCAAATTCTACTTTGGACAACTCATTTGATGGAGATGATGATTGCATTGAATTCCTCTTTTCAAAAGGACCAAAATCGACCTAAAGATCATCTAATTTGGATAAGGGAAAGTGCATATTTGAATTAGAAGCCCACATGTGCATATTTGATTAGGTTAGCCCACAAGTGACCTCTACCTCATTTGGAGATCATAATGGATCATTATTTGATTCACTTTCTTGTTTTTGGCTTGCACAAGTTTAAGGCAGATCCGCCGAGGAAAAAATTTGCACAAAGGTGAAATTGTAGAGTCTGAAGCTCGTATCATATTTTTAGGGTTTCGGGTATTAGTTACAGGCACAACACAAAGCAATCTTGGCCATAGTCGCTCCCTATCCAGCTCATGCATGAAATTGAAGCCTTTCAGTCACATGCATAACATGTCTTCCATGCATCTGACTTCTAGGGTTTGGTTTTTCAATTATCTGAAGTTTTCGCTCATTGACCGCATTGTTCGGCAGTTGACCACAAATAGTGACAATTCATTACAGGCTTCAGAATCAGGGTTTTGAGTATAAGCATGATTGGGTTAATCTCATAGATATTGTTTAGTTGATTTTTGTTGGATAGTTGTATGAATGAAAATATGGATCATTATACTCTATTTTTATGAATCATTCATTGAAATTCTAATAAGAATAAGAATTTGAAAGGGTTTTCCCCATAGTGGGTCTTTCCCTGGTCTCCGACCAATCCTGGTGTCTCTATGTGTGAATGTTTTTCTTATATTGTTCCTTTATGTTCCATTGCATTGATGATGATGATATTGTTCTGTATACATAGTTTCATATGTTGTTGAATAATGATTTAAATATGAATACTTTTTTGATGTTATGCGGTGGACTTAAGGTGTTAATGAATAAATGCAATTATCAAAGCAAAGAACAATATAGCCCTAATAAAAATTAACATGGTATCATAGTCGGGCTGAAGAAAAGGCATGAAGATCACCCCTATGATGACACCATTGATGGAAGCAAGAGAGGATGAGGATACCTACAAGAATTTTAGGGTTATAAGAAAACCCTAGGCAATTTGTGTATTAGGGTTTAATGGATATTATGGGGTTAGGGTCTGAGATAAACCCCAATTTATGAAAAATATATTAGATATGAAATCTAGAAACCCTAGCATGGTTAATTTGAATATGTTTAAGTACTTGTATCAGATTTGATGAAGCCCTATATGGGATAGTCTCTAGTAGGCCAAGTTGTTGACAAAGTTGTTTGAAATAGTGAAGGCAACATTCTCATATAGACAATGGAAAGTGATGGCTCTTGAAGTTTGGTTCAAAAAGGAGATGATCACCTTTCAATGAAGATAAGTATTTTTTCTATTTATGATACTCCTTTATGTCTTTAATTTTGTTTAGAAATTATGGATCTGATTATTGTTTTGATTATTACCTACACTTCCTATATATTTGAGTATTTGGATGATTCTAACCTCTTGATGAGATATGATAAGTGGATCCTTCCTAAGGATCATCTGAGACGCAGGAAATATGGCTAGTGCAGGAAGAAAAGAACTAGCGTTGGAAAAGGGAAAGAGGCACTTGATTAAAAGTTGACAAAAGACTACAATTGCCTATGTCAAATAAGAAGGTGCACAATTATTTGAATACTACAAGGTACATATGGTGTATTGTTTCAATGTTATGTTTCAACTACAATATTGATGGCAAGGTAAGCCCTAAGGTATGATGAGAATGTCTCCTTCACAAATGGCTCATGCATATGAAAATGATTTGGATTCACGATTCTTATGATGAAATGGTGCACTTGGTGTTGAATGTAGAGATTATACAACAATCATGTATATAATGGATTCAATATCATCTAACAATGTGCTAATATATTGAATCACTTCTACAAATCAATTGCGGAATTAAAAACACAATCGCCAATCACATGAAGCAAAGAAGAATCAATCAAACCACAACACAGATAATTTATCAGGGAAATCTTGTTGCTAAAAACCCCACTATATTCTATTGTATATTTAGCATGGATAAATGAAAAAATTACATACAAATCTTCTCACAAGGGCCCTCCTGTACTTAGCTTATTGTCTCACACTGTCCTAGACAAAAATGAACAACACTTAGCCAATTCTCAGCCTCTAAACAGCCTTGCTTGCGCAACTCATGTGGAAAGAAATCCCTAAAGAATAGGAATTTTGGCCTTCCTTGACTGCACAAGGATCATGGGAAACCCAATGGGCGTTTGGTTGCATGGGTGCAACCCAATAATCCTACAATTGATACTCAACTTCCCTTTCACCTAGATCTCAACTGGGTCTCCACTAGAACTGACATGCATGCAAATAATAATAGTAAATCCTCAGTTGCATGTAAGATCATTAATTGTGAATTAAATAATATTTAATTCACTTGATCACTCACTAGTGTATCAAACAATTACAACTAGCACAACTGAGTTTAACTCACTTAACCGAGTTAAATTGATTGCATCCTGCATTAAATAATGCACCACTACACTTCAAACTCCGTTACAACTAAAATTAATTTGCATGCCTCACCAACTACCCTCAACTTGAAATTCATGAGATAACTGAGTTTATCACACTCAGTTAACTATTACAAGTTATTTTGAGATTAGATTAGATTTTATTATCTATCTTAATTAAGGGATTACTAAAATATACATGCACCAAATTTATCCCACACTTGTGTAGGTACTGCTAAGACCTGTGGTCCCACACTAGTGTAGGTGCTGCTTGGACCTCCTGGTCCCACACTAGTGTAGGTGCTGAAATTTCTTGTTGAACTTCAACACTCCCTCTCAACAAGAAAGGGATTATCCTTCACCCCGATCCTGCCTCTATGGTATTCTAATTTGCTCCTGGTGAGTGCTTTCATTAGAATATTTGCATCCTGATATTCTGTGGGAATGTATTGAAGTACCATTATGCGCCTCTGCACATAATCTCTGAGATGGTGGTATCAGATATCTATGTGCGTGGATCTATAATGAAACATAGGATTAATCAAGATTTTAATGCAACTCTAATTATCACAATGTATCACTGTCGTATCCATCTAAGAACCAAACAAACCAACCAAGATCTTTCTCATCTAGATAGCCTCACATGCTGCTTGAATTACTGCCATGTACTCTGCTTCTACTGAACTGAGTGCCACAGATCACTGCTTCCTGCTATACAATGAACTGCTATTGATCCTATGCTGGAGATCCCTCCTGATGTGGTCTTTTTGTCTAATGGTCTTCCTTCCCAGTCTGAATCTGTGAAGCGTTGAAGCTTCACTCCCTCTGTCCATCTGTACCATAATCCATACTCTGATGTGCCCCTTAGGTATCTCAAGACATGCTTCCCCACCTTGCAAAAGATCTTGGTAGGCTTAACCATATCTTGACTTATCTGGTTAACTATGTGGCAAATGTATGGTCTGGTGTTCACTAGATACATCAGTAAACCAACTAACTGCCTATAGACAGTAGCATCCACTACCTCTCCATAATTAGCATCCTCTTTCCTTCAATTTCCTGGAAGAGGAGTGTCCATGGGTTTGCAGCTCTCCATGTGAAACTTACCTAGTATCTCTTTGGCATACTTGCCTTGAGAAACAAAAAGTTCACCATCCCGCTGCCATATTCCAAACTAAGGAATAATGAAGGAGTCCTATGTTCTTCATTTCAAACTCCCTTGCAAGATCCTCCTTGCATGAGTGTATCAACTACTCATCACCAGTCAAAATTAGATCATCAACATAAAGTATAATAATCAATAGCTTACCCTCAACCACAATCTGGTATAGGTTTGCATTAACTTCACTTTTAGTGAAGCCCAGTCTGCTGAAATAGCTGTCAATCTGAGTGTACAAAGCACGAGGTGCTTGCATTTGCACATACAGTGCTCTCTTGAGTCAACACACATGTGAATCACTGTCAAATATATTGAAACCTTCTGGCTACTCTATGTACACTTCTTCCTCAATAAATCCATTGAGAAATACAATTTTCACATCCATACGATGAATGTGCCACCCCATCTACGCTGAGAGTGCAAGGATGGATATAATGGTAGAGTACCTTTCAACTAGTGCAAAAGTCTCATCATAATCATTCCCCTCAATCTGTGAGAATCCCCGGGCCACGAATCTAGCCTTGTACTTCTCAACACTCCCATAACAACTTTCTTAACCTTGTAGATCCATATAGATACAACCACTGATTTGCCGACCGATCTTGGGACAATATCCCATGCACTATTCTTGACAATGGATTCATACTCCTCCACCATTGCATCAACCCAAATTGGTTGCTGCACTGCTTCCTGAAAGAAAGATGGTTTAGTCACAATACATTTGCTCATAAGAGCCATGTATCCAGTAAACCTGTCTGGATAATTTCTGTGTCTGCACTGTGAAGTAGGGGCTCCTACATTCTTTGAAACATCAAGTCTCAATCTATCAGCTTCCGTGGTGCGCCTTCTATCATTTCTGATGGATGGCACTGCATGAGTGTTTTCTACCACTCCATGATCCTCTGCATGTGGTTGCTCCACATCTTGAGGCTCATTCTTGTGAACCAAAAGTTCCTCCTCTGCATGCAAATCCAACTCCCTCTCAAGGGATAATCGCATGGCTTTATCCTCATCAAATTTTATATTCCGCCACACCACGATCATTCTGTTGTTTGGAAAATACACCCGATAGTTGTGGGGAGTTTCAATGTACCCCACAAAAATCCCAATCTCATCTGTTGGTTCCAACTTCTTCCTGGCGTATTTGGTCATATGCACATAAACAGATGATCCAAAAATATTAAAATGTGAAACATTAGGTTTCTTACTAGTGAAATCCTCTTTTGGTGTACTCATGCCAAGTATCCTATAAGGGCAATGGTTCTGCACAAATACTGCAGTGTTGCATGCTTCCGTCCACAGATGCATCGGTAGGACTTGATCATGCAAAATCTCTCTTGCTACACCCACGATCATTCTGTTCTTGCTTTCAGCGACCCCATTCTTCTGTGGGTTATGAGGCACTATCAGTTCTCTCTGAATTCCTTCTTGACTGCAGAAGTTCTTGAATTCATTAGAGATGTATTCACCACCATTATCGCTCCTAATATCCTTCACATGCTTCCCTGTGTCTTTCTCCACCAATGCTTTAAACTCAAGAAACTTTGAGAATGTCTGATCTTTCTTCTGCATGAAGTAGATCCAACACTTCCAAGAAAAGTCATCAACAAATATCACATAGTACTTATGCTTTGCTATCGAAGCAATAGAGAATGGTCCACACACATCTCTATGAACTCTCTCAAGGATCCCCGAGGCTCAGTTCTCCTTCTCATGAAAGGTGGCATTTACATATTTTCCCATAGTACATCCCTTGCATGTGTTTGACTGTGAAAGTGTACCCTTGGGAAGACCCGTAGAAATATGTTGCATGTCTTTCAAGGCTCCATGGTGAAGATGGCCCAATCTCTTGTGCCATAAATCACCGTCATCCCGGCTCACCACTTTGTCCTCTTTGCTCATCAATGTTGCGCAACCATCTACATCTAGCTTGTAGAGATTCTTAGCTCGAATCCCAATCTTCTTGGCTTGTCCTGTTTTTTGTGTCGCAGGAAAGCTTTTCCTTCACTAAAAAAAACATCATAGCCTCTATCCTCCAACATTACAATTGAGACTAAATTTTTCTTCAAGCCTGGTACATGCATTACATATTTTAATTGAAAGGGTTTACCTGAATGTATCTGGAAGGTAATGGTACCAATCCCCGTAGCACTGTACTGTCCGTCATCACCCATTTTGATATGCATCTGGAGGTCCTTATCCTCCAAGCTACTGAAAATTTGTTTGTCTCACGTCATGTGAAAGGATGCACCACTATCCAAATACCACACCGATCCCATTGCACTTGACACCATGCATGCAATGAGTGAGAAGTCAAGCTCAAATTGCGAGGCTAGAGCCTCACCAGCTACAGATCCTAAAGCCTTCTTGTTATTCTTCTTTTGTGGACAGTTAGTAGCATAATTCCCATGATCGTGGCAATGAAAGCACTTCACTCTGGACATGCCGCGCTTATTTCCATCTTTGGACTCAGATTTGGAATGGAACTTCTTTCCTTTCCCATTATTTTCCTTGGAAGCCAAAGCACAATCTTCTTCATCTTCATTATTAGATGAAGATCCATCTCTGTTATTCTTTCTGAACTCCTCTTGCAACCAAATCCGATCACAGTCTTTCCCAATCTGGTAGCTTTTCCCTTCCATTGAAAAAATCTTGATAACTATGCCAACTCTTGGGAAGTCTTAGGAGAGCTAGACTCACCAAATCATCATCAACGACAATAATTCCAATGCTCCCCAGCTCATTCTGACATTGGACAAACTTGGTTAAATATTTTGGCATGGAGTCGCCTTTCTCCATCTTGATCTTCCTGAGTTTATATTTCAGTGCCAGTTTCCTATGGTCACTACTGCTCTGAAATCGATCTGTCAAAGCATTCCACATTGCATATGGTGTGGCTTTCCCATGGAGAATTGAGACAATGTGGTCTCATACTCCCTCCAGTAAGATCCTCCTCGCCTTTGCCACTTTATTTTTCCATGCATCAAGATTTGCAGCATCTATCACAACAGGTTTAGGAAGATCATTGTCAATGAATTCCTTCAAACCATTGTCTTCGAGTACAACCTCCATCCTGTCTTTCCAAGAAAAATAGTTAGAGCTTCCCTCAAGTGCATACTCCAATCTCAAGCCATTGAAAGCCATATTGATCCTAAATTAGCTGTAGCACCAGGAAAGTCTTTTGCAAATTCGAATTCTATTTAGTCATAAACTCAGCTTCTCCTTCACTGTTGTGATTTCCCGTGCTTTGATACCATGTAGAAATTATACAAAAAGCATGTATATCATCGATTCAATACGATCTAACAATGTGCTAAATCTAGATACTAAATCACTTCTACAAATCAATTGTGGAATAAAAAACACAATTGCCAATCACATGAAGCAAAGAAGAATCAATCAAACCACAACCTTGATAATTTCCCCAGGAAATATTGCTGCTCAAAACCCCACTATATTGTATTGTATATTCAACATGTATACATGAAACAATTACATACAACTCTTCTCACAAGAGCCCTCTTGTACTCAGCTAATTGTCTCACACTGTCTTAGACAAAAATGACCAACGCTTAGCCAATTCTCAGCCTCTAAACAGCCTGCCTTGCTTGCACAATTCATGTGCAACGAAATCCATAAATAATAGGTATTTTGGAATTCCTTGACTGCGCAAGGATCATGGGTAATCCAATGGGTGTTTGTTTTCATGGGTGCAACCCAATAATCCTACAACTGATAGTCAATTTCCCTTTCACCTAGATCTCAACTGGGTCTCCGCTGGAACAGACATGCATGCAGCTAATAATAGTAAATCCCCAGTTGCATGTGAGATCACTGATTTTGAATTAAACAATATTTGATTAATTTTATCTCACTAGTGTATCAAACGGTTACAACTGGCACAAATGAGTTTAACTCACTTAACTGAGTTAAACTGATTACAACCTACATTAACTAATGCACTACTACGCTTCGAACTCTGTTACAACTATAATTAATCTGCATGCCTCACTAACTACCCTCAACTCAAAATTCATGGGCTAACTGAGTTTATCACACTCAGTTAACTATTACAAGTTATTTTGAGATTATATTACATTTTATTTTCCATATTAATTAAGGGATAAATAAAATAGAAATGCACCAAATTTAGCCCACACTTGTGTAGGTGCTGCTAAGACCTGTGGTCCCACACTAGTCTAGGTGCTGCTTGGACCTCCTCTTCCCACACTAGTGTAGGTGCTGAAATTTATTGTTGAACTTCAACATTGGACAAGTATCTTACTTCTTAAACATGATGAATTTCTTGATTCTATGAAGCTACTTAATATTGATCTTTGATATAATTGTATTCTTGATGTTCGGCTAACACCTATCATTTTGGATATATTGATTCCTAAAGAAGGATACCTCCTTGATTATAGTAAATGGTAACTTGATACTATTGATATTGTTTGTGAAAATCATGGTAGCCATGATGATAGAAGTGTAAAATTGAGATTGATATTCAAGATCTTTTGACAGTGGTTATGTTTTGATGTGCTTAGTAACTATGGAATATGGTGAAATTGAATGCCCTGACTTTATTGAGTAATGTGACAAATAAGTAATGTTGTGATCATGATTCTTGAAGTATACTCCTATTAGCTATTTGGCAATAACCCTTGATGAATTATTGATGTTGTGATGTGATGGTGAAGTAGCTAATGCTAACTTGTATGACCATGATGAATACGTGATATAGTCTGACTTTATGATATAACAGATAAACTGATGCATGAAAATATCATAGAGATATTGATGACTTGAATGAATATGACAAAAGTGGCATCCCATTCAGATGGAGAATCTCTCCATAAGATCCTTACTTATCATTTTCATTATATGTATAAAATATTATTTAATATTGAAGTAATATTTATGGACATGAATAGTTAGATATCTGACATTGTTGACCTGGAGCAAAGTTATGATATGAGAAAGAGATTTTTTCATTAGTCCAAGTCTCAGTCGCATGGAAGTAAGCTCATGGGCGCGACTGTAGCCTCCCAACCTCTTGGAGGAAGGCCTATATGTGCGACTATGCCTATAGGACACAAGAGTGAAGCTTTGTTCATAAAATCAGATGTACACATGAAGGATGTCAATCCTACAGACATGGAGAAGACAATAGAAATTTCTATGAGGAAGGAAGTTTGAATGTTTCACTTATTATAATGTGAACATTTTGACTAAACTTGTGTTTGAAAGAAACCAGAATATACATATCAATATGTCATTATGAATTAACCATTGAGGCCTATGTATGACGATATGTGATAACAAGTGCAAGAATTTAAATAGATTTTGCTGATTGACATAAATAAGCAGTGTTTGGAGATTTGATATGATAATGATTTAGAATTTTGACTTGATGTTGAGATATGCTTTGGGCTATAGATCTCTCTGTGAGAGAAAATTTGGATTTGACATGATGACTAATGATTTGATTTGACAATTGATGATTTGCAATGCTTTTCCTGTGTTGACATCATTAGCTTTGACACATTAGTTGCAGTATAAACATTTTTGATTTAGTATGAAGTAATATCACAATGAATAGATGGAACCTGCATGAATTATCCTCGGTGAATGCATTTGCATGTAGTGACAGAAATGATTTATATTACGATCACGAGGATGGCTTGATGAAGATTGGTTTGATATTGCTTGGTAAATGGAAATTTGTTGGCATGACAATAGATAAGTCATAACTTGATATTTGGATGTGAGCTCTGCCTGTCACCTAGGCCAAAGAAATTGATACAGTGATATTGATGATTTTGATATCAGTTCTGATCTGGCTTCTAAAATTTGATAAGCTAACTTAGTTGATTTGATTGCACAAAATTTATTTGTGTAAGGTTGAGCATATTGCTTTGGTCAAGTGTCATGGAAATATTTGTATGAAGCAAGTTCCCCGAGCCTGGTATGTCCACATTAACAAGAAAAGGTAGGATGATGTGTCAATACAAACCTCTACTTCAAAAGGGTCCAAGGTATGATATTTATTTTGGTTTTATATACTGACGGTCTACTCTTGACATGTAATGAGCCTTTGTTGATCAAAGAGGGAGAAGGCTTCTGAAGCTCAAAATAATGAATCATGGCATGATGAATCTTAGACACTCCAATTGAATTTCAAGAAGTTATGAAGAGATATTGTTGAACTTGACTTGGAAACCGACAATTGATTGAAGCATTGATGTTTCGTTTTGAACATTCATTTGTATATATATATATATATATGATGTGCTTAGAACCAGAGTGAATTCATGATTGAGCCACTTCATACACATTGAGTTTTTTCCAAGAACCCTGTTGAGGCCTCGGAATTTGCTGCCACAACATGGGGGAAAACCACCCGGTCCGGACCTTAAAGCAACTCCTTTTCCATTTGGTGTGGTGGCTCCGACTAGGGATAGTGGGACCAGTTTCCCAATAAGGATGATTCTGGGGTGTGTTTTGATTATACAACATGCAATGGAAAATTATTCTAATCTATCACATGCATCTATCTAACACTATCTATTCTATTATATTCCCGGGGCTTTTATTCCTTTATGCGATCTAAAGAGATATCCTTCAACTATTAGTAATATAGATTATTTAACAGTCGAAAGAGTTGAAAACTATGTAAGATGATTCTTCTAACAAAATAGTTTGATTAGAAGAATTGTGAAAAGTATATCACATTCATATATGTGATTATATATTTAACAAGAAATTAGTATAGAAGTGCATTTAACATTCATCTATAATGACGTTTCAAATATATAATGCAATAAAAGGATGACTGTCAATCTAGAAAGTAAGATTTAATACAAGTGAATAAAAGTACCATATGTACGAAGTTCTACTCATGTAAACTGGTAGTAGATATCTACTCCTCTTCAATTTAAAGCAATTTAAAGAGTACAATAGTGAAACATCAGTTAAACAACTTCAAATGTCAAAAGATAACAGACCGTGTTCCATTAATTCATCAAAGCATTCACAAACTTACAAAAATGCATTCTTTGAGAATGTTTTTGACAAATTTATGGACCCTTCTCTAAATGCATGAGAGGGGTTTAAATACTAAACTAACTATGTTTTAAAAATAGATTATTACATAAAAATAAGGGAGGTTTCAAACAACCATCCTCATAAGACAAAATTTAACTACAATATAGGAAAATAAAGTAACAATATGACTATGAATTTTGATCTTTCATTTGAATTTGATCCCGAAGTCGACAAATATCTAGCATGGGCTTGAGATGACCTGGATGAGCAATCCTCGATCTAACCTGTCCCTTGAATACCACATTTGAAAGTGCTGGCTGTGATCTTCTTGTTGAATTTGTTAAAGACTGCAGAGTATGGTACTGATGATAAGGTTTGATCATAAAATTCCAATAGTTTTCTTGATCAAACTTATTTAATTTTACAATTGTTTCATCCTGCATTTCTACCTTTTGTTTCGACTGTGTTTCTAGCTGTTTTATTTCTGAGAGCACTTCAGATGTGCAATCTTTGATAAGTTCTGATTTTAAAAGCTGTTCACATACAGATTCGGTAATTTCCTTTGTCAACCTTGATGTTTTCGCTGCTGCTTTCTCTGCTTGCTTTATCTGTGCCTTCCAATCCTTGAATAAGATCTCCTTGTGGAATTTATCTACTTGAGGTAGATAAACTTGCTTGCCTAAGTTTGATGCTTGCCATTGAATGTGTTCATTGATTTTCTTTTCGAACTTCTCACATTCAAGCTTATGGATAGCTACTTGCTGGATCAATATTTCACTTGAGTCACAATGAGAGATAGTGATAGAAGCTTGTTGGAAAAATACTTCTTGTTGTTGCTTTAATTTAGCATTCACATCCAATGCTTCCTTTATGAATTTCTCTAGTTTTGGCTGGCTTTGTAATATGTTCATCACTGCCTCCAGTTATGTTTGATTCTCAGTGAGTTGTACTTGATGCTGCAAATTAAGACTTTTGAAATCCTTTTGAAATTGGGACATCTTTAATTCCATTTGCTCGATGGAGTTAGACTTTTCTTGATCTAACAGTCTCTCTAATTCATGTATTCTATCGTCTCTCTGCTTCAGTAACATTTTAACCTCAGTGGCAGTAGCATATGCCCCTGAAAACTATGATAGTTTGGTTAAATGTTTAGTCATATCAACTAGAGAATCCTTCCATAAAACATCAACAGATTCATTTGTAATATTTGAGACTGTATCATCAATTCTTCTCCTTTTTCTTCTTTTGACTATAGCCTTATGACTAAGAATGTAGAAGACATCTAGTGAAGGGATTTACTCAACTTGTAACACTATCTGGTCTGTACGATAAGATGAAATGATCTTTTGAACATGAGTTTTAGGAACTTGTTGTAGTGGAGTAATAGTTTCCACTAACTTCTGAGAATGTTCTGGTGTCTGAGTACTAGTAGATTGATCAGTATTGGGATTCGTTTGAGGAGTTTTTATTGCTTTCGAAAACTCATCCCATTCACTCTTTAAATCCTTTGGTTGAGACTTTTTTGACTGATCAAATGTATCTTTACTGTGCTAAACTTCTTGAGAAGATGATTCTATTCCATTACTTCCTCCTTTCTCCTGCATCTCAATATCTTGGATTACTTGATCAATTATCTTTTCTAGGTTCTCCTTTCTTTTTTCGGATTCATTTTCTGAATGATCTAAATTATGAGATTGATGTTCTGATTACCCTGACTCATCTTCAAACATGTCTTTCACTTCATTATCCAAGCTAATACTTGGAGTAGGTCTGTTGACATCTTCAATAGTCAAAATCCAGAGGAATCCTTTCCAGTATCTTACTTCTGTATGCTTGGAAGGCTTCCAAGTCATCTTGATTGAGTTGACTGGATGCAAACTTAAGTACATCTAAAAAATTTTCAATACCTTGAAAGAAATCATCAAATCTATCTATATTTTTCACAAAAGGTTTTACTTTGAGCTCTGTGATGTAATTTTTAATCACATCATTGGGGTCATATGTCCACTTTGGAATTACTGCCAAATTCAATATATTAACATTCAAAACTTCCTTTTAGGCATGACCAATATCAAAAAGTGAAAAAGTACCACACTATAAAGGAAAATTAGGCCAAACCACCTTCTTAGCATCTTTAAGCTGTTTAGAAATAGCATTTACAACAAGCTAGTAGGAAATTTATCTTGCACGAAACTTATCAAGAACACAATATGGTAGGACATGAGGAGAAGAACAACTACCAAAAACTATGATAAAAGTGAAAATTTCCTCTGCGAACCATATAGCAACTGGAAAAATGTTTGTACTAACCTCTTTGGAAACCCTAGGGGCTTTCTCATTGAATATAATCTGGTACATAGGCAACATGACTTTATGGAAAATTTTGTAAAAGTGCAGATGGAAATTTGATTCCCAAAGGGCTTTGTGGTAAATGTGGATTGGAGTAGGGTCTTGGGCTGTCCATTTACATCCCATGGTAGGAAAACTAGAAGAAAAGCAAATTGCGTCCATGACATAGGCACTCATGTAAAAGGGGGGTATTTCTCTAGATGAAACACTTCTTTTACTCTTGTACTCCATGATGTTTCTGGCTAAATTATCAGATAGGATATTTTCCCAATTTAGGATTAAGGAATTGACGATTATGTCAATTAATGAGATCCAATCTATAGAAAACCTAGTGGTATAAGGTTTTTCATATAATCTACATGACATACCGACATCATAATAGTAAAGGGAAGGAATTTGTGCTATTGGGTACATACCGAGTTTATCTCGTTTAAGCTTGCCTTGGTATTCCTTCCATTCCTTTATGAATTTCATTAGGTCTGGATGTTTTTCTCTAAAGCTTTGAAGAAAATATTTGTTATAGTTCTGCTGTGGGACGGGTAAGTGGTAGATTGTCCTCAAATCTTCTGCCTTGAATGAACCGATATTCTCACCCTTTGAATCCTTGAATGTTCTATCTTATATGTTCAAGTGGTCAATTACCCACTTAACCATATCTATATAGGGGAAAATATTTGGCCTTACTGCTACGTTATGGATGAATGAACATGCAACGTCGAAATAAGTCGGGTCTAAAGGAACTGATGCACCTGCTTTAGAAACTTTGACTATTACCCTTGGATTTTCATCTTCGAAAAAATTATACATTTCCTCGCATAAAGGACTTCCGCATTCGTTGTCGCATGTGGTGTCTGAGAATAGGGGAGACATATCTGAGTCTTCGGTAGATGATGCTTGGGCAATTTATTTTCCTTTCTTTCTCATTTCTATTTTCCTTGCTTCGTTAATTGGTTTCCTGGTTTCAAGCGAACATAGCAAACATTAAAAATATAGAGAACATAGAAGCAGACAGAATTAAAAAAAATCCGACGTTCAATCACTTCAAAACATGCTTGAAGTAGATATGAATCTATTAAAACCTTACTTCTATTCAATGCTATTAATCACCAATAATCTTTTTAAATCAAATCTCTTACACCTTTGCGTGAAATGTCTATCGATCAATTTAAGACGTTGGATCTCATATTCATTTTGATTTTGATTTGACATGAGTCATTTTGCATGCTTGAGTAATTAACTACCATTTCATTGCATATCGCAACTGATAACTATTTACATTTGTGATGTTACCCATAAATTCTGTGAAATACAATCTGCACAAATCACACATCGCAACTTATATGCAGTATTGAGTTTTCTTTTAGTTATGTCTTGAGAAATGCAAAATGCGCTTTAAGAAATCATGTCGCTATGCTTTTGTTGGACCTTGGAGTTTATGTTTATTTCGTTATTAGTTCATTGGGTTCATTAAATCGCAACTTTCACCGAATTGTTTTATAAGTTGATCGTTTTAATGAGGCGTGATGCGATTTTGGTTTATAACGATGATTAAAGTGTTTTCAATAAGATTTTAATATGACTTTTGAAAGGTTTTGGTGCATATTGCAGCCCACATGACTTAGTGGATTTTAAGTCATTTAAGCTTGTAAGCTATATGAACTACGATGTGCACTAAGGAATGAAAGCAGAAAAGTAAAAGAAAATTCATTTCCTAAAGTTTTTGACTTAAGCTAAAAATTAAATAAAAAAAATTTCCTAATTTTTTTTAAAGGGTCCCCATTTAGTAAAAATAAATGGGGGTTGTTGTATAACACAACAATTGGCGATTCAATTGGGAGAACCAGCTATCTCTGACTAATTTTTTGAAATTTCTAAATAATTTTTTGAAATAAAAATAGTTGCAGGAATGAATTTCAAACAAATAATATCTCACTAAGCAATAAAATATCTCTTAATTATAATTCATAAAATTCCTATTTTAAAATTAAAAGTATGAGAATCTATATTAGTCTTTACTCAGTTTAAAAACATAAAGCAGGTGGCTCTTACAGATTAGCTTTATAAATATTTACTCTTTTATGACAGATAGAGCCTATGATCCAACAAGCAATTTAAGCTCTTGGCAGGGTTACCTTTTACCTAGCAATGATTCATTGTCCCATCCAATCTTTCTTAAAATTTCTAAAAATAAATTCTAACCTTATATACATGGTTATTATTATTATTTATTAAGCCATTGTCTTGGCTTGGTAACAAAATAATGACAATTCCATTCACTAGTTGTAATTAAATTGATCAAGCTGGCTCTTGATGAGATCCCTTGTCCTTTTGACATATTCTCAAGTCATTACCCTATTTTGGTAGGCATTATTGGTAATGTCAGTTCAACTATTTCCCTATGAACATGGTAAACAAGCTCGTGATGAGACTTGTTATCTTTTAAGCTTTTCTAGTATAATCTTTTTTGAATTTCTTCTAAAAATTGATAAGTTTTCTCGGATGGGGTGAATCATTGGTCCTTTCAAGGATTCTGGATGATAACTTTGAGTTTTAGATTGCTTTTCTATATAAGAGTCTTTACTATGTTAAATATTCTTTTCTTGACTGATAAAATAATAAACATCCTTTATAAAGATGAAAGTTCATCAGAGAATAAATAACTTCAGTGAAATTGCATCTTTCAGTGAAAATAGAATCCATTTGTCTTTCAAATATTTCGATTGTTTCCTTAAAATTTATTATTTCTATAAGTGATAAATCAAAAAGATCATCTGAGATATTTGTTTGAAAAGCCAAAAATTTATACTATCCACTTTTATTTTCCTAAGAGAAAAAAAAGACATTAGTATACAAGAATAGAAGAGGTTAGCTCCTATGAAAAGTATTTCTTCAAAATTTTCCCATTAACAGGAAAATAATCTCTTTTTCCAGATAGATCTTGCAATAAGAATGTTGATGGGCTTATTTCTTCAATTATTTGAAATGGACCTAGCCATAGTTTTTGAAACTTCGTGTGTTTACCTTTTTCCTGATTCGATTTGTCCCATTTCAATACCAGATCACCAATTTGAAAGTTTTTTGGAGTAAGAGAAGTTGAGTCAAATGAAGCTTTTACTATCTGTTGATGACGTGCATGAGTACACTTAGCTTTTTCTCTTTCTTCTTCTAGCTTAAGAATTTGAAATTGTCTTAGTTGTAATGAAGAAGAAGGAGATTCATCAATGAATTGAACTAAGGCAAGGGAAGGAATAACTACATTAGTAGGAAGAACAACTTTTTCCCATAAGAAATATTGAATGGAGAAGTGCCAATAGAAGCTTTCTGAGTTATTTTATCCACCCAAAGAGCAACTATTAATGAATTATGCCAATTTTGTTGGTTTTGATAAATAGTTCGTTTGATTATTCTAATCAAGTTTTTGTTCGTGGATTCTGCTAAACCATTTCCTTGCGGGTAATAATTTGCAGAATACTTCAGTTTAAAACCTCTTTTGATTGAAAATTCTATCATGGCAGTTCCTGAGAAATAATATGCATTATCGAACATTAAAGCAGTAGGTAAACCAAACCTATTTATGATATATTGGTCAATGAAATCAATGATATTTTCAGAGTTGGCTACTTTCAATGGAATTGCTTCCACCCATTTAGTGAAATAATCTGTAGCTGTGAGAATATATCTATGTTGTTTGGAAGAGTTATGAACAATCTCACCGATTATATCTAATCCCCATTTTTCAAATGGTTGTTCGATATTAATTGGTTGTAATGGGAAATCTGGTTTCCTTTGTCTTCCAGATGCACTTTGACACAATTTGCATTTTCTTGCATATTTGTGGGCATCTTTGAAAAATGTAGGCCAATAGTAACCTGCATGCAGGATTTTGTGTGTTGTCGTATTTCCTCCAAAATCTCCTCTAGCTGGTCCATCATGGAGTTCCTGCAAGAATTTCTCTGCTTCAATTTTTTCTAAGCATATTAATAGTACATAATCAAAATTTTTCCTAAACAATACATTGTTGTTTAATTCATATTGTTTGGACTTTAATCTTAAAGCACATTTCGTTTTATAACTGAGTTGGGTTGGGGCATATCCATTTTTCAGATAAAATATGAGATCAGTGTATTGAGATTTGCACATCATTGAGGCTTACCTCTGATATCTGCACGTTGTTACCTGAATCTTCTTTTGATGATAAGTGGGATGCTCCTATCAGCATTCTGCAAAAACCTTGACCTCTAACAATTTTAGAGGGTCTAATTTCTACATCATATTTTTGTAAAGTGGTAACCTGGTTAGCCCTTTTCTCTCCTAATTCTCTTTGCATTAATAGTTGTCTCACTGCAGAGAATGGAACTATGATTTTAGTGTGAATTTTTAGGAGAAATGGCATTAAATGCTTTATAGCCTTAAAGACAAAAAATTCTTGCTTCTCGATATATGAATAATTTAGTTTTGCACCTTGCAAATTAGAACTGAAAAATGATATTGGTGCTTCAATTTGTTGGTCACTAAGCTGTGTTAAAACAACAACGTATGATGTATCTGATGAAAAAGTATATAAAGTAAAAGGATAAAGAAAATTGGGGGTAGTAAGGAATAGAGCATTGCCAATGGATTGTTTGATCAAGTCAAATGCTTCTCTTTCATTATGTCCCCATTTAAAGACTGAATTTTTCTTAATCATGTTTTTTAATGGTAAAACTATTTGTGAAAAATCAGGGACAAACCTTTTTACAAAATTAATTTGTCCAAGAAACGATTGCATAGCTTTCTTGTTATGAGGGAAAGGCATTCTTTTAATCTCTTCAATTCTTTTAGGATGAATTTAGATACCTTCCTTTGACACAATGAATCCTAAAAGTTTTCCTTCATCTAAATCAAAAAATGATTTCTTTGGGTTTAATGAGATCCCATACCTTTTACATCGCTCGAAGAATTTCTCTAGATATTTCACATGATTGGTTGTTTGTTTAGAAAAGACTTTTATGTCATCCAAATAAATAACCACTGATTTATTTATGAGCCCCCTAAAATCTGTGTCCATAGCTCTTTGAAAAGTGACACCTACATTAATTAATCCAAATGGTATTTTGATAGGCATAAGTTCCCAACTTAGTCTTGAATGTAGTCTTTAATATGTCATCTGGGTGCACAAGAATTTAGTTATATCCCGAGAATCCATCTAGAAAGGACATAAGTTCAGAATCAACTACTATTCGCAGTGCTTGTTCCATGGTTGGTAATGGAAAGTTGTCCTTTTGACATGCTTTGTTTAAATTACTAAAATCAATACAAATTCTAGTATCACCATTTTTATTCCTGACGGGAACCAAATTTGAAACCCGTTTAGAATGTCTAACTGGAAATATGATGTTTTCTTTGAGGAGTTTGTTTAGTTCTGTTTTGATTTGATTTTCAAGATTCAGATGAATCTTACTCAATTTTTACTGTATAGGTTTCTCATCTGAAATCATAGGAATTGTGTGTTGAATCACAGAAGTATCATATGTCTTAAGATCAGTATAATCCCAGGAAAAAATACTGTTGTACATTCTAAACAACCTGATAAATTATTATCTTTCATCGGAAGATAGACCAAGACCTAGATTGACATTTTGAGGTTTATCGTCAGTTCCAAGATTTACTATTTCAAATCTTAAGGTAGGACTTTGAGTTTTTGAGTTAGTAACTATTTTAAACCTATCTTTCAGATCATATAGGTCTTTTAGCTTGAAAACTGACTTAGGAATTGGATTTTCATCTTGTTCTTCCTTAATCTGAATGTCATGTTCATTTTCATCCAAAACTTGAATATCATAAGATCCTTCAGAAGTTAAGAAATCTATGATATCTGAATCATTATTGAATACTCTCCAATTGGTAACATTGTCAGGAATAGATGGTCTAAAAATTAATTCAATGGAAAATCTATCGGGACTAAACTCTTGAGATGGTACTAACTTTGATTCTACATTAGCCAGTAGATCTGCACTAACATTCTGCATTCTAGGCACGGAAGAAATATTGGAGGCTAAGAAATGAATGGTCAATTGTTGGAATAATGATTGGTAATGCTTTAAATGTCCAGAATTACAATGAATGGCATTTCTTCCCTGTCTAACAATGATTTCTGAATCTCCTAGGACTTTAAGATATTTGATGTTTAAATCAATGGATTTGTACAAACCTTGGATTAATGCTTCGTATTCAGTTATATTGTTCGTGCTATTGAATTCAATTCTACAGGCTAACATGGTTTTTTCTCCTTTTGGGCTTATTAAAATACAGCTAGCGCATGCACCATCTTGTAATATTCCCAATTAGCAGCAGTTAGTTGGTAATATTAATTTTGGCCAGTTTTGCTTTTCTAAAGTTAATTCAGTTAATAAAGTGGGTGATGAGACACACAACCTACACTTAGGAAATAAAAATTCCCTAAAGTCACTTGAGCATATAATTATTTGGCTGTGTGGGGCCCAGGATGACGAAGTGGCAACGTGAGGGAAGTGGCAGCGTGGGCCCATGAAAGCGCAGTGAGAGAGGGATAATGTGGGCCAAGAGGGACAATGCAGTTTGGTGGGGCCCAGGTGAGAGAAAGGCTCTCAAAGCATAAAAAGGGGAAGATGATCCTCATTCTCTCATTCTGATTATGCATCTATGTTATTTTTCTTTTGACATTGAGCACACTTTTGTTGTTGAGCAAAGTCTGCAAGTGTTGTTCAACACATCGGGTGTCTCCGTGCGGAGATCCCAACCTCAGCCCTAGGGGACTTCGAGTGCCTGCTCCGGTGAGAAGTTTCACCCTTTTTTTTCCAGAGAGAGTTGTAGCTACCATAGGAGGAGCATCCACTCAGAGAGACAATGTAGTCAGTGAGAGGGAGGATGTAGTCTTGAGGGGAGGTGGTTCCGGATTGGGGATTTTTTTGGTGGATTCAGCTTGAGATAGTGGTTAAGAGACCAACCCTTCCCTATTCCAGCATTTTGGTGGAGTCAGGGGCCATTATTTGGAGCAGATCATTCAGAGCCAGCATCCCTCATTGAGGAATAACGTAGTGCCTCAAGGGAGCCATTTTTGGGGGTCGGCCATTTCTGAAAAGATTTCTGGGTTTTTCTGGGTTTTGGGAGTAGAGGCCATTCCCAAATTTTCAGAATTTTCTGAGGTGGGGAGCAGCCCCAAAGAGTTGGTTCATTCCAGAAGTAACAGCAGCACGACAACAACACCAACAGCTTGGATATTATGTAGTCATTGAGGGAGCAACCATTTCACAATATATTCTGAGAGTATTTCTACGCTTGCCTAGTGTAAGCCAAGGTGCCATCATTCTGATCACCTTTGTATTTATTTTATCTTTCAATACTTAATAAAATGGCTCAGCGTTCTCCATATTGTGTCTGGTTCATGTGATGCCTCTCTAGTTGCTGTAGTTTCTTGTTTATGTTCTTTATATTACTGTTTATTTCTATTTGGGATATTACAGTGGTATCAAAGCCTCATTCTTGGCTCAGCCATGGGGATATTTTTCTATGAACAAAGAGGGTAGGCAAAATATTACCCACCAAAGGTAGTAGAGGTGGAAAATATGTGGGAGTCAAAGAGAAAAGGGGAAGCAACATTTGGTAACATTTTTAAGGCTCTAAACAATTTAGCTAAAGGACAGAAGGGAATGTTGGAAAGAATCAAGCAACAAAATAGGAATGAGAGCATCCATCAGGAATTTCTAGTAGGGGAGACATTGGGGGTCTCATAATAGTGTGACCAGCATTTACCAGCCTTCAGTAGGCCAACCAGGATCACGATGCCTACATTCTTACCTACAGCACCGAGTGAGAAAGATAGGTGGCATGATCATATACCCCTGGGAGATTATTTCCGAGAATGGCAGTCCATGGGGGAAAAATTTAGAGTGGCTTTGTCCTTTAGAGATTACTGCCATCTCAGGTGGGATGAATAATGAAGGAACAGTGGGGGTCTAGCACAGAGAGTTCAGAGTTATAGTGTACCATTGGGAGGACACATTTTCCCATGTATTATGGATCCACTAATTGCACGACCTGGAATCGGGGGGGGGAATTGGATACCTCTTTCCAGCTTGATCGAATAATAAAGGGGGAAGCCATCAAAATGGCTGCCTCGAACTTGGGGGATGAGGGCACACAGGATCATGGGGAGCATGTGGATACACCCAGTATGACATAGGGGTCACCTGTGTTGGAGAGTTCTTTGACCATATCGTTTGACATCTTAGTAGAGAGAGTGGAGCCTACCCCAGTAGTGCCATCCATTGAGTTGATGACTAAGGTAGTGTCTGAGTCTTTGGGTGGTAGTAGCGCGCGACAGATGGGTGAGGTGCTAACAAATATATCCACCTTTGATGAGGCGCTAGGATATACAAAGGTATTGGATGATGGTCGCACACAACAATGTCATCAGTTTCGAACTGACCTTCTAGTTTTGAAAGGGAAGGCCAAATCAGTACGAGAGGCTATTTTGTTGCAGAAAAAGGAGCTAGAGGGCATGAGAGTGGTTTGTGTTGGGTCAGCAGCCAAGTTGGCCCACATTGGAGAATGACTGGATTCCCTAATGGGGCAACTAGAGGGCACATTGGAGTGTCAGTGTAGCCCCCTTCAGGCATGCATAAATAGGGTTAGCAGCATTGTTGGGTCACCTCTTCCCATTGGAGAGAGAGAGGCAGAGCCACCTAGTCAGATCTCATATGTTGACTTGGATAGCGGGATGAGACGATCGGAGTTGCATAGGGTGCAACATCCACATGTTGAGGTTGGATGGCAAGAGATTTTGAGTTGGTACTTGGTGGAGTGGGTTATGGAGATAGTGGTGGCCCCGGGTGTAGTTCAAGAGGAGTTTCCAGGTGTTGGGAATACAGGAACCCTAGAATGGCATTGGGATCCCGGCTGGACTACCTGTCATTTCCCAGGAAGATAGGTTGACTATGTCTTGGAGGGTATAGTTGGCCTAGAAATTGAGCGTGCACATTCGCTAGGGGAGTTTCGGTAAGCTCTAGTGGCCAACCAGTTTATGGGCAGACTCCATGGGTTGTCTTGTTATGACACTTGTACGCGGGGTCACAGGGTGATCAACATACCTTGGCAGAAGCTTGTCGGAGGAGGTGGCAATGGCAAGCCACCAGATGGTGCCTTGCATGGAGCCAAGGATTCTTCACCTTTGTGTGGGGCACAGAGGTCACAGCGGAGCCGAGCAGTGGTGGTATCACTACTGACACATAGGGAGATTCACTTCTCGGACCCCTCGGGGAGGGTTTGGAGTGATTATCCATTCGTCGGCGGGTATAGCGATGCGACAGTGGAGGTGATGATACCAATTGGGGGTGGTCTGACATGTAGAGACACAACTCTAGGCCATCACATCCAAGGATGTGTGGGAGCATCTAGCATTGAGAAGTGGACTACCGATGGACATGGAGTTACATGGTGGTGTACCGTAGTGTGTGGGACTGCATTGTGGAGTAGGAGTGTCCTACATCACATTGAGAACATGCGAGGAGTGACCGATTACTTGACACAGACAGGGCACGAGATGGTACAGGGTGGTACAAAAGTAGTAGGGGGTATCCAGCAGTGTACAAGGGTATGCCTCAGTGTGTAGTGGCATGTCGAGGAGTATAAGGATGATCGGTGGTATACGAGGGCGTACAGTGCTGCACAACAGGGTCTTAGAGTATTGCCTTCAAGGAGACTCATGGACAGGGACACCAAGCATACCTTTGGGGTTATTTCACCCAGGATCGATGGGGAGATAGATGAGCGATACTTGATGGTATCTGTGGGGACTCACGCACCTGACCCTCTTCTACATCACTCATGGGCGCAATCGATTTTGTTGTTGTCCTTTGGCACTCTGGGCATGAGCAGTGGGGTACGCGAGGCTCACCCAAGATATTTGGATGACACTCAACACACTAGGGGAGAGACTTCTCAGCAGTGGCACTGGGTCGGTGCACTAGTTGATAGCCACAGGTTAGGGGATGAGATGATCCTCTGCAGGGGTGGCACATCAGTCATCACTGAGCCTATGCTTGGGGAGCGGGTCATGAGGGAGACATGCATCACTCTTTTCTCAGGGCATGTCAAGACCATGCATGAGCAGAGGATACTGGGTACAGTAGAGGTAAAGACCATGCTCTATATTACTGTTTATTTCTATTCGGGATATTACACATATTCAGATTTAGAACCATCAAAATAAAGAGTCCAAAATAAATAATTAACTACTGGTTTTACAACAATTTTACATTTTGAAATGTCTGTTTGGGAAAAATTCTCGATCTGAGAAATAACTTTATTATGAAAAAAAGGGTGATGGTTGAGCATTAAAATTTACCAAAAATGATTCTGTCGAGTAGTTTCCAATAATGTTATTATTGAATGCTACTGGCTCATTTATTCCTTCAAGATTGGTGACTATATGTTTCATGAACTTTTCACGGTCTACCCAGATTTGATTTGGCTTTCCATTATATGGTAGCCACATATGTGACCAGTGTGTTGGAAAATATTCATGAAGTTTTTCAGACCAGTCTCTGCTTAATACTAAACCGTAAAACTCAGGAATATCAACCACCAATATATTTATTATCTGAGAAACCTTAGGATTTGATGAAAATATGATAGAAACATAATTTATTTCTTGCACATCCTCTACTCTAGTTCTATCAAGTTGTACTATATGAACAAGAGAACTCTGAGGAGTTATGCTCAATTTAGCACAAAATGACTTTGGAATTATATTAGAGGAAGCCCCTGAATCTATTAAACAATTATGAACGTTTTTATTATAGATCTCATAGGTTAAGAGAAATGGAAGAGTATGAGAGATGGATCGATCACCTATCATAATCAAATCTGTAGCATCTATTTTAGTTGAAGGAGAAGGTGGCTTACCCATTTCACTAGCAGCTTGCACTACTACTGGAGCAGGTAAGGTTGAAGCAGGAATCACATTCAAGTCTCTAAGTAAGATCTTCTGTTGCTGCTTTAATTTAGTAAACTCGTGAATCAAAATGTTGGCCCTATTTTTCTTCATGTCTTCAACTACATTATACTCAATAGTGTCTGAGACTACCATTGTCTTTGATGTAGGTGGAGTATCTTAAGTAACATGACTTGTTTGTGTAGTATTTGAAGTAGAATTTTTGCTTACTGTTTTATCCTTAGCAGGTGTTGAACTCTTCTGTTGTTGATTTGACTACGTTTCTTCAGTAGTCTTTTTGATTCTTGTACTCACAGGTAAAGATTTTTGTTGTCTTCATTTGGTAGGATAAAATCCCACATTCCATTTAGTTCAACTTCTTCTTCTTCTTCATTTTCTTCTTCATCTGTTTTCTCTTCTTTTGTATCTTGATCAGACTCAGCGTTAGATATGATATTCGGTGGTTGAGTATTAGAGGACTGATTTTTCTTGAAGGATCTGAAAGTATTTTTTGAACTATAACTTTTAGCTACTTTTTTATTGATATCTGCCATCTCATTTGTCATAGTATTTAAAACTTTTTGAAGACCTTCTAGATCAAAAGGGTCTTTAGATGGCTTCTTTTTAGAATCATCTTTGAAGGATATCTTCTTTGATTTTCTATCTTCTTGAGAATTATTCTTCATGAGCAGTTATGCGTTTCTCTACAGATAGAGATTCCTTCATGTTTTGTGCAAGTGTCAATAGTTTTTCTCTATCAACAAAAATGGCTAAATTGGATGAAAGTGATGAAATATACCACTGAATTTGAACTTCTTCTCTAGGAGCTGATGTAGTAGGAATTTTATTGAGCAATTTATTATATCTTGAATTAAAACCTTTTATTTTCTCCCCTGATTTAGCTTTTAGATTTGATAAATCATTGATGAGCGTAACAGTGGTCCTGTCATCCCAAAACTTAGCTAGAAATTGTTCTTTGAACATATTCCAACTAGTTATAGAGTTGGCTGATAGTGAAAAATACCAAGATCCTACAGATATTGTGAGAGTGTATGGAAATAATATTACAACACAATCCTCTTCAACTACTCCATTTAAATTGATGGCTAGCATATAATTATGAATGTGTTCTTCTGTCGGAAGACCATCATCAGGATTAAATTTGGGTAACCATATTTTAGGTGATTTTTGTAGAGCATGAAGAGGAGTAGGCATATTTACGACCCTTGGATTGTTCCATGGGTGGATTTCCATTGGAGCTTGAGTGGATGTGATGGATTGAGTTTGAGTTGAAGAAGAGGCAGGTTGAGTGCTAGAACTAGTTGAAGGGATAGTAGTCTAAGTACTGGAACTAGTTGAAGTAACACTAATTGTTGGAGTGGAAGTGGTGGAAATGAGTGGAGGTAATGGAGATGAATGATATAATATCTCATTGGCAATTGAATTTGATTGAGTCCTCTTTATTCTATTCAAAGTACTATCGATGGGAAATTCAAAAGGAAGAATTCCTCTCTTTTGACTTTCTGATCGAGTTAATATTCTTCGAGGTTGTAAAGAATATGGAATACTGATCTCATATGTTTGAGAAGGCTCAAGTTTTTCAGTAGAAATAGATACTCTCTCTAACTTTTCTATCAAATACTGAACTTCAGGGGAATTTTGATGAAACTCGGGAGACAATATTGGTTGATTATCACTAGGAGACTTAGAAGAAGGATGATCAACTTTAGATTTTAAAGATGGAGATCTAGATAATTTTCTGGAAGTTGATGGGGATCTAGAGGGAGAGAGACTTTTAGATTGATCAGACCTTCTTTCCATCCACAAGGTCGTCCTTCTAGCGCAAAAATTTTGAGGCCTCAGAATTCGCTACCACAACATGGGGGAAAACAACCCGGTCCGGACCTTAAAGCAACTCCTTTCTTGTTTGGTGTGGTGGTTCCAATTGGGGATAGTGGGACCAGTTTCCCAATAAGGATGATTTTGGGGTGTGTTTTTATTATACAACATGCAATGGAAAATGATTCTAATCTATCACATGCATCTATCTAACACTATCTATTCTATTATATTTCCAGGGTGTTTCTTCCTTTATGCGATCTAAAGAGATATCCTTAAACTATTAGTAATGTAGATTATTTAACAATTGAAAGAGATGAAAATTATGTAAGATGATTCTTCTAACAAAATAGTTTAATTAGAAGAATTGTGAAAATTATATCACATTCATATATGTGATTATATATTTAACAAGAAATTACTGACAAATATTAGTATAAAAGTGCATTTAACATTCATCTATAATGACGTTTCAAATATATAATGCAATAAAAAGATGACAGTCAATCTAGAAAGTAATACTTAATACAAGTGAATAGAAGTACCATATGTACAAATTTCTACTCATGTAAACTGAAAATAGATATATTCTCCTCTTCACTTTAAAGCAATTTAAAGAGTACAATAGTGAAGCATCGGCTAAACAACTTCAAATTTCAAAAGATAACACATTGTGTTCCATTAATTCATCAAAGCATTCACAAAATTACAAAAGTGCATTCTTTGAGAATGTTTTTGGCAAATTTCTAGACCCTTCTCTAAATGCATGAGAGGGGTTTAAATACTAAACTAACTATGTTTTAAAAATAGATTATTACGTCAAAATATAGAAGGTTTCAAACAACCATCATCGTAAGACAAACTTTAACTACAATCTAGAAAAATAAAGTAACAATATGACTATGAATTTTGATCTTTCATTTGAATTTGGTCTCGAAGTCGACAAATATCTAGCATGGACTTGAGCTGAGCTGGCTGTGAAATCCTCGATCTGACCTTTCCCTTGAATACCGCATTTGAAAGTGCTGGCTACGATATTCTTGTCGAATCTGTTAAAGAATGTAGGGTCTGGTAGTGATGATAAGGTTTGATCAGAAAATTCCAATAATTTTCTTGATCAAACTTATTTACTTTTTTAATTGTTTCATATTGCATTTCTGCCTTTTGTTTCCACTGTGTTTCCAACTTTTTGACTTTTGAGAGCACTTTAGATGTGCACTCTTTGATAAGTTCTAATTTTAAAATATGTTCACATACAGATTCAATAATTTCCTTTGTCAACCTTGATGCTTTCGTTGTTGGTTTCTCTGCTTGCTTTATCTGTGCCTTCCAATCCTTGAATAAGATCTCCTTGTGGAATTTATCTACCTGAGGTAGATCAACTTCCTTGCCTGAGTCTGATGCTTGCCATTGAATGTGTTCATTGATTTTCTTTTCGACCTTCTCACATTCAAGTTTTTGGATAACTACTTGCTGGATCAGTATTTCACTTAAGTCACAATAAGAGTTAGTGATAGAAGCTTGTTGGAAAAATACTTCTTTTTGTTGCTATAATTTAGCATTCACATCGAATACTTCCTTTATGAATTGCTTTAGCTATGGCTGGCTTTGTAATCTGTAGATTACTACTTCTAGTTGTGTTTTCTTCTCAACGAGTTGTACTTGATGCTGCAAATTAAGACTTTCAAAATCCTTTTGAAATTGGGACATCTTTAATTCCATTTGCTCGTTGGAGTTAGAATTTTTTTGATCTAATAGTCTCTCTAATTCATGTATTCTATCTTCTCTCTGCTTCAATAACTTTTAACCTTAGGGGCTTTATCAATGGTGGCAGTAGCATATGCCCCTGCAAACTGTGATAGTTTGGCTAAATGTTCAGTCAGATAAGCTAGAGGATCCTTCCATATAACACCAACAAATTCATTTGTAAGATTTAAGATCATCAATTCTTCTCCTTTTTCTTCTTTTGACTATAGCCTTATGAATAGGACTGTAGAAGACATCCAGCGAAGGGATTTCCTCAAATTGTAACACTATCTGTTCTGTAGGTAAGCCGGAATGATCTCTCGATCATGAGTTTCAAGAATTTTTTGTAGTTGAGTAACAATTTCCACTAACTTCTGAGAATGTTCTGGTGTTTGAGTACTAGTAGATTGATCAATATTGAGATTTGTATGAGGAGTTTTTATTACTTTAGAAAACTCATCCCATTCACTCTTTAAATCCTTTGGTTGAGACTTTTATGATTGATCAAGTGTATCTTGACTGTGTTGAACTTCTTGAGAAGATGATTCTATTCCATTACTTCCTCCTTTCTCCTGCATCTCAATCTCTTGGATTACTTGATAAATTATATTTTCTGGGTTATCCTTTCTGTTTTTGGATTCATTTTCAGAATGAGCTGAATTATGAGATTGATGTTCTAATTTCCCTCACTCATATTCAGACATGTCTTTCACTTCATTATCCAAGCTAATACTTGGAGTAGGTCTGTTGACATCTTCAATAGTCAATAAATCCAGAGGAATCCTTTCTAGTCTCTTGCTTCTGTATGTTTGGAAGGCTTCCAAGTAATCTTGTTTGAGTTGACTGGATGCAAACTTAAGTGCATCTGAAAAGTTTTCAATACCTTGAAAGAAATCATCAAATCTATCTCTCTTTCAAAAAAGGTTTTACTTTGAGCTCTGTGATGTAATTTTTAATCACATCATTGGGGTCATATGGCCGCTTTGGAATTACTGCCAAATTCAGCAGATTAACATTCGAAACTTCCTTGTAGGCATGAGCAATATTAAAAAGTGCAAAAGTACCGCACTGTAAAGGAAAATTATGCCAAACCGCCTTCTTAGCATCTTTAAGCTGTTTAAAAATACCATTTACAACAAGTTGGTAGGAAATTTCTCTTGCAAACAACTTATCGGGAACATAATATGGTAGGACATGAGGAGAATCACAACTACCAAAAGCTCTAATATAAGTGAAACTTTCCTCTGTGAATCATCTAGCAACTGGAAAAATGTCTGTACTAGCCTCTTTGGAAACCCCAGGGGCTTTCTCATTGAATATAATCTGGTACGTAGGCAACATGACTTTATGGAAAATTTTGTAAAAGTGCAGATGGAAATATGATTCCCAAAGGGCTCTGTGGTAAATGTGGATTGGAGTAGGGGCTTGGGCTGTCCATTTCCATCCCATGGTAGGAAAACTAGAAGAAAATAAAATTACGTCCATGACATAGGCACTCATGTAAAAGGGAGGTATTTGTCTAGATGAAACACTTATTTTACTCCTATACTCCATGATGTTTCTAGATAAATTATCAGATAGGATATTTTCCCAATTTATGATTAAGGAATTGACGATTGCGTCAATTAATGGGACCCAATATATAGAAAACCTAGTGGTATCAGGTTTTTCATATAATATACACAGCATACCGGCAACATAATAGTAAGGGGAAGGAATTTGTGCTATTGGGTATGTATCGAGTTTATCTCGTTTAAGCTTGCCTTGGTATTCCTTCCATTCCTTTATGACTTTCATCAGGTCTGGATGTTTTGCTCTAAAGCTTTGAAGAAAAGCTTTGCCATAGTTCTGTTGTGGGACGGGTAATTGATACATTGTCCTCAATTCTTCTGCCATGAATGAAACGATATTATCACCCTTTGAATCCTTAAATTTTCTATATTCTATGTTCAAGTGGTCAATTACCCACTTAACCATATCTGTATAGGGGAGAATATTTGGCCTTGCTGCTACCTTACGGATGAATGAACATGCAACATTGAAATAAGTCGAGTCTGAAGGAACTGATGCACCTGCTGTAGCAACTCTGACTATTACCCTTGGATTTTCATCTTCAAAAAACTTATACATTTCCTCCCATGAAGAACTTCCACATTCCTTGTCATGCAGATGGTGTCCGAGAATAGGGGAGACATATCTGAGTCTTCGGTAGTTGATGCTTGGGCAATTTCTTTTCCTTTCTTGCTCATTTCTATTTTCCTTGCTCCGTTAATTGGTTTATTGGTTTCAAGTGAACAGAGAAAACATTAAAAATATAGAGAATAGAGAAGCATACATAATTAAAACAAATCCAACGTTCAATCAATTCAAAACATGCTCGAAGTAGATATGAATCTATCAAAACCTTACTTCTATTAAATGCTATTAATCACCAATAATCTTTTTAAATCAAATCTCTTACACCTTCGCATGAAATGTCTATCGATCAATTTAAGAAGTTGGATCTCATATTCAGTTTGATTTGAAATGAGTCATTTTGCATGCTTAAGTAATTAAATACCATTTCATCGCATATCAAAAATGATAACTATTTACATTTGTGACGTTACCCATAAATTCTGCGAAATGTGATCTGTGCAAATCATACATCGCAACTTATATGTGGTATTGAGTTTGATTTTAGTTATTTCTTGCAAAATGCGCTTTAAGAAATCATGTTGCTGTGCTTTTGTCGGACCTCGGAGTTTATTTTTATTTCTTTATTAGTTCACCGAGTCTGTTTAATCACAACTTTCACCAAGTTGTTTTATAATTTGATTGTTTTAACGAGGCACAATGCGATTTTGGTTTATAACAATGTTTAAAGTGTTTGCAATAAGGTTTTAATATGACTTTGGAAAGGCTTTAGTGAATATCACAACCTGCACGAATTAGTGGATTTTAAGTCATTTAACCTTGTAAGTTATGCGAATTGTGATGCGCACTAAGAAATCATGTTGCTGTGCTTTTGTCGGACCTTGGACTTTATGTTTATTTCATTATTAGTTCACCGGGTTCGTGTAATTGCAACCTTCAACAAATTGTTTTATAAGTTGATTGTTTTAACGAGGTGCGATGTGATTTTGGTTTATAACGGTGTTTAAAGTGTTTGCAATAAGATTTTAATATGACTTTGGAAAGGCTTTAGTGAATATCGCAACCCGCATGACTTAGTGGATTTTAATTCACTTAACCTTGTAAGCTATGCGAATTGTGATGCACACTAAGGAATGAAAGCGGAAAAGTAAAATAAACTTCATTTCCTAAAGTTTTTTGACTTAAGATAAAAATTATATAAAATAAATTTTCCTAATTTTTTTTAAAGGGTCCCCATTTAGTAAAAATAAATGGGGGTTGTTGTATAACACAATGCACCCTTTGAGATATTTGAATGGGATGATCTATTTTTGGTCCAAGGCATTATTCATCTGATATGTGACTACTTGGATGTATTGATGATGATTGGGATCATTATTGATGAGATGAGCATATATGAGTGTTGCCTTAGTATGAGATATACCATGATTTTTTTGGATGATAAGTTCATATCATTAAGCATGATCAAGGTTGAGTACGATGGTGCTAGCACAGCTAGCTGTGAGGCAGGATGAAGAATATTTGTGGAGAGTCATTTGAACAGAATTTGGATATGACATGGATACATTGCGATGAAAAATAATGGGAACCGATTGGAAAAGAATCTCGTGTATAGTTGGGGCTGAGGTACCTTCATATATTAAGATAATGTTGTTGTATGAGACAAGCTTATGCTTGTGGTTGGCACCTCCTTGAGAGGTAGGATGACTATGATATCCTTTTTATGATATATATATATATATATATATATATATATATATATTGTTCTAATATGATATTTTATTTTATGTCTTGTATGAACAAGAGACAACTGCTATTGAGACATGATGATTACCGGATATGAGTACGATGATATGTTGCTGATCTACAGAGAGCATCATTGGTAGAGAGCACTGAGCCAACTCTTTCCCCCGTATTTGAGCTCCCAGGGTGAGGAATTAATATGGATGGCTCATGGGGTTGAGGGATATATCGAAAATGGGGTATAAAACCTATCAGTTAACCGTAGGGTTGGATATGTTCCTCCCCTATCTTGGTCTTTGTAGAGTATACCCCAGTTGGCATGATACACACAAGTTGGGCTTGTTGGGATTGTCCCTCCCCGTCTGGGCAGCGGGTTGAGGAAGCTTGGGGGCGTTGATCCTTACCTTTTGGTAATTTTGGTATCTCTTCGAAGCTGAGATTATGATGTAGGTGTTCTACCACATGACTCTTGAATTTCATCGCTGGGAAGATCGATAGGAAATAGGATGAGTTGAGATGTGCTCCCCTACATCACTTATTGCTCGATATGGGGTTGTAGATGTTTAGCTTCCCCATGATATTTTATGTTGAGATATTCTTCCTGATATGGTTCCAAGTTGAGATGTGCTCCCTGATGATATGCTATGTGATGATGATGTAGGTCGTAGAATTAGCTCCCCGCTAATGTTTCTCGGGTGGTAGAATTGGGCTCCCCGCTAGTTAAGATTCTAGGTGGTAGTTGATGAGCTCCATCATTAGGTACATTTTGAGGGGTTAATGATCACCATTTTTCCTTATTAAGTCTCTTTTTCTTGCATTTTAATTATATTATGGTCTTATGATGCTAGTGTAGGTGGTGATTGAGGCTTAACATACTTCGAGTACCTAACATAATATTAAATGCAGGAAAATCATGAATATATGGCATTTTTGTGGATATTTTGTCATAAAACCTTGGAGTAGATAGGAAGGAGAGATTCTAGGGGGTTAGCCACCCTTTTTAACTCCCAAAGGCAGCCAAGGGATCCTCGCGATTCCCTCCAGCAACTTGAAATCAAAGGCAGCCAAGCAAACTCAAGATCAAGTGCACTCAAACCATACTTCCCTTGGAGTCAAGTGGACTCATCACCTATTTTCTAGGGAGCTGTTGGTAGCTACCCTTTAGGTTAAATAAAGCTGAGCAAGAGCTCATTAGGATTCGAGCTTTGGAGAAATCCATTAGGCTCTTTTCTCTTGTAATCAATTTTTCAATACTTTTATATTGATGCAATGAGACTATATTTTGAAATGAAATGAGTATTCATAATTTGCCTTACTGATCTAGTTCGATAGAGCTAGGCTTGTGGGTTACGACCCAATCCATGTGACTCAACCTCTCTTGTGTAATCATTCTTTACTTTCATGTCATTTAACTAGTTTTTCTTATGAATATCTAGTTATTTTGTTTGTATTTTCATTTACTATTTTTAGTTTTCTTCCATTTGTCTTTTTTTGTAGATTTAGTTTTCTTACAGGAGTGGTAGAATAGGTGATAACTTCATAAAGCTTTGAGTCAAGCTTCCCTCTCTCATCTCTATCAATAGAGCTTGAGGAGGGTATACCTTTTCCCATAGACCAAAAATGCTTCTTAGTTTATGATTTCTTGGAATGGATGAGATTAGTTGCTGTGATTCCATGGGTAGGTTTAGTATGCCATTGTAGATTTCTGTTTGTAGATTAGAGTAGATTTTATTTAAAAATTAAAGTAATCTTTTCCATTGTATTTATCATGAATTTGTCCATTATTCTTGCATAAATAGGTAGTGTTCTTGTAGGTCCATGTAGCACAGCTAAGGAGAAATTCACCAGCACCTTCAGCTTCATCTCTCATCTTCCATCAACCGTCTGTTCATCAAAATCACCATCATCCCTGTTTTTCGGATTTTTCATCCCTACACCATGAGAAAACCGTAGGGGTGAAAGACATGCCTACCAAGAGGTTCTAAGCTTGGCTAAGGGGTGGGCCACCATCCACTCATCCTAATCCACCTTCACACCACCTTCCATACCCTTTTTCCACCTATTTTTGGCCTTAGATTGCCTTAAGACAATTTCCTATAGCACTCAGAGGAATCCTATAGCAACACTTGAAATAACACCTATGGGACCCTCCTTAAGCCAAAAAACCACCATCACCATCTTCTAAACTTGAAAAAACCACTCATACACTTCGAGCCTTGCCCCCATGTGTTCAGGCCTTCCATGAGCCACCTTAGCTCTTTCTTCTCCTAGTTGCAAAACAACACATTTTCAAGCGTAGTTAGGTCATGAATAGTTGCATGAATAAAAGCATGATAGATAGAGCATAGGGTAAGTAGAGAGTGTTTAGCCATTTGGCCCATCAAAGTGTGATTAAATTAGTTTCCTTTATGCCATTCAAATTCAACAATTTACTTCATGTAAGATGCCTAGGTTGCTTTTCAATTCTTATCATAGTCTAACAAGTAGATTTCTTTCATTGCAGAATAGTTAGATGTACTTGTTTTCTGTAGTATATTTTTGTGCTTGTTGATAGTGCCATGGATTTGAATCATTTGTAGCCCTGGAACTAATTTCAGAAGTGTGACAAACTTCACCTAGAAACCCTAGAAGTAGCACCCTTTCGTAAAGATCAGAAGAAGAGGATGCATCTGTTGTGTATATAGCAGTGTCACCTCCAAGTTTGTACGCACCCTAGGTTGATAAAGTAAATTAGGGAAACCTATGGGAGTTGCAACATTCTTGGTGCAATACCAGGGCTCACCAATTTTTGGTGCCGTTGCCGGGGAGGTGTCTATTAGATGCTTTGATTTTGTTTTAGCATTATTTTTCGCTTTTATTTTTCATGTTGTTTCATAAATATTGAAAAATATAAAAAATCTGATTTTCATGCCTTGTAGGAGTAGGGACAGTCAAGGAATTTTTTTTACCCAAAACCACCACATCACCACATAGTCACCCTTCACTCTTCTTCAATGGCTGTGTGGTTGAACACACCATAGGTGAGCCTTCTAGAAATTTTGAAGAACCTATTGTGGAAGAAGAAGATCTTGTTTCGACTGAGGGACTTGCTTCACCTATCTCAACCATGGCTGACACTGAAACCCAAGAAGAATTTCCCATTAGAGAGGCAAATGGGGAAACTAAGATGAAAAACATTAGCTCCTTAGATCTTCCACACTTTCATGGAATTACCTCAGGAGATCCTGACAAATTCATGTTTGAATTTGCTGTTGTCTATAGGACCTATGAATATGCCTTAGATGATCAGAAACTGAAGCTATTCCCATCCACCCTTAACGATGCAGCCTTACGCTAGTTCATGGGTCTACCTGGGAACAACATCACTACCCAGGAACATATGCAAGAGGCCTTAAACAACAAGTACATAGACTATGGTAGGTCCAAGGAAACTAAGGATGAGATATTCAAAATGAATCTAGGGCCCAATGAATCCCTAGAAGACTATGAAGAAAGGTTTCGGTTAAACTATAAGAGAGCCAACTCCACTCTTGATCCTGGATCACTTAAAGTAGTACTTATCTGAGGGATCAGAGAGGAGGTGATATAAACCTTAAATATGTTATCAAGAGGAGATATCTATCAATTTCCTTATGAAACAATCAAAACTATCTTTAGGAAACATTCTAGGGTAGTAAGGAAGAAAGGCAGAGCTGGAAAAATTACATCCAATACCCCTTCCTCTTCCACCTTCATAAAACATGAGATTATAAATATGCTGGAGAACTTCAAGAGTGACATGTTGCACACATTTTATTTGAAAATGGACACAATGCAGGTCAAAAGGAAGAAAGAGGAAGCATAAGAGATTTGTCTATATTTTTCCCTAGATGTACGATAAAAAACCCTAGAAATGAATGTCCACCAAGTGTCATAGAGGTTTTCTTAGTCTATTAGGAGAATCATGCCATAGACAAGTGTTCCTCCTTACCTAAACTTAAATCTGTATATCAAGGTGGGGAAGTGGGGCCAGAGAAATTCTGTTTCATCAGCCAGAAAAGGCTTTAAGGCCTTATGTCATATGAACAAGGTTGTAGGGTGCACCTTACTATTACTATCACAATAATAAAAGTGCACCCATGCAACCTTGGTACACCCCCACTCCTCCATCCTGGCCCACACCTCCTACTTGGCCTTACAAACCTCCATATCATCCTCAGCCTGTGAACTAACCGTTTCAACAAAATGTTCCTCAACAACCTCAATGGAGCAATCCAACCCAAGGGTGGAGGCCTAAACATAATCAACCACCTTATCTAATGCCTCCACCCCAACCTCAACCTCATCTTACTCATGCTGCTCCACCTAAGCAACCTCAAATTCCTACATAGCCAAATCTGAACCCAAACAATAGACAAGCACACCAGGTTTATAGTGGAGAGACATCCAATCCAGATTATGCTGTGGAGATACAAGATATTAATCTCAGGTCGGGAAGAGTACTCCCAGGAAGCCACCCTCCATCCCCACCTATAGAGCTTGAGGAGGAAAAGGAAGAAGGTAACAATCAAATCCAACAACCTCCCTTTCCTAAGCGCTTGATCCATCCTAGTCAGCACACCCTAGCGGAGGCGAAACTTCTGGGAAAGTTGAAAAATTTGTGTGTAAAGATACCACTTTTTCAGGCCTTTAAGGATGTCCCTATTTAAAATAAGCTCATCAAGGAAAAGTGCTTCAAGAAACCTTGGAGAAAGAATAAAGATACCTCGACCATCAATGTAGTAGGACAACTGTCCAACTTAATGTTGGGAAGAGTGATATTTCCAAAGTACCTGGACCCTAGTAGTCCAGTTATAGATGTGCACATAGATGGTGTCATAGTCTTCAATACTCTGATTGATCTAGGGGATTCCATCAATGTCACGACCAATGAAACTATGTTGAAACTCAACCTCCAAGGGACTTTGAGGAAAACCACAATAGTTCTGCAACTTGCATATTGGTCCATAGTGACTCCGGAAGGAATTGTTGAGGATTTTATGGTTTCAATTGGCTCTTGGGAGTATCCTACATTATTCCTAGTTCTATAACTTAAAACCAAGTCTAATGGATATCCTCTCATCTTAGGGAGACCTTGGTTAGCCACTGCAGATGCTTATATCAACTTTCGGTCCAGAAACATGACTATTAAAAATGGACCCTTGTCTAAACAACTGGTATTATATCCTCAAGCCCATCCTTCCATTGATCATGATCTACCTATATGTTTGGAGGATGAAGAAGATGAGGTATATAACACTTCCCCCATTTGTACCATAGACGTTTTTCTTAGAGGGGGGCAACTTGATGCGAACTCATGGACCGTGCCATTCAAAACCAGTCCGCCTCTAACATTCTACTTGAAAACCTAGTCAAAGATTCTGGAAGCCAACCTTGGATGGAATTGCACTCAGTCGATTCAACCTCTGAAACCACCAAGGCTATTGAGTTTGGCCCATCCAGATCTCTAAAAATCAACTCAAACCTCTCAGATGAAGAATAAAATCAACTATGCTAGCTTTTAGAAGAAAACCTAGATGCATTTGCCTGGGATTACAAGGACATGAAAGGGGTGCATACTTCAGTATGCAGACATCATATTTACATCAAAGAAGGATGAAAGCCTATGCGACAAACCCAAAGAAGGATGAAACCTACTCTAAAGGACATAGTCAAGGAAGAGTTGAATTTTTTTTTGGATGCATGTTTCATTTATCCTATATCAGACAATGAGTGGGTATCTCCTCTTGTCCTAGTCCTGAAGAAGAATGGAAAATGGTGAATTTGTGTTGATTATCAGGAAATTAATAAAGCCACCAAGAAGGACTATTTCCCTTTGCCATTTATTGACCAAGTCCTAGATGGCCTTGCAAGAAATAAGTTATTTTCCTTCTTGGATGGGTTCAGTGGGTATAACCAGATCCAAATCAACTCTGAAGACCAGGATAAGACTACTTTAACTTGTCGTAGGGGTACCTTTGCTTATAGAGTCCTGCCCTTTGGGTTGTGCAATGCCCTAACTACCTTCCAAAGAGTTGTCTTGAGCATTTTCTCTGAGCTAGTCCATGAATCTGTTGAAATCTACAAGGATGATTCAATAGCATATGGGGAAGACTTCCAGGAAGCTCTCTCAAATTTGGGAAAAGTGCTGAGAAGGTGCATTGAGATGCATCTCTCCCTGAGCCCGGAAAAGTGTGAATTCCTGAAAAGAGTAGGAGTTGTATTAGGACACTCAATCTCCCAAGCAGGAATACAGGTGGACCCAAAAAAATCACTATTATCAAAAGGGTACCTGCTCCTCAAAAGTAGAGAGATGTCAGGAGCTTCTTAGGGTTAGTTGGCTATTATTGAAGATTCATCAAAGATTTTAGGAAGATGGCTTTGCCAATATTTGGTTTATTGGCCAAATATTTTGAGTTGACTTGGTCCAGTCCTTATCAATAGGCTTTTTATCTCATTAAGGGAAAGTTGACTATTGCTCCCATTCTCCGAGGTCCAAATTGGACTTTGCCTTTCCACATCCACACAGATGCATCCGATAAAGCTGTGGGGGTAGAATTAGGTCAGTTAGAAGACAAATTAACTTATGAAATCTATTTCATCAATAAGAACTTGTCTAAGGTTGAGCTCAATTATACTGTCAAATAGAAGGAGATGTTAGGCATTGTCCATGCTTTAAAAAAATTTAGACATTATGTAATTGGGTATCAGACCTTTGTTCACACTGACTATGTAGCCATCAAATATTTAATGAACAAAACAGATGTTAATGCTAGTATAATTAGATGGTTGTTACTTTTATAGTAGTTTTACCTAACCATTGTTGATAAACCTGGAAAGGAGAATGTTGTTGCAGACTTTTTATCCAGGTTAGCTCTATTTTTAGGTGAAGAAGAAATGGTGGATGACTAGCTGCAAGATGAACATATCTTTGCTATATCATCACTCTCACCATGGTTTGCTGACATAGATAACTACTTGGTTTCTCAAAATTTCTCTCCTAATATCTCATTCAAGGAGAAGAGCAAGATCATTAGAAAAAGAGCTCCATTCACATGGATTGGGGGGAATCTTTCCAAGCTAGGCCTTGACGAAATTCTCAGAATATGTGTGAGAGAGGAAGAAGTTTTTGATATCCCCTTTGCATGTCATGATAGCCCTTGTGGTGGCCACTTTGCTGCAAAAAGGAATACCTTCAACGTTTTGCAAGCAGGATAGTATTGGCCTACCCTTCACCAGGATTCCAGAAGATACACTAGCAGGTGCGACCAGTGCCAAAGTATGGGGAAACCTACACAGAGGGATGAGATGCCTTTGCACCCTCAGCTGGCCCTTGAACCATTTGACAAATGGGGCATGGAATTCATTAGACCTATTGATCCACCATCTGAACAGAAAAAATATATCATAGTCTGCATTGACTACCTGATAAACCGAGTTGAAACAAAAGCTGTGAAGGTAGAAATTGAGGATAAAGTAGCAGAATTTCCGAGGGAGAATGTGTTTTACAAGTTTAGGTACCCCAAAGAAGTAGTCACTGATCAAGGGGCACAATTCACTTCTCATCTCATGAAAATATTCTGAGGAGGCACAAGATAAAGCATAAGACTTCTATTGCCTACCACCCTTAGGTGAATGGCCAAGTGGAAGTGATTAAGAGAGCCTTGGAGAGTATCCTCACCAAGGTTGTGAGCAGCAACAACAAATATTGGGCGGACAGATTGGTAGAAGCTACTTGGGCATACAACACTACTTGGAAAAAAACAACAAGATTCACTCCTTATGACCTAATCTATGGCAAGAAAGATCTGCTTTCAGTTGAATTTTAATTCAACACCTTAAGGATGGAAACTGAGTTAGACCTAGATATATCAAATTCCAAAAAAGAGAGGTTGCTACAATTAAATGGATTGGATGAGTTAAAGATGCAAGCACTCCTTCACACAAAGGTAATTCTGTTGCAAAGGAAGGTCTGGCATGACAAGAACACTAAGGAAAATACCTTTCAAGAAGGAGATTAGGCGCTGTTGTAAGACTCAAGGTTTAAGGACTTCAAAGGAAAACTGATGATAAGATAGATGGGACCCTACAAAATGGAAAAATGTTATGATAATGGTGCATTTCATATCAGAACCATAGATGAGGAAGGAATTCCCCTACTTGTTAATGATTATAGGATCAAAGTTTACAAGAAGCTCTTATCTAGGGTAGAATTTATAAATTCCATAAACAGGGAGGTGTATGTCATGGGAAACTCTATAGTTTCCAGTGCCTCCTTAAAAAAAAAGGAAAAAAAAAAGAGAATAATAAACAGGCTTGGGTGGAAACCTGTCTGAGGCACCCTAGGCCAACTCCAAGGTTGAAAACCTCCATGAGGCTATCCCAGAGCAAGAAAAAGAAAAAAAGGGAAAAAACAGAGAATAAAATATCCTTGGGTGAAAACCTCTCTGAGGCACACAAGGCAGGCCTCTGGGTTGGAAACCTCTCTGGAGGTAGCCCACTTGCCTTCAACAAAAAAAATATAAAAAGAGAAAAAGAAAGAAAAAAAGGAAAAAGAAGAAATACCTATGTATTTATGTGTTTTTCTGTTTGGCAGGTTAACAATTAAAGATGGTTTTTGAGATCCAGAAAAGCGATTTATCTTCATTATTTCTTCTTCTCTACTTTCAAACTCCATAAGCCACTCCATCATCCATCCCTTCATACTTTTCACCCATCAGATAGTCAAAAATTTCATTTTTTCCCTAATCTGTAATTACTACAGGCAAATAAGAGAGCTATAGGATTCCTATAACATTGCGGGAAACTCTTGTAAATGCTACATGAAACTAATTTATGAAGAAAAGAGGTTTCTTAAGGGTTTCTAAACTTTAGTTAGGGTATGATAATTCATTTTTTTCCTATACCTACCATTCCCAAACCCCTATTTCACTCCATGTGCAAGGTTTCCCTATCTAAACCCTATGTTGCACCTTTGGCAGCTAAATCACTGGAAAATTGGCATATGAACCCTTTCTCTTGCCTATCCTTCACTCCATTCATTCCATGAATTCCTCCATAGCCTCCATAAACCATATACCTCCATTTCTTAACAAAATGAGGCAAGAAGAGGCAAGGAAAAATCTGTTACATGGATGAGAAAGTTTCCTATAGCAAATCTTTGTGTGGCACAACAAGGCTAAAGGATGAAGGAAATCCAATGCAGATGAATTCAGGAGACCACCAAGAGACTCTAGAGGAAGTAAATAAAACAAGTAAAGGGTAAGAATCTTAATCATAAAATATAAGCAGGTCACTCAGAAAAAGTTGCTCACTCAGAAAACAAATAAAAAATGAAGACACAACAAATAAAAGACCAAGGCTACCACCACCAGCTCCAAATCCTTGCACCAACTCCTTCAGCAACTCACCAACACCAAGTAAGCTCAGGTATGGTCTATCACCTATCGCTGAGCAACCATAATGGCCAAAATAGTTGAATGTTGAGTTTTAGAAATTTAGAAGGAAAAAAGATGGCCAGTTAACTTGGCCACCTTCGTAAAGTGAAACTGGAGGAAAAGTGAAAATGCATGCTGCCTAGGCCAGTCAAATTGATTCAAGTAAGAGTGGATGAGTATGAAGGGAAGTGATCACAAGGTCAGAAATGATTAACTCAAGCAGAGGCCAATGGTCTTAAAGAGGAAACTCGTGTTAAGTACGATTCACCAAAACGCTCCAAATTTGGTTAAAAATCCAATAAATATTTGTCTCATTTTCCCCATTGCGTTGAGAATTTCGAAGAGAAATAAGAGCAGGACAGTAGTGGGAGTCATTAGAAGAGCAGCATCAAGGTTTTGGCTTGCATGCACCATCGTGCTACATGAAACAACATTTTGCTACATGCAACTTCAACAACAGACCAATAGAGGCTTAGAGGGAAACACATAGTTACTGTGGGTGAATTGGCTTCCCAAAGCCTCCATATATCAAACCAAAATAGAAGAGGACCAAGGTAAGTGGATTTTCATCATCCAGCACTGAAATTTCTCTATACAATTCACACTTAACAAAAGTAAATTTGATAGTTAAAGGGTAAAATAATTTTCTTGCATTTTGCTTCAAGGCCTCCATCTCCAAGACATACCTCTAAAATCCTCTCACCACCTTCATCTCACATCATTAAATGGGAGGGGGATTAAAAATAAGGGAGCCTACATATATTAAGCGAATTAGAAAGCACCCTCAGGTTATGGAAATCTTCCAAAATAAACAATGGATAGGGTTCTTTGAGCTATTGAAAGGTTCTAATGATGAAATAGCTAAAAAATTTGTAGTGGCTATGCAGTCATATTTAGAAGATAGAGCCACCATTGTAGTTAGAGGAATATCCACCATGCTATCTCCTAAACCCATAAGCAGAGTTACCACCTTGCCCTTAGGAGTCAAATGGGTTAAGGAAAGAATGCTTAGCACTGCAGCCAAAAATAATTTCTTTCTACCAGGAGAGGAGTGTATTGAAGATAAAAATGGTGTGAGGAGAGAGAGCCTTCCATACCCCTAGGATCAAGTTGCCTTCCACATCATGAAATTTATCTCTTGTGAAGGCATATTGAGTGTGGTATATGGGTATCATTTCCGATCGTTAAATGAACTTAGGTTCCAAGGAGAGCTCCCACTTGAACAGAGATTAAGTGTCCCTCATTTCCTCCTAAAATCCATCACTGATATGAGCCATAAAGTGAGGAAAAAGAAATATCAACACTTGGCCCATCATGGCCTAATAAAACTAATTGTAAATGATGCTTTGAGAATGTTAAACCTACCTATATCCTGGTATTCTTTCATAGCCATGGATAGGGAAGCCTTTATAGCTACCCAAACAGGGCAAATCTCTTCTTCTATCCCTAGAGAAGAAGAAGTAGAAGAGGAAGTAGAAGAGGAGGTAGAAGGGGAGGAAGAAGAAGAGGAATAAGAAGAAGAAGAAGAAGTAGAAGAGGAGGTAGAAGGGGAGGAAGAAGAAGAGGAAGAAGAGGCACAAAACAAAGAAGAAATGGAAGAGATGGAAATTGAGACAAGAAACATAGAGACAACAGAAACAGAGCAAGAAGAAGCCGAGGGAGAGGAGGAAGAAAATACTGAGGAAAAATAATATGTGGACCCTATCTTAGGCCATGAAACCTCCCCTCAAGACACAAGCATGTCACCTAACATCATAGATCAAGAGGTAGCTACCACCCTAACTACTTTGAGCACACCTGTCAAAACAAAAAGAAATAGGTAGACACCTATGTACTTCAGAACTAGGAAGAGTTAGAGGGTGAGATAGGGAAAAAAAAAAACTCCCACCAAGAGCCCTATCACCATTCAAGAATCACCAAAGTAGAATGAAGAAATCAGATTAGAGGAAGGAAGGGTGTAATAAGTCAATTCTCCAATAAGGACCCATGTAACATACATCAGGAGACATTCAACCATATTGGCAGCCCATACACCTCATACAACCTCCACAGACCCTCCAAGGAGTGAAAAGTGTGAAAAACAAGGAGAAGAGGGTCTTTAGCAAGAAAAATAGAGTTTTCTACAAGAAAATCTAATTTTTCTATAGGAAACTCTAGCAAGCACCGATTTGGAGAAAAATTCCTTGGTTGAAGAGGAGAATAAAACCACAGAAGGGCAAGAGGTCAAGGAAGCTGAGGGCAAGACACAAGAGGAAAAAAATGATGAAAAAGAGGGAGGAAAATATGATAAATAAGAGGCCACCTCACCAAAATCAATTACAAAAGATGTTGCAATGGTGCCAAACCCTAGCCCTCAACCCAGTCTAAACTCTTACTACACATACATTGAGGGGGGTAGATTAATCCCTCAAAAGCTCACAATCCCTTTGTTTTATCAGTTGGAGGAAGAGAGGGCTCACAATCATCCTTTGATGAAGCTTTCCAAATCTAAAGGAGTGTATGACATAGGGGTCATGGAAGGAAAAGTAGCCGAGTTGGGGAAGGATTTATCTAATGTGAGGCGCAGAGAATCAACTTTGAAGGAGCAGCTTCAGAAAGCACAAGAAGAGAATGTAGCACTACAAGAGAAGCTTAAAAAAAAAGGTAAAAAAGTGGCCACCATGGTAGATTTGTTCATGGAGGCCATTAAACACATGTACCCTTCAGATTCATATGCAGTTTCCCTCAAGGAGGAGTGGCTCCTCTTTCAAATTAAAATTTTAGCCTCCCATGTATCCTTACCTTTCCAAAATTGTAGACAATTCATTGATTTCTGCAATCAAGATAGCATGGTTGACAAGGCGAAAATGGTAGAGTTTTATATGCATAATCTTTTGTTAAAAGATTTGAATATTTGGGACCCCAATCCTAGGATGGGGGATATGCAATTAATGGCTTTGGCATCATGGATGGTTAATGATGAGACACGAGCACAAGAGATGAGGAGGGTTACGAGAAGAGAAAATAGTGCATAATTACACATTAGGGCATAAATTTTCATCCCTGGAGGAGTCATCAATAACCATATGAAGGTTGAAAAGGATCTTGAACTAGCTGAGAGATACCTCCATATAGAAGCTCAAGCAATGGCCCACTTTGATGATGTTTCTAGGTTGTTGGGAGATGAGTGCTTAATGGCTAGCCAAAGAAGATGGAACAACCTCCCTCACAGACTTAGAAACATGGAGTACCATGTTAGTCATCAATAAATTTTGCTGTGGTGATGACTAAATGATTACCCCAAGATTTCTAGAAACAAAGTTTATAGAGCATTGTGAGTTCTAGAAATCTCACTGCCTTCATTATCTTCAAGGTAGAATTTCCAATATGTTGTTATCCTATCTAGTCATGACTAGCCCACTACTCCTGGAAGATCCATCAGGGGTTCAATCCATTCATTATTTAACCTCACTTGTCTCATTGGCTCAAAAAATCTGTTTTTTTTTACTTACACAATCCCCCACCACCTCCTAAACTTGCCAAACAAAGCAACTTTGTTGTGCCTCCTTTAGCAAGTCTCAAAAAATAGGTGTCTCTGCAGAGCCTTTAGATAGTCAAGTATGTGTGTTGCATCTTAGGCCCACAAATTCACAAAGCCTGGCATGGATCTTGTCTTACACTTGTAAACCCTAAGTGTAGATCCCAACCCTAAAAAGCCAAGTCCAAGAAGGCCTCCACTAGATCACCTAGGTTGTCACAAAATCTTAGGATGGATTTGGTGCCCTATAGATTTTTTTCTTCTTATATATAAAGAAATACATTCAAAAGAAGGGGATAAGTCACTCTTTCCTAGATTCACCAAAGAGATTAGTCAAACAACTTCTATGCCTAAAGACATGACTCTTGCAAGGAGACAATTGCTCTTTGGTCACATCTCTGCAAAAGTAGTTAAAAGGACATAAGGTCAGCAAAAAGGCAAGGTAGTGGAGTAAAAAGTATCCTTCATGAAAAAGTAGAGAGGATGTCAAAGGGACCTCCAAAAGCAGCCTTTTGTTTCAACACCTAAACATACAAAGGATAAACTATCACCTCAAAACCTTTCTGCAAAAATACCTTGAAGAGTAATCTGAAGCAGAGATGGAAAAGAAAGGAAGTACATTTGAAATTTTTCTTAAAGCCATTATTTGATAAGAAGATACAAAAAACTTAATTCAAATAGAAACACCATGATTTTATGGTAAATCAGTGAAAATCCTGATCATCAAAAGGCCTTTGTTCAAGCAGAAAAGGGATGTTTTTTGTTAGTCACAAAACAATGGTGGTAGGCAATAAATCATCACAAAGGCCACCAAGGACAAAAGCCACTGCAACTGCCATCAAATGCACATTAAATTTTATTGCAAAGTGATGAGTAAAGCTTTAAGAGACTACAGAGGGTATACAAGGGACATCAGTTTAAAGGGGAAAAATGGAAAAAAAGGGATAGTCTTGCTGTTTGTGTAAAATGATGAAGGATCCAAAGGCAACTCTCTTTTCCATCAAGAATGGATAGATATAGTCTTGATATCTTCAAAAAGATTGGTAATATTAAAGAGAAAATCGAGAGGCCCCCAACAAACAGAGAAAATTAGTGTTGTAGATAAAATACACCACCTACAACTCCAAACAGTCAAAAAGGGGCACAGTGAGAAAAGATGAATAAACACTAAACATTACAAAAGTGGGTTTCATATTTTGATTTTTCTTTTTCAAAGGCATTAAGGATTTTTGAATTCTTTGAGTGAATCATTCCCACATTTTGCAAAAATAGAAAAAATCCAAGGAGAGAAAACAAAGTTTTTGGGCCATTTCCGGGTAAATTCATCAGGCGTTGCACATAATACAGGCGCTATGCAAAGTCGGGGTCGGTGCTAAGCAAAGTGCCTCCCTTCTAGTTTGTTTATACACGGCGCTGCGCAAAACCTTCTTCTTTGCTGCACAAATTTCATGCGCTACACAAAACGAAGCTCGACCCGCCCAAAAACGCGTGCAGAGTTGGTTTTGTGGCCCTAGCGCTGCGCAAACAGGCACCCAATGCTCGGAGCTGCGCAAACAGGCACCCGACACCCCGGTGCTATGCAAAAGGGCGTTCAGCCACCCAGGCGTTGTGCAAAATTCTGGGAGGTGCCAAAAGGGACAAAAGACCCCCAACTGCAAAAAATCTTCTTCAAGGGTGCCTCCAAGTCTAAAACAAAAGTGGTAAGTGGTTTTTCTCTACAATCCCCAAGTCAAATTTACAAAAACTTATTGTTTCAAAAATTAAAGTGATAACCTAGGAGGGTGAAACCCTAGGTCAAAGACAAGGAAAGAAGTGACCCTTTGAAACTAAAATCAAAACAGCAGAAAGTGTGGGGGAGGAAATTAAGGCCGATTGCTACATTTGTGATTAGAAACCTTGAGATGCAGGAAACACTCAAAGAGCCTAAAAAATCCCGAATCAGTGGCCCCCCCCATCACCATGTCAAAGATGGAAAACAACAGTGATAGTCAAAGAAATCAAAGACCTCCAAAAACAAAGCATAGGGGAAGGAAATTCAAGAGGTTGGAACTCCAGAATACAGTGGCTATCACATCCTCTCCTAGGGTATTGTCATGCTTCCAAAACACAAGATGTTTTCAATTCCGCGAGAGGATCAAACGGTGAAGAGTAATCCCGAGCTCACAAGGCTCCTCATCCTTAATTTTCAAAACAAACATTCATACCTTGCAGGGATTAAATTTGAGATTTCAACAATGTCCATATCTGAGGGCATTGGTATCCCCTCAGTGGGTGAGAAATGGTTCAAAAATGGTAAGCTAGAAAGAGATTTGTTTTTTCCTTTTCTCAAAAGGAGGTACAGACAGGGCAACATCATTGTTTTTCCTTTTTCACATCTCAAACATAGATATGCACCTTTGATGTTGGCTATAATGAGGTATTTCACTTGTGAGGGGAGATACTCTAGGGTCTATACCTATCATCTTAGACTCCTTATGCATTTTATAGGGGTTAAGGCACTTGACCTACCCTATTATCTCTATAGGAGTATTGTGAAAATGAGTTCTGTTGTTCAAAGGAGGAATTTTCCCCAACAAATGTCTAGCTTGTTCCACCATTCCCCGATCAAGATGGTGGTTGAACATCAGCTCAAACATCAAGGTGTACCTTGGGATGCTTTCATAAACCATGAGTTCTTTTCTAAACCATAGCATCCTCTTAAACAAATCTGCCTTCCTCATCTGCACAAGTACCCTCACCACAAGCGCACATATCTTCCTCTCCTTCTCTTGATGCATCAAGTGAAACAGGAAGTGGAAATCAAGAATCACATGGTGATCAGAGTGGGGAAGAAGAAGTCAATGAGGCAAATAAGGAAATACATGAAGAAGAGGGAGAGGATATGGGAAGTGATGGGAAAAAAAATGATAGAACACAAGGCAGTGGGCAAGATGAAGAAGACAGTCAGCATGATGTACAAGGCAGCCAAGGAAATGTTTATGACAGTCTTGACAGTTGTCAATCCTATCATGACACTAGTTATTTTTCTGAGAATCAAGGAACTCAAAGTGATAATGCAAAAAATAAATAAGTGGAAGACCTCAGTAAAGAAAAAAGCCAAGAGGAGGGACAAAGCAATGATGAAAACATGTTCAAAACTTCCATCACTATCCCTCACATATGCACATACTTCAGAGGACAAAGAGATGTGTTTGCTGCCTCAAAAAGGAAAGGGGCCATCTCTTCTCAAGCCATCAAAGGAGTGGACAAAGGAAAGAAGAAGATAGAAAGAAATGAGTAGCAAGAAAAGGTAAGAAGGAGAACGAGGCTAAATAAAACTACCCAAGGGCCTGAATTCATTGATCTAGATAGTGATGAGCAGGATGACCACTAAAATGTTGCTTCTAGAAAAACATGCACAGATCAAAGAATGGGAGGAAGATTTTGAAAGAGCACAGCATGTCATCCAGTACTATAAAAATTAACAGAAGTACTTCAAGAAGATCAAGAGAGGTCTTGTCCTCCAAAAGAAGATAACCAAACATTACGCAAGGAAGAGTAGGCTTGCAAATGCCAAACTCAAAGAAGCCCTCCTTGAGATAAAAAAACCTAAAAAGCCCAAAAGAGCATGACAGCCTTGGAATTTTGGTTGAGGCTTCTCCGCAACTATCTAGAAACATCTAAGGAGGGTCCACACCAATTTTGAGGAAATTTTAAGGAGTTTTTTGTTTTTTGTAAAATTTTGGCATATTTTGCGCAACACCACTAGCGCTATGCAAAAATTTGGGGCATCCTTTGAAGGAAAACTTGACATTTTTGGATTTTTTATGACCTGCACATCATCTAAAAAAAAATTCAGAGGATTTGGAGCTGTCTTGACCACTCAAAAGGTCAAAAAACACCTCAAAAAACACCTTTCTGCCCCTGTTTTGGGCCTGGCGCTGTGCAAATGATAGGCTGGAGATTTTTGAAATTTTGACAAGGTTATAGGCACTAGATCAGGAATCCAGAAGAATTTTTGGAAAGTAGACTCTTCAATCTTTCCAATGAGCTATCACAGAGCCAAATCCGACATCGGGAAGTGGTTCAATAGCTAGTTTCAAAACAACCTATTTTCTGCAAAAGTGGCGCTACGCAAACAGACTCACATAGGCCAAAAAGTTAACAAAAGACACTGATTAATGACGAATTGCTTTTTTAATGTTTTTTTGGACAAATCACTCCTGATTTGATTTGGGAGTTATGTTTTGATGTTTTTCATTTATTATCTTATCTCTTATGTGTCTTGGGCCTTGCATGGTTATTAAGCACATTTATGACATTTATGGCTAAATTAGGGTTTTTGGAAGCCTCTTAGGGTTTCCACCTCCTCATTTGCTCCATAAATAGAGCATGAGGCCCTTGTATATTTTTTTGGATGTTGATGACTTATGCTGAAGTAATACATAGTCCCTTGAAGCCTTTGATGAGAAATTGATGTCTTGGAGCTTATGCATGATCTGATTTACTTGTTGATGGAGAAGGACTGTTTGCAGGATCCATAGGCCTGGTTGATGGTGAAGTTTTCTCTTGTTAATGTTTTCTAAGTTTCTCATATGTTTTCCATCCATCTATGCTATAGTAGGACAAAATATTTAGACTAAGATATGTTTGTTTGATGGCACCTTAGATCTGTTTGTTTCCTTCACTGCCTTAATGTTTTCTCTTGCTAAGATATGTTAGGGAATTCATCTCTTGCACTCTAATAAGTTTTTGGCTTGTCTATTTTCTTGAATGATTTAGATTAGTTAGTATCAATTATGATTTATGGCTAGCCCTGCATATTGTTACCTCTGAAATACTCTGTTCTTGAAATCATCTTTTGACGCAACTTTGCCTACAGTTTGTCAAAGAAGTCTGTCATAACCCTGCTCTTTTCCGTTACTTAGCTAAAATTGTCTCAAGGAACTTTCATAGCTGTCACTGTGGATGTTAGGGTTTTCTCTGCTTCTATGGTTATAGTTACTTGTGCAACTTAAATGTTTTTTTCCTGCTCTTGATGATAAAATCCATGAAAGATTAAATAAATTTTTGCCTTTCTATGTTTTATTTGAATGTTGTCTTGGTTGATTATCGAATTTTAGTTTGAAATCAAATGGATTAGGTTTTGCTTAAGCCTTTGATTCTCTTACTATACTCATAAAATTTCTAACTCTCTCAGTTTACAAGTACATAAAGGATTCAATTTTTTCCCTTTATTAGCTTACTGTTCTCAAGCTTAATGTTCACCTCATAAACCTTCACAACCTTAAAGATCCACCAACCAAGTTAAAATTTCCCTGCAAGTGCTCTTGAAACCATTGATGAACTCATCATGACCTTGTTTGACTCCATTGCCCAATGACTTAACAATCTTCCTTGTTTTCTATCTAAATCCATCTGAGCATCATACCCAACCAAAAACAATCAAAATACCCTGCACTTAACATCTATCCTAAAATAAACCCTAATCAGCAAACAAGTTCACATATTTGCACCTACTAGAGAGATCCCTCTCCGAATCCAGGAAGGCTAGGTCCTTGGATTCCAAAGCTTGGTTTGATGTTACATTGTCCATTTGTATCTCAATCAATCCAAAAAATTACGGGGAGCTAACATAAATGGCAATTATTGTGGGACAAAGTTCATAGTATCCTGACAAACTCTTATAGACTCATATACATCCCTAGTTTGACTTAAAGACCAACCCATAGCCAAGAGTAGAAACTAATTGCTTCACCATCCTAGAAAGATGATGACTCAGCTAGGGCATACTCATTAACTTTAAGGAGGCATAAAGAAACTAAAAAAACCCAAAAGAACTCCCTAGATTTATTTTTATCAAGAATTTGGTGGTGGACCATTGTATACATATCTTCAAAATTTCAAGAAGAATCCACCTGGGGACTCCACTAGCCTCCAGTAGGCCTTTTTTTCATCCCATTAGTCCCATAGTTTGTTCTAGGATTGTGTCAAATCAATCCAAAATAGTTTTTAAGGCCTAGTTATACATTGTGTGAGTAAAGAGATCTGGCTTCACGAAAAATCAATACCAGATCACACTCGAACCCAAATCCTCCTACCATAGTTGATAACCCAGAAAAGATTTTGTGGCAAACTTCTAAAGCTAGAAACTCACCCACTGTTAGGGCCATCCATAGAGAAATTTTTTCACCAGAACACCTTATAGTTTCATAAGATCCTTAGTTTGATTTTCACTATACTAAGAACCTATTTAGGACCAAGTCATAAAATAGGGTTGACCAAGCTGACTTTGAGCCCATAGATTTGCAGCAAAGATCTAGTAGAGAAGCTTCTCCTTCCACTCCACCTGAGTTTCAGCTTCTCCATCACTTCAGCCCTTTTCATCTCAAATCTACTCAGAATCAGTCTTCCGGTCCAAGTACCTCAGCTACACCCATCCATACCACCAGTGTGCAAACCACTTCACTCCATCCTCCTCCACCTCTCACAAATCCTCCCCTTGTAAATCAGCCTTTGTTTCCTTTCCCTCCCATCATGGAAACCTGGTATGCTCCACTGGCTCTACAACAACCACTATTACCTTTTCCAAATGACTATTAGTCCAAAATCCCTCACTTCTTATGGACTGAATCCATCATTGCTCAAAAACATGTAGATAGAATTAACGATGCTTTTGACTACATGGAGATAGAAGAAGAAACCATAAAAATGAGGATTTTTGCTCAGAGCCAAGGAGGAGAACCCAAGAAATGGTTTAAAGACTTACCCCCCAACAACATTCATGATCTCCCTACTCTATACTAAACCTTTGTGAAAAAATGGGAAATCAAGAAGAACCCCCTTCAAATTCTATCCGAGTATAACAATCTTAAGAGAAATCTAGGAGAAAGTGTTCATGACTACTCCTTTAGGTTTAACAGTGTTTACAATGCTCTCCCACCTCACATAAAAACTCCCCAAGGCCTGGCCTTGGTAAAATATCCCGAAGGCTTTGATGCTGATATGGCCTATCAACTAAGGGAGAGAGATTACCTAACTCTAGAAGACATGAAAAAGGGGGCTATGAGTGTAGAGGCCAATTTTATTGAAAAAAGGGCTAGGATGAGATCAGAAAAAAGGGTAACTTATAAAGATGACACAACACCTGCACCCTCCTCTTCCGACACCAAACTTGACTCCATAGTTAGGACAATGGAGAGGATGATGGGAAAATTTAGTTTGAATGAGAGAACACCTCCTAGGGAAAATCAAGCCAACCTTCAAAACAAGAATAGAAATCAAAATTTTATAAGAGATCCTCCTCAAGTCAGACAAAGAGAGAGTGACCAACAGATCAGACCCCCTTTCCAAGACAACTATGTAGATGAAGAAGAAAGAGAGCCCGAGCAGTTGGAAGAAGACCATGTAAATGTCATAGGTTCGGATGATGAGGATAACACATTCCTTACCAAATAAGAACAAAGAATGTTTTCTTCAAAATCAAATGAAAAATCATATGAAGATTCCGAAGAATATAGATTAGGATTTGAGAATGCCATAATGGAAGACCATAGGCAGTATGATCTTAGGAGAAAAAAGAGTCAAGATATTCCTAAAAAAAATCAGCCAAAATCTGTTGTTAGAAAAGTCTCTGAACCTATCCCTAAAAAGATAGCAGAAAACACAAATACTATGGCTAAGAAAACTGAACTAAAAAAACCAAAGACTAGTCAACCTAATAAAGATTCAAGCTACCCTAGTACTTCAACTAGTGGCCCTGAAAAAATCCTGCTTTCCAAACCATCAAATCAGACTCAGCAGATTAAAAATGTAGAAAAATTCATGGCTGATAAAACTGATGTAAATGTAATAAAGACACCCACACCTTTTAGTTTTGAGGGGGAGATTGCCAAGATCAAGATAACCATACCCCTCACTGAGCTGGTAACCCAAGAGGTATATATATCCCAAATTTTCAAAGTGTTAAATATAGGGAATGATACCGATACTTTAAACTTAACTGACGATAAACCGGAATTGTTGTTTGGTCCTGGAGTAGAGGGAAAATATCAAGAAGGAGCTGTCCCTCCTTTCTATGTAAGTCTGAACATACATGATAAGATTCTGCATAATGCTATGTTAGGCTCCGGTGCCTCACACAACCTCATGCCAAAGGTTGTGATGGAGAGATTGGGCTTAGAGATCACAAAGCCCTATAAAGATTTTTACTCTTTTGATTCTAGTAGGGTCAAGTGTCTAGACCTAATTAAGGATCTGTGTGTTAATCTGGCACAAATCCCCGCCAAAAGTCTAGTCATTGAAATAGTTGTGGCTGACATTCCCCCAAAGTATGGCATGCTTTTATCTAGATCATGGGGGGCCAAACTACAGGGAAGCCTTAAAATGGACATGAATTATGCCACCATCCCAGTTTTCAATCAAACAAGGAGATTATACAGGGAATCCCACATGAAATACATGGTGAGTAACATAGATAGGCCAAATAACACACCGGTTTATTCCATTCACTCAGACCTTGACTCCTTCATCCTATACAATGAAAATGACATAGATGAAAAAATAAATGACAAGGAGAAAGAAATAAGCCCCTCAGAACAACCAAGCCAATCCTCTGACCTAGAAAATGACACCCCAAATCCTAGCAGCCCTGAAGTGGAGAATATTGAAAAAACTGAAATTGACACCCTTTGGCATATAAGCTTTGATGGCTCTTGTGGTAAGGCTGGTTTAGGAGCGGGGGTTTGGTTCCACAACACAAATAAAGGCCATTCCTATAGGATAGATTTCCAATGCACCAACAACATTGCAGAATATGAGGCTCTCCTTATTGGTTTACACCTACTCAAAGACCTCAAAGCTAAGAAAATATTGGTTCAGGGAGATTCAGAACTAATCATAAATAAAATTAAGGGAGAATATTCAGCCAAGAACCCTAGGCTAAGGTAATATAGAAACACTACCCTAGACCTTCTCAAAACCTTTGAGAAATATGAGCTCACTTTCATCCCTAGGACCCAAAACTGCCTTGCCAATGAGCTTGCCTTCGCTGTCATGAATTTCTCTTTACCTTATGAAGAGAATCAATGCCTCATCAAAATAAAGAACATGCCTACTGTACTGGACAACCTAAAACATTGGCAAGTGTCTGACAATGATGACCAAATAGATGATTTTCTGCAATCCAGAAATGACTTTGCAAGTGCAAAAAAGAGTTTGAGATTTGAAAGAAATATTTTTGTTGAAAATAAAACTCCCAAAACAGAGCTGCCCTTTGATGATGATATAAACCACCTTCAAAACCCTTGTGTTGCAGAAGTACTTGATAAATCAGATCAAAGAGAATTTGAAATTCTGCAGTACAAAGATGACACCCTGCCAAGAGGCCTTACACCGCTAGAAGCGTTGTTTGATTTTAATGATGTAGCTAAAAAACCCAAGATGGAATCCATTGAAACAAATGTAGAAGACTGTAACATTGGAGGGATGAAAGAGCCCAAAATAATCAAGCTGTCCAAAACTCTCCCATCTCACACAAAACATAAACACATTGAGCTTTTTAGAGAATTTAAAGATGTGTTTGCTTGGGGGTATGAAGACTTGAAATCCTATGACACCAAAATCATCCAACATGTTGGCGAGATAACAGGTCTCGCAGAAAAGACCAGATTCAGGGTTAGGGGCCAACAAGGTTTTCCGCCATAGTCTAGATTCACACTGGCATTTACACTCTACTCCGAAGGGCAGAGAGTCTCACCCGAGGCGTGCCGCGACCTTACTGTGATAGGGGATAGATCAGTATCACCCTGACAACATCCATACAGTTGAATCAAAGCCAAACCAAATTCTTAGACAGTCATAACACAACATCCCATAACATATGCCTTTCAGTAAAACAATCAGACTAATGATAAATAAAATTTTAAACGGAGCTTATAACATCATTCATTCACACTCATAACAAGTACTCAGAACAACACTCCTAAATATATTAATCATCAGCCTTTAGTGGTGAACTATTACAAGGTTCAGTGATATGAGCATAAACAGAGGAGAATACAATACGTCCTATCGTACAGAGAGAAAACACAGTAACCTAGAGGAGAGGAGAACAGTGCAACCCAGCCAGAGCTCTCCTACGGCTCCCTGTTGCCTCTTCCCATTTGCGCCAGCCTCCCTATCCGTTGGCTAGCTGCCTATTTGTCCTGCTGCCAGCGCGACTGAAAGTTCCTCCTTTCTTCTCGCTTGGCTGTCTTTCATTTTTTCTGTTCAACAGGAGTTCACTGCTTGTTTCCTTCCACGCTCTTCCGCCATCTATGCTTGCTCCCACAACAGCCACGACACCTATCCTCTGCTCCTTCACAACCTTGACACCTTTCTGTCTACTGAGGTTGCGTTCCACCACGTATTCGCCGCAACTAAAAATCTGTTGAATTTCAAAACAAGGGCCCCAACAAGCCCTGACCACATCCTTTTGACTTGCCTCGAGTTAATTGGTCTGTGTTGTCTCCACTTCCATGGGTCCGCTCGAACCTGTGCCCTTTTCTAGCTTCGCGCCTCCCCTTGGTTGTCCAAACAAGGGCCCCAACTCTGAGACCTTGGTTGGAGCTAAAGCTTTGAGCTCTTGGAAGGTTACCATGGCCTGCTGCCACCCTTGCATCAACTCGTCAATCTCAGCCGTGGTTTTTGTGATGACTTCCTCCCCAGCATTCAGCGGCAAGGCACCGAAAATTGTGCTGATTTGAGTGTCGGCCTCCGAGGCCAATTTCTACATCGTTTGTGCGCTGAGTTTCACTAGATGCCGAAGCTCTCGGATGGCCTGCTTGGCTACCATTGAAATCTCCTCTATTTGTTGTATTTGGACCTCTAACACATCCGCCTGGGCGTAGAGTTGGTCCAGTCTAGTTGGGTCCGTTGCTTCTTGTATTTCCTTAGAGATCTATTGTAGTTGGGACGAGATCGGTTGTGCTTTCACAGTAAGGGCCGTTGAGCATTCTTGTAGACCCTTCAGTAGGTCATATGCATCTCTGGCTGCAGTACTCAGAACTTCCTGCATCTTTGTTACTTGGCCCTATCTCTCTGATATTTGTGCTGAGTATACAACTGCTGGGTTGAGCAATGCGGGTCGGGCTGCCAATGCCATCTTGAGTTCCGCATTTTCATTTTGAAGGTTTGAATATGCCACCTTGAGGTGGATCAATCACCATAATACATCCGTCTCCTACATGTCGTCTGGTATTTGAGTGCTGTGGGCCACCACTGCGGGCCATACTTCCCCGAAAACCCTGGCCACTGTTTCCAGCTGTCCCTGTAGCTTCTATTTCTCCATTGTCAGCTACTCACGCTGTTCAGTAAGAGTGCTTATCTGTTGCTGCTGCTATTTTCATTTTTGCTGTAGTTCCGAGTGGAGCTTCTCAGCCTGCTATGTTGCCCTTTGAATGAAATGGTACAGCTGAGCTATCCCCCATGTGTCCATGCTTTCGGCACTGGAGGTACCCTGATTTGGCATTCGATCCCAGAGTGGTTGTCCACTGGCAACCGATCTTGCTGACTGGTCTTGAGGTGACTGTGGCAGAGTTTGCTGTGGTGCAGAGTCCACCATATTTAGATTTGGCCACCCCTCTTGATCTACCCGGTTGGGTGGTTGGAGCGGAGTATGCTCGGGGAGTGGCCCAGCTGCGTCTTCAATTGTCTGCTCTAACTGATTGATTAGGTTGGTAAAAGTAGTTTGCGGGACCATGGTTGGGTTAGATGGGGGTACCACTTCTGTACCCGAGTTAACCTCCGTCCTGTGGTCCCCATTGATTATTCTTTTGATAATTGGATCAGATTCAGTGGCAGATGACGTGGATGGTGCAGAATTGTGGGGCTCTCCGGAGATGGATGAGTTGGTGGGTGTTAGTTGATCTGGACGGGGTGGCAATATGCGGATGTTTAGAAAAATAAAGGGGTTTATGGGGGTGTGGGGTGGAAATCCACCTGCTTCTTCTGTCTCAACTATCTGTTATTCTTGGATTAGTACCCCTGCGCTTAACTGTTGAGGTGGATCCTCTCCTGTGAGGTCAACCACTGGACTGAATTCTGCAACCTTGGCCCTTTTGGCCTTCGGTTCCGCTGCTGGCTTAGTAAATTTACTCTTCCCCACCAGTGTCATGGTTGCTAGGGGTGGTGAACTAAACAATACATTGGGGATGGGTGAAAAGATGGAGGTGGTGCTGGGAGATGGGTTAGACTGGGAGACCTGGAATTCCGAAAAATTTGGGAATGGAGTAGCACTACTTGCTAGTACCTGAACTACTTCATTAAATCTTCTTACCTTCGTGTTCAGTTGCTAAATGATTGGGAAGAGCTACAGGTTTGACACCCTGTTTTCTGCTTCCTCCAACATCTCTCCTGGCAACCAGTGCAACAGCATTCCGTCAAAGATGTACGTGTACACTACCTCCCTGATATCCATTTCCACTCCTGGCCATGAACATACCTCTGTGTGGAAAGCCACTTCTTTAATTTGGAACTTCAAAGGTCTCATCTAGAACGTTGTTTCTGGTACACAAGTGGGTCTGAGGAACGTATGCTTGTGCGTAACTCCAAACCAGACTTGCTCACTATATCCATCCAGTAGGTTCCTTGGGATTATTTGTTGACTCATTACCACGTCGACCATTTGGCCGTACCAACTCTTGAAGGCTTTTGCATTTACTTCCTTGGTGCTAGGGTCCCCAGACACCTTCCATGGTACAAAATTCATCGCCACCGGCTGGTCTTCTACTATCTCCAATGGTATCTTGATGATGGGGAAAGTCCATTTCCACATGGCCAACACCATTATCAAATACCTGTAGATAAACCCAGTCGCCCTCTTATAGTTGTCCTCACAAGCGTCGAACAGTTCCTTCAGCAGGAAGAAGCACCAGTTTAGCTTGGTCCCTTGGACATAGTGCTATGCAACTGAAATTGTATCTAATGTGCACTCTCCTTTGGTGTAATGCCTCATCGTCTTGCTGGCAATGAGATAGCAAGTGAATTTGATCTCTGGCCTATTAATTAGCTCAATTTTTTCTCCCTTTCCTCCTCTTCGGGTGCCATACCTGGCATAGTAGTCTGTGTCTCCTGACTTCTTTGCCCTTTTCTATATGGTTTGGAATGCTGAAGATACATCCATTCCTTCCTGCGATAGTCCTGTCAACCTGTGAATGTCTTCGGCATGAATCGGGATTTCCTTTCCCAGCCACAGAAAGCCATTCTAGATCCTGCTCAACAGAAATTTGGTGCACTGCATCGCGGCGCCTATAATCCCAAATACTGGCAAGTTTCTTAAATTAATTATTGTGGACTATGGATACCCCTAAACTCAGGCAGGACTCTTGCTGCTTCCCGTCCTACTTCTGTCGTATAATTCTCCATGTATACCTACCTTTTTAGCATAGGAAACTCAAAGGAATCTGTGAGGTCTGCGTCGACTAAGGTCACATTGTCATACTTTCCGACAAGGGACTCCATTTTCTGAATTCTGCTATCCAGCTCCTGTTCCACGACTGCTGGGCTTACTCTTGTCATCTTGGCTTGCCGTTGGTATACCTGAAGAATGGTTCTCTGTCTTTTCTCTTGAATCTCTTCTTCCAGACACCTTCTCTTCTTTGGTTCTGATCCAATTTCCCTTGCTCTTTCGGAGGTTTCTAACTCTAACTCAGATTTTTCTGGCATTCTTGCACTTCTCTGCATGAAGGCTATGTATGTAACCGGCACGGATGAGGTTGATGAGACCCCATAACTAATTAATTTTTCCTTGGCTTCTCCCGTGGCTATGATCGTGTGATCAGTTAGCTGCTGAGGTGGGTTCTGACATTGCTAACTGTGGTTTTGGGATTTGGGCAGATGTGACGGTTGGTGGTTATGTCTAATTATGGAAAATTTATTATAATATAGATAATGCCAATTATGGAAATTATTTCCAAATCTTGGTGATCCTATGGACTGACACTGGTACTACGCTTAATGATGATGGGTTGATGTTCGGCACACTTTTCTTTCTAACGTGGATGACACACTGGACATTACCCCTCCCCGACCATTATTGGTTGCGTTGCGGTCTCCACAACTTAGCTGAAATTTAGTTTATTAAGGTGAACCTATCTATTCTCGTCTTGGGTGCGAGAGAGTTATTGACTCTAATCTACCCTACTGACTCCTCTCGGTTGCGAAATTTATTGAAATTTAAATGAACAACTTACTCTTGGTAGGGCTTCAAGCGTGCGCCATTGACCCATCCTTGTAGAACTTGGCCATTCAACTATGCCAATCGAACTGCTCCTTACTGCTTGATTTCTACGACGTGAAATGGTCCTAGCCAGTGCATCTGCAATTTTCCTAGGAACTTCTAGAATTTATTGTAATAGAGTAGAAATTTTTCTCCAGTTTGAAAAGTCTTGTGTTTGATATGTTGGTCGTGCCAAGCTTTCTGCCTCTCCTTTTCTACCGTCTGATGAAACTCTGCAAGGAATCGTCCTTCTTCAAGTTCCTGTAGCTTGTGAAATCGCTCTTTTAAGGATTTCTCTTCATATAACTGCAGCGTTGTTGCGATTAGAAGGCTTGGTACAATGAATTTTGCTGGGACTACTGCTTCTCTTCCATAAACCAACTGGAATGGCATTTGGTTGTGTAGTCGTTTTACCATTGTGCGGTATGCCCACAGGGTAGCTGGTATCCATTTGTCCCAGTCATCGCGCTCCGTGCTGCATATCTTTGTCAAGCCCTTTTCCAGAATCTTGTTAAATGCTTCCACTGTGCCATTTTCCTACAAATGATATGGGCTACTTTTATGGTGTTGTATCAGGAATCTCTGCAGGAGGGACTTAATGGTGTCATTGATGAAATGTGTACCCTGGTCGCTGGTCAAGATTTTTGGACACCCAAATCGGCTGATTATATTTTCAAATATGAATCTAGTAGCAGTTTCTGCCATGCAGTTCCTTACTGGCGCAGCTTCTGCCCAGCGCGTCAAGTAGTCGGTCGCCGTTATTATGTACCTTGACTTTGAATATCTTGCAGTCGGCGTAATTGGCCCTACAAAATCGACTGCCCATTTCTTGAATGGCTACAGTACTTTTATGGGATGAAGTGGAAGCTCATCCCTGTGAGAGGGTCGTCCTATCCGTTGACATACGTCACATTTCTGAACATATGCTTTACTATCCCTGTGCACTGTTGGCCACCATAAGCCTGCTTGTAGTACTTTGCGTGCTGTTGGTTTAGCCCCCACGTGCCCTCCCACAACACCTTGTGGCTTTCCCATAGTACAACGTCCCTTTCATGGTTCAGGACACATCTTCGAAGAACTTGGTCTAGCCCCAGTTTGTATAGATGTCCCGCTATCAGCTGATATTCCGCAGCTTGAACTACCAGATGCTTTTTCTGTGTTGCAGTATATTCATGCGGACACAATCCAGTGGTGAGGTAGGTTTCTATTTCATTCAGGTAATCTGGGATGGATTCTACTCTGAAAAGATCAGCATCCGACAATTGATCATCTAGAGATCCTCCATTTTCTCCATTCTCTACTCGAGACAAGTGATTAGGCCCTACGTTAAGTCTTCCAGGTTTTACAATTACTTCAAATGTGAACTCTTGGAAAAGTAGGAGCCATCGACAGATTCTCCCTTCTAAGACTGGCTCGTTTAGTAAGTATTTTAATGTGGAATGATCCGTGAAAAATTTGAACTTACCTCCCAATAGGTAGTGGCAGAATTTCTAGAGAGAGTACACCATTGCCAGTGCCTCCCGCTCTGTTGTTGTGTAGTTGTGTTCTGCTGTTGACAGCTTGCGACTGGAAAAATATACAGGATGATCGATTGAGGTGTCCCCCGATTGAGCTAGGACTGCACTAAGCGCAATTCCAGATGCGTCAATATGTACGTGGAACTTTTTTTCCCACTTCAGGTGGACTAGTATTGGCGCACTCGCCAATTTTTCCTTTAGCGTGTCCAGTGCCTCCCTGCAGCTTTGCGTTCACTTGAACTGCTCTGATTTCTTCAATAGTGTTTCTAAGGGTGCTGTTATTTTGGCGTAGTTGCGAATGAAACACCGGTAGCACCCTATGTGGCCCAACAGTGACCTTAGCTGTTTTACAGTTTCCAGTGCTTCCATATTGACAATCACTACTACTTTGTCCGGGTCTACATAAACACCTTGGTTACATACCACATGCCCCAGTAGTGTTCCAAATGGTACAACAAATATACACTTCTTCAGGTTTAGCGAGATTTGCATTTGTTGACACCTATCAAACATTACTCTCAACAGGCTCGCATGATCCTTCAGTATGCTATACACAGTCCAGTCATCCATATAGACTTCTAAGAACTTGTGGATGTATTCTCGGAATGCCGCTATCACAATGCACGAGAAGACTACAGGTTCATTCTTCAATCCAAATGGCATCACATTGTATGCGAAAGAGCCCCATTCCGTGGTAAATGTTGTCTTTCTCTTGTCTTCCTCTACTATTCTTACCTGATGGTAACCTGAGAAGCCATCGGTGAATGAGTATGCCTCGTTTCTTGCAACGTTGTCGAGGACTTCGTCACTGAATGGAGTAGGGAACGGATCATGGATACAAGCATTGTTTAAGCTTCTGCAATCCACGCAGACTCATATCTTTGATTTCTCCTTCTTGCTCTGTATAACTATGGGGCTTACCCATTCTACTTCTTCTACAGGGAATATTAGTCTAGCTTTTAGCATTTTGTCGATCTCTACTTTCACTTTTTCCTTTACCCTTGGGTTTAGAAGATATGGTCTATGTTTTACAGGCCTTGCATTAGGCTTTAGTATTATCCTCATTTCCCCCATATCTCCTCTTATGCCTTTGAGATTTGCTACGGATGAAGGAAACAAGTCCTCATATTCCTTAAGTAGATTGAATATTTCCTTTATTGTTTGTTCGTCCCAGTAGTCTCCAATGGTTTCCAGCTTAGGTTTGTCTTCTGTTCCGATATTTACTTTTTTTTTCTTCTGAGGGGTAACAGGTGGATACCTTCCGTGGTTGGTTCTTCTTTGATGTCTCTCTCCCCCTCTGTTTCTTCAAAATATAGGTGCCTGAGATCCTCCAGATTCTCATCATCCCTCTCACTATTAATCTCTTGACATGCCACCTTTTGTTGGATACCTTGGTACATAAGTGACTGCTCATTCGTCTGTTGACTATCAAGGAAGAACAATACCTATTTGATAGCTTGCAAAGCCTGTGTAACCTGTTCTGTTTTTCCGTGAAAGGTGAAACACTGTATGAATTTCTCTGCAACTTCCTGCCAATTGTTGGTCCCTCTTATTTTTTCTTCCGTCAAGTACCAGGCCTTTGGAATTACGTCTAGGGAGTGGATAAACCTGTGGACCCACAGTTCTTCGGGATATCCATTAGTTGTCCATTGTGCTTCACATTTCATCAGATGGTTTCTAGGATTTGCGTCCCCTTGGTATCGGTCCTTACTTGTGGGCCCCTCCTCCTCCTGAAATATGGCTTTTAGTGCTGCTGCCACCTCATCCCATCGCGTCAATGAGTTGCGATGGTTACTCCACCATCTTGCATATGTGGATTGTAATGTTATGTCCATCAAGGGTACTCTGTGGCCTTCCGGTATCGTGTTTTCTATCTTGGCTATGAAAACACTTACAACATTCATATCTGACAAGATTGGGTATCCCTAAATTTCGGCCCCAATCCAATTGATTCTTGCAATGTTGGCACATCTCCTTGTATTTTTTTCGTAGCCTCTTGCTGCCAATCATCCCATGTTATTTTTGATCCTAATTTCGAGCTTTGGATGCTTCTCCAACTTACCGAGCCTTCTGCTGTCGGGTTGATGTAATATTCCCTCATTTCGGCAGTAATTTGGTAGAGATGGTCCAATAGCTGAGCATATTCCCTATTATCCACAGTCTCTGTATATCTCGGTCCTTGGTAGGGGTCGAGTAGCTGAGTGACTCTGATTTCCCCATCCTCGAAAATCATCAGTTCTTTTTTTAGATCAATTATCGCATAATTTTCAAAAGCCCAATCAATTCCCAATAGTGCAGGGTATGGATCCTTATCCCCCATGATGTCGATGACTTCAAAGTCAGTAAATGTCTTTACCCCCGCAATGTCAACTTCAACCTCCTCTAGTCGGCTGATGGGAACAATGCAATATTGGTTCGCCATCTGAAGTTGAATTGGAGAGTATGTAAATCTTGGCTTCCCTAATGCCTTCCAAGTTTTTCTTGGTAAGATGTTGACATCAGATTCCAAATCAAGCATGGTATCTTTAATCTGGAACCCCGCCACTTGCGTGTTTACTTGGAATTCATTTCCTGTCCTTTGTTTGTTTCTCTTTATTCTTTGAACATATTTCTGGTCTACTTCCGCTGATTATTTTGCTCCTGTGTTTTGTTTTAACACCCCTTCTAGGTTATGTTTCAGCCATTCTAGCATTGGTGCATTGTTAACAATCTTCAGGAACAGGTGGAACCACTCCTGGATTAGGGCTTCAAAAGTATTCAACGCTTCATTGTCTTCCTGAATCTTCTGTAGCTCGAATCCTTTGTTCCCCCCCAACTAGGCAAACGTTTTTGCTGCTTCCTGAAATTTTTTTGCTGTCGTTTTGGTTTGATCAATAGCTTTGGGGATGTTGGCCTGAACAACTTCATTGGGTCCATAGCACGTGCATCCTCCCCCGTTATTTTTCCACCCCGTGTCACTATGGCCACGTTTTGCATTGTTTGAGTTCCCATTATCCTGGGTTCTGCATTTACTAGATTCATTCCCCTCTATCTTGCTCTTTCCTTCCATCTTTTGATGAGCTCCAGGTAATCTTCTGTTGCGTGTGAGTTAACCCAGCACTGTGAACACTAGGGTCTCCTAAGGAGTAGACATTCTCTAGCCACATGTACTTCCTGATCACAGTTATAACATCTTACTAGACCTCTACCTCCTGCTCGACCTCCTCTCATGCCTCCTCCTCTTCCTCAGGGAGCTTAGTTTAATCTGTATGATGACCGGTCCAGCCGCTTCGCCAGTGCGTCCAGTGCTCGGCATTGCTCTGTGCTATGGGTGGTCGAAGCACAAAATTCACAGTATATATTATTTGGAACATTGGAATATTTCTGTAAGATCGGACACATGCGAGGTTGATGGCCCATAATTTTGCATACTTCACAATACTCGTTGGTGGTTGGGCTCTATTGTGCAGGGAACCCTGTGTATTGCTGTTGCAGTGGGCATATCCCTTGGGTGTTTATCTGCGCAACCCCTCCCAAAGGTGGAGCCCCTTGTGCTCCTGCCGCCGATGTCCCCATGGTTTGGCCCCGCAACCAGGGACATTTCGTTGCTACATGTCCCTCCACGAGACAATGTGTGCACCATACATTTGGTCTTGGTGGTCACATTGGTTGCATTTCCTTGAGTTTTTATGTCAGACTGGATATTTGATGCTACAGACCCATTATTGAGGGGTCCTGTACCGCTGCGCCCCCCTTGAACTGTTGTGGGTAACCCGCCATGGCTTCTATTTTCATTTCCCGCTCCAGGGCTGCAATGTGTCGATCCTTTGTTGAGTCAATGGATTCTGGGTCAAAGGTAGTAAAGCTTTAATGAACCAGTCCCTCTAATGGTTTGGATCAATTGGATAACTAAGTTTCCCGATGGCATCCTTCAATCTCCGCATCAAATCCCAAGTAGTTTCTCCTTCTCTTTGCTTGATCTCCCACATATCTGACATGCCTTGTTGGCCTGTTTGAGGTGGTTTTAATTCCTTAATGAAATCCCTCTTTACGTCCTCCATCGCTGGATTTGGGTGAGCCACCGACCATTTCATAAACCATCGCAGGGCTCTCTCCCTAAGAGTGGTCTGAAACTCTATTAACTTCCAAACATTTGGTGTCTGTCGGGCCCTCCAGATGGCCTCACAGAGATACCGGTGCTGTTCGACGTTGTCGTTCCCTTTCCTAGAGAATTATGGGTACCGTGTGAGTGATCCTGCCATGTTCACTTGAATAGGTGTTACTAAAATGAAGCCATTGGGTCCTGGTTGTGAGATGGGTCCACTAGAAATCCTACTACTAGTTTGTGTTCCAGTTGGAGACTGAATACTGTGCAATCTACTTAATTCACGTAACTTAACAAAAATTTCACTTTTGGGTTTGTAGAGCACCAGGGGAAGGTTGGGACTAGAGCTACTTGAACTAGGGGGACTAGGAATACCTTGAGATATGGATGCCAGCCTTTCTTGAAATAGCTGCTCCATTGCAATGTGCATCTCCACATCGGACACCTCATCTGGGCGCGCGTCTGTACCTTCTCTGTCAGACTTCTTTCCTTTCTCCGTCTGGGCTCGACTCCTATACACCTGCCGCACTTCTTTCGCGACCCATCCTATTTCCTGGGGACCCACCTGACCTTACATTCCTTTTGTGATCTTAGGCGCCTCCTCTTTGTTCCTTCGACTACTTTCCTGTCTCTTCAACTCCTTCATCACCCTCTCTCGCCACCTTTTTGCAATCTACGCTCTCTGATGTGCTCGCCACTTTCTGAGCCTATTGGCGGTCTCGACATCTATACCCCTACTCCCCCTTCTCATGGTTCTTGTAAAATCTCTCCCTTAGTCCCTTCCCCTGGCACTAGAGGGTTTATGCTTCCATCTCTTCTTTTTGGAACCCCATCAGTCCTTCATCTACCATCAATGCCTTGATCCACAAGGGAATCTCCTTCAGCAATTTCCCCCTTAACCCAGATCTGAAGGTATCTTCTCCCCTTGAGAAAGACTAGTAGCAATCGGATGTAAAATCTACTATATATCCTTCCAAAGTAGATTCCACCCAAAAGTCCACAGCTCGGGTTAAGTTGGTGTTTAACCGATGAAGGGCCACCAGATCCTCGTGCGCCCACTTGCGATTTATCTTCCGCGACTTTTCCTTGACGGTCTTGGTCTAAAGCCTCTGCAACTAGTTGTAGATTTCTTCTGGGAACTTTCCCAAAATATTTCGTATGTATCACTAGCAGAGTTGGAGAATAGAACCAAGTTTTTAATCGTTTTCTCTTTCTGTCATCTCAGCTCAGCCTGCTGAGTTATGAACTGATCTAGGTTTTTATCCCACCAGCTTCGTATTTCTCTTTCAAAGATCCGAGATACCATGATCTATCTCCAAAATGTATTTTCGGGTTCCGGTAACGGAACCATTTGTTGGCGAGAGAACAGGTCTCACAGAGAAGACTTGGGTTCAGGGTTAGGGGCTAACAAGGTTTTCCGCCATAGTATAGATTCACACCGGCATTTACAATCTGTTCCGAAGGGCAGAGAGTCTCACTTGAGGTGTGCCGTGACCTTACTGTGATAGGGGATAGATCGGTATCACCCCGACAACATCCATACAGTCGAATCAAAGCCAAACCAAAGTCTTAGACAACCATAACACAACATCCCATAACATATACCTTTCAGTAAAATAGTCAGACTAATGATAAATAAAATTTTAAATGGAGCTTATAACATCATTCATTCACACTCATAACAAGTACTCGAAACAACACTTCTGAATATATTAATCATCAGCCTTTAGTGGCAAACTATTACGAGGTTCAACTATATGAGCATAAACAAAGCAGAATACAATACGTCCTATCAGACAGAGAGAAAACACAGTAACCTAGAGGAGAGGAGAATAGTGCAACCCAACCAGAGTCTCCTACAGCTCCCTGTTGCCTATTACCGTCTGCGCCAACCTCCCTATCCATTGGCTGGCTGCCTATTTGTCCTGCTGCCAGCGCGACTGACATTTCCTCCTTTCTTATCGCTTGGCTATCTTTCGTTTCTTTCTGTTCATTGGGAGTTCACTGCTTGTTTCCTTCCGTGCTCTTCCGCCATCTATGCTTGCTCCCGCAACAGCCGCGACACCTGTCCTCTGCTCCTTCAAAACCTTGACACATTTTTGTCTACCGAGGTTGCGTTCCACTACGTATTTGCTACAACTCAAAATCTATTGAATTTCAAAACAAGGGCCCCAACACGACATAAAATTCCTCTCAAGGAAAATAAAAAACCATTTGAACAAAAGTTGAGAAGAATAAATCCCCTTTTGTTACCCTCAATTGAGAAAGAGATCGAAAAGATGTACGATGCCGGGATCATAGTCCTTGTCCGATACTCAGAATGGGTGTCCAACCTTGTGTTAGTTAGGAAGAAGTCTGGGGAAATTAGGCTTTGTATTGACTTCATAAATTTGAACAAAGCCTCCTTGAAAGAAAATTACCCCTTTCCTAAAATGGATCACTTACTCCAAAAATTAGTTGGCTCACAAAGAATCTCATTACTAGATGGCTTCTCAGGTTATAACCAAGTTCTAGTCTTTCCAAGTGACCAACTAAAAACTGATTTCACTACACCTTGGGGTACATTCATGTATGTTAAAATTCCATTCGGTTTAATGAATGCAGGGGCCACTTTCCAAAGGTCAATGGACATAGATTTTTCAGGAGACATAGGTTACTTCATAGTCATATATCTTGATGACATCACTGTCTACTCTAAGATGGATGAGGAGCACTTGGTCCACTTGAGAAAAGTCTTTGAAAAATGTAGAAAGTATGGCCTGTCCCTCAATCCTAAGAAAACTTTGTTTGGCCTACAGGAAGGAAAAATCTTAGGTCACATCATCTCTAAGGAAGGAATCAAGATAGATCCCAAAATAATAGAAGGCATCTTACAAATCAGCCATCCTAGAAACATCAAAGAGCTGCAGTCTTTCATTGGAAAGATAAATTTCCTAAGAAGATTCATTCCTAACCTTGCTGAGATCCTAAGAAATATCACAAATATGTTGAAAAAGGAAGTAGGAGTGAAGTGTAATATGGAAGAAAAACAATCTTTTGAGCTGGTAAAACAAGTACTCACACAAACACTAGTCTTAATCAGCCCTGACTTCATCAAGGACATTTACATTTTCTCCTTTGCCTCTGAACATACTGTGGCAACAGTAGTGTTGCAAAAGAACATCATGGGGCAAGAGCATCCCATATCGTTCTTCTGCAAAGCCTTAAGGGATTCCCCTCTAAAGTATAACATTATGGAGAAACAAGGCTTTGCCTTAATCAAAGCTTTGAAGGATTTTAGAGTTTATATTTTGCATTCACATATCATAGTCTTTGTCTCGAACACAGTTGTCAAGGATATACTTAATCAAGACCCTGATGGTAAAAGGGGCAAGTGGATTGCTACCATTTTAGAATATGATTTAGAAATCAGACCCACTAAATCGATTAAAGGACAAGGACTTGCAAAACTTATGGTTGACTCAAATTTCCAAGCTCTAGACATGAATATGGTTGGTATGTTAGAAGAAACTGAAGAAATTACAACACTATACATTGAAGAAATGTTTCTAAATTCACCTTGGTATGATGATATTATTTATGTGCTTCTTCATCTCAATTCTCCCCCTTCTTTGTCAAAAACTAAAGCAAGATTCTTAAAATAGAAAACATTAAATTTTTTCATTCTAGATGGAGTATTATACTGGAAGAGTTTTGCTATTTTTCTGCTTAAATGTTTACTTGAAGACGATGCAGAGAAAATTATGCATGAATTACATGAGGGAGAATATGGGGGTCACCTCTATTGGAAGATAACAGCCAACAAGATCCTTAGAACTGGCTACTATTGGCCTACCTTATTTTCCGATACTCACAAACTAGTCATGACTTTCCATCAATGCCAAGTCTTTGATGGCAAAAGAAATATCCTACCTTTACCCTTGCACCCCATCAGTGTTGAAGCCCCTTTTCAGCAGTGGCGTTTGGACTTCATAGGAGAGATCCATCCTACTTCATCTGCCCAACATAAGTGGATCCTCACTGCCATTGATTATTTCACCAAGTGGATAGAAGCCATCCCTTCTAGAAATTCCACTGACTCAGTCATCATCAAATTATTTGAAACCAACATCCTATCCACGTTTTGTTTTCCTAAGAATATCATCACCGATAACGCTGCTGCCTTTACATCTAAGAAAATGGTGGACTTTTGCTATAAATATCACATCACCCTCAGTCACTCCACTGCTTATTACCCACAAGGTAATGGACTAGCTGAGTCCTCTAACAAGAGCTTGGTAAACATCATTAATAAGCTCTTAGAACAAAATAAAAAAGCATGGCATAGCAAAATAGTGCATGCACTATGGGCTGATAGACTAACCACCAAGAAATCTATTGGTATCTCTCCCTATCAAATAGTGTATGGCATGGATGTAGTTTTCCCCACTGCTTTAGGAGTCCGAGTCATGAAGCTTCTTCAAGAATTTCAATCAGAAGAAAATGGCATGCAAAGGAGGCTGAACAAAACCATCCATTTGCAGCAGTCAAGAGAAGAAGTTTACAAAAGGAAACAAGCTATCTAGGACAATATCAAGAAAATATTTGATAAGAGAACCAAAGAAAATGATTTCCAGATTGGAGACATGGTTCTGAAATGGGATTCAAGAAGAGAAGAAAAGGACAAACATGGCAAGTTTGAAAATCTATGGAAAGGCCTCTATATCATTGATTCGGTGAGAGGCAACAATGCTTTCTTCTTGCAGGAACTTGATGGAACTGAAATGTTTGGAGATCCTGTAAATGGGAGGATGCTTAAACATTACTTTTTTCAAGAAACTTAGTTTATATTTTCTCATTCCTTATACATACCACTGTTTGATGGAAGCATGTAAAGACAAAAAACCCTAAAAAAATAGAAAAGGGAAAAAGAGGGCAGAAGTTGAAAGAAAGGTACAACCCCATACCAAAAAATAATATTGCTGAAAGTGTGCAAGTCTAAATGCCACTACTTGTTTTTAAAAAGAGAAGTCCTGTTCATTTATCCAACCTAAATCATGACTGAAACATGTTTCAATTTATTTTTCTAATAGGCTAGTGAAAGAAAGAACTTGTCAGAAGACCATTCAATCTTGGCTTATAAAATAGAATAGATTAGGATAGAAGGAAAATGGCTCTAAAAATATTAAAACCTGAGCCAAAGAAAGAAAGAAGGATGTTTATTATGATTTTATATCTTAAGCCTTTAATATTTTGTTTTACTTTTCTGCTAATAAATTCTATGTGCAGCTTGTACATAATGCCATAAATCATACCAAATCATACTGCTTAATCCTGATCTGTCTATGGTTTTCAATTTTTGTTTTTAGGATTAGTGAATAAGGTTTATCAAACAACTCAATCTTGAAAAAAGAGTAGTCTAGGTAGAGAATAAGAAGAGTTCACTAGCCTAATCTGAACTCTTGGAAGAAATAAGGGTACAATTAGATAGTCTGATTTTTGTTTTAAAAAAGGAAAATGCCAAGGGTTTGCCAATTCAAATGCACCCAACGAAGAAAAAATGTTAGGCAAGTAGGTTGGGCAGGTAGAGATGATGTTGATGTTAATCATGTTTTTCATATTACTAAGATTACAACTTCAAGCAAGCATCAACAAGTGAAGGAGGTAAAATCTGCCCAATGGATGAGGCACTGGTCTTCATAAGCCAAAAATCTGAAGTTTTGGACACCTCCTGAAAATGAGCTGCCCTCCCCAATTGGAGCCACTATTATTCATCAATAAATTTTGCTGTGGTGATGACTAAATGATTACCCCAATATTTCTAGAAACAAATTTTATAGAACATTGTGAGTTCTAGAAATATCACTGCCTTCATTATCTTCAACGTAGAATTTCCAATATGTTGTTATCCTATCTAGTCATGACTGGCCCACTACTCCTGGAAGATCCATCAGGGGCTCAAGCCATTCATTTTTTAACCTAACTTGTCTCCTTGGCTCAAAAAATTTGTTTTTGCTTACCTACACAATTCCCCACCACCTCCTAAAAGTGCCAAACAGAGCAGCTTTGTTCTGCCTCCTTTAGCAACTCTCAAAAACTGGGTGTCTCTGCAGAGCCTTTAGATAGTCAAGTATTTGTGTTGCATCTTAGGCCCACAAATTCACAAATCCTGGCATGGATCCTGTCTTACACTTGTAAACCCTAAGTTTAGATCCCAGCCCAAAAAATTTAAGTCTAAGAAGGCCTCCACTAGATCACCTAGGTTTTTACAAATTCTTAGGATGGATTTGGTGCCCTATAGATTTTTTCCTTCTTCTATATAAATAAATACATTCAAAAGAAGGGGATAAGTCACTTTTTCCTAGATTCACCAAAGAGATTAATCAAACAACTTTTATGCCTAAAGACATGACTCTTGTAAGGAGACAGTTTCTCTTTGGTCACAGCTCTGCAAAAGTAGTCAAAAGGAAATAAGGTCAGAAAAAAGGCAAGGTAGTGGAGTAAAAAGTCTCCTTCATGAACAAGCAAAGAGGATGTCAAAGGGACCTCTAAAGGCAGCCTTTTGTTTCAGCACCTAAACATACAAGGGATAAACTATCACCTCCAAACCTTTCTGCAAAAATACCTTGAAGAGTAATCTGAAGCAGAGATGGAAAAGAAAGGAAGTACATTTGAAATTGTTCTTAAAGCCATTCTTTGATAAGAAGACACAACAAACTTAAGTCAAATAGAAACACCATGAGTTTATGGTAAATCAGTGAAAATACTGATCATCAAAAGGCCTGTGTTCAAGGAGAAAAGGGATGTTTTTTTGTTAGTCACAAAACAATGGTGGTAGGCAAGAAATCATCATAAAGGCCACCAAGGACAAAAGCCACTGCAACTGCCATCAAATGCACATTAAATTTTATTGCAAAGTGATGAGTAAAGATTTGAGAGACTATAGAGGGTATACAAGGGATATCAGTTTAAAGGGGGAAAATGGAAAAAAAGGGATAGTCTTGCTGTTTGTGTAAAATGATGAAGGATCCAAAGACAAGTCTCTTTTCCTTCAAGAATGGACATAGATAATATTGATATCTTCAAAAATATTGGTAAGATTAAAGAGAAAATTGAGAGCCCCCCAGAAAACAGAGAAAAGCAGCTTTGTAGATAAAATAAGCCACCTACAACTCCAAATAGTCAAAAAGGGGCACATTGAGAAAAGATGAATAAACACTAAAAATTACAAAAGTGGGTTTCATATTTTGATTTTTATTTTTCAAAGGCATTAAGGATTTTTGAATTCTTTGAGTGAATCATTCCCACACTTTGCAAAAAGAGAAAAACTCCAAGGAGAGAAAACAGAGTTTCTGGGCCATTTCTAGGCAAATTCGTTAGGCGCAGCGCAAAATCCAGGTGCTATGCAAAGTCGGGGTTGACGCTACATAAAGTGCCTCCCTTCCCGTTTGTTTCTACATAGCGCTATGTAAAACCTTCTTCTTTGATGTGCAAAGTTCATGCACTACGCAAAACGACACCCGAACTGCCCATAAACGTGTGAATATTTGGTTTTGTGGCCCCAACGCTGTGCAAACAGGCACCCAATGCCCGATGCTAACGCAAACAGGCGCCCAACACCCGGCGCTGCACAAATAGGTGCTCGACACCCCGGCGCTATGCAAAAGGGCGTTCAGCCACCCAGGTGCTGCGCAAAATTCTGGGAGGTGCCAAAGAGGCCAAAATACCCCCAACTGCACAAAATCTTCTTCAAGGGTGCCTCCAAGTCTAAAACAAAAGTGGTAAGTGTTTTTTCTCTGCAATCCCCAAGTCAAATTTACAAAAACTTGTTGTTTCAAATGGTTAAAGTGATAACCTAGGAGGGTGAAACCATAGGTCAAAGATAAGGAAAGTAGTGACCCTTTGAAACTAAAATCAAAACAACAGAAAGTGTGGGGGAGGAAATTAAGGCTAATTGCTACATTTGTGATTAGAAAACTTGAGTTGCAGGAAACACTCAAAGAGCCTCAAAAATCCCGAATCAGTGACCCCCCCAATCACCATGTCAGAGATGGAAAACAACAGAGATAGTCAAAGCAATCAAAGACCTCCAAAAAAAAAGCATAGGGGAGGGAAAGTCAAGAGGTTGGAACCCCAAAATAAAGTGGTTATCACATCCTCTCCTAGGGTATTCTCATGCTTCCAAAACACAAGATGTTTTCAATTCTGCGAGAGGATCAAACGGTGAAGAGTAATCCCAAGCTCACAAGGCTCCTCATCCTTAATTTGCAAAACAAACATTCAGACCTTGCAGGGATTAAATTTGAGATTTCTATAGTGTCCATATCTGAGGCCACTGCTATCCCCTTAGTGGGTGAGAAATGATTCAAAAATGGTAAGATGGAAAGAGATTTGTTTTTTCCATTTCTCAAAAGGAGGTACAGACAGGGAAGCATCACTATTTTTCCTTTTTCACATCTCAAACACAGATATGCACCTTTGATGTTGGCTATCATGAGGTATTTCACTTGTGAGGGGAGATACTCTAGGCTCTATACCTATCATCTTATAATACTTATGCATTTTTCAGGGGTTAAGGCACTTGACCCACCCTATTATCTCTATAGGAGTATTGTGAAAATGAGTTCTGTTGTTCAAAGGAGGAATTTTCCCCAACAAATGTCTAGCTTGTTCCACCATTCCCTGATCAAGATGGTGATTGAACATTAGCTCAAATAACAAGGTGTACCTTGGTATGCTTTCATAAACCAGGAGTTCTTTTCTAAACCACAACATCCTCTTCAAAGAAATTTGCCTTCCTCATCTGCACAAGTACTCTCACCACAAGCACACATATCTTCCTCTACTTCTCTTGATGCATCAAGTGAAACAGGAATTGGACATCAAGAATCACATGGTGATCAGAGTGGGGAAGAAGAAGTCAGTGAGGCCAATACAGAAATACATGAAGAAGAGGGAGAGGATATGGGAAGTGATGGGAAAAATAGTGATAGAACACAAGGCAGTGGCAAGATGAAGAAGACAATAAACATGATGTACAAGGAAGCCAAGGAAATGTTCATGACAGTCTTGACAGCTATCAAGACTATCATGACACTAGTCAGTTTTATGAGGATCAAGGAACTCAAAGTGATAATGCAGAAAATAAACAAGTGGAAGACCTCAGTAAAGAACAAAGCCAAGAGGAGGGACAAAGCAATGATGAAAACATGTTCAGAACTTCCATCACCATCCCTCACATTTGCACATACTTCAGAGGACAAAGAGATGTGTTTGCTGCCTCAAAAAGGCAAGGGGCCATCTCTTCTCAAGCCATCAGAGGAGTGGACAAAGGCAAGAAGAAGATAGAAAGAAATGAGCAGCAAGAAAAGGTTAGGAGGAGCAAGAGGCTAAAGAAAACTACCCAAGGGCATGAATTCATTGATCTAGATAGTGATGAGCAGGATGAGGAGATGACCACTAAAATGATGCTCCTAGAAAAAGATGCACAGACCAAAGAATGGGAGGAATATTTTGAAACAGCACAACATGTCATCCAATACTATAAAAATGAACACAAGTACTTCAAGAATATCAAGAGAGGCCTTGTCCTCCAAAAGAAGATGACCAAACATTACGCAAGGAAGAGCAGACTTGCAAATGCCAAACTCAAAGAATCCCTCCTTGAGATAAAAAACCTAAAAAGACCAAAAGAACATGAAAGCCTTGGAATTTTGGCTGAGGCTTCTCAGCAAATATCTAGAAACATCTAAGGAGGGTCCACAGCAATTTTGAGGAAATTTGAAGGAGTTTTTGTTTTTTGTAAAATTTTGGCCTATTTTGCGCAGTGCCATTGGTGCTACGCAAAACTTTGGGGCATCCTCTAAAGGCCAGCTTAAAAATTTTGGATTTTTTATGACTTGCACATCATCCAAAAAAAATTTCAGAGGATTTGGAGCTATTTTGACCCGTCAAAAACACCTCAAAAAACACCTTTCTGCCCCTATTTTGGGCCTGGCACTGCGCAAATGACAACCTGGAGATTTTTGAATTTTTGATAGGGTTACAGGGACTGGATCAGGAAACCACAAGAATTTTTGGAAATTAGACTCTTCAAGCTTTCCAACGAGCTATCATGGAGCGAAATCCGACATCGAGAAGTGGTTCAAAATCTAGTTGCAAAACAACCTATTTTTCTGCATAAGTGGCGCTACGCAAATAGACTGACATAGGCCAAAAAGTCAACAAAAGACATTGATTAATGACAAATTGCTTTTTTAATGTTTTTTTGGACAAATCATTCCTGATTTGATTTGGGAGTTATGTTTTGATGTTTTTCATTTATTATCTTATCTCTTATGTGTCTTAGGCCTTGCATGGTCATTAAGCACATTTATGACATTTATGGCTAAATTAGGGTTTTTGGAAGCCTCTTAGGGTTTCAACCTCCTCATTTTATCCATAAATTATTCATGAGGCTCTTGTATATTTTGTTGGATGTTGATGAATTATGCTGAATTAATACATATTCCCTCGAAGCCTTTGATGAGAAATTGATGTCTTGGAGCTTACGCATGATCTTATTTACTTGTTGATGGAGAAGGACTATTTCTAGGATCCATAGGCCTAGTTGATGGTGAAGTTTTCTCTTGTTAATGTTTCGAAGTTTCTCATATGTTTTCCATCCATCTATGCTAAAGTAGGACAAAAAATTTAGACTAAGATATGTTTGTTTGATGGCACCTTAGATTTGTTTGTTTCCTTCACTGCCTTAATGTTTTCTCCTGCTAAGATCTGTTAGGGAATTAATCTCTTTCTCTCTAACAAGTTTTTGGCTTGTCTATTTTCTTGAATGATTTAGATCAGTTAGTATCAATTATGATTTATGGCTAGCCCTGCATATTGTTACCTCTGAAATACTCTGTTCTTGAAATCATATTTTGAAGTAGCTTTGCCTACAATTTGTCAAAGAAGTCTGTCTTAACCCTGCTCTTTGCCTTTACTTAGCTAAAATTGTCTCAAGGAACTTTCATAGTTGTCACTGTGGATGTTAGGGTTTTCTCTCCTTCTATGGTTATAGTTACTTGTGAAACTTAATTTTTTTTTCCTGCTCTTGATGATAAAATCCATGAAATATTAAATAAGTTTTTTTCCTTTCTATGTTTTATCTGAATGTTGTCTCAGTTGATTATCTGCTTTTAGTCTGAAATCAAATGGATTAGATTTTTCTTAAGCATTTGATTCTCTTACTATACTAATAAATATTCTAACTCTCTCAGTTTACAAGTACATAAAGGATTCGGTTTTTCCCCTTTATTAGCTTACTGTTCTCAAGGTTAATGTTCACCTCATATACCTTCACAACCTTAAAGATCCACCAACCAAGTTAAATTTCACTGCAAGTTCTCTTGAAACCATTGATGAAATCATCATGACCTTGTTTGAATCCATTTCCCAATGACTTAACAATCTTCCTTGTTTTCTATCTAAATCCATCTGAGCATCATACCCAACCAAAAATAATCAAAATACTTTGCACTTAACATCTAGCCTAAAATCAACCCTAATCAGCAAACAAGTTCACATCTTTGCACCTACTAGAGAGATCCCTCTCCGAATCCAGGAAGGCTAGGTCCTTGGATTCCAAATCTTGGTTTGATGTTACCTTGTCCATTTGTATCTCAATCAATCTAGCAAATTACGGGGAGCTAACATACCACACACCAAAAATATTGAAGGGTGTCTTCGAGAGAGAAACATTGTACAAGAGGGCCATGTAGGCCTAAAAGATTTAGTGGCTTGGCTTGAAGCTTAGTCCACCCTTGTTGTTGGGGCTAAGTGATGGGAAGGACCAAGATGAGAAGAACAGAGAATGGGAGGAAGAATAAAAGAATGATGGGTTATACCCTCCTGAAGGGAATCTCACACTTATTCCTTGGGAAGTCAGAGGGTCCATCAAAGCCTTAAAGGAAATGCAGAAGGAGGATTATTTTATCAGAGGATGAACAACCATTTAGTAGGAGGGTGATGATGAGCTCCATCATTAGGTACATTTGGAGGGGTTAATGGTCACCTTTTTGCCTTATTAAGTCTATTTTTCTTGCATTTTAATTATATTATGGTCTTATGATGCTAGTGTAGGTGGTGATTGAGGCTTAACATACTTTGAGTACCTAAAATAAGTTAAATATAGGAAAAATCATGAAGATATGGCATTTTTGTGGAGATTTTATCATAAAGACTTAGAGTAGACAATAAGGAGAGATTCTAGGGGGTTTTCCACCCTCAACTCCCAAAGGTAGCCAAGGGATCCTCGAGGTTCCCTCCAACAACTCGAAATCAAAGGCAACCGAGCAAACTCAAGATCAAGTGCACTCAAGCCATAATTCAATTGGAGTCAAGTGGACTCATCACCTATTTTCTAGGGAGTTGTTGGTAGCTACCCTTTAGGTTAAATAGATCTGAGCAAGAGCTCATTAGGATTCAAACTTTGGAGAAATCCATTAGGCTCTTTGCTCTTGTAATACATTTTTCAAGACTTTTATATTGATGTAATGAGACTATCTTTTGAAATGAAATGAGTATTGAAAATTTGCCTTACTGATCTAGTTCCATAGAGCTAGGCTTGTGGGTTAGGGCCCAATCCATGTGCCTCAGCCTCTCTTGTGTAATCATTCTTTACTTTCAGGTCATTTAGCTAGTTTTGCTTATGAATATCTAGTTAGTTTGTTGGTATTTTCATTTACTATTTTTAGTTTGCTTCCATTTGTCTTTTGTTGTAAATTTAGTCTGCTTACATGAGTGGTAGAATAAGTGATAACTTCATAAAGCTGTGAGTCAAGCCTCCCCCTCTCATCTCTGTCAATTGAGCTTGAGGAGGGTAGACCTTCCCCACAAACCAAAATTTCTTCTTATTTTATGATTTCTTGGAATGGATGAGATTATTTGTTGTGATTCCATGGATAGGTTCAGTATGTTGTAGTAGATCTCTGTTTGTAGATTAGAGTAGATTTGCTTTACAAATTCAAGTCATCTTTTCCATTGTCTTTATCATGAATTTGTCCATTATTATTGCATAAATAGGTAGTGTGCTTGCAAGTACAGTTAGCATAGCCAAGGAGAACTTCACCAACACCTCCAGCTTCATCTCTCATCTTCCATCAACCCTCTGTTCATCAAAATCACTATCAACCTTGTTTTCGAATTTTTCATCCCGTGAGCAAACCCTAGGGGTGCAAGACATGCCTCTGAAGAGGTTCTGAGATTGGAAAAGGGGTGGGTCACTCTCCAATCATCCTGATCCACCTTTACACCACCTTCTCTACCATTTTTCCACCAATTTTTTCCCTCGAATAGTTGTCATATTGTTTCCTGTAGCAATTCAGGACTTTCTTGTAGCAACACTTGAAATAGAAATTGTGGGCCCCTCATTAAGCCCATAAACCACCTTCACCATCTTTTAAACATGTAAAAAACACTCATACACTTCCAGCCTTTTCCCCATGTGTTCAAGCCTTCCATGAGAAACCTTAGCACTTTCTTCTCCTAGCTGGAAAACAACACATTTTCAAGCATAGTTAGGTCATGAATAGTTTCATGAATAAAAGCATGATAGATAGAGCATAGGGTAAGTAGAGTGTGTTTAGCCATTTTTCCCAGTAAAGTGTGATTATATTAGTTTCCTTTATGCCATTTCAATTCAACAATTTACTTCATGCAAGATGGCTAGGTTGCTTTTCAATTCTTATCATGTTCTAATAAGTATATTTCTTTTATTGCATAATAGTTAGATATACTTGTTTGTTGTAGTATAGTTATGTACCTGCTGATAGTGCCATGGATTTGAATCATTTGTAGCCCTAAACCTAATTTCAGAAGTGTGACAGACTTCACCTAGAAACCCTAGAATTAGCACCCTTTCATAAAGCTCAGAAGAGGATGACATGAGTAGAATGCATCTGTTGTTTATATAGCAGTGTCACCTCCAAGTTTGTACGAACATTGGGTTGATAAAGTAAAGTAGGGCAGCCTTTGGGTGTTGCAAAATTCTTGGTGCAATACCAGGGCTCACCAGGATGGAATTTTTACCATGTTTCACCCCCATTGGGGGTGATTCCCGCTAAAATTTGGCATCATTTGAACTACCTAAATTTGGATAAGTATAACTTTGTTTTTTTTCTTGGTGAGCTTTATTTCTTGGAGATGTTTAGCTAATTCATGGATAGGTTTAAGGAAAAATGTTTGGATTAGAACCTTTATGGGCGTAAATGAAGGATGTGGGATTTTAAGTACAAGCACATGATATAGTTGTGACAAAAAAACTACAATAGAAATTGCAAGACAAAAAGACAGAAGATGGAATAAAATATCACTCCTTAAACTAAGAGACTAAAAAGACTAATTTGAGTTCACTTTTATTACATTGCTTGCATTGAGTGTAATTAAATAACAATCTCTTGAGAGAGGAATAATGTGTACCAGGTTGGGGTTCCTTAGTGCATGTACATGTAAGCAAAAATAAAATCCCCCTCAATTATGGTTAACTAGCCCAAATAGAGTTCGCTAGTCAAAAATATAGTTAGAGCCATAAATAAGATAGGTATCCAAAAATAGACTTAGAGATAAATTAATGGTAATAAACTAAGTGAAGTGCACTTTCACAAAGTAGGGTATAACTACTCCTTAAAAACATACTCATTCCTAGAAAATATGAATTTACCAATGGTGGTTTATGAGCTCATGGTTTTGGAAACCCATGGTATTATTCCGTGGTATTACATATTATGAATGTTAGGGAACATTATAAATGTAAATATAAACTCTAGAAACACAACTATTGTTCGAAAATAGGACTAAAATCTAATGGATAAGGTGAATCCAATAATAGGAATGTTACTTAAGAATAATTGTGCACTTCTACAAGGATGATAACACTAATGGATAAGGAAATCAATAAGGATAATATGTAAGGACATGCTAGTTCACTATGATTCCATGTCATTGATTGGTTATTTCCCAATAATTACCACATGTCATCCTACATTACAACATCTGATAAAAATAGAAAATGTTATAATTAAAAATCCTCCTAAATAGTAGGTAATGCACATGTACTCCAATAACCCCTTAAACCACAATTGGATGTGAAAAAAATGAGCTATGACAATTTTCAACCATTTTAGGTACTAAAGTACAAAAAAAATATACAATTCCTAGAAATTTGTATCCATGTTAGGTACTCATGTATGACATAGGTGAGGTAAATATGGAAAACGTAGTGGGAAGAAACTCCCCCTCAAAATATAATGCATTCTATGTCTACTATAGAATTTCTTTGAAGAAGAATGGTGTTGTTAATCCACATCCCATCATGAATATGTCCTATCCAAACATGTGAGAATCCCCTGGATATCATTTGAGCCTTGCACTTTCTTACAACAATAGTGAGTGTTCATGGAGTACAAAAAATTGAGATCCAGTTCTCTGTATCTTGGAAATACCACCCATTATCTTACTAACTTACTTTCAAGTGTGTAGTGAACTTTGAGGATTATGATATGGATCTACAATATATTTCTGATGGACTTCAAAATAAAATTCTAAAATGTAATTATATATCTAATTTAAAGTGCGTGTAAAATCATCTTGAGATATGCCTCAAGAAGAGCTAAAAACAATGCAACTAGTTCCTCCTAGAGTGAATGCAAAGGGCCTTCCTCAAACTTATTATTTAATATTTATTTATTTTCTTCATATGCATGTATAATAAGAGAAATCTATGATTTAGGAATGAAATTAGAGAAGGAATACAATCTTAGAATTGTGATCCACCTCACCAACTGCAATTTTAGAATCATTAGTCATCTAAAAAATTATCATTGAATCTGGACTGATCTCAACTAGCTTGCATGTACCTAACTATGTAATTTGGTAGATAGGGAGGAGATACATGGAGATATTTGAAAGACGTATCACTTTCTGAAATATTCCATAGTTAAGATCCTCTCTCACTTCTTTGCACACACTCTTAGGAGTTTTTGAGTCCCATCAATATAGGAGGTCTAGTGCAAGGTACCAAGGAAGAAAAATGATGTTTTAATGCAGTCATATGATTAGAGGCACCCAAGTATAATATTCATATGTTATATTTTGAAGCAATAATAGTCACATTATGGACCTTACCTTGATCATATAATGGTTTGTCTTCAGACTTCTTCTTGACATTGTCCGATATGTATTTTACATGGCTATGTTGTAAACCTATTTTTTCCATAATATTAATAGCCTTAAACATAAATTAACTTTTTGTATGAAATAATATGTCACAATAGTTTCAATTTTTCTCTCTTTCTTAGAGTTTCATCCCTTGGGGTTCAAAGTCTCCTTAGTTGATTCAATATTTCTCCACTATGTGATCAAGATCCCTTTATTTTTCCCTGCTCTTATTGCTACCATCCCATATTGCAAGTACACATGACTTGGGGTTTTAAATACCCCCCATCTGAATGAGATTTATTTTCTCATGAATAAGTATGAATTCATTCCCAGAGGGAATATTCTTTGATTTTTCCATAGAAAGAATTGTAGTGTTGAAAGAAGAAACACACACAAAATACTCAAGAGTTAGCTTTAAAATGACTAATAGGATAAATTGCTTATATCAATACCACATGCTTTAAACTATTGAAACAAAGTCTTGAACCTAGAAAATAAGCCTTGTATGGTCTCAAAGTTTCTTGGGCTCAAGGATATGAGTTCTTTCTCCAATTGTTGTCCACTTAGTTCATATAGCTTGACAACTAGTTCGTCCAACTTAATCCATACTTTGTTAGGCGTTAACAAAGATTCAACACAAAATATAGTTTATAGAAATGGGAAAGCATATAATCCCATTGGTCTCATCCATGTTATTTAAGTAATCTGAGTTCTCTGTAGTTTAATTGGGATCTATTTTAGTGCCCATGGTAGTTTTAAAATATCCCTTACTTTGTAATAGAAGTATGATCTTAGGATTCCACTCAAAGTAGTTGAATGGAGTAAAAATAAAAATAATGCGATGATCCATCCTCTTTGGGCTATTCAATCCCATGTGATTTGCAATAAAATATATGTTTTCCTTACAAAAACTTCCTATGCTCTAATACCATGTAGGATTTCATATATAATGTTTCTACAATCAAAGTTATGGTTGAAATATCTTCTAGATCCATTGCATAGGTTTTTGTTGAGATCAACAATTTGAAACAACAAATGTGGTCCATCATTAGGATTAGGAATGCTGATATTATCAATGTGAGGGAATAAATAGGAGACAAACACAAACAAAGATAAACCCAACAAAAAAACAATATAAGAAATTGAACCAGAATAAACTCATAATACATATACAGTAATAACAATGTTTGTAATAATGATGTTATAATAATAAAAAAAACTAATAGTATTATTTTGCTACATTATAGATAATATTACATTTATTTTTTATAACTAGACCGAGCCTAGGACGGGGCTATCCCATTTATTGAATGGAAGAATAATCTACCCACAATGGGATGATATCATCGAGATTGTGCAAAACTTGATCAAGCTTGGATGCCCCTTCAGATAGTTTACGTCCCCACAAAGTGGCTTCCATCCTCAACCACTCCCAATGAGGTTTGAACCTGAGACTTGATGGGGACTAAACCCCACTCAAAACAACTAGTCTATACCTCATGGGTGATAGTACTACATTATTATAGTAGAATTAAAAACAATACCCACAATGGGATAATATCACCAAGATTGTGAAAAACTCAATCAAGCTAGGATGCTCCTTCGGGTAGTTTAAGTCCCCAAAAAGTGGCTTCCATCCTCAACCACTCCCAATGAGGTTTGAACCTGAGACTTGATGGGGACTAAACCCCACTCAAACTAACTGGTCTATATCTCATGGGTGATACTACTACATTATTGTAATATAATTAAAAACAATACCAAATAAAAAATTAATAATAATATTAATAGCTTAACAATATATTAATAAAAGCTATGTTGATACTAATATTAAGAGTATAATATTCTATTAAAAGTATATTAATAATATTACTATGATATTATATTCTCATATTGTTGATAATAATAATAATAATAAATAATTAGGATAATAATAAAATTTATAGAAAAATGAATGCTACTAATAAAAGTATTAATAATACTAAAGGTATACTATAGCTCCTAAATAAGAATAAAATAAAAATCGTAAAATTAAAAAAATAAGAGAGGAGAAGAAAAAAATAAGCTAAATACAAATATAAAAATGAGGAAAAAAAATTGAATAGAAAAGAAGGAAATAAATTCCAATCTAGGAAAAAAACAAAGAGAAATAAAATAAAGAAATAAAACAGAGAACATATAGGAAAATGGAGAAAGATAGCAAATGATGGGTTATTTGGAGACATGCCATGATGATAATGTAGGAATCCAATTTTATTAATCTTCCATCCATCATCTCTATGGATATTATTAGGGTTATTTTCTATTTCAATCACTTCCTTGAATTTCTATGATGGTAGTGATCAACTTTGGCTAGAATGTTGGCATCCTCAATACAAATGTCATGTTTTGTCTTCTTAACGTTTTTTTCCAAGGTATAGTATTTCGAACAATTATGCTTGATATAAAAAAAAATTGATTAGTAAATGGAATTATTTTGAAAATGATTTCCGTAAGAAGTTTGGTTAAGAAAAAACACCAACTATTTTAGCTTTAGAATTATCCACCATTAAAATGATTCCTACGAAAAATATAAAATATTTCATTCAATGAATTTAAACATTATTAAAAAAAAAAATCCGAAGAGTCTAGACCAATAACCAACGTACTATTAGCATTTCATATTACTTCTCTCCCATCATCAATTTATATATTTATAAAAGGAACCAGAAAAACAATTTAGTCGATACTTTCAAAGAAAATCTACTAGTAAAAAAAAGGAATTCTTAGTATTTATTGTAAGTCTATAGTAAAAGGAAATACATATTTTCTTAGTGCTAAAAAAGGCACCATAATAGCCAATGTTGTCGATGATAAAAAATATAAATATTCTTTTGATATGGAAATTTTATAGAGGATCCTTAAATTTTTTTCAAATGATATAATTGATTTAAAATTTTTTTTAGTAGAAGACACTTCATATAGAAGACCATGGAGACCTGGTGCCTTTAAAATGATAAGAAACCAATACGTACACTTCACTTTCAAGGGTATCCTTCTTTCATAATGAATACAATGTATAAGAAAATATTTAGTGATCCTAAGACTAGGTCTCCTTAGTATATATATAGGAGAGAATGAACACAATTATAATGAAATGATACAATGAATGGTTCTAGCCAACATAACAATATAAAAATATAAATGTAATAGCTCAATATATAGGGCTTAAGAGGGGGTTTTAGGGTTAAAAGGGGCTCAGATAGGGCTTATCATTCCCTTCCCCTTCAAACAAGTGTTTTCCTCAACACTTGACTATTTATGGGTGTTTTTGCATGAAAAATTCATCTTCCCATGTTGTTTCTTCCACTGGTAGGTTATTACATTTGATGAGGTACTAAGTAATTGCTTGATTTCTTAGTTGCTTTATCCTCGTTTCTAGTTATTTTCTTGTTCTAATATGATTTTCTCTTCTCCATTACTCTTCGGTAAAATATCTTAAAGTAGGATCTTTTCATCGATTACCTTATTTAAGAAAAAGACATGGAATACTAGATGTATATGTGAATACAAAGGCAAATCCATTTTGTAAGACATACATCCAATCCTCTGTAACATCTTATAAGGGCCATAATACATTGGTGCTAATTTATTATTCTTAATTTTTTTCTTGAGGGGCATCTATTTATACGGTTGTAGTCTCACAAATACTAAATCCCCCACTTGAAATTCCCTTTCACTTGGATATTGATCTACTTATTGTTTCAAACTATTTTGTGCTATAGCCAAGTTGTACTTTAATAGTTTGAGAACCTCTCATTGGTGCCCTATGTGGTCCTCCATTAGTTGAGCCTTAAATATTCCTTTCAAGGTTTTTGTGATGGATGGAGGATGATATCCATAAAGTGCATAAATAGGGACATTGTTGATGAAGGATGGAAGGATGTGTTGTATCACAGTCTACCAAGGGAAACTAATCGATTCATTATGTTTGTTTATCACATGTAAAGGAACATAGATATCCTTCTAAAAATTTATTCTCAATCTCAATTTGTCCCTTACATTGAGGATGGTAAGATGAGTTGCAGGTCAATTGAATATCCAAACAAGAAAATAATTCAGTCCAAAAATTTCAAGTGAAAATTAGATATTTTTCACTTACAATAATCTTTTGTATTCCATTTAGCTTTTATATTGTCTCCATGAATTATTTTTCCACTTTACTTGCTTTAAAAGGATGATAAAGAGAGAAAAAAAGGGCATATTTTGTCATTTAGTCTACACTACCATAATGCAATTATTTCATTCATATTGGGGTAAATCTATAATAAAATCCATTGAAACTTCTTCCCAATGTTGGATTTATATAGATAATGATTATAGGAGCCTTAGGGTATTGATTGTCTCTCCCTTGTTCTATTGGCATACCATGAATTTATCTATAAAATTTTTCATATCTGCTGTAATACCTTCCCCAAAAAAACTTTCTTAATCCTATGATATGTATTTAGTAAGCATTAATGTCCTCCTACAAGAGAAGTGTGTGTTTCCAAAAGAGCCTTTTATTTGAGTTGATAATTCTTACATAAGTGATCTTGATACCACAACAAATCATTCTTCCACATAATTTTTTCTACTATAGTAGGGGTCCTCCTGTACTGAATGATCTTGTATACCTTCTCATCTTGCTTCCATTCTATCCTTGCTTCTTCCACCCAGTCGGATTGTGGCATGGAAATAACACATAGTAAACCCTTTGTGTCTTCCTCTTTCCTTGAGAGTGCATCTGCCAAAATATTTTGTTTTTCCTTTTTTGTAGACAATTTCAAATTCATAACATAAAATATTCATAACTAATTTTGTTTCTCTTATAAATATTTGTTCCAAGAATTACTTTAAACTATCATCATCGGTTTTTACATTGAAGTCTCTTCCTATTAGGTATTGGCACCATTTCTTAATTGCATGTAGTATGGCCAACATTTTTTTCATTGACGAGCTTGAGTAAGTTCTTTCCTTTAAGTTCACTACTTTCAAAGGAAAGGGGTCTTCCTTCTTACATCAAAATTGCACCAATACCATGGATTCAGGCATCACATTTCATAATGAAGGTTTTTGTGAAACATGTATGACCAATACAAGATATGTACGCATAGCCTCTTTAAGTTTTTCAAAAGATTTTTCCACTTGTATAGTCCAAGAAATACTTCCTTCTTCAATAATTTCGTTAGAAGCATCACTATTTGATCATAATTCTTGATAACATTACAATAATATCCTATAAGTCCTACGAATCCTCCTAGTTTCTTCAAGATCCGGAGATTGGCCATTCCATCATAGATTTTATTTTGTTAGGGTCTACTTTGACACCTTGATGGGATAGAACATGACCCAAATATTCCACTTATTTAACCCCAAAGGCACACTTGGAAGGCTATATAATTGTTTCTCCTCCAATAATGTTAAGATATTGTCAACATGTTGTACATGCCCTTCCCAAGATTTGTTATATATTAGTATGTCATCAAAAAATACAAACACACATTTTATAAGGATTTAAAAATGCATAATTAATCTTTAAAATGTTGAAGGTGTGTTAGTAAGTCCAAATTGCATAATAAAAAACTGAAATGACCTTCATGTTTTATAAAGGCCATTTTGGGAATGTTTTCTTGCCTCATTCTAATTTGATGGTATCTAGAGTGGAGATCAAACTTAGTAAAGAAAATTGTTCCATGTAATTCGTCAATGAAAAGGATAGGAAAATTATCTTTTATTTCCATTTTGTTGAGTTGTCTATAATATAGGCACATACAACATGAACCTTCATTTTTTATAACCATCACCACTAGTGTATAAAAATCACTTTATCTATGTTGAATGATGCCAACCTATAACATTTCTTGAATGATACACTCAATCTGAATCTTCTGTGCATACATACACTTGTAAGGCCTAATGTTAGGTAGTGCATTTTCGTGTTGCAAATGAATAGCATGGTCATGATCTCGAGTAGGTGGAATAACCTTATAAATATCTCCAAATAACTTGGAATTTTTGTTGATAACTTTTTGGATATCCATTGGAGCAGAGGATATAGATGTTTGAACATTTAATGAACACAATTGTGTAACTGCACCATGATATCCCTTGTTTAGAAATTTTGTCATGTTTTTATAGCTTATCACTTTAGAGGGTTTACCTTGGATACCTTTAAGCTCAATTTCCATTTCTTTTGAGGAAAATATTGTGAAAATATATTAAAATTAAGGGTATTTGTTCCCAATTATTGTAACTATTGGACCCCTAATACAACATCAACAACACCCATTTGGATTGCTACCACCACATTATCCAATAAATACTCCCCTATGTATCACTTAATATTATGTAACTTCTGTTAGTCATCAATAATTTTTTCTTTGTATTGATGACTAAATACTTATCTTAGATTTCTAGAAATAAAGGTCATGAACATTGTGAGTTTTAGAAATCTCACTGCCTTCATTGTCCCTAGGATGATTCTTTCGCTATCTTATCATCATATTGTGTCAAGGTCTGCTCACTAATCCCAAAAATCCCATCATGGGCTCATGCTATTCATATTCACCATTTCTGGTCACCTTTGTCCTCAAGCCCACTGTTCTTGTGTTGCCCTACCCCTCCACTGCTACCTAAGGTCACCATTTTTCACATAGGTATCCCAACTCAAGTTTTCAAACAAAGGCCAAGTCCAAAGAGCCTCCCACTAGGTAATTTAAGGTTTCATAGGTTGTAGGGTTGTTTGAATGATCTAAATCACTAATTTTTATGTGCCAAGAAAGTAAAATCAAAGAGGAGGAAGATCAACAAGTGATTGTCCAAAGAAGATCAGAAAATCTTCCAAGGAAGGCCTCCTTGGCCAAACACAAAGTCTGCAAAGGACAACTACCCATTTTGAAATTTATGCAGAGGTGTCAAGGTGGCTATCAATAGATAACTAGGTAAGGTAAGAGTCCAACTCACCACTAAATACATCCGCAACAAAGGAGAGGTAGCATGCCTATTTTCAGAGAAAACTAGGGTTTTTTTTACGGCATTTTTTGGTTTCATGACCTCCATGGTTAACTCATAAACAAGGCTTGTATCCTGATGCTCTTACACCTCCTCCTATCCTTAATATACCTTCATAAACATTTCCCATCACTCATATCCCTCAAAATCATCATTTTTCTACAAAACCTAGTCTATTGCCACAATTTGACACTTTTTTAGACTAGGCCTGTGTTTTGACCTTTTCGACCCCTTCCCCTCACTCAATTCTTGAAATTCCACTCTCCCCTACTCCCTAACATCTATCCATATCCCCCAAAATTTCCCCAAGAATTTAGACAACCCTTAACCCCTTCATTCCCCTCCCTCTGCAAGGCAGTCCTAAATCCCCTACACCAAACCCTAATTTCCTCTTCTAACTAAGCTAGGGTTTTCCATGGAAAAGAGGCATAGGAGAAAAGGATCCATTTGATAGATCATATCAGCAATTATAATTCCATACCAGCTCATAAACATCATGCCTCCCTCATTTTCCAAAAATTCATTCCAATGGCCAAGTCATTTGCCACACCTAGGGACAATTTTGTTTAAAAATATGTTTCTGATAAAATAGAGATGAATTTGGAAAAAGTGAGAGCGGTTTTTTTCCATCATAGGTCCAAGAAGAAAAAACTCGTTCAGTTTTTACATAGGTATCATGGGTTGGGAGAAATGTCAGAAATACAGGTGTCACGGGAGAATTTATGCACTGTTGGAGTGACCTTGGGAAAATCAAGTTTTCTCACAGCTGGAGTGTCCAAATGACTTGATTAATGAATAAAAAAATAACTATACTTTATAATATTTCCAATGAGCTATCATGATCTCAATTTGTAGTTGATGAAGTCATCCAAAAGTGGTCTGCACCAGCATTCTGCATTTCTGCACCATCATTCAATACTTTTTTTGACCAGTCTTGGAAAAATCAACTTTTGACTAGGAAAATCAACTCCAAAGAGACAAAAAATTGTATATTTGGAAAGTAGAAAAGTCAATATTTCCAACAGGCTATCACAGGCCCAAATAAAACTTCGGGAAGGTCATCAAAACTTGCCTGCAAGTTGACCATTTTTTTGGCGTTGTGCAAAAAAATGGCGCTGTGCAGAATCCATGGGTAGGACTGCCCGACGCTGCGCAAATTCCTGGGCAAGACTGCCTGGCGCTGCGCAAAGTTCAAGAAGGTGTAAAATTTCAAAAAAGACTCCCTAATTCCTAAATTCATCCTTTGAGTTGCTTCCAATATTGAAGAAAGTTGAAGAAAGTGGTAAGTGGTTTTTCTTCTTGATCCCTCAAACAAATTTGCAAAAATCATCTTGGTTCTTTGGTTATTTAAGATAGAAACCCTAGATGGGTGAAACCCTAGGTCAAAGTCACAAAGGAACCTTGCTCTCCTAAAAATCATTCTTGTACCAAATTTGATAGCAGGGGTGAGTAAGAGATTTTAAGTTGTTACCATACTCTCATGATAAAACCTCCTCAAGCTACAAAGCCACTTAAACCCTAAGAGCCCTAGCCTCCACACCTCTCATTCTCCAAAGTTGACTCCATCATCCTCTTGAACTTGTTTCATCAAGCCCTAATTTTAAAACAAACATCTCCTATCAACATGTCAAGAGCTGACAACAACAGTGGTGGTGATAAAGGTCAAAAGCCTTTGAGACCAAACATAAAGGAGGAAATGATGGTGAAGAAGAGGAAAGTGAGCACAACAGGGGTGATTGGCATGGAAAAATACATCATTCAACATTACAAAAGTGAGCATAAGGTTTTGAAGAAGATCAAGAGAGGCCTTTCTCTCCAAAAGAAAATGACCAAGCACCACGCAAAGAAGAACAAGCTTGCATGTGCCAAACTCAAAGAAGCCCTCCTTGAGGTAAAAAAAATAAAAAGAAAAAATGAGCATGACAGCCTTGGAATTTTGGCTGAGGCTTATCAGAAACTATCTAAAAACATCTAAGGAGGGTCTCCACCAATTTTGAAGGAATTTGGAGAAGATTTTGTTTTTTTTGAATTTTTGGTCCACTTTGCGCAGCGCCACTGGCGCTACGCAAAACATTGGGGCATCCTTTGAAGGAAAGCTTGAAATTTTTGGATTTTTTATGACCTGAAAATTATCAAAAAAAAAATTCAGAGGATTTGGAGCTATTTTGACCCCTCAAAAGGTCAAAAAACACCTTTCTGCCCCTGTTTTAGGGTTGGCGCTGCGCAAATGAGAGGCTAGATATTTTTGAATTTTTTAGAGGTTTACAGGGACTGGATCAGGAAAACATAAGCCTTTTTGGAAATTATACTCTTCAAGCTTTCCAACGAGCTATCACGGAGCCAAATCCGACATCGGGAAGTGGTTCAAAAGCTAGTTGCAAAACAACCTATTTTCTGTAAAAATGGCGCTACGCAAAGAGACTGACATAGGCCAAAAAGTCAACAAAAGACACTGATTAATGAAAAATTGGTTTTTTAATGTTTTTTTTCGACAAAAGAATCCTAATTTGATTTGGGAGTTATGTTTTGATGTTTTTCATTTATTATCTTATCTCTTATGTGTCTTGGGCCTTACATGGTCATTAAGCACATTTATGGCATTTATGGCCGAATTAGGGTTTCTAAAAGTCTCTTAGGGTTTCCACCTCCTCATTTTATCCATAAATAGAGCATGAGGCTCTTATGTATTAGTTGGATTTTGATGACTTATGTTGAAGCAAATACATAGTCTCTTGGAGTTTTTTGTGGAAATTTGATGTCTTGGAGCTCATGCATGCCCTGGTTTGCTTGTTGATGGAGAGAGCCCATTTGCAGGATCCATAAGCTTGGTTGATGGTGAAGTGTTTCTTATGTTTATGTTTTCTAGTTTTCCATTATGTTTTTCCATCTTGCTATGTTGCAGTAGGACAAAAAATTTAGATTAAGAAATGTTTCCTGATGGCACCTTACTTTTGTTTGTCCTTCACTGCCTTAATGTTTTCTTCTGTTGAGATATATTAGGGAATCCATCTCTTGCTCTCTAAGAAGTTCTTAGCTTGTTAATTTTCTGAATGTTTTAGATCAGTTAGTGTCAACTATGATTTATGGCTAGTCTTGTATATTGTTGCTACTGAAATACTGTATTGAAATCAACTCTTTAAAGCAGCTTTGCCTAGGTTTGTCAAAGAAGTCTGTTTGAATCATGCTCTTTGCCTTTGCTAGCTAAATTTGTTTCAAAGAACCTTCACAGATGTAACTTTAGATGTTCAGAGTTCTCTCTTCTTATATGGTTATAACTACTTGTGCATCTTAAATATTTTTTTTGCTCTTGATAATGAAATCTATGAAAGTTAAATAAGTTTCTTGTCTTTCTACAATTTCATTTGAATGTTTGTCTTGGATAATCATCTGTGTTCAGTTTGAAATCAAAAGGATTAGGTTTCACTTATGCCTTTGATTCTCTTTCCATGCTTATGATTTTCTAACTCTCTTAGTCCAAAAAGATATTAAGGATTCAATTCTGCCCTTTACTAGCTTTTATTCTCAAGTTTAATGTTCATCTCATCATCCACCACAACCCCAAAGACCTACCAACCATGTTAAAATTTCCCTACAGATGCTTTTGAAGCCATTGATGAACTCATCATGACCTTGTTTGACTCCATTTCCCAATGACTTAACAATCTTCCATGTTTTCTATCTAAATCCATTTGAGCATCATACCCAACCAAGAAAACAATCAAAATACCCTGCACTTAAAATTTAGCCTAAAAACAATCCTAATCAGTAAACAAGTTCACATCTTTGCATCTACTAGGGAGATCCCTCTCCAAATCCAGGAAGGCTAGGTCCTTGGATTCCAAAGCTTGGTTTGATGTTACCCCATCCATTTGTATCTCAATCAATCTAGCAAATTACGGGGAGCTAACATAGTGGCGATCACGGTGGGACCTTCTGAGTCAGTGACAATCTAAGTATTCCCTAGGACCTTAGGAAAATCACAAACTTCTTTATATTGGTACTCAGTTGTTGATGGTGGACAACAAGTACATATTCAAAACAATAAATATCATCCACCTGGCGACTCCACTGGCCTCCAATAGGCCTATTAATCCCACTAGTCCTCACAGACTCCCCTAGGAATGAGTAAATCAATCCTAATCATGCTGATGGTGGACAAAAAAGTTGAAACCTTCCACTTGGCGACTCCACAACTCTCAATAGACCTAGAGACTCCACTGGTAGAAGACTCTAGACTGGTATAAAGATGCAGTGACCCATTTTTTGGACTGATTGAACAAAATGTCAAGGTTGGTGGAAGACCTTTTATATAATGAAATTTCAAATCAGTTATCAGAACTTCAGCATGATGATGATTTCTTAAAAGCCGTCTTTCTCATTTTGAGGTCAAATAAATTTAATCCTAAAGTTAAGAATTTTTTTTTGGAGATATTGGTTGAAAAATATGAAACTGACATTGAGCTTTTGGATTCTCAAATTCAGTCATACACTTTCCAAGACCCTAAAGAATTTTTGGAAGGTCTCCCTTCCCATAAGCAAGAAGAAATTGTATTAACCTTTGACTTTCAGGAAAAAGATGATTATGCTTTCAAGGACCAGATTAAGGACGAGGTTATCAAAGCTAATGTTTGGGATACAGATAACCAACTAGTCATGAAAGGCCTAAGAGAAGAAATTTATATCATGTTTTTGTTGATCCTATAGAAGATTACATGGAGGTCCTGATTGACTCAAGTTCCCAGCCATGGATTCTTTACAAGAATCAAATACATCAGAAGTTGTCACTTCCTATGGTAGTCTTGATTTTGAAGACACATAATCAAGGTATACTATGGTTCCCTCTGACAAGCAGTCAAATTGTCTACCTATTTTTGTTACTGCTCAACTGCCTGCACTAGCACTATTGCATCACCTAGAATAGCAGAAAATTCCAAGTTAGATTAGGATAGATAGGCATGCAAATAAGCTCAGCCCTATGAGAATTTTTCTAGCTTTAGTTTCAATTTGTTCTGACAAAAAAATGAAGTAAAAAACAAATAAAAATGAAAAAGAGGGCAGATGAAAAGAAGAGGTACAAACCCATACCCAAAAAAGAGTACTACTGAAAGTGTGCAAGCCTAAATGCCACTACTTGTTCATAAATAAGTCTTGTTCAGTCATTGCGCCTAATCATGGCTGAACATGTTTTCAATTTATTGTTGATAAGTTAGTAAAAGATAGTTGGTCAAATCATTCAAACTTGACTTGTCAAAAGATAGATTAGGATGAAGAATGTTGGTTCCACATGCTTAAAACTGAACCAAAGAGAAAGATAGGATTTCTTACCAAATCATAAATCACAACCTTTGTTTTTCTAGTTTTGTTTGTACAAAAATAAAATTTTTGTGCAGCTTGTTCTGATGCCACAACTCATGGTAAGTCAGATTGCCTAATCCTGATTTACTATGCTTTCAATTTCATGTTAGTAGGATAGAGAATAAAGTTTTCCAAACAGCTTAATCTTGACAAATGAGTAGACTAGGTAGAAAATAAAAAGAGTTCATTAGCCTAATCTGAACTCTTGGAAGGGATAAGGGTACAATTAGATAGTTTGATTTTTGTTTTCAAAAAGAAAAATGTCAGGGGTTTTCCAGTTCAAATGCACCCAAGGAAGAAAAAAATGTTAGGCAAGTAGGTTGGGTAGGTAGAGATGAATTTGAGCTAATCATGTTTTCAGATTATTGATATCACAACTTCAAAGAAGCATCAACAAATGGAAGAAGAAAAATCAGCCCAATGGATGAGGCACTGGTCCCCGTAAAGCCAAAGATCTGATGTTCTGGACACCTCCTAAAAGGGAGCTTCCCTCCCCAACTGGAGCCACTGTTAGTCATCAGTAATTTTTTCTTTGTATGGATTACTAAATGCTTATCTTAGATTTCTAGAAACAAAGTTCATGAACATTGTGAGTTCTAGAAATCTCACTGCCTTCATTATCCCTAGGATAACTCCTTCGCTATCTTATCATCCTATCCTGTCAAGGTCTTCTCACTACTCCCAAAAATCCCATCATGGGCTCATGCTATTCATCTTCACCATGTCTGGTCACCTTTGTCCTCAAGCCCACTGTTCTTGTGTTGCCCAACCCCTCCACTGCTACCTAAGATCACCATTTTTCACATAGGGATCCCAACTCAAGTTTTCAAACAAAGGCCAAGTCCAAAGAGCCTCCCACTAGGTAATTTAAGGTTTCATAGGTAGTAGGGTTGTTTGAATGATCTAAGCCACTATTTTTTATGTGCCAAGAAATTAAAATCAAAGAGGAGGAAGATCAGCAAGTGATTGTCCAGAGAAGATCATAAAATCTTCCAAGGAACTTCCTCCTTGGCCAAACACAAAGTCTGCAAAGGACAACTACCCATTTTGAAATTTATGCAGAGGTGTCAAGGTGGCTATCAATAGATAACTAGGTAATGTAATAGGCCAACTCACCACTAAATACATCCGCAACAAAGGAGAGGTAGCATGCCTATTTTCAGAGAAAACTAGGGTTTTTTTTAGGGCATTTTTTGGTTTCATGATCTCCATGGTTAACTCATAAACAAGGCTTGTATCCTGATGCTCTTACACCTCCTCCTATCCTTAATATACCTTCATAAACATTTCCCATCACTCATATCCCTCAAAATCATCATTTTTCTACAAAACCTAGTCTATTGCCACAATTTGACACTTTTTTAGACTAGGCCTGTGTTTTGACCTTTTCGACCCCTTCCCCTCACTCAATTCTTGAAATTCCACTCTCCCCTACTCTCTAACATCTATCCATATCCCCCAAAATTTCCCCAAGAATTTAGACAACCCTTAACCCCTTCATTCCCCTCCCTCTGCAAGGCAGTCCTAAATCCCCTACACCAAACCCTAATTTCCTCTTCCAACTAAGCTAGGGTTTTCCATGGAAAAGAGGCATAGGAGAAAAGGATCCATTTGATAGATCATATCAGCAATTATAATTCCATACCAGCTCATAAACATCATGCCTCCCTCATTTTCCAAAAATTCATTCCAAGGGCCAAGTCGTTTGCTACACCTAGGGCTAGTTTTGTTTAAAAATATGTTTCTGATCAAATAGAGATGAATTTGGAAAAAGTGAGAGAGGTTTTTGTCCATAATAGGGCCAAGAAGAAAAACCTCATTTATTTTTTACACAGGTATCATGGTTTGGGAGCAATGTCAAAAATACAGGTGTCACGGGAGAATTTCTGCACTGCTGGAGTGACCTTGGGAAAATCACGTTTTCTCACAACTGGAGTGTCCAAATGACTTTCTTGATGAATCAAAAGATAACCATACTTTATAATATTTCCAATGAGCTATCATGAGCTCAATTTGGAGTTGAGGAAGTCATCCAAAAGTGGTCTTCACCAGCACTCTGCATTTCTGCACCATCATTCAGTAATTTTTTTGGCCAGTCTTGGGAAAATCAAATTTTGACTGGGAAAATCAACTCAAAACAGAAAAAAAATTATATATTTGGAAATTATTCAAGTCAAGATTTATAGCTAGCTATCATAGGCCCAAATACGACTTCGGGTAGGTCTTCAATACCTGCCTGCAAGTTGACTAGTTTTTGGCGCTGCGCAAAAAAGTGGCGCTGCGCAAAATCCATGGGTAGGACTGCCCGGCACTGTGCAAATGCCTGGGCAAGACTGCCCGGCGTGGTGCAAAGTTCAGGAAGGTGTAAAATTGTAAGAATGACTCCCTGATGCCTAAATTCATCCTTTGAGTTGCTTCCAAGATTGAAGAAAGTTGAAGAAAGTGATAAGTGGTTTTTCCTCTTGATCCCTCAAACAAATTTGCAAAAATCATCTTGGTTCTTTGGTTATTTAAGGTAGAAACCCTAGGAGGGTGAAACCCTAGGTCAAATTCACGAAGGAACCTTTCTCTCCTAAAAATCATTCTTGTACCAAATTTGATAGCAGGGGTGAGTAAGGGATTTTAAGTTATTACCATACTCTCATGATAAAACCTCCTCAAGCTACAAAGCCACTTCAACCCTAAGAGCCCTAGCCTCCACACCTCTCATTCTCCAAATTTGACTCCATCATCCTCTTGACCTTGTTTCATCAAGCCCTAATTTGAAAACCAACATCTCCTATCAACATGTCAAGAGCTGACAACAACAGTGGTGGTGATAAAGGTCAAAAGCCTTTGAAACCAAACATAAAGGAGGAAATGATGGTGAAGAAGAGGAAAATGAGCATATCAGTGGTGATTGGCATGGCACAATACATCATTCAACATTACAAAAGTGAGCATAAGGTTTTCAAGAAGATCAAGAGAGGCCTTGCTCTCCAAAAGAAAATGACCAAGCACTACACAAAGAAGAACAGGCTTGCATGTGCCAAACTCAAAGAAGCCCTCCTTGAGGTAAAAAACCTAAAAAGAACAAATGAGCATGATAGCCTTGGAATTTTGGCTGAGGCTTCTCAGAAACTATCTAAAAACATCTAAGGAGGGTCTCCACCAATTTTGAAGGAATTTGGAGAAGATTTTGTTTTTTGTGAATTTTTGGTTTACTCTGTGTAGTGCCACTGGCGTTACACAAAAATTTGGGGCATCCTTTGAAGGAAAGATTGACATTTTTGGATTTTTTATGACCTGCGTGCTTCCAAAAAAAACAGAGATTTGGTGTTGCCTCAAAGGTCTGGCTTACCCCTCAAAAAAATACCACCTTAGCCTTGTATTTGTATGCTCATGAAAATGATAGGCACAGATACTGGCAGGTTATGGGACAGATGGGGAAATCTGAATTTTTGCAGGGAGACAAACATACAAGCTTTCTTGAGCCAATGACTAAGTAAACATAGAATTTAATTCAAAAAGCCAGTTTCAAACAACTATTTTATAAATTTAACAAAAGATTGACATGACCAAGTCAACAAAAGACACTGATTAATGAAAAATTGGTTTTTTAATGTTTTTTTTTGACAAAACACTCCTAATTTGATTTGGGAGTTATGTTTTGATGTTTTTCATTTATTATCTTATCTCTTATGTGTCTTGGGACTTGCATGGTCATTAAGCATATTTATGACATTTATGGCTAAATTAGGGTTTCTGGAAACCTCTTAGGGTTTCCACCTCCTCATTTTCTCCATAAATATAGCATGAGGCTCTTATGTATTAGTGGGATTTTGATGAATTATGCTTAAGCAATACATAGTCTCTTGGAGTTTTTGATGATAATTTGATGTCTTGGAGCTCATGCATGACCTGATTTGTTTGTTGATGGAGGAGGATTGTTTGCAGGATCCATAAGCCTGGTTGATGGTGAAGTGTTTCTTATGTTCATGTTTTCTATTTTTCCATTATGTTTTCCATCTTTCTATGTTGCAGTAGGACAAAAAATTTAGATTAATAAATGTTTCATGATGGCACCTTACTTCTATTTGTCCTTCACTGCCTCAATGTTTTCTTCTATTGAGATATGTTAGGGAATCCATCTCTTGCTCTATAAGAATTTCTTAGCTTGTCCATTTATTGAATGGTTTAGATTAGTTATTGTCAAGTATGATTTATGGCTAGTCCTGCATATTGTGGCCATTGAAATACTATGTCCTTGGAATCTCCTCTTTAAAGCAGCTTTTCCTAGGTTTGTCAAAGAAGTCTGTTTGAATCATGTTCTTTTCATTTACTAGCTAAATTTGTTTCAAAGAACCTTCATAGCTGTAAATTTATATGTTCAGAGTTTTCTCTTCTTCTATGGTTATAACTACTTGTGCATCTTAAATTTTTTTCTACTCTTAATGATGAAATATATGAAATTTAAATAAGTTTTACCATCTTTCTGTGTTCATTTAGATGTTTATCTTGGAATAATCTATTATTGTTTAGGTTGTCAAAAGATTCCAGTTTCTGTACTTGCAGTTGGGGGGGCGTACGTTTTCTAACTCTCTTGGTCAAAAAGTTAGCTAAATTGTTCTGTACTGAAAGGCTGTTTCTCAAGTTTAATGTTCATCTGATCATCCACCTGCTTGAAAAATTCTATTTCTGTAGGTTAAAATTTACTCTGCGGATACTTTTGAAACCATTGATGAACTCATCCATGACCTTGTTTTGACTCCATTGTAATGAATTAACAATCCTTAGTGTTTTCTATCTAATCCATGAGGCATCATGCCCAAACAAAAAAACGATAAATACCTACCTTAGCATTAGCTAAAACAATCTTCATCTCATTGCTAAGTTCTTATCTTTGCACTAGTGAAGGTACCTCTCTCAGATCTAGGAGGAGCATAAGATGCCTTGATTCAAACGTTGGTGATATTTTATCCATTGCCATCTCGTCATCCCAACAAATTGAGGGCTAGCTTTCTTTATGACAATTGATGGTGCTTGCATCTACAATCATACTTGAAATTTTGATGCTAGAAATACAAAGTAATTAAGAAAATTTTCCAATTTGTAACTTATGAAGTTTTGGGTACTACTCGAATCAATCAACACGATTAACTTTAAGCGTTTTTGGAGTACTAATGTTGGCCAACGCATGGCAAGATATCATTGGAGCAATATCTTCTAGTTGTAGATCTTGTGATGGTTCTACTTCTTGATGTTCCTCGTCTTCATAGTTGATGTAAAATGATTTATTCTCATCACATTTATGCCCCTTACTATACTTGTTTTCAAAGTAGAAAAATAGTCACTTATATTTTATTTCAACCATTTGTTGATGTGTCAACATTATTAGTTAGGAGAGAAAGCATGATGTTCTTTACAATTATTTTTGACCAATTTTATAGTAGCCATATTTTCATTTCAACTTCCCTTGATGAATTGAAAGCATGCCCTAGGGAATTAGGTTCAAACAGACACCCTCATGTTGGATGTTTTCCTTTAAATTTACCATAAATAGGTCTAACAAATTATCCTCTAAAATATTCTTTACCCTTAGAATTAACTTTTGGAATTGTCAAATGTGATATGTTGTCAAAGATTTACCAATTATCTAATGAATATATTTCTCTCAATATCCCCATAATGTGATATAAATTCCCTATAAAGATGGATCAAGATACAAAAGAATCCTTTTTCCTTTTGCAAAGCCATTGATACCATAAATGTTGATCTTGTCCTAAAAACACAACTGCAATATTTACCACTCGATTTAGATCAAAGTATGGATCCATTTTAAATATTTATGTTATAGGATCACTACCATCAAACTTCCTCATATCGATCTTAAAAATGTACTAGTTCCTTGATGTTGATTTGAAGCCCTAATTATGCAAATATTGCAGTGAAAAATCAGGATTATGGTTCTGTGATTTTATTTTTTTCTCCAGTTGTGATAAAATAATCCCCATAGGTGATTGGGTTCCAAAAAATTGTTCTCCTTATTTTCATGATTTTATTGGATCTCAATATCCTTTTAGGAAGCCTCTCTAGGAGAAGTTTTCCATGGAATTAATGGATTGCGGTATTTTTTCCTTGATTTCATCCATAATTTATTGTTAGCCTCTTTCATAAAGGAAATTATAAATCCAAAAATACATAAATTAAATAATGTAAAGTTAGGATAAATATATTTATTAAATTAGAATATTTAATAGATATTAAAGATACTTAGAAATAGTATTTTGTTAGTAAAAATAGGACTCTAGAATAGAGTCTTTTCCTAGGCTCTAAAATAGGAGTAAAGTTAGTAGAATGGTTAGAAGATCATTTATTGTAAATGGACACTTGTTGATTTTCCAAGTGATCCATAAATAGATTAAGTTAGAACATAGAGCTTATAAATAGGTTAGTTTCCTAATTTCATTGTAATGTGCTAGTGGGAGTTTACGTTTGTAAACTCCTGTAATTTGCTATGCAATCTTTTTCCATGATCAATAAAGTTATGTGTTTGAGGACAATTCCGAATCTACATGTGGTATCAAAGCTCACGGTTTTACACTTTGGGATTGAGAGACTCTGTGTATTGAAGCTCTACCTGCATGAGGCATTGAGCGTTGCATGCTGTGTGAAAGCGTGCAATGGAAAACGCACACAGCAATTAACATCTGAATCGAAGGGTGCACTGAATCTCGGCATTTGACTGAGAATCGTTGCACCTTCCAACATTGTCCAGCTCGAATTAGTGTGATGGTTTGCAGCCACTCTCCTTGCATTAGTGGATGAGGATCTCAGTAATTCAATGGAGCATGGAGCTATAGCTAGGGAGGCCAGGAAGACTTAACTCTTAATCACAGAGATTCAGCTCACACACTTACAATAATTTACAACATGAAAACAATTTAATTTACTGTAATTTTGGAGCTGAGCGCATTAGTGAATTAATTCTGAATGGAGCTGAGCACAGAGGGAGAGGTCTCAAACAAGGGAAATGCAACCAAAATCTAGTGATTGGAAGAATTAAGGAATAGTCATGTGTTCGACACCCTTCCTTTACACAAAATCAATTGCGTGCATGAATTTCTGAATCAAACAAGCAACAAGTTTACATCTCCTGCAAGCAAGCGTGCATATTCATTGAAGCAATTTGCATCAAGTTAGTACAAATATCAAACCATCAAGCGAGCCAGAGTGAAGTTTATTGCAGCAACCATCAAAACAACCAAACAAGTTCAACTCTAACACCAATCAAGCAAGTTGAGATCAACATCAACCGAGCATGGCTATTCATTCAATTGAGCGTGAAGTCATCAAGTAAGTCAAGTGAGCACTTAAACAAACATGATCATCAAGCAAGCGTGAATTCCAGAGTTTAAGCGAGAAAATTCTATAATTCTAGTAAGTGTCCAAGCAAGTGCAATAAGCAACAAATCAAGCGAGCGTGCCATTCCAGCCACAACAAGCGAGCCTGTCTTTCAAGTACAAAAATCAAGTGAAACAGTTCAAAGCACGACATCTATGATAAGAGAGCCTGATTTGAAGTGAGAAAGTTCAGATGGCACAACATATTCAGTTGTTAAAAATTCTTCACAGTTTGATCATCTCCAGTGATGAAGACATGGTGCAAGTCAGCAAAGAAACTCTTCTTGATCTTTCAGGGCATCTACGACAAACACATGAAACTATTGAGTTTCTTCAATTCGAGTCGCAAATTCAAAGGATTGAATTGCAAGAAAAGAGTGATACTTTAAAGTCTTTGAACCATCCAGATGAAAAGTCATTCATCCCAACAGCTTCAAGTGTCGCAGTTGTTCCAGTTCAAATTTCTTCCAAACCCATCATCAAGCCCTAGGAAGAAATTCACAATAGCAAGCATCGACGAGGCTTAGGATATGTCAATGATAACACCAACTTACATATTCCAGAGTATTCCAAGAAAATTAAGTTCGTGAGTGCGGGATTTCTTGTACCCTTCACCTCAGCAATTTTTGAGAAAGTTGCAGACAACCAACAATGCACGCCACCCAAAGTTGCAGACAAACAGAATTGTACGCAACCTGAAGTTGAAGTCCAACCGAGATTTTCTCATTGTCAAAGAACTAGTCATATGGAAGATTAGTGTTTTGATCTCCATCCTTGTCTCCATTGTGGCAAGCCCAATCATTCCTTAGATAGATGTCGCAATCAACAAAAATCAGCCAGATTGAAGACACATTATGAATGGATCGACCCTTGGAAATGGTCATCCACAGTCAAACGATTGTCTCAGTTCTACAATCGCATATAATCACACATAGTGCAGCCAACAGTGAAAATATGATGGTACTGTCATGTAGTTGAACAGGGGAGTACACCAGTGTCAAAATCCTACACCTTAAGTTGGGGAGTTCAGGAATACTTTGCACGAGAAGTGTCTCTCCTTTCAGCTGCCAAAGGGGGGAAATTGTCAATGAAATTGACAGTGGTTGTCAGATTGAAAGTCTTGAAAAAACCAGTAAAAGAAGCCAGTGGGCATCTTCAACAGCCAGTGGGCATCAAAAAATTTTCTAGTGTGCATCAACAAATTTTCCAGTGGGAAGTCGACAAAAAAAGCAACAATGAGTTGTTTTCGACATCATCAGCCAGTGGGCTTTGATGCTAATTTCATGCAAAGGATAGATGGATCCTTTTGCAACTTGGAACTTGATGGAGTTTTCAAGCAATATTCAGAGATGAATCAGACACACACCTGACTCATGGTCTATTGAGATTGAATATTTTTTCAGCATCAACTTGAGAACTTGGAAGATGGTTCCTCGTTCTTCTTTTGGATTTATCCTTGAAGGGGGGAATGTTAGCCTCTTTCATAAAGGAAATTATAAATCCAAAAATCAATAAATTAAATAATGTAAAGTTAGGATAAATATATTTATTAAATTAGAATATTTAATAGATATTAGAGATACTTAGAAATAATATTTTGTTAGTAAAAATATGACTCTAGAATAGAGTCGTTTCCTAGGCTCTAAAATAGGAGTAAAGTTAGTAGAATGGTTAGAAGATCATTTATTGTAAATGGACACTTGTTGATTTTCCAAGTGATCCATAAATAGATTAAGTTAGAACATAGAGCTTATAAATAGGTTAGTTTCCTAATTTCATTGTAATGTGGTAGTGAGAGTTTACGTTTGTAAACTCCTGTAATTTTCTATGTAATCTTTTTCCATGATCAATAAAGTTATGTGTCTGAGGACACTTCTGAATCTACATTTATCTTTTAGGGTTTTCTTGAGAACCTGATAAATCCACCTTTTTCAACACGCCACCATCCATTTCAATGAATTTTCTTCTATAGTTGACAAAACCTAAATTCAAAGTTTTCAATTTCTCCGCGAGCCTTGGATGAGTATTTAGGAGGTTTAATTGGTGTACTAGCTTTTGGATGTTTCTTTGGAGCCATGCGAGTAATTTATAATGGTAATTCTCTTTATCACAATTTATAGTCGCCCCAAAAAAATAAATATTCTAATCAAAAGTTATGTCATTTGTAGGTTATGTATCTTTGAAACCTTAATCTGGAGAATACTTGAATGGATGACCATTTTTTTAAGTATCTTTGATATTTGAGCCCTTTTGAATCTAAAATTTTGGCATTTAATATTTTAATGTATTTTTTACAATTCCATAGCCTTGACTAGAATTTGACGTGCCAAGTGAAAGTTGTGGAAACTTTCTCGAAAATTGTTACTTTTTAGCCTCCTCATGAGAGAAAACTTGTATAGCATGCGACATGTCTAATTATTCAAATCTTATTATGAAATTTTATGATGTGAGATACTTCATTATGTCTCAAATTTTTTTGAAAATTTCATAGTCTGAAGTGTCTATGAAAACGATTTATAGCGAAAACTTCCTTGGTCAGTCATTTTAAACTGATTTTCGAACAATTCAAAAACCCTAACTTCCATAGGGTATATCTTCAAAATTATATTGAACTAGAATCTAAGATTCTTATTAGAGGTACCTTAAGATGCCTTCTCGATCAACTCTAAATTTTAGGATCGTAGACGTCCCAGGAAAAAATATAACAAAAATTATGAGATAACTTGTTTGGAATAGATTTCATGACTAGTCATAAACCTTATCTTCTGCAACATATATCTTCAAAATTTTGAAACATCCTAAAAAAATGTTATAGGTAAAATGCCAAGATGACTTGTTTGAAGAAACAAAAGGCTTAGATCATAGCTCTGATACAAAATGTTATGAACCTATCACCTTAATAATGATAAGAAACCAATAATTATAGTACAATTCGAGGGGGAAACCTCCTTTTGTGATGAATACAATGCATAATACAATATTTGATGATCTTAAGACTAGGACTCCTTGTGTGAATATATATATATATATATATATATATATATACACGATTTGAATGGAAAGTGGTACCCATCTATGGTATTTACCCATGGTATCCACCCATTGTATTTACCCTTTGCATTGAATGATGTAACTCAAGAAGGCACCAAAAATGCCATAAATAATGGGCCTCACCTTGAAAAAGGACAAATTTTCCCACCACGATGTAGTTGTAAAAGTTTCTCCTTTTAATAAAGAGTTATCTTTCCTTTCGTATGTTGAGATGTATCATGTGCATACTTTTTAACAATGTTTTTTAGAATATTTTAAGGGAATATTGGGTGTTTTCTCTTCTCTCTCTTGTCATTCAAATCTCCCAAATATTGGCCCCTAAGATATGAATGGAAAGTGTTATCCACCCATGGTATTGGATGATATAACTCAAGAAGGCATTGAAAATAATATAAATAATGGGCCTCAAGTTTCAAAAGGATATATTCATCCACCACGATGTAGTTGAAGAGTTTCTTCATTTAATAAAGAGTTATATTTCCTTTCGTATGTTGGGATGGATTCATGTGTATTTTTTACCAATGTTTTTGAGAATAGTTTGAGGGAATATTGGGTTTTATCTCTCCTCTCTCTTGATGTTCAAGTATCCCATATCTTAGCCCCAAAGATCTAGATCAGTGGCCAAGATCTAGGAGACTTTAACATCAAGAGAGAGGGTTGAAAACACCAAATATTCCCTTAAACTATTCTAAAAAAACATTGGTAAAAAATACACACTGAATATATCCCAACACATGAAAGGAAAGATAACTCTTTATCAAATGGAGAAAATTTTATAACTACATCATGGTGGACGAGTCTATCATTTTTCAAGATGAGGCCCATTATTTATATTAATTTTGGTGCCTTCTTGAGTTATATCATTCAATACCATGGGTGGTTACCACTTTCCATTCACATCAATACTGATTCGGATCTTGGGGGCCAATATCTACGAGACTTGAACGCGGAGAGAGAGGAGAGAAAAAAATGAGTATTCCCTTAAAACATTCTAAAAAACATTGATAATAACTACACATTGAGTACATCCACCCATGTAAAAGGAAATATATCTCTTCATTAAATGGTGGATGAATCTGTCCTTTTGCAAAGTGAGGCCAATTATTTATAGTATTTTCAATTACTTCTTAAGTCACATAATTCAATACCATGGGTGAATACCATGGAAGGATGCCATGGGTAAATATAATGGGTGGATACCACTTTCCATTTGGATCATTTCTGTCTATGAAGATTTATTCTATAGGTAAGAAAATTTTCCATTGAAAATAGTTTACTCAACATAAGTGCAGAGAAAAAGTGTTATAAATCGGAGGAAATTTGTTTAGAAAAGATAAAATTACAACTAAGATGGTGATGAGTGATACTAAAGTTGTAGAAATGTTTCACAAAGTGGGTTATTTTCCATTCTTCCAACAACTAGAAAATATTAGTTTACTTCTTATTGAGCATTTTTATCTACATTTCGACTTGAGAACCAATAATTTGCAAATTGAAAACTTAAATTTTACCATTTCAGAAGAAATTGTTGCTAGGGTGATGGGAATAGACCCCGAGGGAATTCATTGGTTTAAAGAGTGGGTAGAACCAAAAATTTCAATAGGATCATTCCTAGAGGAAAGGAAAACATTATAGGATATCAGATAGGGGGTTAAAATACTATCTTTGCTAGGACCTTGGGGAAAATAATTGCAACTAATAATTTGGTATTTCACCTATGAAGGATGATCAACACTTCACATGACTTACCATTTCTATTTTTTGGCATAGTTAAGAAGGAATAGGAAAATGATATTCCATATTTCTTATTGAGATATTTTCAAGTAATGGTAAGGAAATATTAAAAAGAAAAATATGACCAATTAGCTCATGGATTGATGTACTGCTAGCCAAGGTGACATTTACTTAGAAGAGGCAAAAAACAAATTGGGGAGAGTTCATAAAAAATATAAATTTACCAACATTTGAATTAGAAATTCCTTATAGGACTCCTTTTTAACAATAACAAAGCTCACCTAGTGAGCCACAAGAACCATCAGGGAGAAGAACTAAACGAAAGAGAGAAACTACAAAATCATATAGCATCAGACTTGAGTTAAAATTATCTACTACAAAAATGCAACTTGATGAATTGGATGTAGAAGAATAGTTCATAGCTATTGAAGAAGCCAAAAACACACACAAAATCAAGTAAGTTCTAAATTACACTTTAATTAATGGAAGAGCTAGAAAAATTAAGAGAGTAGATTAACAATTTAAACATTGATTGAGATACTTATACAAATTTGTATACTCCTTTAACCATAAGGAATATAGTCTAGTAGATACATTTCATAAACAAATTCATGAAGAGAAAAATAAAGTATTTAAATATTGTAACATTCAAGCCAAAACCATATGGCGGCTACAGGAAAGAAATAGGGAGCTACAAAAACAAATTGCAAGAAAAAATCAAAATCATAATGAAGAAATTAATAAAAATAAGGGGATATTAAAGAATTAAAATATAATTTAATAATTTTTTTTATTAGCTTTAGGTCCAAGAGGGCACTACATAGAGTTTGAAAGGGTGAAAACCAAGTTACAAGCTTAGGTTTGAGGTTGTAGTGTTGAACGTAGGGCTAAGGGGGTGTTATAACACATGATAAAGGATCAAGAGGGTGATACACAAACCCATAAAATATCATATTTTCAAGAAAATTCATGTAGAAACCTCTCTCAAATATTTACCTCAATAGGATAGGGCATGAAAGGTCACCTTTATATTTTGGATTGGTCGACAAAGCTGAGTTAGGCTCACACGTTTTCCTTCATTATATCAAGTTAGGAGGGTTGATCATTTCTTGCAAGTGCTTGCTAGGCATAACAAGATGATATCTGCATTGATTTGAAGTAGAGATCCCCTAAATTCCTTCCAAGCACAAGGCATTGAGAGGAATTGAGGAGGGTTGTTATTGCAGCTAAAACATAGTTGTACCATGATTATGACTCATCTACTCATTTGAATGGTTACTCTTTTAGTCATCATGGGGAGTGCTTCAATTCCTTATGTGTTGCTGCACTATATCATTGGTCCTATTGAGTTTTTTTGGCCATGTTATCATTATTTTATGCTATATGTTAAAGGGAAGTGATGGTTGAGTTGACCATTATATGGTCTTCTCGACCTTTCGTGTTATTGATCCCTATGTTAGTTGTACCTGGTGATTGATCTCTTCACAAAATATCCCAGTTATTGTTTCATGTCAATTGATTGGGGGTACATTAAGTCCCTCCTTCAATGAATCTCTTCCTTTCAACACCAACAAATTATTTAGGAAAGGGATATAGAAACTAGTTAGTACCTTGGAACATGTACTTATCAATGACAACATTCCAAGAAATCAACAACAGATTTACCTCATTGATTCCTAATTGATCAATTTTATGATTGCTTGAAAAACAATTCTATTTTCACACCCACTATATTGTACTAGATACATTGGGGTCTATTTTCATTATTGGTGAGTCCTCTTGGGGCTGTTAATGATATTAATCAATGACTAGTAATCAAGTAGTTTCTACCATGCTTCACATCAACTCCTCTATTCACATGATGTAGAAATGTACCATTAATGGGGTTAGGTTGAAGACCCTGGGTTTAGGGAGCATCATCTATTTATGCCACCCCTCCTAAGTTTCATTGGATTATATCATTGTTGCATGAGTACTTTAAATACCAAATTAGCACTCTCTATGGCACCAAATGTTTTCCTGATGTATAATATGATTTAGATCCACATTATATTTGTTCATGGCTATAATCTATTTCATGGTATGGATCCACCATTTAATTTTTCATGGCTGTGGTCCGATATCTCATTTCATGGATATGTAGTGTATTATGTTAGCAACAATGTTTTTTCTTTCCTCCAAGCATGGGTATACATACATTAAGGATGGTCCATATATATGTTGTTGATAATTTTTTGCAAGTACTTCTTGGTTCCTTGATATACAAGCTCCTTTCTTATGCCACTTCACTGCCATATGCTTTGGTAATATATTTCAACTATTAGTTCCTATTTTGAATTTATAAATAAAGTGGAATTTTTTACACTTCTATTTATCACCCTAGGCCATAAAGGGTACCTACTAATGTTATCTTATAGATATCACATGTTATTTTATCCAAAAAGCATACTATTGTAATATTGGTTTTTCTTTCCCAAGGGAAAATAATGATCATTCATTTGTTGCACATAGGAAACTCATGATTGATCATTGGTTGTCTTCATGAAACTTACGACCTCCCATGCAACCTTATAGATATAGAGGGTTACAAGAATATCAATGAGGGATGGGTTGGACATGATTTTTTATGAGCCATTGAACTTGTGCATGACCTATTATTGCCAATTTCTAGGCCTAGAACCCATCTCTTGGCCTCCTCTATCTTCCTATAAAGAGAGGCTGCATTGGAGCATTTGGAACCTAATATCATAATCTACTATGAGCTATATCCTTATGTTGTTAGAGAGCATCAAGAGATACTGTAGTTTCCATCTTCAAAGAATTGAGTTTTGGGGCATCCACACTTGTGAGAGGAGCTTCCTAGGTGATCTAGGCCATATTACCCTTGCTGTGATATGAAGGAGAATATCACTATTCCAACCAAGTGAGAGAGGGTTAAGGAGTAGACTTGGGAGATTAGAGCCAGGAAAGTGTTTCAACATCTCAATGCATACATTTTTTTGTAATTTCTTATATTTATAATCTAGGTCAATGATATTCCCCCCTTCAATGCTTCTAATTCATGGTTGTTTATGTTCAAACATTGGGAGATCTAAATTCCCTTGAGCAATGAGATTAGACCTTTTTATAATCAATTTTTTCTTTGCACCAAATAGGGTTGAGAAAGCTGTGTCTTAATTCTTTTGTGTAGATGATAGATCATAGGAACTAGGAAATAGACCCTAGAACAATAGAACAACCATCACTAAAAGGTAAAACCTACTCTCCTCTCTTGTTAGCATAATTTGAATGAACAAAATTTATATATATAGTGAAAATACATATTTTTCTTTCTAGTATTTGTCACTAAACATAGTCAATTCAATGAGAGGGATCACATATTCAAAGGAGAGTTTCTCTAACAACTCTTCTCTTTCAAGTATTTTTTATTCATATGAAGTTGAATGTTTATGGATTACAAGTCTTCTAGCCTTTATCATTTTTCTTTACACATATTAGGTCTACTTTCTCTTCAAAGTTATAACAAATACATCATGGTTAAGTATTCAATTACTTTGATATATTATGATCAGTAAATAAGAAACTTATAGCCCACTCACTTCACCAACATAGATACTTTGTGGATTCACCTTTTATTTTCTCTAAGAACTATACCTTTGATGCAACTCTTTTACATGTGAATATCTAATTATGCTAAAATTTATCAAAGAGATTGAGACTCTCTTGTGGTTGTGTGTGTAATTAGTTCTAATTATAGTGCTTTGATTCCATGTCAATGTTGATACAAGAAGAATCAATTATCAATGGTTCTTAAACCCAATACCAATGCCAAGCTTATCATCCAACAATTGAAATAATAATTATATTTATTGTCCATTACAGCAACACTACTTATCGTTTGAGGAAAATGTTATCTAACATAGAGTTGTGTGCTTACCAATTAAATGTAGACTTGAATATACTTATAATATTTTAAAAGTAAAGTCTACTTACACCTTTAAATAACAAGTTCAAAATTCGAACACCTTTCATCAAACATATTCACTTATTTGCACATGTATAAAAAAGATCAATGTTGAGACACTATCATGGTTTTGTGTGCATATTCAGTTCTAATTCTAGTGCTTTGATTCCATATCAATTTTGATACAAGAGGAATCCATTATCACTAGTTCTTAAACCCAATACCAAGCTTATCACCCATCAATTAAAATAATAATGATGTTTACCCTCTTTAAATTACAACAACACAACTTATTCTTTAATGACAATGCTATCCAACATAGAGTTGTGTGCTTACCAATTTAAATGCAGACTTGAATAGACTTGTAATATTTGAAATGTAAAGTTTACTTACTCCTTTAAAATAACAAACTAAAATTCAAAATTTCAACGCCATTCATTAAAACACATATGGTCTATCCATCTTATAATATATATAAGAAGTGCCAATTATTTAGATCATGTATTAGAAAAAAATAAATAATCAAATGTATCAAAGGTCACTATTTAATTACATGAGAGAGTGTCATTGATTGTTGAGATTGCAACAAGATGATGAGCTTAGTGAAAAGAGTTGCCTTCACTAAGTGGGCCCGCAGGCTATTTTTGGCGCAAGTCTATTTTTAGACTGTCTCTTTTTAGACATGTCGATCATATTCTATGAGTTGCAGGATGATATTTGTGGATGGTTGGTCAAGTTGGAAAAATAGATGGACTTATATTTTTAGACATATTGGGCGGAATATATTTTTAGATTGCCAGTCTAAAAATAGATTTGTCGAATATTATTAGCTCTTAATAATATTTGGACTATAAACATTATCTTATTCTCTTGGAGTACTTTAGTTAAGTGCACAGATGTGGCACATGAGATGACAGAAGGAATTACGCTATTCCTCAGGGTTAAGTGGAGCTATTGCATGGAGAATTTAGTTATAACTCATGTGACAGAGTTTGGTGGAGTTATTGAGGTAGTCGGTGGAGTTGTGTTCAGTTTAACTTAGTTAAACATAGTTGAGCTAGTTGTATCTAGTCTAACTGATTGATACACTAGTGAGAGTGGTGTGAATTAATTATTAATTAATTCACTAATTATTAAATCATTAATCAACTCAAGAATACGTCAGTTAACTACAGTGCATGGACAGTTTCAGTGGAGACCAGTGGAGAGGTAGATGAAAGAGCAGTGTGAATATTAGTTGTGACTATAGTGTTGCATGATTTGCAACACACAGTGGTTGGAGATGCCAATGAGGATTGCATGAGAAAGGCTTGACCAATTCAAGTTCATTCAGAGCCATTCTTCAGAAATGATTTCGCAGTAGAGGCAGGCTAGCAGGTGGCAGAGATCGGTGCATGGGATTTGCTAGATCGGACCTGATTAGTTGTAACAATTGGAGATTGTACTGAGAGCTTGTGAGGAGATTTGTATGATGATTGTTACATGATCTATATGCCATATAATATCCAGATAGTTGGGGGTTTTCAGATTTAATCTTTCCCATAAATTACTGTGTTCATATGTGTGAATTTTTATGGTTTTAATGTGTGCATGCAATTGATTTTATTTCCGCAAGTAATGATCAATAGTAGAAGAGATTCTGTATTGTGCATGAAGTAAAATAGTGTGTGATCAGGAGAATATGGGATGTATAACATATCAGTTATATAATTTCTACATTTTATCGGAGCGATATTGATCATTGGAGCAATTGCAGATCATTGAAGCGGTTGAGTTTTGTGCTGGTGGAATTCGAATTTACAGCAGTGTTTTCTTGGTGTCGAAGTTGAGATGTCTTTCAACGGATTGTGATTGGAGTATTCCCTTGAGGGAAGATCAAATTATATTGCATGGAAGGACATGATGGAGGCGGTGTTGGATGACAATGGGTTTAAGGAGTTCATAGATGCATAAATTCCAAAACCTGCTTCTAGCGATGCTGCCGCACTTGACGCATGGCAAAAGAAGACAACAAAATGTCGAAGGATTCTGTTGGAAGGTGTGAAGGATCACATAGTGTCCAGCCTTCATGGTAAAGATTCTCCATTCTTGATGTGGAAAGCTTTGACAGACTTGTTCCAAAGCAAGAGCGACCAGAGGAAGTTGGCGCTCAAGGATAAGCTCAGGAATATAAAGATGGAGAAAGGAGATAGTATACCCAAGTACCTCACAAAGTTTTTCTAGTGCAGGGATGAGCTGGGAAGTGTGGGGGTTACTGTAGATGACGAGGAATTGGTGAGCTTGGCTCTCCTTGGGCTTCCAAAGATTTGGCATTCCTATCAGGACTCTATCAATAGTCGGGAGAAACTGCCAGGATGGGAGCGACTTTGGTCGGATCTTGTGCAGGAGGAGATAAGGCGGAGTACCAGGGACGGATCTTCATCGAAGAATGTAGATGAAGAAAATTGTGCTTTGGCTACCAAGGCAAGGAAGGGGAAAAGCAAGAAGAATGCTTCTCAATCTGGTGCGAAAGGCAAGAAGCAGGACATGTCCAAGGTGAAGTGCTTTCACTATCACCAACACAGACATTACGCCACTAATTGTCCACAGAAGAAGAAAAATAAGCAGGCTGCTAGATCTGCAGCTGGAGAGGCCTTAGCCTTGCAGTTTGAGTTGGAATTTTCGTTGATCGCATGCTTGGTCTCAAGTATGATGGGTTTAGTGTGGTTTCTTGACAGTGGTGCGTCATTCCATATGACCGGAGACAAATATTTGTTGAGTGATCTGGATGAGAAGGATATTGGAGTGCACATCGAGATGGGCGACGATGGTAGATACAGTGCGACTAGTATCGGGACCATTTTCTTTGAGAGGGAGTCTGGTAAACCCTTCGTATTAAAGGAAGTCATGCATGTTCCAAGATTGAAGAAGAAGCTTATCTCTGTGGAGATGTTGGAAGACAAGGGATATGCTGTTGTCTTTAGCGAGGGAAAGGCTTTCTTGTGCAGTAAGGAAACTGGTGAAACTCAGAGGATAGGGGTTTGAGTTAATAACCTTTATCAATTGCAGGTAGATGGCTGCACAACAATGGCAGGCAAGGAAGAAGGAGTGGTGAGCCGGGATGAGGGCGAGCTATGGCACAGGAGATTGGGCCATCTTCACCATGGTGCTTTGAAAATTTTGCAGCAGATTTCTACTGGGCTTCCCAAAGGTACACTTGCGTAGTCATATCAATGCAAGGGATGTACTTTGGGAAAATTTGTGAAAGCCACCTTTCACGAGAAGGATAGTCACACCACGATGATCCTTGAGAGAATTCACACAGACATGTGTGGATCTTTCTCAGTAGCTTCGACAGCAAAGCACATGTATCATGTGATATTTGTTGATGATTTTTCTCGGAAGTGCTGAATCTTCTTCATGCAGAAGAAGAGCGAAACATACTAAAAGTTCTGTGAGTTTAAGGCACTGGTGGAGAAATAATCGGGAAGCAGGTGAAGGCTCTTAGGAGTGACAATGGTGGTGAATTCATCTCTAGTGAATTCAAGGACTTTTGCAGCGCAAAAGGAATTCGAAGAGAGCTCATAGCGCCTCATAACCCACAATAGAATGGGGTCACGGAGTGAAAGAACAGAATGATCGTGGGTGCTGCACGGGCAATGTTGCATGATCAGGGCCTTCCCATACACTTGTGGGCTGAGGCATGCAATACTGTGGTTTATGTGAAAAATCGTTTTCCTCATAGGATACTTGGCATGAGTACACCTGAGGAGGCGTTTTCTGGTAAGAAGCCTGATATTTCTCATTTGAAGATTTTTGGCTCACCTGTTTACATTCATGTGATGAAGGATTCCAAGAAGAAGCTGGAGCCGACCGCTAAGGTTGGGATATTTTTGGGGTACACTGATACACCCCATAACTATCGTGTGTATTTTCCAGACAGTCGGAAGACTGTTATGCGATGGGATATCAAATTTCATGAGAAGAAAGCCATGAAGTGTTCGCTTGAGAGGGAGCCACACTTGCATGCAGATGAGGAGCTATTAGTTCCTAAGGATGAGCCTCAGGATGTGGATCAACCACAAGAGGAGGTTCATGGAGTGGAAGAAACCACTCATGCAACGCCAACCATCAGAGGGAGGAAGCGCACTATAGAAGCTGAGCGACTGAATCTTGATGCAAAGAAGATTGTAGGAACACCTACATCAAAACACAGATAGAGACAGTCACCTGACCAATATACTGGATACATGGCTCTGATGAGCAAGTGTATCATGACAGAACCATCCTCTTTCGAGGAAGCTATGGAGGACCCTGCATGGGTAGATGCCATGGTGGAAGAGTATGATTTGATTGTCAGAAACAGTGCATGGGAGATTGTCCCAAGGCTAGAAGGGAAATCGATGGTAGGTTCGAGAGATGGATCTCTGAGAAGTGGGCAATGATGCAGCGGGAGTGTGGAGAAGTACAAGGCAAGATTTGTTGCCCGAGGCTTCTCACAGATTGAGGGGATCGATTATGAGGAAACCTTTGCACCTATCGCAAGGTATTCTTCCATACAGAAGATTCTTTCTCTCTCAATGTAGATGGGGTGGCACATTCATCGGATGGATGTCAAGATTGCATTCCTCAATGGAGTGATTGAGGAGGAGGTGTACATAGAGCAGCCTGAAGGTTTCGAGATATTAAGCAGTGAGTCGCATGTGTGCAGGCTCAAGAGAGAATTGTATGGGTTGAAACAAGCACCTCATGCTTGGTACACATGGATAGACAGTTATTTTACCGGACTTGGATTCTCCAAAAGTGAGGCGGATCTGAACCTATACCAGATTGTGGTGGAGGGTAAGTCGCTAATAATTTTATTTTATGTAGATGATTTAATTTTCATGGGTGATGAACTGTTGATACACTCATGCAAGGTTGATCTTGCAAAGGGGGGGGGGGGGGGGGGGGCACCAGAGCCTCCTTCATTATTTTTGGGATTGGAAATTTGACGTATGATGGATTTTGTGTCTCGAAGGCTAGGTATGCCGGGAATCTTGGAGAAGTTCAACATGCATGGCTACAAGCCTATCGACACTCCTCTTCTTTGTTCCAGTGGAGGAAGAGGGATGCTACATCAATGAGAGGTAGTGGATGCCCTTGTTGTTGACGGTTGGTGCAGGGTCGACTTATGTATCTAGTCAATACAGAGCACGACATACTATGCGGCTAACCAACTGCAAGCTATGGTTCGCCTACCAAGCTCCTTTAGGAAGGCGTGGAAGCATGTATTGAGATATCTCGAGCACATCGAGGATATGGATCTTGATACAAACGGGAGATGAGTTGAAATTTGGATGGCTCGGACCGGTACCATCATGTCAGAGATTGTGTGCAGTGGAAGATCATGTTACTTTCTTACATTCCTACGGAGGATCGGGATGCTAATATCTTGACGAAGGCGCTCACTAGGAGCAAATTCGAATACCATAGAGGTAGGATCGGGGTGGCAGATAATCCCTATATTGTTGAGAGGGAGTGTTGAGATTGCAACAAGATGATGAGCTTAGTGGAAAGAAGTCGCCTTCACTAAGTGGGCCCGCAGGCTATTTTTGGCGCAAAGTCTATTTTTAGACTATGTCTATTTTTAGACATATGGATCATGTTCTATGAGTTGCAGGATGTTATTTGTTGATGGTTGGTCATGTCGGAAAAAATAGATGGACTTCTGTTTTTAGACATATTGGGCGGAATCTATTTTTAGATTGCTAGTCTAAAAATAGATATGTCGAATATTATTAGCTCTTAATAATATTTGGACTATAAACATTATCTTATTCTCTTGGAGCACTTCAGTTAAGTGCACAGATGTGGCACAGGAGCTGACAGAAGGAATTACGCTATTCCCGAGGGTTAAGTGGAGCTATTGCATGGAGACTTCAGTTAGAACTCATGTGACAGAGTTTGGTGGAGTTGTAGAAGTAGTTGGTGGAGTTGTGTTCAGTTTAACTCAGTTAAACATAGTTGAGCTAGTTGTATCTAGTCTAACTGGTTGATACACTAGTGAGAGTGGTGTGAATTAATTATTAATTAATTCACTAATTATTAACTCATTAATCAACTGAAGAATACATCAGTTAACTACAGTGCATGGACAGTTTCAGTGGAGACCAATGGAGAGGTAGGTGAAAGAGCAGTGTGACTATCAGTTGTGACTATAGTGTTGCATGATTTGCAACACACAGTGGTTGGAGATGCCAATAAGGATTGCGTGAGCAAGGCTGGACCAATTGAAGTTCATTCAGAGCCATTCTTTAGTAGTGATTGCGCAGTAGAGGCAGGCTAGTAGGTGGCAGATATCGGTGCATGGGATTTGCTAGATCGGACCTGATTAGTGTGTAGCAATTGGAGATTGTACTGATAGCTTGTGAGGAGCTTTGTATGATGATTGTTATATGATCTCTATGACATATAATATGCATATAGTTGGGGGTTTTCAGCTTTAAGCTTTCCCATAAATTACTGTGTTCATATGTGTGAATTTTTATGGTTTTAATGTGTGCATGCAATTGATTTTATTTCCGCAAGTAATGATCAATAGTAGAAGAGATTCTGTATTGTGCATGAAGTCAAATAGTGTGTGATTAGGAGAATCTTGGATGTATAACATATCAATTATATAATTTCTACATTGTTTAACATATGAGATTTGTTTGAATTTTCTTCTTGAGAAATGGAATACGATAAAACCAACACCTAAAACATTGTTCTAGGACATGCCCACTGATATTTCCACTTGCTTCCTTGTCCATTGACTATGACCTCAAAGATAATGACGAGAGTGAATTAAGGATGTGTACAACTTGTGCAACGTACATACAGTCGTGAAATATACTTAATACTAGTGTATGGCCATGGTGGGGATATGTTTGGTAGTGTATATCCTACAAACACAATATAAAACCATGTTTAACCTCTAATATGACCCTCAAAACTCTTTCATTTGTTGTGTACATATAAGTGGAAGAAGCTATGGTTGTGTATAACAATGGGAAAGACAAACCATTTTTATGTATATGGCTTCAATACCCATGATTTGTGAGACATAAATTAGGAATTCAGCTAAAAAAGTGAAATGCCGATTTAATGGTAGCCATAGATCCCCAATATCAAAGGAAATTGAATGGTGGTTAGTTTGGAGTTCTTAGCATTTGTCAAGTTATACTGGAAAATGAATTTTTGAGTGAATATATATATATATATATATATATATATATATATATATATATATATATATATATATATATATATATATATATATATATATATATATATATATATATATATATATATATATATATATATATACATATATATATATATATATATATATATATATATATATATATATATATATACATATATATATATATATATATATATATATACATATATATACATATATATATATATATATATATATATATATATATATATATATATATATATATATATATATATATATATATATATATATATATATATATATATATATAATTCAAATTTTCATTCCCACTATTAACACACTAAGAACAACATGTGAAAATTCCAAAAAACAGAACCCTATTGCAAAAAATGGTATTATTTCTCCTAATTGTTAATTAATTAACAATTTATCTACTACATAAAATATCAAAATACACACACTACAACATTCACTAATAAAACTACGGAAGAATAAACACGATAATTTTTGGATGAATGTCCCTAGAAAAACCCAATTTGGGAAAAATAGTGCAACAGATGAGGGTTTTATTATTAAGCAACAGTGAAATAATCAGAGTGCAATTGGATGTTGAAACTGGCAATCCTATAGAGAATTACTAGCAAGAAAAATCTAGTGAGGAAATTTCCTCACTCCATAAGAAAATCCAAGCTTTGACCTCAGCTCTAGGTGAGCCGTCCAAACTGGCTCTACGCAGCTAATGTGTCACACTAGTGAAATCCCTTCTACACTCTGTTTGAACCAGATTCTCCTCAATATGTCTAGTCTGCTACTGTCTGGGAAAATGTCTCTCTTAGCCTCTAGAACCTTTGTTCAACTTCTATCATTGAAAATTGTCTTTCCTGAGCATAATCAAAATTGCCTCTAGAGGCTACTGCGCTGCCTCAATGTCAGCCTCTCTGTGGCTCTTCCACCTCTATGCAGATTCAAACACTAGATCTGGAATCCTTCCTTCGAGTTCACTGTATCTTCCCCTCTTCCTCACTACTTCGATCTCACTATCTCTCTCTCCAAAAAATGACTACTTCTACTCTGGAAATCGATCTTCTCATGAAATCAAACCTCTCAAGTGTGTTCTCTAAATTCCCATCGACTTCTTCTTATAATCCTATGTTGGTAATCCAACGACCAAGATTAAATCTTAATCAATGGCTAAGATTAACTTGAAGTATATCTATGTGAGATTCTATATCATTCACACCTTGACTTAATTAATTATGATTAATTAGTCATATTCCCTAAGTTTAGACTTCAGAAGTATTTAAAAACTAACTAATAATCTAATTAAGTCATTTATAGGTGAAATTTTCAAAAATGATTTCTGGTTTTGGAGATCTCATGTATTCTAGCCTCTCCAAAAAAATTTCAAGGCTAGAACACATATGGTGCTACAAAAGTTAAAAATCCCTCTTAGTGAGGAATGTGTTCTAGTATTGCTGCACCTTTGGTTGAAATAATCTGCTTCTGCACCATCTCCTGTCACACTGGTGATGTTTGGCTACTGTTGCCCACCAACCACTACACAAATATGATATGCACTACATCTATGCTGCTGCTGACCATGTTGAACTGCTACCAACACTGCATCTACACTGCAACTCTATTTTATCTACTGCTGCTTCAGCTACAACATCTACAGTAGAAAAAAATATAAAATAATGAATCATATGTGTTTAGTATGATGCATATGTCACCTGAGTCCTGACTGCTAATAGTATCTATGCTGTCACTGAAGGCTCTGCGCTGCTGCTGACTCTGCACTACTGCTAACTCTACACTATGCCAACTGCACTGCTACCAACTCTACATTGCGTTCCCCAGCATCTAAGTGCTACTAGACTCTGCATCTGTCACTTTGGAATTTGACTGCATCTATTGCCACTGATGCATCCTGCTACTTAAATACTATTGGCTCCTGTTGTAAGGTACTGATTCAAGAGGTGGACCTCCTCAAGAATCCTGCGCATCTGTAGCACTCTGGGGCTACAAAACCAAGTCACCCCACCTCACTCCTGGAGGTATGTTGGAAAACATACAAAATTATGATATACTCATATTGTTGATGATACTACTCTGTTTATGCTTTTGCATTGCTACTGCAACTACTATATTAATGAGTCTCATCTCCTCAGATCCTGAAGTACTAACTTCCATAGGGCTACTCCCGCTAAAACTAGAATCTCTCTGAGTCTCGATATCCCTATGGGGAATATCTCCGCTCCCTCCTAGAAATTCGCACTGTCCTCTTGTACTAGAACTAGATTGTGTAGCTCTGCACTAGGAATATTATGGCTAGAGCTGCACTTGCATCCTGCAACTGGGCAATTTGTACTACTTGTGTCATTGCAACTAGTTCAACAAATGTCTCCCAGGTACTAACTGTAACTAGCTATGCAACTATCATCAAAATGAATGACTACACATGTTGAGACTATGATCCTTCTAATATTAATTATGTTGGGATCACATAGTAAGGATAGTGATCCAGGTGAGAAATCTGCAACAACTAGATCTAATATGTTGCTCTTCCATGGATCCTTCCCATATGTGGCCATCTCTGATAATTTTTTGAAAAATCCCTCTTCCCCTATGCTCAACTGCTGCTTTGATTCTCACACTCCCTCATGGAATGTGTGACTCTGATAGCTGCTACTATTGATCTGCAACTGTAAATTTGAACTTCGAAGACTAGAATTTACCTGAGAGAATTTTTCCCTCAGTGTGTGCTCTTCTTCCACTCGACGCTAGTACTGCTCTAGCATACTGATGCAAAACTACTGCGTCCAGCTAGAGACCTTCTCTCTGAAAAATATTGGCTACACCCTCTACTTTGTAATTCCTCAATTTGGAGAAATCAAAATTTCCTGTCGCTCTCTCAGAAAAATCTATTTTCCTCAAGAAATATGACCTCTTGGCCAAGCTGACTACGTTGTCCTCTGGGGTTTCGAATTGCTGCCCACACTAAGCAGCGAAAATCCTCCTTTCTTTGCTATTGAGCTCTACGACTGATCATCTGCACTCTGATACCATGTGAAAATTCCGAAAACCAAAATCCTATTGTAGCAACTGGTATTATTTATCCTAATTGTTAATTAATTAACTATTTGTCTACTATGAAAAATATCAAAATAAACACATTGCAACCTTCACTAATAAAACTGCGGAAGAATAAGTGCTATAATAAATTCTAGCACACACACATAAAATAAAATAATTTTTTTGGAAGAAAGTCCCCCGAAAAACCAAACTTGGCTAAACTGGTGCATCATATGAGGGTTTTATTCTTAAGCAATAGTGAAATATATATGAGTACAACTGGATTCTGAAACTGGAAATCCTACAGAGAAATACTAGAAAGAAAAATCTAGTGAGGAAATTTCCTCACTCCATAGGAAAATCTAGGATTTGACCTAAGCTCTAGGTAAGTTGTCCAAATTTGATCTCCGCAGCTGTTGCGTTACACTAGCACAGTCTCTTCTGCACTCAGTTTGAACCAACTTCTCCTTAAGTCGTCTGGTCTGCTACAGTCGGGGAAAATGTCTCTCTTGGCCTTCAAAGCCTCTGTCCAACTTCTGGCACTGAAACTTGTCTTTCCCCAGTAGAATATAAACTCCTTCTAGAGGCTACTATGCTGCCTCTACGTCATCCTATCTTTGGATCTTCTAGCTCTCTGCAAATTCACTCAAGAGATCTGGAATCCTTCCTATGGATTCATTGTCTCTGCCCCTCTTCCTTACCACTTCAATCTCACTAGATCTCTCTCTAGAAATTGAATGCTACTACTCTTGAAATAAATCTAGTCATTAAATCGAACCTCTCAAGTGTGTTCTCCAAGTGGCCATCGACTTCTTCTTATAATCCTATGTTGGGAATCCAACGAACAATATTAAATCTTAATCGATGACTAGGATTAAGTTGAAGTCGATTTGTGTGAGTTTCTAGATCATCCAAACGTTGAATTAATTAATTCTGATTAATTAATCATGTTCCCTAAGTTTAGACTTAAGAAATATTTAAAAACTGACTAATAATCTAATTAAGTAATTTCTAGGTGGAATTTCCAGAAACAATTTCTAGGTTTTGGAGATCTCATGTATTCTACCCTCTCCACAAAATTTCAAGGCTAGAACAAATCCGATGCTACAAAAACTAACACAACACAATACATAAATGAGAGAAACACAATTCACATATAAAATGTAAATAAAAAAATCAAACATGCCATAACACAAAGATTTAACCCTTGAAACCCAAATGGAAAAATCATTATTTAAATGGTTGCTTGGTTCTAGTTTGGTTATAATGTGACAATTAGCTCTCTATGGATCCTCACCTCTTTGACCAAAAGATAATTTGAGAATAAAGTTACAAGAAAGTATAGGAGATATGGGGGGTTAATAGGAAATCCAAGAGAATGACCTTTCAGTTCCCATTTCTCTCTCTCTTCCTTACTATTTTCATATTTCTATTTTATTCAATTCTCTCCTTTTTCCATCTCTTTGTCTCATTTTTTTTACACTTTCTTCTTCATGGTTTATATAACCTTCATTAATTACCAAATTGCATTTGAAATTGTTGATTCTTACAAAAATTTACTTGTTTCAATCCATTTCAGGTCATAATGTCTCCATTCTCTTTCTATGCTTATTAGACTATGTCTCTTCTACGCTAATATTTAGGTCTCTAACTTATTTTTTTTTGGCCATCATGTATTTTTCCATCGTCCATATCTTTTGTTCAATAATACCCTTCAATTCTATTTCTTAGTTGTACTTGATATAGCTTTGACTATGTTTTTTATATTTTACATTTCTTGTTTATTTATTTATATATGTGTGTGTGTAGCCAAGAGGGTTAGGTCTAGCTATCATGAACCAAATGTGAGATATCCTTTAAATGTGGGGAGGTTATAGGTTCCACTTTTATAATCCCTTAGGGATCAATGTCCATAATTATGGCCAATTGTTTACCCTGTTTTCAATCCATGGATTATGGAGAAATATTTAGAGGGTTTTTTTGGCAAGGTTTTCCTTACATAAAAATAATAAATAAATAAAATTACACACACACACACACACACATGCACGCAAATACATCAATGAAATTGTAGTAATTAATTTATTATTGCGTCGAGAGGTGCTCTAGAACTTAGTATATGAGATATGTGTAGGTGTAATGTAAGTAAGTAAATTAAATGTTGGCTTAAATTCAAATTAAAACATACATAAATGTAAAATATAATGTAATGTAAAAAGTAAAATATAGTCTAAAATGTAAAATGTAATATAAAATATAAAACATAAAACCCAAATAAATTAAAATAATGATTTTGGAACCATATTTAAATTTAATTAATAATAATTTAAAAACTTAATACTTACAATAACCTTATAATAAACAATATTTTTATTCACCCCAAATTTACCATGGATATTATTAACTTGTAAATATGTTTTTCTACAATACGATGGGTCAAAATCATGGCTTATCAATACTAGACGATAAAAAACCATAATTCATTTCACAATCAAATAATTTAATTTTATAACATTTTTTAAATTAAATCTAAAAGAAAAGGGCTATAATTACTTTTGAGATATATTTAAACCTTTTATCCTCACTATTACTAAAAATATTTTGTAGATATTACATAAAGATTAAATCAAGGTTTTAATAGAATTAAAAATGAAAGTACTTTTGTATATAGAGATGTGAAGGAGAGGAGAGTCGAGAGAGAGAGAGAGAGCGAGGGGGGGGGGGGGTGTGAGAGAGGAGGAGGGAGGAAGATAGTGACAAAATTGGAGGGTGTAGAGAGAGAGAGAGGGAGAGATGGGGCGAGAGAGAGAAGGATAGAGGGAGGTAGAAATATATGGAGTTGGAGGCGGGGGAAGAGGGAGTGAAGAAAAACACAAAGAAATAGAGGTGGAGAGAGAGAGAGGGAGGGAAAGACAAGGGAGAGATGGAGAAAGAGTGAGGGAGAGAGGAGAGAGAGAGGGAGATAAGGGGAAGAGATAGATAGAGGGAGACACATGGATAGAGGGGGGAAGGAGGGTGAGAGAAGTAGGGAGATAGTGGCAAAGCTAGAGGGTGGAGACAGAGGGAGAGTGTGGCAAGAGGAGAGAGAGATAAAGGTGGGAGAGAGGAAGAGAGAGGAAGGAAGAGAGAGAGGAGAGGAGAGAGAGAAGGAGAGAGGGAGGGAGATATATATGGAGTTGAAGGGGGAGAGAGGAGGGAAGAAAAAAGACATAAAGATATAGAGGTGGAGAGAGAGAGGGAGAAAGGGAGTGACAAGGCACATATGGAGAGAGAGAGAGGGGGGGAGAAAAGAGAGGAGGAGGGAAGAGTATGTGAGAGAGAGAGATAGGTCGGGGGGAGATAGAGAGGGATACACAAAGATAAAGATATGAGAGAGGGGGAAAAAATCTTAATTTGGAAGCTTAGGGACGAATTTCCTCCATTGGAAAATCTTCCTCATCAAGGAATACCCCTTCTAGCTCTTGGATGAATTTATTTTGATTGAGGAAAAATTTATTTTTAATATGAAAACCCACATGTGCATAGAAGGACGTGTCGACCTAAAATAAAAATTGTAAACCCTTGGATGGATATAAATACAAGTCAAGTGACCCTCATTTGGATACCATGATCAATAATTCTTCTTTCTGTTTTGTAGGTTTCCGTGGATAAGTTTTGAAGAATTAGAAAATGGAATGAATCCATAGTTTCATTTTTAATTCAATGTTTTGGGTCACAATCAGGACCCATCATCAGTATAATTGTAAATTTGAGAGAAGAAGAACTAATTAGGGTATTCATAAATACAAGAGAAAACAATAATTTTTCTTTCTTTGGTTTGGCTTGCATAGGTCTGAAGTGGTTCATAGAGATTGGTTCGTAGATCCGACATTGCAGGGTCTGAAGCTCACACATGAGATTTAGGCTTTTGATTTGTAGTCACAGTGTTGCCACAAGGAATTTCCAGTTGCAAATACAGACACACAGGATTATCCATAAAGTTGGATGGTTTCAATCGCACACACGTACAGTCTCTCCATGTGGCTAGAAGCTAGGGTTTCATTCCATTAGTTGACCGCAGAATTCAATAGTTGACCACATATATTGACATTTGACTGCAAAATTTTGAATCATGGTTTTGATTATTAGCATTATTGGGTTCATATCTTGGATGTTATTTAGATGAATTTGTTGGATAGTTTTGTGAATGAAGAAAGGGATCATTGTACTCTCTGTTTACTCAATCATTAAGTGACAATATAATAATAAGAATAATTTTAAAGGGTTTTCCCCTTTGTGGGGTTTTCCCCTAGTTTCTAGCCAATCCTGGTGCCTCTATGTGTGAATGCTTTTCTTCTATTTGTTCCTTTATGTTCCCCTGCATTTATGATGATTTGTTATTTCTATAAAATTGCATATGTTGCTAAATAATGTTATGATGCTATGGGGTGAGTTCAATGTGTAAATAATGAAATGTAATTATCTAAAGCAAAGAAAAATATAGCGTTAAGAAAAATTAACATGGTATCAGAGTTGGGTTGAAGAAAAGTCATTGAGATCACCCCTATGAAGACACCATTTATGATAGCAAGAGAAGATGGAAGAGACCTAAAATAATGTTAGGGTTTGAAGGAAACACTAGGAAATTTGTCTATTAGGTTTTGATGGATATCATGAGGTTAGGGTTCGGAAGAATCCCTGGGATAAGATAATGGCTTGGTTTTTTGTAGTTTTGAAACCTAGCATGATCAGTAAGAAACTTTTCTAGCACTTGTGTCATATTTAGTGTAACCCTAGTTTGGATAATATAAATTAGGCATAATTGTAGATGAAGTCAATTAAAATATTGAAGGAAAGGTTGGTTCATGAGGAAGGTGATCACCTCTCATTAAAGATAAGTACCTTTTAGATTTATATTACTTATTTATGATTCTATTCTTGTTGAGGATTATTGATTTAATTATTGCTTCTTTTGTATTTGAGTATTTGGATTCTTCAAAACTCTATAGGATATGTAATAAGAAAATCCTTCTTGAGGATCATCTAAGTTGTAGGAAAAGAAAGCTAGTGAAGGAAGACATGAGCTAGTGGAAAGTTGCAAAAGTGCTACAACTACCAATGACAAATAAGTGTTACAAGTTGCAAAGCTATATGAATGTTACAAGGTATGTATAGTACATTACTTCAGTATTATAGCTGCAATATTGGATGACAAGGTAAGCCCTGAGATATAACAAGAATATCACCTTCATAAATGATTGATGCATGCATATGAAAATAAGTTTGATATCTAGTACATGAGATATGTTAGTACACTTGATATTTGGAAAGTACCTTACATTTTATACATGATGAATTTTCTAGATGCATTGATTTTGATATATTGTGACTTGATACTATTGTTAATGCTTGTGATAAGCATAGTAACCTTGATGATCAAATTTTAACAATAAGATTGATGCCTGAGATATTCTTGTTGACCTTGGTTAGGTTTTGGTAAGCTTAGTAAATTCAACAATGTGATGGCAGAAGATACACTTGTCAGCTACCCTAATTATATGACACTAATATTTGATGACATGTTCATATGTGACAATGAAGAAGTTGATGATGGTTTTTTATGACTATTATGAATATATGTTTTAGATATTAATATAGTTTGACTCTATGACTAATAGTGTTGCTAATGCATGACAATATTATGATAGATAGGTTGATGTTATGATTGATAATGACTGAAGTGGATTCCCATTCATAGGAAGAAACTATTCATGAGATTTTAACACCTATTATTTGAAAAGAAGATACCTGACTATTGAAGGAAAGATTATGGTCATGAATAAACATATGATGTTGTGAAAACAGTTTTGGCAAGTTCTGAATTGAGCAAATAATTTTTCTCCTAGTCCAAGCCTCATCCACTAGAAGAAAGGCTTAAGGGTGCGGTTATAATCCTCCCAACTGCATAGAAGAAGGCCTATGGGTGCAACCGAGCCTGTAGGATAAAAAATTTAAAACCTTAAACACAAAACCAGGTGTGCACCAAGAGTATGACAAACCTGCAAATGTGAATTAGATGATGGAGAGTTATATGAGCATGAAAGTTTGAGGAACAATAATATTTGCATAATGTTTGAATTGATGTAGAAAATGTGAATATCTTGACTCATCTTATGTTTGCAGGGGATTGGAATATGCACATCAATATATTATTTGTATTTGGTAAAAGTTTCAAGGGTTTGGAAAGATTTGGAGTATTGGCTTGACTTAATATGGATGAGTAGTATTTAATTTTGACACGATGCTTGATAATTCATAGATATGTTTTGGCTTATGGATTGATTGAAGTCACAATGATAAATAGTTAAGGTTTTGATCATTTTGGTACTTGAAAATGGTGACTTGCCTTGATGAGGCATGGAAATATAGGCATAGTGACTCTCAATGATTAAATTTGGTATTCAATACTGATTTTGTATTGGAATCATTAGCATTGGCACATTGATTGAAGTGTAAACAATTGTGATTCAATATGCAGTGGTTTTTATTGCAAAAATCTCACAATGAATGGATGACACTTATATGACTTATCCTTGATAATGAAAAGAAATAATTCATATCATGATTATGTGAATGGCCTGATGAAATTTGATATTGCTTGATGACAATTTTTAACAAAACGAATAGATAAGGTTGTAACCTGGTATTCAAGTGTGATCTCTTCCTTGCACCTGGTTTGAATATTTTGTCAGTGATATTGGAAAACAAAATTATGGCTTTGATATTAGTTGTGGTTTGGAATTTAAGGCTTGATAAACGGACATAGTTGATTTGATTGCACAATATTGATTTATTTGAGGTTGACCATAATGGTTTGGTCAATATTATGTTTGCAAAAATAATTGTATGGTTTGAATCAAGCTTCCTGAGCTTAGCATGTCCACATTGACAATAACTTGGTGAAGCCAAGAAGATGTTCTGATTCGAGACTCTTCTTCAAAAGTGGTCCAAGGTATACCTTTGATTTTGGTTTTATATGCTGAAGATCTACTCTTGACAAGTAATGAGCCTCTGATGATCAAAGTAAGATGAGTTGGCCTATGAAGTTCGACATGAATAATCTTGGCATGATGAATTAATTTCTAAAGTAGAGAAAAGAAAAATATACCATCAAGATTTTGTAAGAGATTTTTGAAAGTGGAAATGAAAATTCTTGGACACCCCGTGGAATTGAATTTCAAGAAGTTATGTAGAGATATTGTTGAAACTGACTTGGAAACCAACATTAATTAAGGAATTGATGCTCCTTGTAACACCCATTTAGATTTTGTAGAGAAAAACCTGAGTCAATTTATGATTAAGCCTCTCCATACACATTGGGTTTCTGCCAAGCACAATTTTGATATATTTGCATGGGAAAATCAATCTTGGTATGAGATATACTTCCAGAGATGTATGACTGCATAGATACACTAATGTTTATTGGGTTGGAAAGCATTATTGATAGAAAGAGCACATTTGGGCGTTGTTTTAGCTTGGGATCTACAATGATATTATGGATGAGTAGGAAATAGAAGTCCGTAGCTTTAAGCATGACCGAGGTTGAGTACATTGTTGTTAGCATGGTTAGCTGTGGGGAAGTTTGGTTAAATAATCTCTTTGGAGAGTTGTTTGAGTCGGTCATGGATATAAAAATGATATATTGTAATAATAAGAGTGGGATTTGATGAGAAAATATGATAAAAGGCGAGCAAAGATAAGCATTTGATGAGCAAAGATGACATTTGATGATGACAAGATATTTTTAATGAGCCTATATGTTGCAGTCGATAATTTCTCCCTAGATGAGAGGGAGTGTTAATTTGACAGCTCAGAGACAAATTCCCTCGATTGGAAAATCTTCCTCATCAAGGAAGATCCCTTCTATCCCTTGGATGAATTCAATTTGATTAAGGGAAAATATATTTTTAATATGAAAATCCACATGTGCACAAAATGACAGGTCAACCCAAATAAGAAATTAGACACTCTTGGATTGTTATAAATACAAGTGACCCTCATTTGGACATCATGATCAATCATTCTTCTTTCTTTGGTTTGGCTTGCACAAATATGAAGTGGTCCACGAAGATTGGTTCATACATGTCCGAAATTACAGGGTCCGAAGCTCGAACATGATATCTAGGGTTTTGATTTGCAACGATAGGGTCGTGAGAGGGATTTTTTTTTTTTTTTTACAATTTCAGACACACATGCTTATCTATTTGGTTGGCGGGTTTCAATTGCACGCATGTACACTCTCCCTGTGCAGCTGGAAGCCAAGGTTTCATTCCATCAATTGACCGCATAATTCGACAGTTGACCATAGATATTGATAGTTAACCACAAACTTCTGAATCAAGGTTTTGATTATTAGCATTATTGGGTTCATCTCTTGGATGTTGTTTAGTTGACTTTTTTGGATAGCCTTGTGAATGAAGAAGTGTATCATTGTACTGTCTCATTGCCAAATCATTTAATGAAAATATAATAAGAAGAAGAATTTGTAATGGTTTTCCCCCTTGTGGGGTTTTCTCCCAGTATTCAACCAAATCCTGGTGTCTCTATGTGTGAATGCTTTTCTTCTATTTGTTCCTTTATGTTATGCTGCATTGATGATGATATTGTTCTTTCTATATAATTGCATATGTTGTTGAATATTGTTAAGATGCTATGGGGTGAATTCGATGTGTAAATAATGAAATGGAATTATCTAAAAAAAAACAATATATCCCTAAGAAAAATTAACACACACGGAGAGAGAGAGAGAGAGAGAGAGAGAGAGAGAGAGAGAGAGTTGGGGGGAGAGAAACAGAGAGAGAGGAATGGAGAGAGGATTTGGGGGGGGGGGGGGGCGGGGGGAGAGAGGATTTGGGGGGGGGGGGGGGGGGAGAGATGAAGAGAGGGAGAGGGAGAGAGGAGAGCGAGAGGGAAGAGAAAGAGGCTACTTTTAGATGTAGAAGTATATAATTATTTGAGTCTTAAGCAATCCAAGCCTCAAGTGAAGTGACATGATTACCACTAGCAAGAGTTGTATAGACACTATATGGACACATCATAATATTCACACACATGTATACATGATATACATGTGGCAGATTAGGTTTATGATGCTAGGTAATCATGTGGCAACACAGTAGTGTATATGATGAATGATTTAGCAATAAATTATAAGCGACTCCGAAGTTGGAGTAAATAACATTTAACTTGGTTATCTTTTTTTTAATGTGTTTATGTATTTATGGTCAAACTAAAAACTAACAATCTTATTTGTTTATATAAACTAACCTAGATCCATCTTAACTCTAGTTTACAAAGCATCAAGAGGGATCAAATCTCTTGAGGTACAAACCTCTTTTAGAGTGAAAATTGATTTGATCTCTCTTGACGCTTGGTATATCCAGAATTAAGATGGATCTAGACCAGTTTAATGAATTATTCATGACATATTTGTCCTTCATGTACCAATTGGAATTGATAAGATACCAACAATCTCATTTTCACTTAAATGATTGAATAAACGACAAAGTATTACTTGTAATTAATAATTATTATTACAACTAATTTAATAATATTAATTATTATTATAAAAAAAAATTATTAATTTACAAAAAGTCTAATATTTAATTATGTATTTTATTATTAGAAAATAACAATTAGCTAATATTTTATTAAATTATGAGAAATGAATACTCGTTTTCCATATAATTTTTGTTGTTGCTATTTTATCTAGATTGTCGTTTAAACATAAAGAAAAGAATTTTTTTTTGAAATGAATTCTTTGGTGGTAGTTTGGGTGGTAATTATGATGGTTTTTCTGTAAAATATTGTAATGGTAAAGAAAAAGAATTTGAAATGAATTCTTTGGTCTGCATATATTAAATTACAATGAGCACCATATCATATTTGGCGTGCTCGACATATTTTTCCACCTTATCATATTTCTTTGCAGCTCGCTGTAAATGACCTGCAGTTAATCGAACTCGAGTCATCTTCGGTGGAATTTTGGCTGGCTACCAGTTGACTCTAAGGACCAACTGCAGGCAAGGAGGGCGATAATTTCCTCAGAATTTGTGCTCAGGATTTTTCAGTGGAGAGGGCTGAATTATTTATAAGAAGAGGCTGAATTTTTGGTGCATTTCCAAAGATTATTTATGCCGGGTGAAGGGCCAAATTCTCCATCATTGTGACTGAGTTTACCAATTCAAAAAGGGGTCGATGTTCTAGGCTATACGACTGAATTTCTTTAGCTAAAGAAGCTGAGATTTTTCGTGGTTATTTTGGTATAAAATTCTCATAAAGAAGGACATGTTTCCGTTAACTCTACAGACAAAGTCACTGTTTAGCACCTTGACCAAGTTATGCTCACAAAATAGGTTGGGTTGTCACTGCATATATGTCCAAGATGAGTTCTACAAGAAATATTGAGTTCACAGAATCAAAGAACGAATTTTCCAGTCAAATTTATGAACTTAAGGAGGGTCAAGGGACGTGTTAATCATTTCAGAAAGAACTGCCAGTAAATTATCCAGCTGCGCTATATTATTCCCTTTCTGCATTATATTATATGCAACTGCATTATACTATTTCCTCTCTGTGTTATATTTTATAACACAGAAAATTGTGAGTATAGGTAGTCTCTATAACTTCAATTACCTTTCAAAGGTCTCATACTCGCTCAAAATATGGATAGAAGACCTTCAAGATTTTAAATTTGAGGGTTTACGTTGCAGATTTGAATTCCTAACTTCTGACAGGAATTTTGGAGTCATTTTTCTTACATAAAAGTGTAAATATTTGCTTTGGAAGCTCGAAGTGTGCACCGTTTATTATAGCAAAAACCCTATCTCAAATGGAGAGCATGTGCATTTTCGATTGAAATAGAAACTCTTTTTTTCTTACTTGAGTAGTCTAGAAAATCGCTTTAATTGGTGATGTATTAGATTTATTAAATATTCTCATTCATTGAACTTTTGATGAGATGGTGAAAATCAACAAGAACACTCTCATGGACATTAAAACCTATGTGCAAAAGGCACATGAAAAGATTGAATTTTTGCAATTGGAGTCTTAGCTTTAGCAAGAAGAATTACAACCGTGGAGTCATCATTTTGAACCTGTTCAAAACATTGAAAGAGACTCCCATAAGCAGCAAGTCATCAGTGCTGTGATTGATTCACATTCATTTCCCAATGAAGCAGCTGATTTGCATGCAGAAGCAAAAGTTTGGTCTGACCTTCTTAAGCCATCACCAAACCTTGGGAAGAGTTGGTCCATAACAAGCACAAAACTGGTCTTGGATATGACGTGGATATGACAAGGATGTATCCTTTCATATTCCAGACTATTCCAAGCCCATTAAATTCAAAAGTGAAAGATTTCTTTATGAAAATTCACCTTCAGATGTTCCAAATATTGCTTCTCTTCCACAATAGCAACAACAAATTGATAAATTCCAACACTGTAACAGAGTTGGCCATATGAAAGATCACTATTTTGATCTTTATTCATGTAAGCACTGTTATAAAACCTCTCATTCTTCACATAGATGCTTCAGAAACAAGCCTTCTGCAAGAACAAAGATTCATCTTGGATGGATCACTTCTTGGAAATGTGCATAAACAACCAAGAAGATGTTTTTGTCATATGTCAGAATCTCTTCTAGAATATTAAAAGACCTTGCAGTTGAGTTTTCGCCATCAACTCACCTTGTATCTGACAAGGAGGAAAATGATGTTCATATACAAGCTTCAAAGCCACATCAAGTGAGTCTGAGCCACAAACTACCATTCCAGATTCAGAGTTGTAGCTAGAGACACATATGCCCATGAGCATGCCTTTGGTTGGTGGTCATCCTTATTCCACTGCAGGTTGAGACCTCCCTTTAAGGTTGAGGTTTTCCTTTTATATACAGGTTTTAGACCTCACTTCTTCCAGGTTGAAGGTCTCCCTCTTCAAAGCATTAGGAGAACTTCCTCTAGCAGAAGGCCTCCAATTGTTGCCAGATTTGGAAGAGTTCCAGGAACTGCACTAAGCGTTCCAGTGTTGATGGTCATTCTTAAACCACCTCCTTGTGCCAACATTTCATATAGCTCATTAAACCTAGTGCTGCCTTGCATATTTTTTCACATTTGTATTATAGTTCTTTTCCTGGACTCATACATACCCCTTCCGATTAAGGGGGGGAATGTTGGACACCTAATTCTCTCAGGGTTGGTGTTGAAGGTGAAGAGTCAAAAGGAGTCCGAGAGACCCAGGAATATGGAATTCAAGGATCAATCCATTGTATGATAAATATGTATCATTGTGAGTAATAGAGCATCCAATGTTTATCTATCATTTCTTGTGTGTTTACCATGCCTATGTTTGACACACTTGAACTCGGAAAAAGGCTCAATTCAATTTGAAAAGGAATAACATGCCCCTTAAGGAACCTACTAAGAATTATTTTAGCCTAGGGTTTGAGTAAGATGCTATAAAAGTGACACACTTAGGAATGTAAGACCAAGAAAAATCTTGCAAGATAGTTATGATCAATAAGAATAGTTACAAGCCTTCATCAAGCCCTAAGTTGAAGCATTACTGCTAGATTACGGTTTCCTAGGCAAACAATGCCTAGGGTTGTGACGTTAGCTCCAGGGAAGCTATACCAACCATGTAGAAAGAAATATTGTGATGTTAGAAGGTCCAACAAACAAGAAAATCCTCAAAACAAGCCAAGGAATTGACCCTAGTTGAATTCGGTCCTATGCCCTAGCTACTTGCCTTATGTTGAATTTTGTAGCTATGGTCAATCTTCATAATTTATATTTTTGGTCTTAATGTATTTACAATGAAGAATGTAAAGAATTTTCTTCATAATTTTGTCAAAATAAATATTAAATGCATGTTCTTCATTTCCTCTACAGAAGAAAAAAGTTTGAATTTTGAAAATTAAATTTATTGGCTCCAAATTTGCTGTGTGGGCCCTCCTCCTAGTCAAGTAAGCCCCAACCTAAGAGGCACCCATTCGACCCAACAATGCAATTCATATCTTTTTAGGAAGAAAGAGAAGACGACTCTGAGGAAGATAAAAAGGACTTCTTTGAAGTAGGAAGATAAAAAAGAAAAGGATGAATCTAAGGATAAAGAAAGACGAATCCAATTATTGTTGAAGTATTGAATCTATTTGGAAGAATTATGTTGAAGGATGAATCTTTGCTTTGAAGGACCAAATCTCTGAAGTAATACTCTCTGGAAAGAAAAAATTTCTAAGGAAGTAATCTTTGTGAAAGGCAGTAGGACCGAGCTTCTCTAGGGAAAAGTACGAGGTCAAAATTAAGCCCTAGCAGAGCCAACCAAACCGAAGTTATTGGGTAGCCATTTGGCTTGACCAAGAGGTTGATGGACCATGCTTTACCATTCTTATTTTGTTGGTTAGTTTGACGTTGTAAATGACTAGGATTTCTAGGTGTGTCCCTTATTGAAGTTAAAATTTTCTCTAAGGAAAAGGTTGTTAGGTTTCCCCCACATGTGGGTTGTTAAAATTGGAAACTAGGGCAAACTTCCATCTTGGGACAACTCATTTGATGGAGATGATGATTGCATTAAATTCATCTTTTCCATAGGAACAAAATTGATATAAATATCATCCAATTTGGACAAGCAGAAGTGTGTTTTTGAATTTATGCCCACACATGTGGAAATTACTCAGGTCGACCACATCAACATGTAGGCTCATGAAGCCTAATGGACATGACTCTTCACCCTCAATGACTTGTATAAATACAAGTGACCTCTCAGCTCATTTTGCATCATCATCACTAACAAATTCTCTCTCCTTCTCACATTGGTTATCACAACATTGGGCATTCCCTCTCTCTGCCACGTTTGGCACAAGGAGGTAGAATTATAGGTCAGAATTGCAGGGCCAAAAATATCAGAAATGTCTGCAGTTTGACCAGTGTTGACTTTGACTTTCTGGGCATCCTTTGAATTCATTTTTTTGGGAGGATATTTTTCTCAGTAGGACACATTTATTGGCACAAAAATTGAGGCTTTTTTTTTATTTTGACTGTGTTTACTTTAGAACTGCAACTAGGGTTTATGCAACAGATTTGACTTTAACTTTCACCGAGTTTAAGGAGGAAATTTGGGACTGTTTTCAAGGCATATTGACCAGTTGATGAGACCGCATTTGACCAAGGTTTTCAAGCTCTTTTGTGGACTGTTTGATGCTACATGATTGGCAGGTTATGGTTGATTTGACTGCCATTGACTGGGAGAAGAATTACAGATTTTGACAAGGTTGTTTTGGACATCTATTGGCAAGTCAATTTTGACTTTATTGTACTCTCTCTCTTTGTTGAATTTTTTTTATTTATAATAAGAAGAATTGATCAAAAGGTTTCCCCCACATTGGGGTTTTTCCCTAGAACCCACCAAATCTAGTGTCTTCTTGTCTTGGCTTGTCTTCTACATTTTATTTTATGTTCCATCTACTTTTACTATCAATGTGATTAATGGTTTATGTGATTTCTATTGGAAAAATAAATTGGAAATTGTCATTGGGATGCTAAGGAACATTGAATTAATTATTCTAAGAATAGAACATACCATTATTATGTAAAATTAACATGGAATCAGAGCCCAGGTGAAGACAAATCCAAGCAAGAGAGAGGAAATAGATCGCTAAGAAAGATCTGTTGGACAAGTTTATTGGACTAATGGCCACTACATCTTACTTCAAATATGAATATAAGCTTAAGGATAAATCCGAATATCATGAATGGAAGATGAATTTGGATTTAATTTTGGAAGAGAATTATGCCATGGACTATGTGCAGGGAAAAGTTGCGGAGCATCCTTCAAATGCACCTACTGCTGCAAAGACAAAGTACAAGAAAGGTGAGGTCAAAGCTAAAATAATTATCATTGACTCCATTCAAAAGCATTTGGTTTCCTATATTTATTATTTGGTAACATTTAAGGATATGTATGATAATCTGATTGGGATGTTCAAAGTAAACAATGCAAATCAGATTCTCTTTCTCAAGAACAAGTTGAAGGACATCAAGATGAATAAATGGGGGTCTATTCAATCCTACTTCATGATAGTAATTCAAATAAATAATTACTTCATATCTATTGGAGAAGTCATTAGTGACAGGGAGCTCACTTTCATTGCACTTGGAGGTATTTCAAGACCATGGGTTGTATTTACCACCTTCATTATCAACAATGAAAAGATACCTGGTTTCGATGAGTTATTGGCTAGATGCATTCAAGAGGAAATAAGAATTATGGAGAGAGATAAGCCCTCCAATGGAAATTAACCTACAACTTTATTTGTTCATGCAAAAAGGAATAATAATGTTGGTCCAAGGAGACAAGTTCAAGGATTCAAAAAGGGATTCAAGGAAGGAAGAAAACGAAGGTGCTACAATTGCAACAAGTTTAGCCACTATGTTAGAGAGCGTCCCCACGAGAAGAATACTACAAGGGATGATGGCAACATCAAATTTTATTTCAAAGGAAATGGAAATCAAAGGAACAAAAAGTTCAACAACAAAGGGAAGAGGAATGCTCTCGCTACTTGAAATGGAAATGGTCAACCTCCCAAAAGGAAAAGAAATTCCAGGTATGATGAAAGTAATGTTGTTGAAAAACAATATGATTTTTATCTTATTTCTACTCTATCTATTGCCTCTCCTCTGGATACGTTGGATCATTAGTTGATTCATAGTGGAGCCTCAAGGAAAGTCACTAGATATAAGGAATCCCTCTCAAATTTGGTTGAAAAGAAAAATAATCTAAAGATCATACTAGGAGATAATGCCACCTACCCCATGAAAGAGTTAGGTATTGTCACTCTTCAATTGAATCAAGGTCAAACCATTCATCTACAAGAAGTATTGTATGCTCTTAATTTGAAGATGAACCTGGTGTTTATTTATGCGATGGAAGATAAAGGATTCAAGGTAGCATTCATTGATGGAAATGCATGTATTTGGCAAAGAAACCATAAAGTTCGATGGTCTCTATCAATTTGGATGAAGTCCTTTAGGAGATTTGGATAGCGATACTTCTCTTCAATATGAGTTATGGCATCAAAGGCTTTCCCACTTGCATTACAAAGCCTTACCTGGGGTAAGGAAGATGGTCATAGGTATTCCTGCGTTTAATATGATCCATGAAGGATTTTTTTAGGGTTGTGCAGTTGGGAAACATACAAAGGGACCATTCCCTTCAAGAGAAAACAATACAACCAATATTCATCAATTGGTGCATTTTGACTTGTTTAGTATGTTGCCTGTAACATCACTAGGAGGATACTCATATTATGCAATATTTGTGGATGAATTATCTCGCAAAACATGGATCTATTTATTCAAGAGGAAGGATGAAGTGTTCAAATGGTTCATTCTTTCAAATCATTGGTGGTAAATCAAACAAGTAAGAATATAAAGATATTTAGGACCGAAAATGGAATCGAATATGAATCAAATGAATTCAAAGACTTTTTCAGAGAGACTGGCATTAAGAGGGAGAAAACGGTTCCATAAACTCCTGAGCAGAATAACGTTACTGAAAGGAAGAATCAAAAAAATCATGGAAGCCACTCGTGCCATGATCTATGATCAAGGTCTACCAAAGTTCTTATGGGGAGAAGCTACCAACACTGTCGTATATGTTAAAAATAGGAGCCCTTATCAAGATTTGGATTTCAAGGTGCCCAAGGAAGTTTTCATTGGTAAGAAATCTGATGTTTCTCATTTTAGAATATTTGGTTGTTCGATGTATTTTCATGTGCCTAAAGAGAAAATGAATAAGTTGGAAGCTTCTGGGAAGAAAGGTATATTCGTTTGATACAATGAAAATTCGAAGGCATATAGAATCTATGTCCCTTGTCAAAGAGATGTGGAAGTAAGTTTTGATGTCACCTTTAATTAAGAAACTACCCTTGGGAAAGCCAGAGATCTCTGTATCCCAAGGAAGGATGCTGATGATGCTGTGGAAAAACAAGATGATCCTCTGACGGATGAGCCTATTCTTGATGTTGATGGACCAATGGATCCTATTGATCCACTTCCTGGTGATTCATATACCTCAAGGAAAATACTTTTATGGCACAAATATACTCTCAAAGATGCTGAGAGACATATTGCTCCAAGAGGGATATTTCATGAAATTAAGAAGCCGAGAAGGTATCAAGGGTATTTGGCTACTATGAGTACTAATGTTTAAGTTGAACCATGCATGTTTGAAGAATCCGCAAAGCACCAAGTATGGAAGGATGCAATGAATGAGGAATATGAATCTATTATCAAGAATGATTTCTAGGATGCGGTGCCTCGACATAAGGACAAGTCTGTGATCACCTCAAAATGGATTTACAAAATTAAACATGGATTTGATGGGAGTGTTGAAAAGTATAAGGCCAGGTTTATTACTCGGGGCTTATTTAAAAATGAAGGAGTGGACTATGACAAAATATATGCACCAATTTCCCGATATACTACTATCTAATAGATTATTTCTCTCGCTGCCAATAAAAAATGAAGCCTACATCAAATGGACGTCAAGATTTCTTTCTTGCATGGCTTGCTTAAGGAGGAAGTCTACTTGGAACAACCTTAGGGGTTTGAAGTACAAGATAGAAGGACACATGTATGCCGACTGAAGAAATCCCACTATGGGTTGAAGCAAGCCCCTAAGGCATGGTACAAAAGGGTTGAAAGTTATCTTATGAATTTGGGATTTACAAGGATCTATGTTGATCAAAACCTATACTTCAAGGTTGAAAAAAAAATGCCTCTCATTTTGGTCCTTTATGTTGATGATCTCTTTTTGATAGGTGAAAACCCTCACATTTATCAATGCAAGAGAGATTTGACTTTTGAGTTCGAGATGAAGGAATTAAGACTGATGCACTACTTCCTAGGCTTGGATGTCTGCCAAAAGTCAGGCGAGATTTTCCTTTCTCAAGGAAAATACATTGTGAAGCTGCTAGAGAGATGTGGGATGGTGGATCAAAAGTATGTTTCTACTCCAATGGAACTCAACTTAAAGAATCTATGTGGAAGTGATGCTATGCCCTGTTGTGGCTCGGATTGTATAGGCACTGCGACAACATGACTCAGGATGGGGGCTGCCACTCTAATCCCCGACCACTCTTTTTTAGTTTTATCCCAAAAACAGGCTATGGAGGGTAGTCCCTATGAAATGAGATGGAAGGAAAAAAGTTGGAAACCAAATTTCTTGAGAGACACAGATGAGTGGCCTAGCCACTTGGTTGAATTTAAGCAAGACTATTGATTAAATTAGATTTTCTTGTTATGAGACTAGTGCCTTAATGGAGTAACAAATTATTGCTTATGGTAAATTAAGACCAAATGACCGAATGGAAACTCACTGCTTGATATGATTGACTAACCTATATGAGATGCAGACTTAAGACCTAGGTGTAGTGCAGTGATCTTGGTAAATTTTAATTAAAGGCCTAGTCTAAATGTAACCTTTCCCCAATTTTTTTTGAGAAACAATCGTCAAAGTAAGTTGTGCAATGGAAGCCAACGGGAAGCAGATAACGACCTGATTAACGATACCTCCCCCCGTGTTCCGCCCACCCAATGCCTCTGGTGTTGCAGATACTGTAGCTCTAACAATTGCAATTTCACTGTGTTAAAAATTAGGAGAAATTGAATCCCTCAAGCCACAATAGGAAAATGGTTGCCCTATATCTCTATCAACCTAGGTTATGTTAGGAGGTAAATTATTAGTGCAATCGAGATATAATATGAAAATGCAAGATATTACGAGTGATTGTTATCTTGAATTAAGATTGGTTAGATTACTTAAGTACTTATTTTTTTTTTAATCTTAAGAGTACTTAACAATGTTTTCATGCAATCTTAAATAAGATAAATTCCAAGAGATACACGTGTAAACTTCAACGATATCCCATAAGATACCAAACAGACAATGAAACCAAGTTTCCAAATGATTAATGTAAACACTCAAGATGTTGATCACAGATTATGGAAATTTATAACAACACTACTACTTTAGCAAATTTAGATCTTATCAATGTTATAATGACAATAAGAAAGTGCTAACTCAACAATGTTTATGTTTGTCCAAGATCACAAAAATATGCCAATTTCCAAACAACTTGATTTAATTAGAAAACATGTATGTTAGCCTTCTCAAGATGTATCTTTCAGCAAAATTTCAAATCTGAAATATTAATTGCAACAATAAATTAACCCACAAATCAACAAACAAATGATATTGGCATCAATGCCCAAAAATGCATAAAAATAGTAAAAATCACCAAACTTGAGAAAAATCATATTTTAGGGTTTTTTAGGGATTGACTACGAAAAATTTAGATATGATATATTTATTTCAGCAGTGAAACAATGATAGATCAACAAAATAAAATTCCTAGAAATAGATGCCCAATATTTTCCAAAAAATGGAAAAAACACACTAGAACTTGAAAATTTCAATTTTAAGGCTTTAGGAGAGTTTGATTCAACAATTTTCAGAACCAATAAGTTTATGACAATAGTAAATTGGTGATAGATCATCAAACTAAAAATACTGAAGATGATCCCCACAATGTCTAAAAATAGTAAAGTTTTGCCGAAAAACTGAAAATTTAATTTTTTTGGACCTTATTTAGGATGTGCTTCAGAAATGTTTAGATCTGATTTTCTACAGTTATGCTGAAATTTCTAGCAAGCTAAAATGTTAGATCTAGGTCAAGTTAGAGATGCCCAAGTGGCCAAAAATTGTGAAAATGAGGATTTTGCAATTCTAAGCAATTTTGACAATATAAAATTTTATTTTTAGGACCTAATTATTTATGTTTTTCTTACTTTAATAAAATTGCAAAAAATGAGGGTTTAGAGATCAAACCCTAGCCCCAAGGCCTTGAAGATTCGACCGTTGAAAATTTTTGAAATTTTTGGATAATGTTGCCGCTTGAAAATTATGAATTTAGAGACCTTAACCTTGCAAAACCTCCAAGTGTTTAGCCTTAAAAATTCAATAATGGTTTCAGGTCAATTTTGTGGCAAAAGAGGCCAAGAAATGGAGATCAAGTTCGCGAGAGCAGAATTTTCGGGGATAAAACGGTGCGGATGATAGATCGGGCCACAAGGAGGAAGAATATAACCTCAAAGAGCCAATGCTTTACCCAATGAGGCTAGTGTTGAGGAAATAAGGGTTTAGAGGCCTAGGGCTAGGCCTAAGGCTTATGGCTTATGGACTAAAGGCCAAGGAAGGGGAACCACAAGCCCTTAGAGGGTTGCGACTAGAGAGAAAGGAGAAACAAGGGAGGAGGAAGGAGGAGAAGGAGGGGTGATAGGAGGAGGGAGACTGAGGAGAGGGAAGGATGCCAAGAGAGGAAGGCTGAGGGAGGAAAAGTGGTCGAGGAGGCTTAGGGAAGAAGGACATAGGGAGGCCGAGGAGACGAAGGGATGGGGAGTATAGGAGGATAGGAGAGAGGAGGTCGAGGCCTCAATACCCCAAAAGAAGGCTGAAATTTGGCCCTAATCCAAGACGCTGAAGGGAGGAAGGCTGACATTGAGGTGTAGGAGGCCAAATCCAGGGCTATAAGCCATAAAAAATTTGAAACCATTGCTCCAAAATTTTTTGTGCTTCAACACTTTTATTTTCTGAAAAATTCCTCCATGGAAGCCCTGTGAAATTTTCCAAGAGACTAGATCTTACCCTTAAGGGCCTAGATCTAGATCTTCTTCCACTTGAATCCTTGATCTAGCCTGAAAAAATAAAAATAGAAGCACCCTAACCCCAATATATATGAAAATAGATCTAAAACCCCAACCCAAGTTAGAAAAAATAATTTAAAAATTTAAATGTACAAAATTATTTACAATATATACATGGGTTTTCAAATAGATTTTTTTTTTTAATAATATTTTTCCTTGAAAGAATGGCTAAAATACTTCAGAAAAATATTGTCTCACTATAGCCCTAGCGAATGAATATTCAATCCACCATATAAAAACTAGAGATCCAAGCAAAGTAACCCTTGCCCACAGTTTGTGAACTTGGAGACCAAAGATCAAGTACCTGCAAAAACTATGTATTATCTCAAAATAATAATCATTAAACACCACATAGGAAGCCCATAGTCAATATATACCACAGATAAACAAAATAAGAACACCTCGAGTTGCACCCCAAAATCTTTTATTATGGTAGAAAAAATAGTTCCCAGCGGGACAATAGTTTACAAAATATCTCAGCAGCAATTCTAGCTAGAGTTCACGATTTTCTATATTTCTGATTGTTTCTAGAGACTCAAATGTTTTAGATAAATCCTCCATGTGGAAAAAAACGACTAGTTTCTTTGATTCTTGTCAAAATAATCTTGGTCGTTGATAAACACTTCAAGATCTTTTAATCTTGGTCCTTGATTTTTATTTTTGAGGAAATTACAAAATTATCATTTAAACACAAATTTTTAGCTCAAAATTTTTAATTTTGAGCTAATTTCCTCAAAAATTTGACTTTAACTTAACCAGCAAGGCCCAAGGGTCCAATTTTTATTGAAATATACAATATTCCCTTGGTGGAGGACATTTAAAAATCGATTCTTTTAGGACCCATGAATTTTTCCACTTGGAGAATTTTTCTAGACAAATTAATTAATTTATACATGAGGGGATATGATTATTTTTTCAAACCTCATTTACATAAGATTTTACAACTTTTTGACTCAAAAAGGGAATACACATTAGGCTTAAACCCTCAAGGCACATAACCCATCTGTGACACATTATGATCTAGTAGACCAAGTGATTTGTAATAAAATAATTAAGCCAACTAGCTTAAATTATTCCCAAACCAATTTTACATTAGACTCGATTAAAAAACTAGGACTCATTTAAGATATTGGTAATAAATTTCACTCTAGCTTTTGGGGTTTAAGATGGAGGGGAAAAACTCCTCTGATTAATCGTGTTTAGAAACACAGGTAATAAGTGAGGTTGAAAAACCTCCTAGGATGAAATTCGTCACCAAAATCACAGACTTACTTAGATTGTTACATAGACTCAAGGTCATACTAGAATAATTTACATCATTGAACTCGCAGAATGGGTGACCATGACGCATAAACTTCTGATATGTGATCTGATCTGTTGAAAAAGACTGGCATTTTCACTTCTTTGAAACTTTGACAATTTGGGTGCAACATATGCCTCCATATGGGGACACATTGCTTCCATGAAGTAACGTGAGAATCCCAGAATCCTGCATCCAAGGAAATATAAATCCATCAAATAGATATCCATTCAAAATTGAAATCATATGAATATAATAGAAATATCATTGGAATAGAAAATTTGCTCAAATAAACTAAAATATAAACGAAATAATATACTTGTTAAATGTAAAACTAAATAACTGAAATGAAATAAAGGGAATAGGGTTAGAGATACTATACAAAACAATGCCCTAAGGCATTAGATGCCATCAACATGGTGCATACTAAGAATATTTAGACTCTCCAGCAAGTATGTGGCCTACTTCTCAGATGTGCCATGCTGAATTCTGAAAATGTTAGGACTGTGACTCATCTGAATATCGAGTTGCCCTCGACCATTAGATGCATCAAAATTCTTCCTTTTACTTTTCTTCTCTGTGGGTTGTAATGTCAATAATGAGACCACTATAGATTTCTTGTCCTGATTATGCGAATTCCTAGATGAAGGATCTGCAGAATCTGAAGTATGCCCAATCTTATTTTGTATGTACTCGGTCAAAGGTGAAACATAAGATTGACGATTCTTAACTTATTTTTAAATTTTGGTACTTCCATTTGACCTGTATTGAGTGGGGCAAGTAATATTCTTGCAATGAGATGAGAACTGCTCTGGTGAAACGAGAGGCTTGTGATTTGTCAAAGGATATTTGTTTCTTTCATTATTTGATCTATGTTGAAGTTCATATACCTGCATCTTTTCCATTATTTTCATTTTATTCTGAATAGTGATATTTTAATTTCTCATGGCACCCATCTAATTTGAGTGTTCAAGCGTCATGGCACAAATTTTTTTGGCTTGAATTTCCTCCATGGTCAACAACTTATTCTGGAGACATATTTGACCAACTTCCATATTTTTTATTACTTTGTCATGATCTATTTTTATGGAAATCAAATGATTATGCATACTAGACTTAATAGCCTCCATATCTTGAGCACACTCTTCCTCTATGGTATCCATTTGATTAGAGTTATTGGTTTTCATGATATTTACCTCCTCATCATTCCTTTCCTCTATAACTGAAAAGATATTTTGAAAATTGATTTTCTTGTCTTTTATTACTTTATCATAGTTTACTTGAATGGAAAACATTTATTCTTTATGATTTGATTCCATAGTGATCAAATGGTTTTGCATGGCGGCCACTTGATCGAAGTGATTGACCTTCGTGATTTCTAGCTCCTCATAACGTTTTTCTAATTTGGTGAACAAGGTTTGTATATTTCTAGAATGATCTTCCATCAATTTCTCTTGATTAAGTTCCACGGTTTTTATTATTTGAGTTAACTCATTGATAAGTTGCTTATTTTTTCCCCTTTCATTGTTGCTACCAACTCGACAAATCATCACTTCCCTTCCACTATTGAGGATTCGTCTTGCAATGACACACATGGATTAATCATGAAATATATCGTAGGGTTTGCAATACAATACATATTAATGACCACTTTAAACTTTCTTCCGAGTAGCAAAGGCACAAGGTGGGCCCCTTTGATTTCCATACTTATCTTCAAAGGCCTAAAAAATTGATTGTAAGGAGTCAAAATTTTCATCAGGGAACTTCCAAAACCAATTCAACACATCATATTATAATGAGAGAACAAAGATTCACATCTTGAAATCCTCATGTTCATCATATACATAGAAAGCGAATGTTTCCATGCAAAAAAATAACTTTTCAAGGTGTTGGCTTGAGGGGGTTACACTCAAGTTTAGAGTTTGCTGTGCGAACCAACAAAACCCTCTATTACCGACCCTTTCGGCAACAATCTACTGTGCATACCATAGTCTCATCCAAGGAAATATTAGGGGATGCTAGGACCATGATTTTTGAATTATATATATTGGTTTTGATTGTAGAACAAAAACAAGGTTTTATCTGGAAAAGTGGGGTTCACATTCAAAAGCATCGCAAATCAAGCTCTTCATGGGGCATATTTAAAAGAATTATGTGATAAAAATTCCATCTGCACTGATCTAGAATGCCACAAAATAAGTATTTCTCATATATTATTCTGGTGTTGCATGGAGATGTGGATCGAAATTGTCTTCACATGCTAGGCTCGCTTGATTCCATTTTCACCCCTCCATCACTTTCATCATTACATGCCTAAACAAGCTTAGGATTAAAATAAAAATAAGAAATGAAAATATAAAAATAAAAGAAAAATATGTCCTAAAAGCTTTACGTGTCACATCATGGAGTTAAAACCCCCACCACTTTCCACCTCATCCACCCACCATCACTTTAATCCGACAACCTACGCTTCATTTCTCCCCCCCTCCCATCCTAACTTTATCCTCACATGGGGGTTTGAAATGGGTGGTTTTCAAAAATGGCCCCCCTTTTACATGTCATTATCTCATTAATTCGGACCCACCCCCCATATTACCACTTACCACTTCAGGGGGGGTCCGAAATACCACTTTTCTCCTGCAAAGCCATTTTCCCCAAATAAAAAAACCAGTTTTAGCCAATTTTACCAGTCTGTTTTCGAAGGATATTCTAGGAAAATGGGAGTTAATTTTGAAAACCCAAGAGATGTTTTTATTTAGTACAGGCTGAGGAACAAAAAGCTCTCCCATATTTTGCACAGGCGTCTTCAGTTGGGAGAATCGAAGCCATCTTTCAACCCTATTTTTCAGATTTCCGTTTTTCCTGTTTTAGTCATGATTTTACGGCGACTATTGTCGAGAGATGGAGATGAATTTTGAAAATTCGAGAGAGGATTTTGACTAGCACGGGGAAATAAAAATAAAATCTCTCATATTTTGCATAGGTGTTACCGTTGGGGAGAAACAAGTGTCAGAGTGTACCCCTGTTCTCAGCTGATTCAACCCAGTTTTCAGCTTTGTAGTAGTTTGTCTATTTTTAGAGAGGAGATGAGAGATTTGATCTAGATAAGCATTTCAAGGTACCAGGCCATACAAAGAGCCAGCTCCAAAGTCTAGCACTCAAAATTACTGTCAGATAGCCCAAGCATTAAGGCTTGACAGGAGTTACACCTGCAAACATATGACATGCCCGATTTCAGAAGAATGAAAGAAATGACAGATGTCCAATAGTCTTCATAACTCCAGCAATTTTATTTACGCATGTCTAGTGATGTTAACTATTAGTCACAGTGCTTATTGTAATGAATTAGTGGGATTAGCTTATATACTTCATTGTTCAAAGTATACAAAGGGGGGGGGGGATGCGAATGGTGGAGTCCCATTCTATAATGTTGTGGCTTCTTGCAAAATAATAATATATCAGTTGTTTAGGATTCATGAGGTGTGTTAAATTGTCAAGTTCCTTCTGTTTAAATTTTTTATTCATTGTTCCTCTTTCTTTGTATTTCTGCAAATCTGATTGTAAAACAGAAAGTGTGACAAATAGGATTTTTTGATTAGAGCACCCTATTCTGGCTGTGTTTACCATCTGCATGTTTTCTACCAAGCACAGATTGAGGAATTATTAAATGCTCCTCAGTCTCTGCTAAGTATTACATTCTCTTCCTTTTCATACTCCATTTAAAATTCTCAAATATCAAAAGTAGCACACCTATCTTTCCCTGTTTCACTCATGCTCGATTAATTTTTCATATTGGTCACCCGAGCCCTTTGAATCCATTTCCCAATGGTCCTTTTCCCTCGCTTTACTCACCAAACCAAATCCAAAACCCAATTATTCTTCTATTAACTAGCCTAAATGCCAAATCCAACAAAGCTATATCTGATAGAGAGATCCCTTTCTAGGTCTAGGAGTGCTAGATCCTAGGTCCGAAGCAATTTTGATGTTGCCTCGGGGATTCTGCCTTTAGCCTTAGAATTACGGAGTGCTAACATATTGGCAACCATACTAGGGATGAGTTTATCTTCCTCAGAAACACTTATCAAGTTCAGTTTTTGCTTTTGATGGTGAACAAAAGCCAAACACTAGAAGACTGTTCCATTCACCTGGTAACTCCATTGGCAACAAAATCCAGAAATTAAGATTCACTGGTGACTCCACAAGCTTAAAATGGGATTAGTTGCAAGGAGATATGCTCCCATGAACATAGATTACCTTCCAGGCTTCCCAAACAAAATGCCTTAGGTAAATTGGCAAAGAAATCTTCATATTTTTCAAGATGAGAATGTTGATGATGCTTTGTTGCATCTCATTAAATTTCATATTCATTCATGGAAGTTGAAAGTTGAATGGCATGAGGACTTCCACATGAAGATGTTCATGGAAACATTAGATGGAAAAGCGAGGGAATGGTATGAAGGTTTAAACCGGGGTAGCTTTTTTTCTTTAAAGGATTTCCACAAAGTGTTTTATGAGCATTGTAAAGGACATTCCCCATATTTGTCATTAGTGGAAAAATGTTGTGATTAGTTTGAGGTTTTCATATGCTACATTGAAAGTATTTATGAAGAACTAGTAGATATGAATGATGAGGATCTCTTAGAAGCACTTTATGGGTTCCATTCTCAAGTCAACTGTCATGATAATAAAGGGAAGATAGCTGAAAATGAGATGAATCAGGAAATGAAAGTAGGTCCACATGATCTACCTTCAGAGGAAAATGATAATTTTCCTACTCTTTTGTATGAAACTAAAGAAAACATGTAGCATCATAGTCAGTTTTCGCTAGGGAAAGAAGACAATTACTGTTTTCTCCAAAGAAAAAAAAGGTTTCCTCCTCCTTTAACTGAAGAAGAGATTAATCAGATTCTAAGCATGCATCCAACTTTTCAATCTTTATGTCATCGGGAGATAAATTATATTGGTCCTACTACTGATTTATGTATTGAAGTCTTTCCTCCCAAAGAAAAAAATGTAGAACAGATTGATGCTGATGTTTTTTCACATCCTCAAGAAAGATTATTGTTGGAAATCACTTTTTCTCATCAAAAGGATGGTCTTCAGACATATTCTAGCAATCTCAATCAAGATATACCAGATTTTCTTGAGGACGGGATAATGGTATACCATGAAGATGCAACATCGGATAATAAGGGAGAATGTAAAGATATTCTCTTTGAGAAGGATCCAGAGCCTAATCAGTTGGAAAAAAGAGCAGTCATGAATGAAGATGGCCATATGGATCCTCAGTACCAAGGGTTTGTCCAAGATCCCTTTGTTGACCTCTTAGAATCATTCAGAGAAGGAGTGTATTATGCCATGGATGGTTGGATGCAACATTCAAGGAAAAGGTTGAACACTTATGTTCAACAAAACATAAGATGGGAGTGGTCATTTTGTTTTCTCAGCCTGCTGAAAGAAGTGAGCAAGAATCAATCAAACACTCATTTCCTTGACTGGTTACATTGGAAATCTGTTTATTATTTGATGGGACAATTTTTTAGACTAGGGTAGGTAGATGTGCGAATAAGCTCAGCACTCTAAGCATCTTTCCAGTTTTATTTTGAGACCGATTTTCAATCGTCAACTTAAGATTTCTTTCAGTTTTTGATTTCGTCTTAGTTCAGATTTCAGCATTCAAATTTTCAAGTTACAGGAGTCTTGTGGCAAAGTAGATTGTTGTCACCTTAATCACCAAGGCACTGGTCGCCGTATTCAGATATATGCGGTTCTTTGTTGCCTCGCTGGGAGGGAAACATCCCCCAGAAGGAGCCACTATTAGGACCCTATAATTATAGGGAAATCATGATTGATAAATTATATATATATATATATATATATATATATATATATATATATATATATATATATATATATATATATATATATATATATAGGTTTTGATTGCTAGACGAAAACAAGGTTTTATCCAGCAAAGTTGGGTTCACATTCAAAAGCATCCTGAACCAAGTTCTTCATGGGGCATATTTAAAAGGAGTATGTGATAAAAATTCCATATGCACTGCTCCTGAATGCTGCAAAATAAGTATTTCTCATATATTATTCTGGTGTTGCATGGAGTCGTGGATCGAAATTGACTTCATATGCTGGGCTTGGTTGATTCCATTTTCACCCCTCCATCATTTTCGTCATTACATGCCTATACAAGCTTAGGATTAAAATAAAACTAAGAAATGAAAATATAAAAATAAAATAAAACTATATCCTAAAATTTCTAGATGTCACATCATGGAGTTAAAACCCCCACTGCTTTCCACCTCATCCACCCACCATCACTTTAATCCAATGACCTACGCTTAATTTCGTCCCCTCCCTCCCATATTAACTTTATCCTCACAGGGGGGGTCCAAAATGGGTGATTTTAAAAAATTCCCCCCCTCCCCCATTTCCACTTACCACTTCAGGGGGGGTTTGAAATACCACTTTTCTCTTGCAAAACTGTTTTCCCCAAATACAAAAACCGTTTTTAGCCAATTTTACCACTCCTTTTTCGAAGGATGTTATGGGAAAATGGGAGTGAATTTTGAAAAAAAATAAATATTTTTATTCAGCACGGGCTGAAGAACAAAAACCTCTCCTAGATTTTGCACAAGTGTCTTCATTTGGGAGAATCGAAGCCATCTTTTAGCCCTCTTTTTCAGATTTCCGGTTTTCCTGTTTTGGTCATGATTTTATGGTGATTGTTGTGGAGATTTGGAGATGAAATTTCAAAATAAGAGAGAGGTTTTTGACCAGCATGGTGCAAATAACAATAACCTCTCTCATATTTTTCATAGGTGTCACCATTGGGGAGAAAAAACTGTCAGAGTGTACCCTTGTTCTCAGCTGATTTGGCCCAGTTTTCAGCTTTGTAGCAGTTTGTCTATTTTTAGAGAGGAGATGAGAGATTCGATCAAGATAACTGTTTCAAGGCACCAGGCCATACGAAGAGACAACTCAAGAGTCTAGCACTCAAAAGGACTATCAGATAGCCCAAGCATTAAGGCTTGACAGGAGTTACACCTACAAACATATGACAAGCCTGATTTCAGAAGAATGAAAGAAATGACACATGTCCAATAGTCTTCATAACTCCTGCAATTTTATTTACGCATGTCCAGTGATGTTATGTCCTTTTCTATTATGTTGTTAGAAAGATAGTAATTGTTAGTCATAATGCTAATTGTAATGAATTAGTGGGATTAGCTTATATACTTCATTGTTCGAAGTATACAAGGAGGGGAAAATCTGAAATGAGGGACTGAGTCCCATTTTGTAATGTTGTGGCTTCTTGCAAAATAATACAAGATCAATTGTTCAGGATTCATGAGGTGTGTTAAATGGTCAAGTTCCTTCTATTTACAGTGTTTATTCATTGTTCCTCTTTCTCTGTATTTCTACAAATCTGATTGTAAAACAGAAAGTGTGATGAATAGGATTTGTTGATTAGAGCACCCTATTCTAGCTGTGTTTACCATCTGCATGTTTTCTACCAAGCAGAGATTGAGGAATTCTTAAATGGTCCTTAGTCTCTGCCGAGTCTTACATTCTCTTCCTTTTCACACTCCATTTAAAAGTCTCAAAGATCCAAAGTAGCACACCTAGCTTGCCCTGTTCCACTCATGCTTGATTACTTTTGCATATTGTTCACCCGAGCCCTTTGACTCCATTGCCCAATTGCCCTTTTCCCTCTATTTCCCAACCAAACCAAATCCAAAACCCAATTATGCTTCTATTAAATAGCCTAAATTCCAAATCTAACAAAGCTATATCTGATAGAGAGATCCCTCTCTGGGTCTAGGAGGGCTAGATCCTAGGCCCGAAGCAGTTTTGATGTTTCCTCTAGGATTCTGCCTTTAGCCTCAAATTTACTGAGTGCTAACATAAATAACATAAAAGACTTTTCTATGCATAAACAATCATACAATTCTTCTCAATACATAATTTTTTTACAAAGATAAATAATAGACAAATGGTGTAATTGCATAGAGATACTTCAAAATCTTCCTTCTCTTTATTGATAATGTGTTTTTTCAATACAATCCTTCTTCGACCCGCACACATAGTTGCAGGTGGTATGCACACACAGTTACAAACCAAGGCCTCCAGGCACACAACGATGGGTGGTGCGCACACACAGCTGCAGAGAAGTATCCTAAGACCCAAAACATACTAAAACACAAAAAATTCACAGTTTGCGCTCATACAATGATGGATATCTCTTATATTCAACTCAAAATGACATTACTTTATATATATTTTACATCTTATAATACCATGGTCCACAATCCATGGGAAGAGCTCAAAATATTGAAAACTAACCCGATCCCTTTACAAAAAGAGGGGCTTTGACCCACCCCAAAGCCCCTAAAACTCCTAAAACTCCACGTGAATATTTTAAAATCCATGCAATTGACTTATTCCCGTTGGATCACGCACTCCACTTCCTAAAAATGTGGATTATTTAACTCAAAACTGGACCAAGTTGGGCCCTTCCCAACACAAGGCGCTCACTAGAAGTGACTGCATTATTACCCATGAAGGAAGGAAAATTATCAATGGCTTCTGTCGGAAGATCATGAAGAATTTTAGCAAAGCAACAAGGGGTGAACAAGTCACCCATGATGACCTGGTTAAGGGGAAAGGGAAGATGATGGATGTGTGAGAGAGAGAGAGAGACCCATGTTTAAGACAATCAAGAAATCTACAAGAGACGAGCCTTTAGCAGGAATTCTTGTAAAAAATGAAAGAAGTGGAGTCACCACTTGAACATGAATCTTTCTCGAAAAATACAGAAGGAAAAAACTGAAAAGTTAGTTAGGGAGAAGCAAGGGGATATCAAGGAAGGCTTCCTGTCTGAGAAAATTGAATGCTCACTATAATGTAATTTGTTTAATTGAGCTGAGAGAGAGGGGTTAACCAATCTACGAGTAAACTTTTATAAATGGATGAATCAATGGAGTCACCACCCAAACAGAAAACTAACCCAAATGTCTAGGTGATAAAGTGAAAATAGAGAATTGAATAATGTGATAAGGATATTAGTATATCAAGAAGATGAAAATGGATTAGAATATTATGAATATTAATGAGAATGTCGTCAACACCAAGGTCCAATAAATTGGTCCCTGGCAACGACACAAAAAATTTGTGGCGTTGGTAGGAAAATGAATGAAGGATGAAATATCACAAGATGATAAAATGTTGTAAACCCCAGAAACAACCAAAATCATCCCCGAAACAATGCCAGAAAATGTTTTCGCTTAGATTATACAAGCACCACAACAATGCTCAGGATGCGCGTTGTCATTCTGATCCTCGCCCACTCAGTTTTAGTTGTCTCCCCAAAACAGGCTATGGGGGGTAGTCCCTATGAAATTATATGGAAGGAAACAAGTTGGAAACCAAATTTCTCAGGAGACACAGATGAGTGGCCTAGCCACTTAGTTGAATTTAAGCAATACTATTGATTAAATTAGATTTTTTTGTTGTGAGACCAATTCCTTAATGGAGTCACAAATTATTTCTTATGGTAAATTAAGACCAAATGACCGAATGGATGCCTGCTGCTTGAGATGATTAACTAACCTATATCAGATGCAAACTTAAGACCTAGGTGTAGTACAGTGATATTGGTAAATTTTAATTAAATGCCTAGTCTAAATGTAAGCTTTCCCCTAACTGTTTTAAAAAAAATCCTCAAAGTAAGTTATGAAATGGAAGCCACCGGGAAGCAAACAACGACCTAATTAACAATACCCCCCCCGGTGTTCCACCCACCTAGTGCCTCCAGCACTGTAGAGACTGTGGTTCTGACAACTGCAAGGTCACCGTGTTAACCATTAGGAGAAGTTGAATCCCTCAAGCTAGATTGGAAAAGGTCTTCCCTATATCTCTATCAACCTAGCTTATGCTAGGAGGTAAATTTTTAGTGCAGTCGAGGTCTAATATGAAAATTCACGATATTATGAGTGATTTTTATCTTGAATTAAGATTAGTTAGATTACTTAATTACTCATTTTTATCTTAATAGTACTTAACAATGTTGTGATGCAATCTTAAACAAGAAAAATGCCAAGAGATACACATGTAAACTTCAACAATATTCCACAAGATACCAAGTAAACAATGAAAGCAAGATTCCAAATGCTTAAGATAAACAATAAAAATGTTGATCACATATATGAGAGTTTATACCAACACTACTACTTCAACAAATTCAGATCTTATCAATGTTATAGCAACAATAAGAAAGTGCTAACTCAACAATATTGATGCTTGCCAAAGATCACAAAAATATGCCAATTGCCAAACAACTTGATTTAATTAGAAAACATGTATGTTAGCCTTCTCAAGATGTATCTTTTAGCAAAATTTCATATCTGAAATATTAATTACAACAATAAGTTAACCCACAGATCAACAAGCAAATGATATTGGCACCAGTGCCCAGAAATGCTTAAAAATAGTAAAAATAACCAAACTTGAGAAAAATCATATTTTAGGGTTTTTTAGGGCTTGACTAAGAAAATTTCAGATTTGATATAATTATTTCATTAGTGAGGCAATGACAGATCAACAAGATAAAATTTCTAGAAAGATATATCTAATATTTTCCAAAAATGGAAAAAACACACTAGGACTTGAAATTTTCAATTTTAAAGCTTTAGGAGAGTTTGATTCAAAAATTTTCAGAACTGATAAGTTTATGACACCAGTAAATTGGTGATAGATCAACAAACTAAAAATAATGAAGATGATCCCCACAATGTCTAAAAAATAGTAATTTTTGTCGAAAACATGAAAAAATTAAAAATTTTGGACCTTATTTAGGATGTGCTTCAGAAATGTTCAGATCTGATTCTTTACAGTTATGCAGAAATTTCCAGCAAGCTAAAATGTCATATCTAGGTCAAATTAGAGATGCCCAAGTGCCTAAAAATTGTGAAAATGAATATTTTGCAATTCTAAGCAATTTTGAATGTATATAATTTGATTTTATTACTTAATTAGTTGTGTTTTTCCTATTGTACTAAAATTGCAGAAAATGAGGGTTTAAAGATCAAACCCTAGGCCCAAGGCCTTGAAGATCCTACCATTGAAAATCATTGAAATTTTGGGAGAATGTCTTCGCTTGAAAATTATGAATTCAGATACCTTAACCTTGCAAAACTGCCAAGTGTTTAGCCTTAAAACTTCATATTAGGGTTTAAGGTCAATTTTGGGGCAAAAGAGGCCAAGAAATGGATATCAAGGTCATGAGAGTGAAATTTCTGGGATAACAGGGTCAAGATGATAGATTTGGCCACAAGGAGGAATAATATATCCTCAATGGGCCAATGCTTTGCCCAATGAGGCTAGCGTTGGGGAAATAAGGGTTTAGAGGCCTAGGGCTAGGCCTAAGGATTATGGCTTATGGCCTAAAGGTGAGGAAAGGGGAGTCGCAAGCCCTTATAGGGCTGCAAATAGCAAGAAAGGAGGAAGAAGGGAGGAGGAAGGAGGAGAAGGAGGGACAAGAGGAGGAGGTAGGCCGATGAGAGGGAAGGAGGCCAAGGGAGGAAGGAGGGCCAATGAGGCTTAGGAAGAAGGAAAAAGGGAGGCATGTTGAGAATTTAGTAGGGAAGTGTTTAATTCAATTCTCTTACTTGTTAACTACTTATGTTATACTAGTTATGCTTCTTTACTTATATCTTATCTCTGATAGCTTATTATGTCTTTCATCAAGTCAATTATCAAAACACAAGAGATACAAACTTTAGGCTGTTCAAGCAAGGGCTAAAACCTCTCCCTCTTGGAGAGGAAAACCTGAAATTGATTATTCTTATAGATATTAATTTGAAAAGTACCAAGACCAATAAAAATACCCTTGACTTCAGTATGCCTCCAAGACCTTGCCACTGCTTTTCTAGGCTCCTCATGCTGATCTTCTTTTTTGCACTGCTTTTCACCAAGACTAGGATATCTTGGTTCTTAGTCCTAAACAGGGATGTCCCTTTCAGCTCTTCCTGGAACTATCTTCGGACTTCTAGAGCCTTATTCTCAGCTTATCTTTCAACATTCTTGATTTCCTAGAAAAAAATTCTTCCTTTGTTGTAATACCTTCTTCTCTGTATGACCCTTTCATAGATATCCAAATTATATATTAGCTCAACATAAAGATCCCTTACATTCCTTGCAATTCTTCTTATCCTCATCAGATTGAATTCCTTTTATACAAAGTCTTTACGCACCTTATTACAATCTGGAAGTGACCCTTGGCATCTCTTATTCTTGCACTAATTGAAGTACTTATCTTGCTCCTAGATTGCAGATCCTTTGCTAAGGTGAATAGACCCAAGACGAAGTACTATATGAGCCCTTTCCTTGTGCTGTAATGATACGCTTCCACGTATCCAATTCAGACTTTAACTCACACTCCATTACGGAACTTGATCCAAACTTGTTGGTGTCCAAATGAGGCTCCAATCCCTCCTTTATATAGGGATTGTCTCCCTCTTCTAGGCCAACATGACAATCTGATGGTGAGCCGACTTTATCAAGGATATATTCCAACATCTTCTAGGAAAACTTGACAAGGAGTGTCTACAACATATTTGAGTCATTTTCAAGGAGCAATTTAACAAGGTATTTGGAGCATACAATTACATCAATGATTGTCCTTTACAAGTGTAACAACACTTCATATACATGACTCTAAATTATACAATTATGATGAGATGAAAAACCCCTAAAGACATCAAGAAGAAATATTTGACCAATAATAAAAAATCCTTGCTCATAAAACCCATGATGCAAGTATTATACAATGAATTTTATTATCTTTGCCTTCTTCATTACATAAATTCATAAATAGAAGTCATTATGAATACCGAACCTAGTTACACTTTCAACACTCCCTCTTAACTAGGGAGGTATTCATAATGGTACATAGTCACTTTCAATCTGAAGAATCTCATAAGAAGAATCCAATTGGTAATCCCATCTGTATAGCATCATATCAACCAACATTGTCATAGTGCAAGGCCTTGACTAGAAACTCCATCTCTTCATGAGATATTTGAGCCACAATGTTGACGAGACTAATGATGAAGAGACACCATCATCATTTTCTCTCTTGGATCATATCACACCTGGGTTCACTCAAGATATGTCCACCAGGACTATGCTTATCTTGGATTTACAGTCCTCAAATAATATCCATCCTTCCAAGAATACTCTTTTCTTGGATGCCCTAATGCATCCCCAAAAGAGCATCGGATGCTAGATGATTACCAAATCCTCCATTACTTCTTCCTAGGTGAAGACCAAAATGATGTGTCTATCTCTCCCTCTCAACTAGGGAGGACGTATTCCACAAATGTAATGTACTCATTCATATACAAGGAATGTACCTAATATCCCTATTGTCTTAGGAATTACCAAGTTTCTTCCAAGTAAGAAACTTATTGCTAGGCTCCCTCTTAATGAGTGACCTACACCATCAATGATGAAAACACCCTACTACTCATGAAGAACTCCTTTCTTTGATGTCATGAATTTATTCATTGTTGGGGAGTATTCATCTTTTGGGATCTCTTCATAGGGAATAGACCATCCATCACTTTCATCAAAGAGTCATGTCTTATATCAGAAAGTGATCCATCAATATTCTCATATAGTCTAGCTTCATGCCATGTTGCTTTCTTTCGAACCATACTTCTTTCAAGGATCTTTTATCCTGTCATATGGTTATCAAATTTTGGAAGATATATGCTTCCCTTTGGAAGCCCTGCATAAGATCATAAGATATTAATTAATTATAAATTATAAATTTTAAATCAAAAGCTACCTTACTAATGATATTTCACCATGACATCTTCTTATAGGCATCAACATCCTTCGTTTACAGATTGAAACATCTCCTAAAGATATGTATTGTCAAAGGTATCCATATTTTCCAAAATTCTATCAGGGTCTACATATCTTCCCAGGATATTTTCTAGTCAAGTCTTTTTAGCTTCCTTGGATGTTGAATGCTTTTGATCATGGTTTCACTTCTCACAATCTCTTCCTTTATTTCTCCACAAAATTTTATTTCATTCCCAAGAGATTTAGTATATAGTTACTTAATTGTGTTCAATTGCCTCATATTCTATGTGAGGAAATATTATGTTGATTTCATTTGGTGTGGATCATGACTTTTGGAAGCCTGTGCATCAGAGGAAATTCTATTTTCCTTTTGTTCATACTTTTGAAGATAGAAGTATATTACCTGCAACCATATGATATTACTTCATAACATCTAGTGTAAGCATAAATATACATGTACCTCATATCCTTTCCCTTTGAGTCATCCAACAACAGTTTTCGTTAGAATGAAAAGTTTCATTCTCTTGAACTACTTCATTAATATGTCATCATATCCTAATCCCAAAATTTTGCAAGTTAGAATTCTCAATGAAACCTTTTGCTTTCTTTCTAACTAGTGAATCCAAAGAGGATTCCATTATAAAATGTCAGAACTTGTTTCCATATTGATTATTGAATGATGAACCTTGGTATTGATGACTTCCTTCTATAAATTTTTTCTTTAGTGAGGTTCCTAGGAGGTACTTATCTCATAACATAATTGTCACATATGTGTTACATACATTCTCCTTCAATGCTTCCATCATGACACCAATTATAAAGATATGCATCTATATAATATACAATTCTTCCTAACGTACCATTTTAAAACCGATAGATACCTCTTAAAGAGGAAGAGGATCTCAATCATAATAGAGATCTTTAAATTCTTCTTTCTTAGGTTTCTTTGAATCTGGTTCTTCCATTTCTCCGGAAACATGGGCTTCTTCCTTTTTCCTCTTGTCCTTCTTAGATTTTGGACAATCCATGTTATAGTTCCAAAGTTCATTACATCTATATCATCATATCTTATCCATGTTTCTCCTTTTCTTCTAAGGACCAAACTTACCGAATGTTCCCTTTCTTCTTGATATGGCAACATAGGATTGATTCTCTTCATTTGATCCTATATCAATTTTATCTTTTAATCTTGTCTCTTATATCTTACATAGAGACCACAAAACCTAGAATGGTGTTGCTTCTTTCTTCCCATAGATTCTTGAAGTGAATTTTCCCCATCCCTCCGGTAGAGAATTCAACAACATTGTAGTCATTTATCTATCAAAAATTACTTCTCCATATTCCCACAATTTATCTCTCATTTCAGAAAGCTTCATAAAATATGAGGTGATTCCTTCCTCTTTTGACAACTTCAACTTGTATAGTTCTTGTCTTAGAGATATTACTTCCCCCACATTATTCATTGAGAATAGCTCCACCAATTTGTCATATATTTATTTTGATGATTTTAGTTTTGATATATAGGGGATGAGAGAGTCCTTTATGGATTCTATAAGAATCCTTTGGGCTCTTGTGTCTCCCTTCATGTATTTGGCATGTGCTTGAGTATCTTCTTTTGAAGGTTTAATCACCGACCCTTTGACATAATCCATGACTTCATTTTCAGTAAAATTTAGATCTATCCTTTTCTTCCATGCAAGAAATTTTGAAACCCAACCAATTTTTTTATTTCTTTGTGAAAATACATTTTGAAAGATTCACATGAAGTCATAAATTTACTTACTTGAATAAATGATTTCTTCCTTCGATCTTCCTTATTGATGTAGATGGAAGTAGGAGCTCCCTCTTAGTTGTGAAAGGAGCTAGATCACCTTGATGATGTTGATGATCAAGGATGGCTTGAAGATGGTTTTAACAAGGTGGCTTGATGATGTCCTTTGAGAAATATCTTTGATAATTTTGAAATGGCTTGAGGGTTTCTCCAATTTTTGCAAAATAATCCTTCTTGAACGAGTGAAGATCTTCTTAGAAATGAATATTGAATCTTCAATGTAGACCTTTTCTTTTTATTTGATGCCTTCTAGAAAAATTTGATCCTTGATGACTTCCTTGAAGATTTGATCCTTGTGTCTTCTTGCTAAACTACCCTTCTTCTTTTTTTCAGCACCTTAGCTATGATACCATGTTGAGAGTTAGTAGGGAAGTGTTTAATTAAATTATCTTACTTGATAACTTCTTGTGTTATTCTTGTTATGCTTATTGTTATTAGATCTTATCTTTGATAGCTTATTATGTATTTGTTATCAAAACATAAGAGACACCAAGTTTAGGCTCTTCAAGCCAGGGACAAAACATCTCCCTCTTGGAGAGGAAAACCCGAAAGTAATTATTCTTATAGATATTAATTTAATGAGTGCCAATACCATGAAAAATACCATTGACTTCAGTATGCCTCCAAGACCTTGCCACTGCTCTTCTAGGCCCCTTATGATGATCTTTTTTCTACTCTGGTTTGCACCAGGGCTAGGAAATCTCATTTCCTAGTCCTAAACAGGGATGTCCCTTTCAGCTCTTCCTTGAACTATATTCGACCTCCTATAGCTTTATTCTTGGCCTATCTTTTAAATTTTTTGATTTCCTAGAAAGATACTTATTCCTTTGTTGTAATACCTTCTTCTGTGTATGACCCTTTCAGAGATATCTGAATTATAGATTAGCCAGACACAAAGATACCTTACATTCATTACAATTCTTCTTATCCTCTCTGGCTTGACTTCCTTCTATAGACAATCTTTGCAAACTTGATTATAGTCCTAAAGTGACCCTTGACATCTCTTCTTCTTCTTCTTGATTGTAGTCCTTATATTCCCTGAGATTGTGGATCCTTTGCTAAGGTGAATAGACCCAAGACCGAGTTTATATGAGCCCTTTCCTTGCGCTGTAATGATACCCTTCCATGTATCCACTTTAGACCTTAACTCCCACTCCATTATAGAACTTGATCCAAAATTGCTGGTGTCTAAATGAGGCTATAGTCCCTCCTTTATATAGGGACTGTCTCCCTCTTCTAGGCTGACATGAAAATCTAATTGTGAGTTGACTTTATCAGGGATATCTTCCAACATCTTCTAGGCCGACTTGAAAAGGAGTGTCTACGACATATTTGAGCCAACTTAAAGGATAACTTTGACAAGGTATTTGGAGCATACAATTAAATCAATGATTGTCCTTTACAAGTGTAACAACTTCATATACATGACTCTAAATTATACATTTATGACAATATGACAAACCCGTAAAGGCATCAAGAAGAAGTATTTGACCTCTAATAAAAAATCCTTGCTCATGAAACCCATGATGAAATTATTAAAAAATACATTTTATTATATTTGTATTATTCATTACATAAATTCATAATTACAAGTTATTATGAATACTAAACCTAGTTACACTTTCAACAAGGCCGATGGGACGGAGGGCCGAGGAGGATAGGAGAGAGGAGGCTGAGGCCTCAAAACCCCATAAGAAGGCCAAAATTTTGCCCTAAGACAAGAAATTGAAGGGATGAAGTTTTAAACTGAGGCTTAGGAGGCCAAATATAGGGCTAGAAGCCCTAAAAAATTCGAAACCCTTGCTCCAAAAATTTTTGTGCTCCAACTCTTTGATTTTCTGAAAAATTCCTTCGTGGAAGCCCTGCAAAATTTTCCAAGAGACTAGATATTAACCCCAACGGCCTATATATAACGCTTATTCCAATTGAATTCTTGATATAACCTGCAAAAATAAAAATAGAAACTCCCCAACCCTAATATATGAAAAAATAAATTTAAAACCCCAAGCTAAGTTAGAAAAAATAATTTACAAAATATACATGGGTTTTCAAATAGGTTTTGAGAAATTGATTTTTATAAAAATTTTCCTTGAACGAATGGAAAAAATACGTCATAAAAATATATGCTCACTATAGCCCTAGTGAAAATTCATTCTACCATATAAAAACTAGATATCCAAGAAAAGTAATTCTTTCCCACAGTTTGTGAACTTGGAGACCAAGAATCGAGTACTTGAAAACACTATGTATTATCTCAAAATAATAATCATAAAGCATCACACATGAAGCCCATAGTTAATACATACCACAGATCAATGAAACAAGAACACCTCGAGTTGCACCCCAAATTATTTTACTAAGTTAGAAAAAGTAGTTCGCAGCGGTACAATAGTTTACAAAATGCCTCATCAACAATTATAGCCAGACTTCAAGATTTTCGAAATTTCCGATTGTTTCTAGAGACTCAAATGACTCTCTAATTTATAGATAAATCCTCCAAGTGGAAAAATAACGACTAGTTTTTTCGATCCTTATGAAAATAATCTTGGCCATTGATAAACACTTCAAGATCTTTTAATCTTGGCCCTTGATTTTCATTTTTGAGGAAATTCCGAAATTATCATTTAAATCCAAATTAATTAGCTCAAAATGAATTATTTTGAGCTAATTTCCTCAAAATTTGGACTTTTAATTAATGACCAAGGCCCAATGGTCCATTTTTTCTTGAAATATACAATATTCCCTTGGTGGAGGACCTTTAAAAATTGATTCTTTTAGGACCCACAATTTTTTCCACTTGGAGAATTAGTTTTCCCAAGACAAATTAACTTGACTCTAATTAATTAATTTTCTGCCTGAGGATTTTATTTTATTTTTCCAGAAAAACTAATTAATTTACACATGAGGGGATTTGATTATTTTTCCAACCCTAATTTACATAAGATTTTACATTTCTTGACGCAAAGAGGGAATACACATTAGGCTTAAACCATCAAGACACATAACCCATCTGCGACACATTATGATCTAATAGACCAAGTGATTTGTAATAAAATGATTAAGCCAACTAGCTTAAATTATTCCCAAGCCACTTTTACATTAGAATTGATTAAAACACTAGGTCTCATCAAAGACATTGGCAATAAAGTTCACTCTAGCTTTGGGGGTTTTAAGTTGGAGGGGAAAAACTCCTCTAATTAACTGTGTTTAGAAACACATGTAATGAGTTAGGCTAAAAATCCTCCTAGGATGAAATTCACCACCAAAATCATAGACTTACCTAGGTTTTTACATAGACTGAAGATCATACTAGAAACATTTACATCATATAACTTGCAGAATGGGTGACCATTACACATAGACTGCTGATATGTGATTCAATATGTTGAAAAAAGACCGACACTTTCGCTTTCTTGTGACTTTGAAAATTTTAGTGCAACAGGCTTGAATTGGAAAACCCTTCTAAATATAGACAACTTGTGGGGGCTTTGGTGTTCTTGGTAAACTTCTGTTTGGACATATTATTTTTTATGAATACTTTGAGTCAATATATGGTTGAGCTTCATCACATACAATGGATTGCTGCTAAGAACCTCTTGAGATATCTGTGTGGCACAATCAATTTTGGAATGAGATACATTGTCGAGAATTTAAGGCTACATGGATATTCTGATGCTGATTGGGATGGTAGTGTGGTGGATAGAAAAAACACGTCAGGGTGTTGCTTCTCATTGGGATTTTCTTTGATTTCTTGGATAATTAGGAAGTTTTCGATCCTTATGAAAATATTCTTGGCCATTGATAAACACTTCAAGATCTTTTAATCTTGGCCCTTGATTTTATTTTTGAGGAAATTCCAAAATTATCATTTAAATCCAAATTAATTATCTCAAAATGAATTATTTTGAGCTAATTTCCTCAAAATTTGGACTTTTAATTGACAACCAAGGCCCAATGGTCCACGTTTTCTTGAAATATACAATATTCCCTTGGTGGAGGACCTTTTAAAATTGATTCTTTTAGGACCCACAATTTTTTCCACTTGGAGAATTAATTTTCCTAAGACAAATTAACTTGACTCTAATTAATTAATTTTATGCCTAAGGATTTTATTTTATTTTTCTACAAAAACTTATTAATTTACACATGAGGGGATTTGATTATTTTTCCAACCCTAATTTACATAATATTTTACATTTCTTGACGCAAAGAGGGAATACACATTAGGCTTAAACCATCAAGACACATAACCCATCTACGACACATTATGATCTAATAGACCAAGTGATTTGTAATAAAATAATTAAGCCAACTAGCTTAAATTATTCCCATGCCACTTTTACATTAGACTTGATTAAAACACTAGGTCTCATAAAAGACATTGGCAATAAAGTTCACTCTAGCTTTGGGGGTTTAAGTTGGAGGGGAAAAACTCCTCTAATTAACTGTGTTTAGAAACACATGTAATGAGTTATCCTAAAAAACCTCCTAGGATGAAATTCACCACCAAAATCATAGACTTACCTAGGTTTTTACATAGACTGAAGGTCATACTAGAAACATTTACATCATATAACTTGCAGAATGGGTGACCATGACACATAGACTACTGTTATGTGATTCGATATGTTGAAAAAAGACCGACACTTTAAATTTCTTGGGACTTTGAAAATTTGAGTGCAACAGGCTCGAACTGGAAAACCCTTCTAAATATAGACAACTTGTGGGGCCTTTGGTGTTCATGGTAAAATTCTGTTTGGAAATATTCTTTTTTTATGAATACTTTGAGTCAATATATGGTTGAGCTTCATCACATACAATGGATTGCTGCTAAGAACCTCTTGAGATATCTGTGTGGCACAATCAATTCTGGAATGAGATACACTGCCGAGAATTTAAGGCTACATGGATATTATGATACATTGCAACTAGAATGGCCTGTTTTGAATCTATTTGGTTGAGGAAGTTCTTCAGTGGGATGTTTGAGAACTTTATGGATACTGTTAGTCATCAATAATTTTTTCCTTCATAGATGACTAAATGATTTCCATAGATTTCTAGAAACAAAGTTTGTAAACATTGTGAGTTCTAAAAATCTCACTGCCTTCATCATCCTTAAAGATAATTTTTCACTATTTCATCTTTCCATTATGTCTAGTTCTGCTTACCAGTCCCAGAAAACCCATTAGAGACTTATGTCACTCTTTCTTTCTATATGTATTCCCTTTGGCCCAAATCCTTCTGTTTTTTTTATACCTAAAAACCCCCCACTACTACCTAAGCCCACCAATAAAACAACTTTGTTGTGTCTCCCAAAATACTCCCAAACACTGATGGTCTCAAACTATCTCTGTAGGCTATTTAAGATAAATCAAGTTCATTGGATTTTAGATCTTTAATACATTCATTTATCATAAACTCTATCTTACACTTGATGATCCCAAATTCTAGGTCTCAGTCCAAAACCAAGTCCAAGAAAGCCTCCACTAGGTCACCTAGGGTTTCACAAAGTCATAGGGTGGATTTGGTGCCCTACAAACTCTATTTTTCCTATATGTAGAAATTTTATTCAAAGAAGAAAAGGACAAGTGATCCTGTCCAAACTAATTAGAAAGGTTATTCAAGGAAGGATTTTGGCCTAAAGCATGAATCTTGCAAGGGGACATTTGCCCCTTGGTCACATTTCTGAAAGAGGGTCAAATAACCATCAGACTAAGCAACGGGTAAGGTAAAATATAAAAATATCATAAGAATACCATTCATAGCAAGAAGAAAGCAACAAGCATATGTTTGAAAAGAATCAGAGTTTATGACTGTTTTGACCAAGCAATAAATCAGTATTAGGATTGCAAGATTAAAGGTCACCTCAAACTCCATCAGTGCACTATTAAGGGTATTTAGACATGATTAATGAGTTTTGAGAAGTTTTTGAGAACTTATAAGACAACACTAGTTACTTTTTTCTAAGCAACCCTAAAACCTAGGATTTTGGGAAAGCTGACAAACTGGTCAAAAGGTGATAAAAAAACCTCCTTCATAACAACAGAGGGTTTCAAAGGTTTCAAGCTTCCCTCTAGGGTTTGGAAAAGAGGCATTGACTCCACATAATCAAGTGTTGAAAGGGAAAAGAGTAATGGTACAAAAAGTATGAGATTTCAAAAGGTAAAATTAGAGAACTAAAGGGATGAAAGGAGGCAGACATAAACACCAATACCCCACTTCACCGAGGGGACAAAAAGAGACAAAAATATTAGTTCAAGGTTTGACTTCTCAAAGAAAGGACATAAATTTTTTTAAAGGGTCAAGGAGGCAATCATGAGGGAAAAAATTACCAAAGCAGGCAACTATGACAAGCCTAGGTTCATGGTTGATAAAATGAGTTGTCCAAATCCAAAAGAGACAGTGATAAAAAAGGCAGAAGTTGTGTAGGCACCTGCAAGAATAGAAATGGCCAACAAAAACACAGAAATGGTTTAAATAACTCACCTCCCTCACTGGACATACATCATTTGCAAACTGATCAAAGGAACAAATATCTAGTTGGTTTACGAGGAGTAAAGCCTCCAAAATGTTTTTCTCATCAAGAGCATATTTTGCAAGAGATACGTTAACCATGAGTAATACTTCTGCAGGATTATTACAAAAGGTTACCTATAGGAAAATTGGTAAGGATTGGCAGACCAAATGTTTTTCAAAATTATGGCCCACATAAAGACTGGAGGGACTATTAATGCTTGCTGCTAGGGTTTTCATACTGGGAGGTTGTTCACTGTTTTAGAGATAAAACCTGACAAAATGTCAGACAAAGAAAAATATGTCAAATGATCACAAATCTGTTGTTTACAAATGTTAAAACATCATAAAAAGGTTCATGTTTACAAAAGAGGGTAAAGGGCACTATTTGAGCTGGTTGAAGGGTTTGTGAGCACAAGGAGAACATCAAGATACTCCAGCAAAGGAAAAATCCATTTTTCTTATTGTCAAAATGCCACCTACAGGACCAAAAATTCCAAAAGCACAGTGAGATAAATAAAAAGAGAAATAAACATTAGGAAAGTGGGTTTGGGCTCATAAATTTATTTTTTCTAAAGACTATAAGGCCTCCTTTCCTTTTCCCTCAACCTCATTTGTCATTGCAAAAGAGAGAGAGAGCCGTTGAAAGAAAGTTTTGAGGGTTTTTGTGCGATTTTGAAGAAAAAATTCAGGCGCAACGCACTGATGCCGGCACTACGCACAGAGGAGGGAGCGACAGTGTAAATTAACACTGCGCTGCGTGCACTGGGAGGGCGATGCTACACACCTGAGCGGGCACTACGCACAGGCCCAGAACCGCCAGACCTTCCCACTGCACGTTGGCGCTATGCTCCAAGAGGCCCGATTTGACCCGGCATTGCACACAGACCTGCCAGCCTGACCTGACCTAAACGTGCAGTCAGGTGGTGCTACACTCCTGCAACCTTTTTGTCAAATTTTCCCAAAGGTGCCCACAAAAAAAAAAAACGAGTTTTTTTCCTCTAGATTCCTCCTAAAGGTTAGATAAGGTTGGTGGCATTTCTTTGTTTTCCCTGCAAGTTTTGCTTTGCATACATAATCAAGGGAGAGGTTAAAACCCTAAAAAGCTTGACCAAACCCTAACCTGCATGGAAATCAAATTTTGACCCTCTAGGGGAAGAAATTACCCAAAGAAATGTTGTTATATGTGTAAAGACACTCAATGACAACAAACCTACCTCTAAAAAATGAAAACACTCCTTGAATGCTTCATCCTAGCCCTCATTTGCTAATACTTGCCCTCACATCATTCGTTTGCCCTCCCTACACCCAAAAGCCCTCATCAAGCAACCAACCACTTTGTTCAAAGTTATAATCAACCACCATGTCTGAGGAAGAGATCAGTACAAGAGATGATGAAGGCCAAAGGCCTATTAAGCCAAAACACAAGGGAGGAAGGGTTAATAGTTTTGAGCCCTTAGACACCATTCAAATCACTTCTTCTCCCATGATTCTTGCATGTTTTCAAGATGTTGGATGTTATCATTTTTGTGAGAGGATTAAACAAGTCCAAAGCCACTTAGACTTGACTATGCTTTTCATCCTCAGCCTACAAAACCACCAAGTAAACCTTGCAGGAGTGATTTTTTAACTCTCATCTGAATCCATTGCTAAAGCCATAGGAATACCAGATATGGGTGAGAGGTGGTTTAAATAGAAGAAATTGGACTTGAGATATTATGAGCCCTACCTCAAACTTAGCTGTCAACAAGGCTACAAGGCTGTTTTCCCCTTCTCCCACCTGCTAGAGAGGTATTCCCTACTGATGAGGCATATTATCAAGTACTTCACCTATGAGGGGAGGTACTCCAGGGTTTATTCTTATCACATAAGGCTTCTGATGCACTTCACCAAGGTTAAATTGATGAACCTACCATACTATCTCTACCGGAGAATTGAAAAAATAGCTTTAGTAGTCAAGAAGAGGAGCTATGCCCACCAAATGCAGAGCCTTTTTCACCACTCCTTGTTCAATATGATTGTTCTACACCAGATGGAGAAACAAGGAATCCCTTGTGAGGTTTTTATCTCACATGATGTATTTTCCAATCCCCAAGCCTTCATTCAGCAAAATTTTCCTTCCACTTCACACCCACCTACCTCCACTCCTCCACCATCTCCAATATGCCTTATCCATAAGGAAAATCACCTCCTATCTCTTCACCTAATGCATCAAATGAAGATGGCGGCAGTAGAAATAATGGACAAACAGATGATAGTGAAAGAGAAGAAAACGGTGAGGAAGAAACAAAGTTAAAAGAAGAAGAAGATGATGACAACAACAATGAGGAGAGAGATGAAAGTGATGAAAATGATAAAGAAAGTAAGGCAAATACAGAGCTTAGTGAGTAGGAAGATGATGATAGCAACAATGAACAAGAAGATGATGATGACATGGAGGAGGAGGATGAACATGGCAGCCATGAAGGGAAAGACAGTGATGAATTTGAGCAAAATAGTGATAGTAATGACACCCATAAAACAATCTCAAGTGCAGAAATTTGATGATGAGCAAGATGAAGACCAAGGCGATTATGAAGAAAACAATGAAGGTGACAGTCAGCAAGAGAGTGCACAAGAAAACAAAGAGGAAGATGTGTTTGAGCATGAAAGTGAGCATAATGATAGTGAAAAATTGCTAAAATGAATGAAGACAATGAAAATGAAGAAACAAAGGAAGAGGATAAAGAAATTGAAGACCAAGAGCAGGCAGATTATGAGGCTGAAACATAATTTGAAGGGGTAGACATTGACCAAGGAAATATCACAAATGAGACAGTCAGTGATAAGCAAGGGAATAGTCATGATATTCATGATTTGTGTCATGACTTTCATGACGAAAATCAACCTCTAAATGACCAAGGAACTCAAAGTGACAATGCTAGAAGTGACCAAGAAGAAGACCTTAGTGAAGGATAGAGCCAAAATGAGGCAAGTGAGGAGGGTAGTGATCAGTTTGAAAGCCAAAAAGACAACATGGAAAATAGTGAGGGAAATGAAGATGATAATGAAGCTGAAGGTGAAGAAATCAGTGACCCAATGGAGCATGAAGTGACTCATGAAAGCCACGACAAAGATGAAAAGGCTTGTGACTTCATCAAGGGTCAAGGCACCCTCATCACTCCTCTCACATGCACCTACCACAGAGGCAAAAGAGATGTGTTTGATGCCTCAAAAATGCAAAGGGCCATCTCTCCTCCAGCTATCAAGCACAAAGACAAAGGCAAGGAAAATATGGAAAAAGGTGAGCAAAAATTAAGGGTAAGGAGAAGCAAAAGGATCAAGAGGACTTCTCAAGGGCCTCAATTCATTGATCTAGACAGTGACAATGAGGACAAGGAGATGAACACTAGATTTCTTCTCTTGGAGAAAGATGCATAGCTTCGGGAGTGGGAAAGAGACTTTGAGATGACACAACGTGTCATCCACTATTACAAAGAGGAGAATAAGCATTTCAAGGAGGTAAATAGAGGCCTTTCCCTACAAAAGAAAATGACCAAGCATTATGCAAGGAAAAACATGCTTGCTTGTGCCAAACTGAAGAAGACCCTCATGGAGCTGGAAGACCTAAAAAGAGAAAAAGTGTAGGAAAGCCTTGGAATTTTGGCTGAGGCTTCTCAACAGGTGTCCAATACCTCTTGAGGGACCTCTCCACAAATTTTGAGGCAAATTGGACAAAATTTTGTTTTTTCCAAATTTTGACCCCTCTGTGCACAACACCCTAGGCACTAAGCACAAAATTGGTGCATCCTCAGCTCTCAAAGTTTTATTTTTTGATTTCTCACATCACCAGAAGTCTGCTCACCAATTTTCAGATCATTTGGAGCATTTTTACCCCTTCAAAAGGTCAAATAACATAAAAAATTTGACCTTTCTGCCTCATTTTCAGACCAGGCGTTGCACACAGAGTAGTTTTAAGAGATTTGATATTTGGACAGGTAAATGGAATCCAATGAGCACAAATCAAGAATTTTTAGAAATTATACTCATCATGCTTTCCAACGAGCCATCACGGAGCCAAATCAGGTGCCGAGAAGAGGTCCAAAGCTCAGCTGCAAGAGACCCTATTTTCTGCTGAAGTGGCGCTACGCACAGAGGCTGCCTAGTGTGTTTTGGACCAAAAGTCAACAAAACACATTCATTTATTGCAAATAGATATTTTTGAGTTTTTTTAGGCAAATTAAGCTAGAATTAGGTGCAAATAACTATTTTAGCATTTATTTGTTAGGATATTATGTGCCTTGGGCCTTGCATGGTCTCTTGGCCATAAATGATATTTATGACTATATTTGACATTTTCCTACCACATTTATGGTTTTAGTCCTCATTTTCTCCATAAATAGAGCATGAGGCTCCTATGTATTTTGTTGGCATTTAATGAGCTTGAAGAACAATATACATGGTTTCATGAGCTTGGAGAAGAAATTGGTTTTTTGAAGTGGATGAATGGCTTGTTTGGCTTGATGACGGAGAAGCTTGTTTGCAGGATTCCATAGCTTGGTGAATGGTGATATCTTCCTAATTTTTTAATTGTTTCCTTATTTATAATTATGTTTCATGTTTCTTGGTTGCTATAAATCAGAAAAGTATAGGTTGAGACATGTTCTTTGAGGCACCTCAGTCCTCCTGTTTGTTATAGCTTTGATATTTTCCTCTTTTGGCCATCTTAAGGAATTATTGATTTCTCATTAGGTCCACCAAAACTTGTTTTTGTTTCATGTATGGTTATTATGCTAGCTTACAAGTATGATTCATGGTATGCCCTGCTTATTTGAAGTTTTCAAAACCCTATCTTGAAGCCTTTCTGTGGAATATTGATTGCTAGGTTAAGTCAAAGAGGTCTCCTTTGATCTTGCCCTTTGTCCATGCTTACCAACTTGTTTCAGAGTTCCCAATAGCTTGATATATGATTTTTAGGAGTTCCCTCTCCATAAATTGAGTTATTTGTATTGTCTTATGTGTTTTCCCAAAATCTGAAGGTGAATTTCTAAATTTAGAAGCTCTTATGCTTTCTATGTTTCAATGGAATGTTTCTCTTGGATGTTTATCAGTTTAAAGTATTTTTTATTGAGCTTAATGGTTTTCCCTACCTCGTGAGTTGTAGCTTTTAAACTATATATGTTTAAGACCTCTTATTTTTTTCCCAAATTTTATGTTCACTACACCTCATACATCACCTTAAGGATCCATTAACCTTGCTAAATCAGACCTAAAACACACTCCGTTTCATCATTTAGATTGTCTTGAATTTCATTTGACTCCATAGCCCAATGGCTTTGATAGAATCTCACTCCACCTATTCCACTTGACCATCTTAACCAACCAAAACAATCAACAAACCCTACACCTAACAACTAGCCTAAAATCAAAACCCTAGAGCAAAAAGAACACACCCTTTTCACCCAATAGAGATATCCCTCTCTGAGTCTAGGAAGGCTAGGTCCTAGGACTCCAAAGACTGGTTCCATGTTACCTTGTCATTTGGTCTACCAATCTGCCAAATCACGGGACCCCAACATTCTGGCGATCACGGTGGGACCTTCTAAGTATATAGTTGCCTGAATACCTCTTAAGACTCATTTGACCCTCAATTAGACTTATAAAATCCAGTGAATCTGCCACCTCATTGCCACACTAAAATTCTGGGGATCACGGTGGGACCTTCTGAGTCAGTGACAAACTAAGTACCCCTTAGGACTTCAGATACAATTATCAGATCATAGAGAACTCAAAATATTAGCCAAAGAGTAGACTCTATTTGTTTTATCATCCTATCAAAATGATGACTCAGTTATAGAACACTCTCACAAACTTTAAGAGACTCAGAAAACCCAAAAACTCCCTTAGATTGGTTTCTTGTCAACTATTGGTGGTGGACCATAAACGTACATCCTTAAAACAACAAAAAAATATCCACCTAGTGACTCCACTAGCCTCCAGTAGGCCTATTACTTCATTAGCACTCATTTGACTTCCTATATTTGTTTCACACCAACCCTAAGAATCTTATGAACCCATCCATATACTATAATAAGTACCAAGCATTAAGAGAGGCTAGTCTTAAGAAACAATACTAAAACTTTCAGCCTCTCTGAATTTTGAAATTTGAAATTTGGCTTCACATAGGATCAATACTAGATCTCATCCAAACCCAAACCATCCCAATATAGTTGATGACCCATAGAAGATTTTGTGGAAAACTTATAGATCTGGAGACTTAACCACTATTAGGAACATCCATATAAAAAGCTCTGTACCTGAACACCTTACAACTTTGCAAGATCCCCAGTTTGACTTGCACCATACTAGGAACCTCTTCAGAAACATGTCTCAAACTGATATTGACCAAACTGACCTTGAACCCTTATATTTTCACCAAAGTTATAGTAGAGAAGCTTCTCCTTCCACACCACCTAAATTTTAGTTTCTCCGTCACTTCAACTCTTTCCATACCAAGTCTACTCAGAATCAGTTTGTTGGTCCAAGTACTTCCACCACACCCATCCATACCACCACTGTGCAAACCACTCCACTTCATCATACACCCCCTATCACAAAACCACCTCTTGTAAATCCTCCATTAGCTGCCATCATGGAAGCTTGGTATGCACCTTTGGCCTTACCTCAACCCCTAGTACCTTTGCCAAATGATTATCAGTCTAAGATTCCTCATTTCACAGGGGTTGAATCCATCACTGCCCAACAACATGTAGATATAATCAATGATGCTTTTGATTACATGGATATAGAGGAAGAAACCATTAATATGAGAATCTTTGCACAAAGCCTAGGAGGAGAGGCCAAAAAATGGTTCAAAGCATTAAATCCTAATTCAATACATGACCTCCCTTCCCTCTACCAAAATTTTATAAACAAATGGGAAATCAATAAAAATCCCCTCCAAATCCTATCTGAATACAACAATCTTAAAAGGAATGTAGGAGAAAGTGTGCAAGACTATTGCACCAGGTTCAACAGTGTGTATAATGTTCTCCCTCCTCACATGAAACCCCCACAAGGCCTAGCACTGGTGAAATTCCCTGAAGGTTTTGACCCAGACATGACTTTCCAATTGAGAGAAAGATACCTTGAAACTATAGAAGAAATGAAAAAAGAAGCAATTAGAACAGAGGTAAACTTAATTGAAAAAAGAGCTAGGTTGAAGTCAGAAAAAGAGTAACCTATAAGGATGAAACCATGCCCTCAACCTCCTCCTCTGATTCTAAATTGGACAGCCTAATGAGGATTATAGAGAGAATGATTGAGAAGATAAACTTAAATGAAAGGACACCTCCTAGGGACAACCAAGCCAACTCCCAAAACCGAAAAAAAAACTCAAAACTTCAGAAGAGATACTCCCCAAATCAAATAAAGGGAAAATGACCAACAAATCAGACCCCCCTTTCAACAAAACTATGTAGATGAGGAAGAAGGAGAAATTATAGAACCTGAGGAAAACCATATAAATCTAGTAGGTTTTGATAATGAAGAAGATTTTTTTCTCACCGAAGAAGAAAAAGGCTTATTTTCCTCAGATCAAACTGACACAAACTATGAGGATTCTGAAGACTACCGCTTGAGATTTGAAAATTCCATCATGGAAATCCAGAAGCAGTATGATCTTAGGAACAAAAAATACCTAGATTTAGCCAAAAAAGACCAAATAGATGCCGCTGCTCGGATTGTACCTGAAAACCCCTCTAAGAAAACAACAGAAAATGTCAACACTATGGTTAAGAAAGCTGAAGCAAGCAAAGGAAAAATCAACATGCCAAGCAAAGACCTTAGCTGTCCTAGCACCTCCACCAATGACCCTAAGAAAACCATTTTGACTAAAACTCCAAGTTCAGATCAACAAATTAAGAATGTAGAGAATATCATGGTTGATAAAGCCGATATTAATATGTCCAAAACACTAGTGTCTTTCATTTTTGAGGGAGATATTTCCAAAATCAAGATAAATACGCTCCTCACTGAACTGGTTACTGAATCCATATATAGGTCTAAGATGTTGAAGGTACTAAACATAGGAAATGATGATGACACTTTGCACTTGGATGATGACACACTTGAGTTGTTGTTTGGACCCAAAATAGAAGGAAAGTATCAGGAAGGAGCCATTCCCCCTTTCTATATAAACCTAAACATACATGAAAAAATCTTACATAATGCCATGCTGGATTCCGATGCCTCTCACAATATCATGCCCAAAGTTGTGATGGAGAGATTAGGCCTAGAAATAACTAAACCTTACAAAGACCTGTACTCCTTCGATTCCAGTAGGGTCAAATGTTTGGGCCTCATCAAGGACCTTTGTGTTAACCTGACAGAAGTGCTTGCTAAGAATCTAGTCATGGACATAGTAGTGGCAGATATTCCTCCCAAGTATGCATGCTCTTATCCAGATCTTGGGGAGCCAAGCTTTAGGGGAACCTTAAACTAGATATGTCCTATGCAACCATCCCTGTTTTCAATCGGATAAGGAGATTATACTGAGAATCACATATGAAGTATATGGTTAGCAGTCAGGACAGACCAGACAACACTCCTCTTTATTCTATTCACTCAAATCTTGATTCTTTCATATTATATAACGAGGAAGATAATGATGAGTAGGTATATGAAATTAAAACACATCAAGACACACTACAACAGCCAAACCAATATTTACATAGAGAACTCAGTATTTAGACCTATAGCAGCCTTGAACAAACACATCATGACAAAATCAAACTTGACTCTCTACAAACTAACAATGAAATCTCCAAACCAATGGTCAGTTTGACATATAGATCAGGTTGCTCAAAGGGTGGACAAACATCAGAAACACAACCCTTACCTTTTACCTATTCCAAAATGCTAATATGCCCTCACAAAACAAAAATCTTGGTTGATCTGAAGCAGAGGAGTCTTATGTTCTTACCTTATCAAGACACCTCATTATCAGAGAGTCTTGTTCCTCCTGAAAAGCTGTTGACCCTCACTGATGTTGCCATCAATCCTTTCTGTTGAAACTGATATAGAGGGATACAATATAGGAAGCCTAAGGAGACCCAAGGTAATTAACTTATCCAAAGCCTTGTCATTACACACAAAAATCAAATACTTGAGGTTATGCAAGAAATACCAAGATGCTCTTGTTTATAGAAGTAAAAGCTCAAAGCTCAAAGCCTGATGACATAGACATTGTTCAAAAAATACCTTTTCCTAAGGAGAACTATGAAACCTTTGGGAAAATTCCATCACTAACAAAGAAAACCAAAGGATGCAAACTATGTATGGAATTTAGACACTTAGGCAAACCCTCCATGGAATACAAACACCTTTTCCCAAGAGAAGTCATCCTATGCCAAAAATGGGAATTTCTAACAAAGTGACTTTGATTGGTAGTGTTTCAGGTTTTCATGAGATGATACCACTTCAAATCAATCAACACAAAGACATTTTCAAAGTTCCTTGGGATGACTGCATGATTGACCAAATTTTTCCTGGAATAAGGAAAGCTAAAGACACCTTCCAAGAGGCCATGGCTCCTATTACCAAATTTTTCACTATGATGTACATTGATGACATTGTCATTAGTTTGAGAGCTAATGAAGAATGCCTTCTTCACCTAGAAATTTTCTCTCAGAGAAAAAAGGTTTGGAAACTAAACTCAAAGGAGAAATATTAAGAAGATCTTAGCATTTTTGACAATTCTTGGTAGAATTCCTATACCATGCCCTCAAAAGTAGATAGCCATGTTCCCTATCTACAAGAGTTGAATGAAAGAGAATTAGTAGATGATCCTATGGAAGACAGGGTAATCAAATACCATGACCATTTAGAGTCTTAGTTAGGATTTCTCATTCATTGTACATATCACTATTTGATGAAAAGATATTGAGAGAAATCACAAAAAAAATGAAAACAAAAAAAAAATGGAAAAGATGGCATATTTGAAAAGAAGTAAAGCCCCATACCCAAAAAATAGAACTACTAAAAGTGTGTATGCATAAATACCACTACTAGTGCATAAAGCAGTCTTGTTTCAGTCATATAGCCTAAGCATGGCTGAAACATGTTTTAAATTTATGGTTGATAAGTTAGTGAAAGATGGTGGGTTAAATTATTCAAGCTTGACTGGTCAAAAGATAGATTAGGTAGAAAGATACTAGTTCCACATGCCTAAAACAGAACCAAAGAGAAAAATAGGGATTAATTACAAACAATGTGTCCTAGCCATGATTTTTCTAGTCTTATTTTGTACAAAAATAACATTTGTGTGCAGCTTGTTTTTATGCCACAAACCCATGGTAAATTAGATTGTCTAATCCTGATTTAGCCATGTTTTCAATTTCATGTTTGTAGCTTAGTGAATAAATACTGTCAAAAAGTTTAACCTTGATAGTTGAATAGTATAGGTAGAGAATCAAAGGAGTCAATTAGCCTAATCTGAGCTCCGGGAAGAAATAAGGTAGAAGTAGATAGTTTATTTTGCTTTCAAAAAACAAAAATATGTCAAGGTTGCTAGTCCAAATGCACCTAAAGAAGAAAAAATGATAGGCAAGTAGGTTGGGTAGGTAGAGATGGATTTGAGCTAATCATGTCTTTCAGATTATTGAGATCATAAGCTTCAAGCAAGCATTAGCAAGAGAAAGAGGTAAAAATCTGCCCAATGGATGAGGCACTAGTCTACATAAAGCCAGAAATATGAAGTTCTAGACACCTCCTAAAAATGAGATACCCTCCTCAGGTGGAGCTATTGTTAGTCATCAGTAATTTTTTCCTTCATATATGACTAAATGATTTCCATAGATTTCTAGAAACAAATTTTGTAAACATTGTGAGTTCTAGAAATCTCACTGCCTTCATCATCCTTAAAGATAAATTTTCACTATTTCATCGTTCCATCATGTCTAGCTCTGCTTACCAGTCCCAGAAAAAACCCATTAGAGACTTATGTCACTCTTTCTATCTATATGTATTCAATTTGGCCCAAATCATCTGTTTTTTTTATACCTAAAAACCCCCCACTACTACCTAAGCCCACCAATCAAACAACTTTGTTGTGTCTCCCAAAATACTCCTAAATAGTGATGGTATCAAACTATCTCTGTATGCTATTTAAGATATATCAAGTTCATTGGATTTTGGATCTTCAATACATTAGTTTATCATAAAATCTATATTATACTTGAAGATCCCAAATTCTAGGTCTCAGTCCAAAAACCAAGTCCAAGAAAGCCTCCACTAGGTCACCTGGGGTTTCACAAATTCATAGGGTGGATTTGGTGCCCTACAAACTCTGTTTTTCCTATATGAAGAAATTTCATTCAAAGAAGAAAAGGAAAAGTGATCCTATCCAAACTAATCAGAAAGGTTATTCAAGGAAGGATTTTGGCCTAAAGCATGAATCTTGCAAGGGGACAGTTGCCCCTTGCTCACATTTCTGCAAGAGGGTCAAATAACCATCAGACTAAGAAATGGGTAAGGTAAAAATAAAAATATCATAAGAATACCATTCATAGCAAGAAGAAAGCAGCAAGCATATGTTTGAAAAGAATCAGAGTTTATGACTGTTTTTGACGAAGCAATAAATCAATATTAGGGTTGTAAGAGTAAAGGTCACCTCAAGCTCCATCAGTGCACTATTAAAGGTCTTTAGACATGATTAATGAGTTTTGAGAAGTTTTTGAGAACTTAGAAGACAACAATAGTTACTTTTTTCTAAGCAACCCTAAAACCTAGGAGTTAGGGAAAGTTGAAAAAATAGTCAAAAGGTGATAAAAAACCTCCTTCATAACAACAGAGGGTTTCAAAGGTTTCAAGCTGCCCTCTAGGGTTTGGAAAAGAGGCATTTACTCCACATCATCATGGGTTGAAAGGGAAAAGAGTATTGGTACAAAAAGTATGAGATTTCAAAAGGTAAAATCAGAGAACTAAAGGGATCAAAGGAGGCAAACCTAAACACCAATACCCCACTACACCAAAGGGACAAAAAGAGATAGAAATATTAGTTCAAGGTTTTACTTCTCAAAGAAAGGAGAGAAACATTTTTAAAGGGTCAAGGAGGCAAGCATGAGGGAAAAAATTACCAAAGTAGGCAACTATGACAAGCCTAGGTTCATGGTTGATAAAATGAGCTGTCCAACTCCAAAAGAGACAGTGATAAAAAAGGCAGAAGTTGTGTAGGCACCTGCAAGAATAGAGGTGGCCAGCAAAAACACAAAAATGGTTTAAATAACTCACCTCCCTCAATGGACATACATAATTTTCAAACTGATTAAAGGAACACATATGTAGCTGGTTTAAGAGCAGTAAAGCCTCCAAAATATTTTTCTCATCAAGAGCATATTCTGGAAGAGATAGATTAACCCTGAGTAACACTTCTGCAGGACTATTACAAAAGGTTACCTACAGGAAAATTGGTAAGGATAAATAGACCAAATTTTTTTCACAATGATGGCCCACATAAAGACTAGAGGGACTATTGATGCGTGCTGCTAGGGTTTTCATACTGGGAGGTTGTTCACTGTTTTAGAGAGAAAACCTGACAGAATGTTAGATAAAGGAAAATATGTCAAATGATCACAAATCTGTTGTTTACAAATGTTAAAACATCATAAAAAGGTTCATGTTTACAAAAGAGGGTAAAGGGCACTATTTGAGCTGGTTGAAGGGTTTGTGAGCACAAGGAGAACTTGAAGATACTCCAGCAAAGGAAAAAGCCATTTTCCTTATTGTCAAAATGCCACCTACAGGACCAAAAAGGCCAAAAGCACAGTGAGATAAATAAAAAGAGAAATCAACATTAGGAAAGTGGGTTTGGGCTCATAAATTTATTTTTTCAAAAGGCTATAAGGCCTCCTTTCCTTTTCCCTCAACCTCATTTGTCATTGCAAAAAAGAGAGAGAGCCGTTGAAAGCAAGTTTTGAGGGTTTTTGTGCGAGTTTGAAGAAAAATTTCAGGTGCTACACAACGAGGCCGACGCTATGCACCTGGCCATCGGTGCTGCACACAGAGGAGGCAATGACAGTGTAAATTAACACTGCGCTGTGCACCGGGAGGGCGGTGCTATGCACCTGAACGGGCACTATGCATAGGCCTAGAATGGCCAGAACTTCCCACTGCACGCTGGTGCTATGCTTCAGCAAGCCCGACTTGACCCGGCGCTGCGCACAGACCTACTAGCCCGACCCAACCTGAACGTGAAATCAGGTGGCTCTACACTCCTGCAACCTTTTTGTCAAATTTTCCCAAAGGTGCCCAAAAAAAAAAAAAGAAGGAATTTTTTGCCTCCAGATTCCTCCTAAAGGTTAGACAAGGTTGGTGGAATTTCTTTGTTTTCCCTCCAAGTTTTTCTTTGCATACATAGTCAAGGGAGAGGTTAAAAACCTAAAAAACTTGACCAGAACCTAAGTTGCATGGAAATCAAATTTTGACCCTCTAGGGAAAGAAACTACCAAGAGAAAGGTTGTTATATGTGTGAAGACACTCAGTAATAGCAGACCTACCTCTAAAAACTGAAAACACTCCTTGAGTGCTTCATCCTAGCCCTCATTTGCTAATACCTGCCCTCACATCATTCATTTGCCCTCCCTACACCCAAAATCCCTCATCAAGCAACAAACCACTTTGTTCAAAGTTATAATCAGCCACCATGTCTAAGGAAGAGATCAGTACAAGCAATGATGAAGGCCACATGCCTATTAAGCCAAAACACAAGGGAGGAAGGGTTAATAGGTTTGAGCCCTTAGACACCATTCAAATCACTTCTTCTCCCATGATTCTTTCATGTTTTCATGATGTTGGATGTTCTCAGTTTTGTGAGAGGATTAAACAAGTCCAAAGCCACTCAGACTTGACTAGGTTGTTCATCCTCAACCTACAAGACCACCGAGTCAACCTTGCAGGAGTGAATTTTAAACTCTCATCTGAATCCATTGCTAGAGCCACAGGAATACCAGATATTGGTGAGAGGTGGTTTAAACAAAAGAAATTTTACTTGAGCTATTATGAGCCCTACCTCAAACCTAGCTGTCAACAAGGCTGCAAGGCTGTTTTCCCCTTCTCCCACCTGCTAGAGAGGTATGCCCTACTGATGAGGTAGATTATCAAGTACTTCACCTATGAGGGGAGGTACTCTAGGGTTTATTATTATCACATAAGGCTTTTGATGCACTTCACCAAGGTTAAATTGCTGAACCTACCATGCTATCTCTACTAGAGCATTAACAAAATTGCTTCAGTAGTCAAGAATAGGAGCTATGCCCACCAAATGCAGAGCCTTTTTCACCACTCCTTAGTTAAGATGATTTTTCTACACCAATTGGAGGAGAAAGGAATCCCTTGGGAGGTTTTTATCTCACATGATGTATTTTCCAATCCCCAAGCCTTTATTCAACAAAATTTTCCTTCCACTTCACACCCACCTACCTCCACTCCTCCACCATCTCCACAAGGAAAATCACCTCCTATATCTTCACCTAATGCATCAAATGAATATGGTGGCAGGATCAATAATGGAAAAACAAATGATAGTGAAAGAGAAGAAAACAATGAGGAAGAAACAAAGTTAAAAGAAGAAGAATATGATTACAAAAGCAATGAGGAGAGAGATGAAAGTGATGAAAATGATAAAGGAAATGAGGCAAATACAGAGCTTAGTGAGCAGGAAGATGATGATAGTAGCAATGAACAAGAAGATGATGATGAAATGGAGGAGGAGAATGAACATGGCAACCATGAAGGGAAAGAAAATGATGAATTTGAGCAAAACAATGATAGTAATGACACCCATAAAACAATCTCAAGTGTAGAAAAGTGTGTTGATGATGAGCAAGATGAAGACCAAGGGAATTATGAAGAAAACAATGAAGGTTAGAGTCAACAAGAGAGTGCACAAGACAACCAAGAGGAAGATGTGTTTGAGAATGACAGTGAGCACAATGATAGTGAAAAAAGTGCTAAAATGAATGAAGAAAATGAAAATGAAGAAACAGAGGAAGAGGATAAAGAAATTGAAGACCAAGAGCAAGCAGATTATGAGGCTGAAATAGAATTTAAAGAGGCAGACATTGACCAAGGAAATAACACTAATGAGACATTCATTGATAAGCAAGGGAATAGTCATGACAGTCATGACACAGATAAGCCTCTGAATGACCAAGGAACTCAAAGTTACAATGCTGGAAGTGACCAAGAAGAAAACCTTAGTGAAGGATAGAGCCAAAATGAGGCAAGTGAGGAGGGTAGTGATTAGTTTGAAAACCAAAAAGACAACATGGAAAATAGTGAGGGAAATGAATATGATAATGAAGCTCAAGGTCAAGAAATCAGTGACCCAATGGAGCATGAAGTGACTCGTGAAAGCCATGACAAAGATGAAAAGGCTTATGACTTCATCAAGGATCAAGGCACCCTCATCACTCCTCTCACATGCACCTACCACAGAGGCAAAAGAGATGTGTTTGTTGCCTCCAAAAGGCAAAGGGCCATCTCTCCTCCAGCTATCAAGCACAAAGAAAAATCCAAGGAAAATATGGACAAAGGTGAGCAACAGGTAAGGGTAAGGAGAAGCAAAAGGATCAAGAGGAATTCTCAAGGGCCTCAATTCATTGATCTAGACAGTGACAATGAGGACAAGGAGATGAAAACTAGATTGCTTCTCTTAGAGAAAGATGTACAACTTTAGGAGTGGGAAAGAGACTTTGAGATGGAACAACGTTTCATCCACTATTACAAAGAGGAGCATAAGAATTTCAACGAGGTAAAGATAGGCCTTACCCTACCAAAGAAAATTACCAAGCATTATGCAAGGAAAAACATGCTTCCTTGTGCCAAACTAAAGAAGACCTTCATGGAGATGGAAGACCTAAAAAGAGAAAAATTGCAAGATAGCCTTGGAATTTTGGTTGAGGCTTCTCAAAAGGTGTCCAAGACCTCTTGAGGGACCTCTCCACAAATTTTGAGGCAAATTGGACAAATTTTTGTTTTTTCCAAATTTTGACCCCTCTGTGCACAGAACCCTAGGCGCTACACACAAAATTGGTGCATCCTCAACTCTCAAAGTTTACATTTCTGGATTTCTCACATCACCAGTAGTCTTCTCACCAATTTTCAGATCATTTGGAGCATTTTTACCACCTTAAAAGGTCAAAAAACATCAAAACTTTGACCTTTCTGCCTCATTTTCAGACCAGGCGCTGCGCATAGAGCAGTGATGGGAGATTTTTTTCTTGATAGGTAAATGGCATCCAATCTACACAACTCAAGAATTTTTATAAAGTAGAATGATCAGGCTTTCCAACTAGCCATCACTGAGCCAAATCTGGTGTCGGGAAGGGGTCCAAAACTCAGTTGCAAGAGACCCTATTTTCTGCTGAAGTGGCGCTAAGCACAGAGGCTGCCTAGTGTGTTTTGGACCAAAAGTCAACAAAACACACTCATTTATTGCAAATAGATATATTTGAGTTTTTTGAGGCAAATTAAGCTAGAATTAGGTGCAAATAGTTATTTAATTATTTATTTCTTAGGATATTATGTGCCTCGTGCCTTGCATGGTCTCTTGGCCATAAATGATATTTATGACTATATTTGACATTTTCCTACCACACTTAGGGTTTTATTCCTCATTTGCTCCATAAATAGAGCATGAATCCCCTATGTATTTTTTTGGAATTTGATGAGCTTGAAGAGAAATATACATGGTTTCATGAGCTTGGAGAAGAAATTGGTTTTGTGAAGTGGACGAATGGCTTGTTTGGCTTGATGATGGAGAAGCTTGTTTGCAGGATTCCATAGCTTGGTGAATGGTGATGTCTTCCTAATTTGTATATTGTTTCCTTTGTTATAATTATGTTTCATGTTTCTTGGTTGCTATAAATAAGAAAAGTATAGGTTGAGACATGTTCTTCAGTCCTCCTGTTTGTTAAAGCTTTGATGTTTTCCTCTTTTGGCCATCTTAAGGAATTCTTGATTGCTCCTTAGGTCCACCAAAACTTTTTTTTGTTTCATGTATGTTTAGTATGCTAGCTTAAAAGCATGATTCATGGTATGCTCTACTTATTTGAAGTTTTCAAAACCCTATCTTGAAGCCTTTTTGTGGAATATTGATTGCTAGGTTAAGTCAAAGAGGTCTCCTTCGATCTTGCCCTTTGTCCATGCTTACCAACTTGTTTCAGAGTTCCCAATAGCTTGATATATGTTGTTTAGGAGTTCCCTCTCCATAAATTGAGTTATTTGAATTGTCTTATGTGTTTTCCCAAAATCTGAAGGTGAATTTCTAAAGTTAGAAGCTCTTATGCTTTCTATGTTTCAATGGAATGTTTCTCTTGGATGTTTATTAGATTAAAGTATTGTTTATTGAGCTTAATGGTTTTCCCTACCTCATGAGTTGTAACTTTTAAACTATATATGTTTAATACCTCTTAGTTTTTTCCCAAATTTGATGTTCACTACACCTCATACATCACCTTAAGGATCCATTAACCTTGCTAAATGGGCCTTGCAACACACTATGTTTCATCATTTAGACACTCTTGACTTTAATTTGACTCCATATGCCAATGCCTTTGACAAACTCTCACTTCACCTATTCCACTTGACCATCTTACCCAACCAAAACAATCAACAAACCCTACACCTAACAACTAGCCTAAAATAAAAACCCTAGAGCAAAAAGAACATACCCTTTGCACCCAATAGAGAGATCCCTCTCTGAGTCCAAGAAGGCTAGGTCCTAGGACTCCAAATACTGGTTCCATGTTACCCTGTCATTTGGTCTTCCAATCTACCAAATCACGGGACCCCAACAGATACCACCATTATCTATTATGATAACTAGAGTGATAGTCACCTTTCAAAGAATCCTGTGATCCATGATTGCTCCAAGCTCATTGATATCAGGTACCAATTTATCCAGGATATGCTACAATGAGGAGCAACAAGGCTCCAACACATCAAGATTGATTAGAATCTTGTTGAAATCCTCACAAAGCCCTTAGGGAAGGTCAATTTTTTAGCCTTTCAAGAGATACTTGGAGCTTTGGAAAGACCCTCCCATGAGGGTCTCGCTTGAGTTGAAAATTGAGCTCTGGGAGCTACTGGGGGCTTGTAGTACTTCTTGGAGCTATGAGCGACCATAGTGTGAGTGGTTCACCTTACCCAATTGGTGAATTGTGTATATGGCGAGTGTTTCACCTTCCCCTGACTTACCCCATGATGATTGACATGTTTGTAGGGTGAGTGGTTCACCCCCCTATGACTGCAGACACATGTGTGTAGGGTGAGTGGTTCATCTTCCACTATGATTGACATATGCATAGGATGAGTGGTTCACCTTCAACTATGGAATATGAGCAGGATGAGTGGTTCACCTTCTCCTGATAATGCCCCAACATACATCTTACCCATGTAGTCCCGGACTCATGGGAAGTACCTCTCATTTGGTCAATGAGTTGGGAAATTTGGATAGGGACCATAACACTCCCAATGGACGCATCGTGTACTTCCATACTCCCTATGTATAGAATGCATGGTTTTCAACAAATTGATCTGGGATCAAGTTTGATTGAGGTTATACCTCTAGACTAAATTTTGTTAGTTGAGAGTGGTAAGGTCTTATACTCTCGATCGATTCTTCTTCATTATTCATATCAGTGTTGAACGTAGCAGAGATGATATATTATTCAGATATGGTACATGATGACATGATGGCATGATGATTGATGATGATGGATGGATTGGAAGGTGGAATTCTCCCTAATTCAGAGGGAGTGTTAAAATTGGAAACTAGGGCCAAATTCCACCTTGGGACATATCATTTGATGGAGATGATGATTGCATTAAATTACTCTTTTCAAGAGGAAAAAAATTGAAATAAATATCATCCAATTTAGACAAGAAGAAGTGCGTTTTTTAATTTATGCCCACACATGTGAAAAATTTTCAGGTCGGCGACATCATCATGTAGGCTCATGAAGCCCAATGGGCATGACTCTTCACCCTCAATGAATTGTATAAATAAAAGTGATTTCTCACCTCATTTTTCATCATCATCACTCACACATTCTGTCTCTTTCTCTCATTGGTTCGTACAAAATTCAACATTCTCTCTCTCTCTCTCTCATGTGTGGCACAAGGAGTTCAAATTACAGGACATAATTTTAGGGCCAAAAATCTCAGAAATTTCTATAGTTTTCCCAGCGTTGACTTTGAATTTATGGGCATCCATTGAATTCAATTTTTTGGGAGGATATCTATCTTAGTAGGATGCATTTATTGGCACAAAAACTAAGGCTCTCTGTTATCTTTGATTTCGTTGACTTCAGATCTGCAACTAGTTTTTCTGTAGCAGATTTGACTTTGAATTTGACTAAGTTTAGGAGGAATTTTGGGACTTTTTTTAAGGCATATTTACCAAGTGATCAGGCTGCATTTGACCAAGGTTTACTGAGAGGTTTCACTTCCCTTAGATTTTTCTTGAACTTTATCTGCCATTTTTGCTAATATTTTGTGTAAATAGAAAGGTAGATCAAGAGATATCTTACCAACAAAGTGTAGGAGAAGCTTGAAGTGGTAAGAATAGACTTTATGATATCTCCCTTCATAAGTGAAATATTTTTGGATAATAAGCAGTATCTTTGAGAAATTTTCCTTCATGCATCTCCTTGGAATGGCATTTGTAATGCCAACTTCACTATTTTTTGGCTTGATAAACTCTTTGCATTCCTCCATGTTGAATTTGAACCCTTTGAACCATTTTTCTTGTCCTCTTGGAATCAATGTTGCTTCTGAAATGATCTCTGGTGTTATAGCGAGATTAAACATTTCCACTTTAGTAGCTATTCCATCGAAGTTTAGGAAAAATTATTTGGAAACCTATACATGGTATCCTTGTAGTATTTCAAAAAACTGTAAACATCCTGTCCTTCAGAAGACTTCTACAGTTGTTGGGTATTCATTTATCAGGTTCATATATGATGGCTCATATATGAGATAGTGGCCACCTTTATTTGTCTTCCTTTTTAAAGCCATGATTCTTTAATGTCTTCTCTGCCTCGCTTGATACTGTCTTCTTTGCCTTGCTTGATCAGTGATATCTGCAAACCTTTGAAAATACAGCCACAACTTGGGCTCAATGAAATAGCTCTCCAGAACTCAATAACATGTAAAAAGGGAATGGAGAATGACAAATGACTTAATTTGGAAATATTTTGAAGTTAAATGACCACTCATAACTTAATGATGACTCATACATGCTTAAAATGGTGATGATGACTTCAACCTTGACTATGTACCTTGACCTTTACCCTAACTGACTCAAATGGCATCTAACTTATCCTTTTCAAATCATTTTCTAACACCTAATAGCTAATTTGACATGACATACAGGAAACCTTACTTTCGTAGCGTACTTAGTGTTTTTCTAGGCATCTTCGCTACGAAAGTATTAGCAGTTTCGTAGCGAAAAGTGAATTTTCTCTGTGTATTTCGCTACGAAAGTGTGGTTTCTTGGCTAAAATGACACTTTCGGTGCTATAACCTTGGGAAATGAGAAAATCTAGAAAATTATGATTGATGTGACATGATGGGATTTGAATGAGAGTGGGTTTAGAACCTAGAATAGGCTAAATAAGAAAAAATAAAAATTTTCCTTGACCAAGTAATGAAAAATGAATCCTATAACCCTACCTTTGACACATGAACCTCTAGGACTTTGTCAAATGATGCTTCATTTTTTCTGAGTGATAACAGTGGCTCCACTTGGGATGGTGTGCCCCTATGGTACAAATAACCTATAGTTCCAATGCTGCTATCCATCTTCTTGATAACAAAAAACTTTGAAATTTGCCAAGATTTTCTTAAAACTCTAATGGCATTCACATCGAGCTCAAGCTTGATGATCAACTTGCCTTTATTAGAATAAAAACATATAAAATGGAATATATACAATGGAATTAATGATCAACAAAATTTAAGAGGAATAGTGTTTCAAAAACTTGCCATTGACAGGCCCTCCAGCACATGGTTGTCCATCCATCTCCTGCAAAATGTAAGTGTTGTTCCCATGAAATGCAGCTACTCTAAATGGAACTTTACAAATTTTCTCAAACTTACCATGTTTCCCCTTTTCTTCAATCCTGGCCTCCCATTTCAAAACCACATCTTGGATTTGAAAGTTTTCCTCCTTGACCTTCCTGTCAAATGTCTTCTTGATTCTGTTTTGAGATTACTGATTATTGTTATAAACTTCCTCCCTTTTCTCTTGCAAAGCTATCAGCTGATTAATCCTCCTCTGAATTGCATTTGGTTCCTCCTCCAATCCTTGCAGCAACTTCATGACAGGCACTCCCAAGGATGTAGGAAAGATGGCTTCAGCTCCATATACCAAGTCATAAGGTGAAGTTGCAATTGATCCCTTTGTGCACACTCTATTAGCCCACAGAGCATACTTCAGCTTCAAATTCCGTGACTTCTTATTTTCTTGCAACACCTTCTTAATAATCCTCACAATGCTCTTGTTAGAAGATTCAGCAAGACCATTACCTTATGGATAATATGCAGTAGAATGCCCAAGTGAAATGTGATATTGATGAAAAAAACTAATCAGCTTCTTAGATTTGAATGCTTGTGCATTATCAGTGATGATCTTCATAGGGCAACCAAACCTAGACAATATATTATTTTCCGAAAATGAAACGATAACTGAATCATTTGCTTGCCTAGTTGGGATTGCTTCAATCCACTTGGTGAAATAATCAGTTGCTGTCAGAATCCAACGATGCTGACCTAAAGAAGATGGATGATTCTCACCAATAAAATCTAGCCCCCACTTCTAAAATGGCACCTCAACATAAATAGGCATCAAGGGTAAAGGAACAAGCTTCTTCTTACCATAAAAAATTTGGCATTCATGGCAGGCAGCAATATTTTTGTAGACATATTTAAACATAGTAGGCCAATAATACCCTACTCTAAGAATATTATTTGTTGTAGCCTTCCAATAATGATGACCTCCACAATATCCTTTGTGAAAATCCTCAATCACTTTTTCAGCCTCCTCTTCCAGCAAACAATTCAAGAGAATGCCACCAGTATCTTTCCAATACATATTTTTATCAATGATGCAATACCTCAAAGACTTTAGCTTTAAAAATCTTGCCTAGGAATTTTTCAACTCTACAGGTGCTCTATGATGATGTAAGACAAAAACAATGTCTTTTTACCAATTTGAAATGATGTACTTTTCCTCAATGGGAATCAGCTCTTCAACTTCATCTGAAATTTCTGCAATTAAATTCATGTCAAGATAGTCAAAGTTTGACTGTGCCATCAGATTTTCTAGGCCTTGACCTTTGACCAATTTTTTAGGCTTGATCTCTATATCATATTCCAACAAGTTAGCAGTCCATTTCCCTCTCTTACAATCAGGATCAACTTGAGTTAGAATGTCTTTCATAACAACATTAGGAACAAAAGCTATAACATGAGAATGCAGAATGTAAATTCTGAAATCTTTGATGGCCTTGACCAAGGCATAAGATTGATTCTCTAAGATGTTGTACTTCAGCTCTAAGTTAGCTAATGTCCTACTAAAAAATGAAATGGGTTGCTCAGTACCTTGCTGTCCTTTCTACAACAAAACTCCAACAATTGTATTTTTTGATGCAAATGTAAATACCAAAAATTACTTTGAAAAATACAGGCTGATAAACACTGGTGCTTGAGTGAGTGCCTTCTTATTCTCCTCAAATGAGTGTTTTTCTTCTGCTTTCCACTTGATGTCAGATCCTTTCTTCAACATCTTTTTTATGTCTTTTACAATTTCAGAAAAATTAGGAATAAACCTCCTCACAAAATTTACCTTTCCAAGGAAAGACTGAATTTCCTTTCTACTTCTAGGAAAATCCACCTTATGAATTGAATTGACCCTATTTGGATCAATATTAATCCTATCTTTAGAAATAATATGCCTAAGTAACTTCCCTGAAGTTAGAGAAAAAATTATTTTAGTTGGATTGAGAGAAATGCCAAACCTTCTACACTTCAGCAGGATCTTTTCTAGGTGCTTCAAGTGATCTTCTTCTCTCCCTGAGAAGACTGTTATGCCATCCAGATAGAAAACCACCATCTTTTCCTTCTCCTTAACAAAGACAATGCCCATTTCTCTTTGAAAGGCAGCTCCTGCATTTGTTGAGATTCAACAAGATGATGATCCTAGTGAAAATTAAGCACCTTCACTAGGTGGGGCCCACAGGCTATTTTTAGGTGTATGTCTATTTTTAGAATGGTGAGAATATTCTAAAATTATAAAGATGCTAATTATAGATGGTTGAGAAAATTCTATCTTTGGATGAATTTCTATTTTTAGAAGATGGGTGAAGTATATTTATAGATTGCTAATCTAAAAATAGAATGCATGTCGATTATTATTATCCCTAAATAATAATAAGACAATAAATAGTAAATTATTCTCTTGGACCACTTTATTTCAGTGAACAGATGTGGCACATCAGTGGGCTAAAGGAATTACACAATTCCTAGGGTGGTTGGTGATTCATGCATGGAGGACTTCATTATAACTGATAGTGGCAAGTTGTAACAGAGTTGGAAGAGTAGTTATGGGAGTTGTTATTTAGTTTAACTCAGTTGTGCTAGTTGTAACTAAAGATACACTAGTGAAAGATGAGTGAATTAATTATTTAATTAATTCACAAGTAGTTTCTTACTTGCAACTAAACAAATACAACAATTAACTACTTGCATGTCAGATCTAGTGGAGACCTAGTGGAGAGATAGGTGAAAGGGTGAGATGGACTATCTATTGTGACTATAGTGATGCATTCAATTCATCTACACATAAATTGGAGATGCCAATGAGGATTTCACAGTGAAAGCAAGGCAGGATCAAATTCATTCAAGGATCTTCTGCAATAGGGATTGCGCAGTGGAGGCAGGTTGTTAGGAGGCAAGAAATTGGTGCATAGATATGAAAAATTTCTGTATGACAATGTGTGACGATTGTATATTGTATTGAGAGCTCTATGAGCTGAGTTTTGTATGATATTGTTACATGTTCTATTGATATACATAATATATGATAGTTGGGTTTTTTAGCTTTAAGCTTTCTCAGTAAAACATCTTCTTATGTATGATTGATTTTTCTTCACATGTTTGCAATTGGCGATTTAATTTACGCAAAGAATTAAGTGGAAGGATTTTGTATTTAACATAATATTAATTTGTTATATTAGGAGAATCCAAAAATACATGATTGTGTTTATAAATTTCTACATGGTATCGGAGCAGTGTTGATCACTGAAGATTTCAATATTGAAGTGGTGCTGAGTTTTGTGCTTGTGGACAATTTGAATTTGCTGCAAGAATTTCTTGGTGCGACAGTTGAGTAAACACTGAAATGGATTTCAATGGGTTGTGGTTGGAGTATGAACTTGAGGGTAGCTCTAACTACATAGCCTGGAAGGACAGGATGGAGGCGGTGCTTGAAGATAATGGTCTGAAGGATTTCATCGATAGCGATGTTCGTAAGCCCACTTCAACGAATGCTACATTACTTGACGTCTAGCAAAAGAAAGTAGCGAAGACAAGAAGAATTTGTTGGAAGGTGTGAAAGACCATATTGTGTCAAGGCTTCATAGGAAAGCCACTCCATTTGCAATGTGGAAGGATTTGACAGATACTTTCTAAAGCAGCAATGACCATAGGAAGTTGGCGCTGAAAGATAAACTCAGAAAAATCAAAATGGAGAAGGGTGACAGTATTCCAAAGTATCTCACGAATTTTGTCAAATGTAGGGATGAGCTGTGGAGTGCGGGAGTTGCAATTTTTGATGATGAATTGGTGAGCTTGGCTCTCCTTGGACTTCCGAAGAGTTAGCACAGTTATCAAGACTCTGTCAATGGACAGGAAAAATTGTTGGACTGGGAGTGACTTTGGTCAGATCTAGTGCAGGAGGAGATAAGGCAGAGTACCAGGGATGGATCCTCATCAAAACATGATGATAAAGAGGATTGTGCTTTAGCTTCCAAAGAGAGGAAAGGGAAGGGGAAGAAATCCCATCCAAAATCCGAGGCTAAAGGAAATAAGCTAGATTTTTCCAAGGTGAAGTGTTTTCACTGTCACGAACATGGGCATCTCGCCACTAACTGCCCACAGAAAAAGAAGAACAAAAAGGCTACTGGAGCTGCAGCTAGTGAGGCCCTTGCCTCACAATTTGAGCTTGATTTCTCTTTGATCACATGTTTGGTTTCAAGCGCAATGGGATCGGTGTGGTATCTTGATAGTGGTGCTTCCTTCCACATGAAGGGAGATAAGGAGTTCATTAGTGAATTGGAGGAGAAAGATCTCCAAATGCATATAGAGATAGGTGACGATGGATGATATAGTGCGACCGACATTGGAAAAATTACCCTTGAGAGGGAGTTAGGTAAACCATTTCTGTTGAAACATGTTATGCATGTTCCAAATCTGAAGTATAACTTTGTCTCAGTCGTGATGTTGGAGGACAGAGGTTATGACGTTGTTTTCAATGAGGGAAAAGCTTTCCTATGACATAAAAAAATGGGTCAAACCAAGAGGATAGGATTTCGAGTTAACAATCTCTACAAGATGGAGGTAGATGGATGCGCTGCAATAGTGGGCAAAGAAGAAGAAGTGGTGAGTCGAGATGAGGGCTAATTATGGCACAGGAGATTGGGCCATCTTCACCATGGCGCCCTGAAGATTTTGCAGCAGATTTCTACTGGACTTCCCAAGGGTACACTTGCGCATATAGATCAGTGCAACGAATGTACTATGGGTAAGTTTGTGAAGACCACCTTTCATGAAAAGGAGAACCATGCCTCAGTGATCTTGGAGTGAATTCACACAGACGTGTGTGGACCATTCTCGGTTGGTTCAACAAAAAAACACAGGTATTATGTTCTTTTTTTTTTATGACTATTCTCATAGATGCTGGATATTCTTCATGTAGAAGAAGGATCAAACATTCTCAAAGTTTTGTGAGTTTAAAGCATTGGTGGAGAAGGAGTCAGGGAAGCAAGTGAAGGCTCTGCGGAGCGATAACGGTGGTGAATATATCTCGAACGAATTCAAAGAATTCTGTAGCAAAGAAGGAATTCAAAGAGAACTTATAGCACCTCATAACCCATAGCAGAATGGGGTCACGGAGAGGAAGAACAGAATGATCGTGGGTGTTGCACAAGCTATGCTGCATGACCAGGGCCTACCAATGTAGTTGTGGGTGGAAGCATGCAACACTGCGGTTTATGTGAAAAACCATTGTCCTCATAGAATACTTGGCATGAGTACACCTAAAGAAGCTTTTACTAGTAAGAAGCGAGATGTTTCTCATTTAAATATTTTTGGATCATCTATATATGTTCATGTGACCAAGAACCCCAGGAAGAAGATGGAGTCGACTGCAGAAGTTGGGATATTTGTGGGGTACACAGAAACACCCCATAATTATTGTGTGTATTTGCCAAACAATCGGATGACTATGGTGCGACGGGATATAAAATTCAATGAGGAGAAAGCTATGAAGTTGTTGCTCGAGAGGGAGCTACAATTGCATGCAGAGGAGGAACTTCTTGTTCCTAAATATGAGCCTCAATATGTGGATTAGCCACAGGAGGATGATCATGGAGTGGAGGAGTCCACTCACACAGAGCCAAGCATCAGAACTGACAGAAGGCATACCACAGAAGCTGAGAGGCTGAAGCTTGATGCAACACAAAATGTAGGAGTCCCTACTTCATAGTGCAGACAGAGACAGTTACCTGACCGATACACTGGATACATGGCTCTCATGAGCAAGTGTATCATGATAGAGCCGTCTTCCTTTGAGGAAGCAGTGCAGGAGCCCACATGGGTAGATGACATGGTGGAGGAGTATGACTCCATTGTCAGAAACAGTGCTTGGGAGATTGTTCCAAGGTCGGTTGGTAAATCAGTGGTAGGTTCAAGATGTATCTACAAGGTAAAGAAAGCTACTGAAGGGAGAGTTGAGAAGTATAAGGCAATATTTGTTGCCTGGGGCTTCTAACATATCGAGGGGATTGATTATGAAGAAACCTTTGCACCTGTCGCACGGTATTCTTCCATACGGACCATCCTTGCTCTCTCAGCGTAGATGTAGAAATTTGAATAACTGATATATTATTCACCGAGATTCTCCTGATCGCACACTATTTTAGCTTCATGCATAATACATAATCTTTTCTACCATTGATCATCACATGCGGAAATAAAATCAATTGCATGCATACATTAAAACCACAAACAATCACACATATGAACACAGTATTTAATGGGAAAGCTTAAAGCTGAAAACCCCAACTATCTGTATATTATATGTCATGGATATCATGTAACAATCATAGTACAAAAGCTCCTCACAAGCTCTCATGCACACCCTCAATTGTTACACACTATCAAGCTAGATCTAGCAAAACACATGCTCCAATCTTTTGCCACTTGATAGCCAGCCTCTATTGCGTAATTAATGCTATGGGATGGCTTCATTAAATAGATAAACCACCTGGCTTGAACTGCGCAATCCTCATGGGCTTCTCCACCTATCTGTGTGTTGCAAATAGCAACAATATAGTCACAACTGATAGTTAACCTGCTCTTTCACCTATTTCTGCACTGGTCTCCACTGAAACTGTCCATGCACTGAAGTTAACCGATGCATTCTTTAGTTGATTAATGAGTTTATAATTAGTGAATTAATTAATAATTAATTCACACCACTCTCACTAATTGCATCAATTAGTTAAACTTAATACAAATAACTCAACTATGTTTAGATTAGTTAAACTGAATACAACTCCACTAACTTCCTCAATCAACTCCACCAAACTCTGTCACATGAGTTCTAACTGAAGTATCCATGCAATAGCTCCACATAACCCTCAGGAATAGCGTAATTCCTTCTGTCAGCTCCTGTGCCACATCTGTGCACTTAACTGAAGTGCTCCAAGAGAATAAGATAATGTTTAGAGTCCAAATATTATTAAGAGCTAATAATATTCGACATATCTATTTTTAGACTGGCAATCGAAAAATAGATTCTGCCCAGCATGTCTAAAAATAGAAGTCCATCTATTTTTTCCGACTTGACCAACCATCCACAAATAGCATCCTGCAACTCATAGAACATGATCCATATGTCTAAAAATATACATAGTCTAAAAATAGACTTTGCGCCAAAAATAGCCTGCGGGCACACTTAGTGAAGGCGACTCCTTTCCACTAAGCTCATCATCTTGTTGCAATCTCAACACTCCCTCTCAACAAGATATGGATTATCTGCAACCCCTATCCTGCCCCTGTGGTATTTGAATTTGCTCCTGGTGAGCGCCTTCGTCAAGATATCAGCATCCTTATCCTCCATGGGAATGTATGAAAGTAACATGATCCTCCGCTGCACATAATCTCTGATATGATGATATCGATCCGTGAAGCCATGCCGCCTCAACTCATCCTCTTGTATGCACCATGATCCATATCCCGATGTGCCTCTGAGATATGTGCCTCTGAGATATCTCAATACATGCTTGCCTGCCTTCCAGTAGAGCTTGGTAGGCTTAACCATAGCTTGTGAAAGCTGGTTAATAGCATAGCATATGTCGGGTCATGTATTGACAAGATACATAAGTGACCCCACCAACTTTCAATAAACAGTGGCATCCACTACCTCTGCCGAAGTAGAATCCTCCTTCCTCCAACCACCAGGAAGAGGAGTATCAACAGGCTTGCAGCCATGCATGTTGAACTTCTCCAGTATCTCCCGGGAATACTTACCCTGAGAAACAAACAGTCCACCACTGCGCTGCCAAATTTCCAATCCCAGGAAATAATGAAGGAGGCCCAAGTCCTTCATCTCAAACTCTTTTGCAAGATCCTCCTTGCATGAGAGTATCAACAGCTCATCACTTGTCAAAATCAAATCATCTACATAAAGTACAATGATCAACAACTTACCCTCCACCACAATCTGGTATAGGTTCGGATCCGCCTCACTCTTGGAGAATCCAAGTCCGGTGAAATAACTGTCTATCCGTGTGTACCAAGCACGAGGTGCTTGTTTCAACCCATACAACGCTCTCTTGGGCCTGCACACATGCGACTCGCTGCTGAAGATCTCGAAACCTTCGGGCTGCTCTATGTACACCTCCTCCTCAATGACTCCGTTGAGGAACGCAGTCTTCACATCCATCTGATGAATGTGCCACCCCATCTGCGCTAAGAGAGCAAGAATCGTCCGTATGGAAGAATACCTTGCGACAGGTGCAAAGGTCTCCTCATAATCGATCCCCTCTATCTGTGAGAAGCCTCGGGCAACAAATCTTGCCTTGTACTTCTCCACACTCCCGTCAGCTGTCTGCTTCACTTTGTAGATCCATCTCGAACCCACCACTGATTTCCCCTCCGGTCTCGGGACAATCTCCCATGCACTGTTTCTGACAATCGAATCATACTCTTCCACCATGGCATCTACCCATGCGGGATCCTCCACAGCTTCCTCGAAAGAGGATGGCTTTGTCACGATACACTTTCTCATAAGAGCCATGTATCCAGTATACCGGTCAGGTGACTATCTCTGTCTGCGCTGTGATGTAGGTGCTCCTACAACTTTCTTTGCATCTTGAGCCAGTCGCTCAGCTTCTGTAGTGCGCTTCCGCCCTTTTATGGTTTGTGCTGCCTGAGTAGTCTCTTCCACTCCATGAACCTCATCTTGTGGCTGATCCACATCCTGAGACTCATCCTTAGGAACTAATAGCTCCTCATCTGCATGCAAGTGTAGCTCCCTCTCAAGCAAACACTTCATGGCTTTCTCCTCATGAAATTTGATATCCCGTCGCACAACAGTCTTGCGACTTTCTGGAAAATACACACAATAGTTGTGGGGTGTATCAGTGTACCCCATAAATATCCCAACCTCTACAGTCGGCTCCAGATTCTTCCTGGCATCCTTCGTCACATGAATGTAAACAGGTGAACCAAAAATCCTCAAATGGGAAATATCAGGTCTCTTACCAGAAAATTCCTCCTCGGGTGTACTCATGCCAAGTATCATGTGAGGACAACGGTTCTGCACATATACTGCAGTATTGCATGCCTCTACCCACAAGTTTATGGGTAGGCCCTGATCATGCAACATCGCCCATGCAAAACCCACGATCGTTCTGTTCTTCCGCTCAGCAACCCCGTTCTGCTGTGGGTTATGAGGTGCTATGAGCTCTCTTCAAATTCCTTCTGCACTGCAAAAGTCCTTGAATTCACCAGAGATGAATTCACCACCATTGTCACTCCTAAGAGCCTTCACTTGCTTCCCTGATTATTTCCCAACCAGTGCCTTGGACTCACAGAACTTTGAGTATGTATCACTCTTATTCTGCATGAAGAAGATCCAACAGTTACGAGAAAAATCATCAACAAATATCACATAATACCTGTGCTTTGTTGTCGAAGCTACTGAGAAAGGTCCACACACGTCTGTGTGAATTCTCTCAAGGATCTTCGTGGTGCGACTATCCTTCTCGTGAAAGGTGGCTTTCACAAATTTTCCCAAGGTGCACCCCTTGCACTGATCTGACTGCGCAAGAGTGCCTTTAGGAAGCCCAGTAGAAATATGTTGCAGTATCTTCAAAGCTCCATGGTGAAGGTGGCCCAATCTCCGGTGCCACAACTCGCCATCATCTCGGCTCACCACTCCTTCTACCTTTCCTGCCATTGCTGCATAGCCATCTACCTACAATTGATAAAGGTTCTTAACTCGAACCCCTATCCTCCAGGTCTCACCAGTTGCCTTACTGCGCAGGAAAGCCTTTCCCTCGCTAAAGACAACATCATATCCCTTGTCTTCTAACATCACCACAGAGATAAGATTCTTCTTCAATCTTGGAACATGCATCACTTCCTTCAATACGAAGGGTTTACCAGACTCCCTCTCAAAGGAAATGGTACCGATACCGGTCGCACTATATCTACCATCATCGCCCATCTCGATGTGCACTCCAAGATCTTTCTCATCCAGATCAGTAAAAAAATCTCGATCTCCTGTCATGTGAAAAGACGCACCACTGTCCAGAAACCACACTGAACCCATCACACTTGAGACCAAGCATGCGATCAACAAAAAATCCAGCTCAAACTACGAGGCTAAGGCCTTTCCAGCTGCAGATCCAACAGCCTGCTTATTTTTCTTCTTCTGCGGACAATTTGTGGCATAATGTCCGTGTTGGTGACAGTGAAAGCACTTCACCTTGGACATGTCCTGCTTCTTGCCTTTCGCACCAGATTGAGAAGCTTTCTTTCTCTTCTCCTTCTTTGCTTTGGCAGACAAAGCACAATTCTCTTCATCAGAGTTCTTTGATGACGATCCGTCCCTGGTACTCCGCCTTATCTCCTCTTGCACAAGATCCGACCAAAGTCGCTCCCATCTTGGCAATTTCTCCCGACCATTGACAGAGTCCTGATAGGAATGCCAACTCTTCAGAAGCCCAAAGAGAGCCAAGCTCACCAAGTCCTCATCATTAACAGTCACCCCCACACTTCCCAGCTCATCCCTACGTTGGATGAACTTCGTGAGGTACTTGGGAAAATTGTCGCCTTTCTCCATCTTTATGTTTCTGAGTTTGTCCTTGAGCGCCAACTTCCTCTGGTCGCTCTTGCTTTGGAATAAATCTGTCAAGGCTTTCCACATCAATAATGGAGAAGCCTTACCATGAAGGCTGGATACTCTATGATTCTTCACACCCTCCAATAGAATCCTTCGACACTTTGCTGTCTTCTTTTGCCATGCGTCAAGCATGACAACATCACTAGAAGTAGGCTTTGGAACTTGAGCATCTATGAATTCCTTCAACCCATTGTCATCCAGCACCACCTCCATCCTGTCCTTCCATGCAATATAATTCGAGCTACCCTCAAGGGCATACTCCAATCACAATCCGTTGAAAGACATCTCAACTTCGACACCAAGAAAACACTGCTGCAAATTCGAATTCCACCAGCACAAAACTCAACCGCTTCAATTTTTTGCAATTGCTCCAATGATCAATATCGCTCTGATACCATGTAGAAATTTAAATAACTGATATGTTATTCACCGATATTCTCCTGATCACACACTATTTTAGCTTCATGCATAATATAGAATCTCTTCTACCATTGATCATCACATGCAGAAATAAAATCAATTACATGCATACATTAAAACCACAAAAAATCACACATATGAACACAGTATTTAATGGGAAATCTTAAAGCTGAAAACCCCAAATATCTGTATATTATATGTCATGGAGATCATGTAACAATCATAGTACAAAATCTCCTCACAAGCTCTCATGCACACCCTCAATTGCTACACACTATCAAGCTAGATCTAGCAAAACACATGCTCCAATCTTTTGCCACTTGATAGCCATCCTCTATTGTGTAATTAATGCTATGGGATGGCTTCATTAAATAGATAAACCACTTGGCTTGAACTGCGCAATCCTCATTGGCTACTCCACCTATCTGTGTGTTGCAAATAGCAACAGTATAGTCACAACTGATAGTTAACCTGCTCTTTCACCTATCTCTGCACTGGTCTCCACTGAAACTGTCCATGCACTGAAGTTAACTGATGCATTCTTTAGTTGATTAATGAGTTTATAATTAGTGAATTAATTAATAATTAATTCACACCACTCTCACTAATTGTATCAGTGGATTAAACTAGATACAAATAGCTCAACTATGTTTAGATTGGATAAAGTAGAATACAGCTCCACTAACTTCCTCAATCAACTCCACCAAACTCCTGTCACATAAGTTCTATTTGAAGTATCCATGCAATAGCTCCACATAATCCTCGGGAATAGCGTAATTCCTTATGTCGGCCTCTGTCACCACTGAAGGTAACATAGCGAAGTGCTCAATGTGCTCAAGAGAATAAGATAATGTTTAGAGTCCAAATATTATTAGGCTAATAATATTCGACATATCTATTTTTAGACTGGCAATCTAAAAATAGATTCCGCCCAGTATGTCTAAAAATAGAAGTCCATCTATTTTTTTCGACTTGACCAACCATCCAAAAATAGCATCCTGCAACTCATAGAACATGATCCATATGTCTAAAAAAAGACATAGTCTAAAAATAGACTTTGCGCCAAAAATAGCCTGCGGGCGCAGTTAGTGAAGGCGACTCCTTTCCACTAAGATCATCATCTTGTTGCAATCTCAACAGTAGATGGGTTGTAAAATTCATCAGATGGATGTGAAGACTATGTTCCTTAATGGGATCATTGAGGAAGAAGTGTACATTGAGCAACCTGAAGGATTTTAGATCTTCAGCAGCGAGTCGCATTTGTGCAAACTCAAAAGAGCGCTGCATGGGCTGAAGCAAGCACCCCGTGCTTGGTACACTCAGATTGAAAACTATTTCACTGAACTTGGATTCAACAAGAGTGAGGTAGATGAAAACCTATACAAGATTGTGGTGGAGGGTAAGATTTTAATCATTGTTCTTTATGTTGATGATTTAATACAGAATGGTGATGAGTAGCTGATACATTCATGCAAGGAGGACCTTGCAAATGAGTTCGAGATGAAGGATATGGGTCTCCTTCATTATTTCCTTGGATTGGAAATATGGCAGCGAGAAGGTGAACTGTTTGTGTCTCAAGGCAAGTATGCTTGATAGATACTCGGTAAGTTTCACATGGAGGAATGAAAACCCATGGATACTCCTATTCCAGGAAATTGGAGGAAAGAGGATGCTACATCAACAGAGGTAGTGGATGCTACTGTCTATCGACAGTTGGTGGGTTCGCTCATGTATTTAGTTAATATAAAACATATGCTATGCGGTGAACTAGCTTAGTCAAGCGATGGTTAAGCCTACCAAGCTATTTTGGAAGGCAGACAAACATGTCCTAAGATATCTCAGGGGCACATCTGAGTATGGATTATGGTACAAACAGATGGATGAGGTGAATTTTCATGGATTCACGAATGCAGATTGGGCAGGCAGCCCAACAGATAGAAAGAGCACACCAGGAGGGGTTTTCAGTATCAGATCTACAGTTGTTTCTTGGTATAGTAGGAAACAGAGATCTGTGGCACTTAGTTTAGCAGAAGCATAATACATGGAAGCAATTCAAGCTGCATGTGAGGCTATTTGGATGAGGAAGATCCTGGTCAGTTTGTTCGGTTCTCATTTAGATCCTACAGTGATTCATTGTGATAACCAAAGTTGCATTAAACTCTCGATTAATCATGTGTTTCACGATAGATCTAAGCATATAGATATCCAGTATCATCATATCAGAGATTGTGTGCAGTGGAAGATCATGTTGCTTTAGTACATTCCTACAGAAGATCAGGATGTAGATATTTTGATGAAGGTGCTCACCAGGAGAAAATTTGAATACCATAGATACATGATCAAGGTGAAGGATAATCCCTATCTTGTTGAGAGGGAGTGTTGAGGTTCAACAAGATGATGATCCTAGTGAAAATTAAGCTCCTTCCCTAGGTGGGGCCCGCAGGCTATTTTTAGGTGTATGTCTATTTTTAGAATGGTGAGCATATTCTAAAATTAGCAGGATTTTTATTCTAGATGGTTGAGCAAATTATATATCTGGATTAATTTCTATTTTTATAAGATGGGCGAAGTCTATTTATAGATCGATAATCTAAAAATAGAATGCATGTCGATTATTATTAGCCCTTAATAATAATCAGACAATAAATAGTAACTTATTCTCTTGGAGCACTTTATTTCAGTGAACAGATGTGGCACATCATTGGGCTGAAGGAATTACGCAATTCCTAGGGTGGTTGGTGACTCATGCATGGAGGACTTCATTATAACTGATAGTGGCAAGTTGTAACAGAGTTGGAAGAGTAGTTATGGGAGTTGTTATTTAGTTTAACTCAGTTGTGCTAGTTGTAACTAAAGATACACTAGTGAAATACGAGTGAATTAATTATCTAATTAATTCACAAGTAGTGTCTTACTTGAAACTGAACAAAGACAACTTTTAACTACTTGCATGTCAGATCCAGTGGAGACCCAGTGGAGAGATAAGGCAAAGGGTGAGATGGGCTATCTGTTGTGACTATAGTGATGCATTCAATGCATCTACATAGACATTGGATATTCCAATGAGGATTGTGTAGTGCAAGAAAGGAAAGATCGAATTCATTCAGGGATATTCTTCAGTAGGGATTGCGCAGTGGAGGCAGGCTGTCAGGAGGCAAGAAATTGGTGCATAGATATGCAAAATTTATGCATGACAGTGTGTGACGATTGTATATTGTATTGAGAGCTCTATGAGATGAGTTTTGTATGATATTGTTACATGTTCCATTGATATACATAATATATATTATTTGGGGTTTTTAGCTTTAATCTTTCACAGTAAAACATCTTGTTATGTGCGATTGTTTTTCTTCACATGTTTGCAATTGGCGATTTAATTTCCACAAAGAATTAAGTGGAAGGATTATGTATTTAACATAAGATTAATTTGTTAGATCAGGAGAATCTGGAAATAAATTATTGTGTTTATAAATTTCTACAACATTCATCAAACCAAAAGGAATTTTTTCATACATGAATGTGCCCCATGGTGTGGTAAAGGTTGTTTTCTCCTGATCTTCTGGATGCACAAGTATCTGATTGTACCCTGAAAAACCATCAAGCATAGACATCCTTTGTGAACCAAAAATGTTCTGCAAAATTTGGTCCATCTTTGGGAGAGGGTAATTGTCCTTTAGAGAAGCTTTGTTCAAGTTTCTGAAGTCAATGTAGATTCTGATTTATCCACTATTTTTTCTGACTAGAACAAATTTTGCAAGCCACTTTGAGAATCTGATTGGAAAAATGATTTTAGCAACAAATATTTTCTTGATTTCCTTCTCAATCAGAGGCATGAGAAGTGGATTAATCCTCCCCAGCTTCTTCTTGAAAGGCTTTTAATTTTCTTTAATGGGAATAGTATGCTAAATGATAGTAGGATCATACTTCTTCAAATGAGCATAAATCCAAGAAAAAAAATCTATGAAAATTTTCATCATCTCAATATATTTCTATTTCATGTCAGTTGAAAGAAAATTTGAAAGCTTAATCGTTTTTGGCATTGTTACTATACGAAGGTTACAACTCTCTACCTCCTCCTCATCACCTTGTATCCTAGGAGACTTGAACACATCATTCTGATCAAAGAGCTTCTCAAGGGGTATGAGACCTTTGGGTATAGAGTTATTATTTAGCTGTAACACTTCATAATTTCCCTTTGATTCAGTAAGCATGTTTTTCTGATCTACTTATGTACTTTCAAACTCTCCTTTCAATTCTATAAATTTTTTGACTTGCTAGTCATCCTCAAAAACTTGCCAATGGATAATGTTATCAGGGATAGAAGGTATATGGAAAACTTCAACCTCATATATTTCAGTGGAATGTGCTGGGATGATAAATAGACTTGTAGAGACAGCTAGGGAGTCAGCTACTGAGTTTTGGTACCTAGTCTTCACAATAAATGAATATTCTTGAAAATTATCCAACATCTCCATGACCAAATTTCTGTATGGCCTCATTCTCACATCCTTATTTTGATACACACCATCAAATTTCTTAATAACTAATTCAGAATCTCCACAAACATAAATATTTTGGGCACCCATTCTTTTCAAAATTTCTAAGCCCAAAATTAAAGATTCATACTCAGCCATGTTATTTGTGCAATCAAAATTCAATTTGTAAGAAAAGAACTTACTTTCATCTTCTCGAGTTGTGATCCAAATTCCTGCTCCTTCCCCCTCTCTTCCTGCTAATCCATCAAAGTTTAACAACCACCAACCTTCCGCCTTCTCCTCACTGATTTTCTGATTTTCTGTTTGTTGATTTACAATTATCTGATCCTCCAACTATTTGTTCCGCTGCTCCAAGTAGTTTATGATCCATTGGGCTCTCTGCAACTTGACGGTCAAGGTATCTATCTCCGCCTTCTGCTCCTAAATGGTCTCTCTCAAATTTGAGCTTGGAGAGCTCAAATCCTCATCAATAAGTATGAAATCAGTATCCTGGCCTCCTGAAGGGCCCTCATCCTGCATAGGCCTCTTTCCTCTGTCCTGTACCTGTACTGCTGATGACGGCAACGAGACCTCTTCCACCTCAGGTGGAGATAGTACTCGTCGGGTTGCTGCAAATAATCCTCTCGTGCCTCTCTGATAAGTAACAAACACTGGCACACTGATAGGCTCTGTCTCGTGACCTTCAGGATGATGTGAAGGTTCACCTGCATCATGGACAACCTCCGGAGGAACTTGAGGAGCTGTGAAGAAGTCATGGGAAATGAAATATTCCCATGAAATACCCTGCAATCCAAGATGATGTACAACCACGATCTTGATGAGTGCATAGTGATAAACACTATTGTACTGCTGCTCGGAAGTTTTCTTCTGCACAAGAGTGGTCATTCTCTCGATGTTCCGGCACATGAAATAAGGAATTTTCATCATCCTCACCCTTGTGAAATGCATCAATAACCTGATGTGGTAGGCATAGATGCGTGAGAACCGGCCCTCACAACTGAAGTATCTGATAATAAGTTTCATCAAAGGCACATAGGATTCCTTTAGGAATCAGAATGGGAGTAATCTGATGAGCTGTCTCACATAGCTAGGCCTGATGTATGGTTCATAATGCACTCTTTCCACCTGCTATCTTTTGTTCCACTGTTCACCCACATTCGGTATTCCTGTTGCTTGAGAGATGGTTTCCAGTATCAAAGTGAAATTTACACCAGCAAGAGTTACCTGACCATCATGTAAATGTAATACAAACAAATGAGCTAACTCCTGATGATGACGAATCCTAGCAATCATCTCACAATACTGATAACATGACTGCTCTCGAAAACATTCCATGGCAAGTGGGCAAGCCTACAATTGAGTCAATGAGGTGGGCTCTTCTCTCACATGTTTGCCACCTTTACGAGGCCTTCTCGGTGCATGTAGCTTGGTGGTAGAATCACTATCTCTGTCATATGATGTATCAGTGTCTGTCTCCATGGTGTTTCAAGGTCTATGTTTGGCTTGTATGAGATGAAAATGAGAATTTGGTGCTTTGTTTTAGTTGCCAAATGTGTGTCAAAGGAGAGGGACTGTAGGAGATATAGGGCAGTGGGGACAATGGGGTTTAATCAAATGATAATTTTCCCTTTGAAAATTTGACAAACTTAGGGACAAGGGACAACCACTGAATTTTTGGGATTCTTGGGGTTTGGGAATTTTTATAAGTGAAATGGGAAAGGGAGAGTGATAGAAGATGAAATGATTTATGGATAGAGAAATGGGGCTTAGGAATGAGTGACTTGGGATATAAGGGAATAGGGGAAGGACTGTAATGATAGTATGACAGTGAGGGGAGGAATAAACAAGATGGGAAATGAAGTATGTGGCACAAAACTATTTTAAAACACCAACTTTAAAACCCTAAGGAGCAATTTTTTAACAAGGTGATAGGGTTTAAGTTTTTGGCATTCCAATTCTCATAATCCATTTCAATCAACACCAAATATGAGTTATGAACAATAAGAGAATGGCTTTGACTTACTCGAGCATGCAGCAACCAAGAAAATTTGATTTTGGTGAAGACTGGCAAAATTTTTATGTTTTCGGGCCAATGCGCCGCGTGCACAACCCAGTGCGCCGCGCCCTCATTATGCACCGTGAAAATTCAACTTTTAACTGTGTAGAGTGGCCCTATGCGCCGCGAAAGTAAACTCACCCACAATTTCGGCCTTCAAACACTGTTTCACTTCCTTCACTATTTTCTTCGGCTCTTTGGTGACTTTGCTTGCAAATGGATTGTTTAAACACCAAAAATTTCTTATATATCATAGAATTTGATTTTTTATTTGAAAAAACCCACTTTCTAAAGTCTGAAAACTTTGACACTTTTCACATAAACTCTGTTTTACTTGTGTCCTTTGATTTTTTGAGCTGAATGATGAATTTCTTGTCTGTCTTTGCAGGGATAGCTGGCATGGGATTTGGCAAAGGCGACCAGGGTTGTTCCTGGACAACTTTACAACTGAAAAAATTCGAAAATTACATTGCATTTATTACAAAAGATGAAATAGACGATTTTACTTCAAAACAGAGTTTTGAAGAAAAATCATTATCAAGCGTTATGATGATGAAAATTTTTGCACTGAAACATTATTTGAAGCTTCCTCATGTGCCTGCTGACATTATTAGTCATTATGAAGACTAAATTAACGAAACCCTAGACCTAATGAGACTAAAAACCCTAAAATGACTCTTTGGAAAACATGACTGTAAATGAATTTAAAATTGATTTTGATGAACCGAACTAGGCCAACAGGTACAATACATGAGGGATATGATTGAAAAGACCCCTCCGTCAGATGATCCATGCTCCTAATGGAATGCAGCTGACTGAACTGAATGAGACACCTAAAATTAAATGCAACAAAAGAGATTTTGATCTTTGACGGAGGGATGAAGATACCGACTCTAACATTGGCTCCAATGGGGATGGTAGCTCCTTGGAGGTGCCAAGAACTATAGATTTCTGGGAGAGTAGGCAGTGCCTTCGTCCATTGGGCTATGGAGTCCATAACCTCGAAAAATCAACACAAGACTCTTGACTCATTTATTGACTGCAAATTTGACTCAAACTGACTCAATTTTGAAACTAAAATAACTGAAAAACCTGACTCGACAAACTCAAACCAAAGCTAAAATCAATCTTCAGAATTATAGCCTTCACTTCGGGCCCCAAACTGAAGAAAAGATCACAACACACACTTGCAATGAAACTGAAATAAACCGGTATGTACAGTGACAACGTAAACAACAGAAAACATCTCAGAAATGATACCGCTTAAGCAGCTGACCATTGACTGACCCTCCTGGACAATCTTCCCCATTCATCTCTTTCAGAAGAAAAGCATTCTGACCTCGATATGCAGCAATTTTAAAGGGTCCTTTCTAGAGATTTTTGAACTTACCATGCTTACCCTTTTCCTCATTTCTTGCACCCCATTTCAGCACCACTTCTTCCAATTGAAATTTGTCCGCCTTTGCTTTTCTGTCATAGATTTTCTTAATTCTCTCTTGTAGCTTGAATTTGTTTTGGAAAACTTCTTCTCTCATCTATTGCAAATGGATCATTTGATTTATTCTTCTTTGCATATGATCATCTTCACTGCCAGCTTCCTGTAGAAGTTTGACCACTGGAACTGCGAGAGAGGTAGGAAACACCGTGTCAACTCCATATACTAACTCAAAGGGGGACATACCAATGGATTTCTTCTGACTCAACCGATCTACCCAAAGTGCATTGACCAACTTCTTATGCCAACTTTTCTTGTTTATTTCCAGCAACTTTTTAATGATGTTGACCAAAGATTTGTTGGAAGACTCCGCCAATCCATTGCCTTGTGGATGATAAGCGGTTGAGTGTTCCAAAGTGATTTTATACTTGTCACAAAACTCAATCATCCTCTTATATTTGAAAGCTGCTGCATTATCAGTGATTAACTTATTTAGGCAACCAAAACGAGACAAAATATTATTCTCAAGGAAAGAAATTATTACCGAATCTGTAGCTTGCCTGGTGGGAATTGCTTCAATCCATTTCATGAAATAATTTGTTGTTGTTAGGATCCACCTATGATGAGCTGAAGAAGCAGGATGGATCTCGCCAATGAAATCCAAACCCCACTGCTGAAAAGGAGCACTTACCTCAATGGGCTTAAGCGGCAAAGGTTGCAATTTCTGTCTTCCTTCAAAAATCTGACATTCATGACAGCTTTTGACAGTCTTATATACATCAACAAAAAGTGTCGGCCAATAATATCCCGCTCTCAAAATTTTATTGGCCGTTGTTTTCCAAAAAAGGTGACCCCCGCAATCTCCCTTATGAAAATCCTCCATAACCTGCTTTGCTTCTTCTTCCACCAAACAGTTTAACAAAACACCACCAGGATCTTTCCAATAGAGTGAATTATTCAAAACACAAAACTTAGCGGCCTTCAATTTCAGAGTTCTGCTTTTGTTTCTAGCCATGTCGGGCGGTGGTGACAATTTTGGAGCACATATACAATATCTGAATACCAAGGAGAAAGCACAAATATTTCTGATACCTGAACTAGCAAACTTTCTTCGTTTTCCTCGGACATAACAACAATAAGATTAATGTCCAAGGCATGCAAATTCAACTCATCCATTAGCTTAGCCAGCCCTTGTCCTTTGATAAGCTTTGTAGGCTTTATCTCCACATCATACTCCAACAAGGCAGCAATCCATTTGCCTCGTCTCCCTTCTGGATCTTTTTTTACTAAAACATCTTTAACAACAACATTAGGAACATAAGCAAGAATATGAGAATGCAGAATATATACTCGAAAATCTTTCAACACTTTCACAAGACCAAGAGCTTGCTTTTCAATTATGTTATATTTCAAGGCCGCATCTCTTATGGTACGGCTGAAAAAAGCAATTGGTTTTTCATGCTGATCTCTTTTCTGCATTAATACTGCTGCCATAGTATGCTCCGAAGCAAATGAAAAAAAAATAAAATCCTGAGTATATCCGAGCTGATCAAAACTGGGGCTGACGAAAGAGCCAATTTTACTAGATTGAAAGACTTTATAGCCTCCTCAGTCCATTTTACTGCATTGTCTTTCTTAAGAATGTTTGTAATTTCTCTTAGATGTTCAGCAAGATTAGGCACAAAGCGGCGTAAGAAATTCATCTTACCATTGAAGGATTGAATCTCCTTTTTATTCCGGGGAAGATCAATTTTCTGAATAGCTTCAACTTGAGCTGGGTCAATACGATGCCATCTTTTGAGATAATATGACCAAGAATTTTTCCCTCATCCATGGCAAACAAACTCTTCTTCGGATTGAGTGACACACCATAGTTTCTACATCACTGAAAAAAAACTTTCAAATGATAAAGGTGATCTTCATCAGAATTGGAAAAGACTGTCAAATCATCAAGATACACAACTAAAAAAACATCTTTCTCATTTGCAAATGCCATATCCATTGCTTGCTGAAATGTCGCACCAGCATTCTTCAAACCGAAAGGCATTTTAGCATAATGGAAAGTTCCCCACGGAGTGGTGAACGTTGTTTTGTCTCTATCATCCTCATGGAACAAAATTTGGTTATACCTGGAATAACCATCAAGTAGTGACATACGAGATTATCCAACTACTCGCTGAAGTATGTGATCCATTTTGGGAAATGGATAATTATCTTTCAAAAAAACCTTATTCACATTCCTAAAATCAATGCACAAACGAATCTCACCTGTTTTCTTGCGGACGGGCACCAAATTGGAAATCCAATCTGAAAATATTATAGGAACAATGATACCAGCCTTGTATAATTGATTGAATTCCTTTTCAATTGAGGGCAACAAATTCAGATTTATTCTTCTCAACTTCTGCCTGAAGGGCTTTTGATTTGGCTTAATCAGAATGGTGTGTTGAATTATATTGGTATCATATGTCTTCAAATCTGAATAGTCACAAGCAAATACATCAGCAAAAGAAGACAATAAACTAACATATTTTTCTTTTACCTCCAGTGACAATGCTTTGGACAATTTCACCATCTTTGGATTCTCAGCTGATCTAATGTTCACATCTTCAACTCCCTTTTCGGCTGGCCGCAAGGTTGGTTTTCGAGCCACGTCATCTTGATCAAAAAGCTTTTCTAAAGGTATTAAACCTTTAGGAATAACATTATCCTTCACCTGCAATACTTCCATCTGATTTATTTGCACATTAGCCTCACCATCATCATGCTCCATATCAATTGAAGTGTCTCTGAATTTGCCTTCATTTTGTAGAAATTTATCAATCTCATCATCATCTTGGAATACTTGCCAATACCTTTGATTGTCCGGGACAGTCGGACGATGCTTCACATGAATTTCAAATTTGTTACTTGAGTTCATTGGAATCTTCAAATTACTTGCTGCCTTTGCAAGTGCATCTGCAATACCATTCTGAATACGAGGGACACAAGTCAAAGTATAGTCTGAAAACAATTTCAACATATCAAGAACAAAATTTCAGTAAGCCCACATTCGAGGATGCTTAGCTTGGTATTCACCTTTCACTTTCTTAATTACCAACTCAGAGTCGCCATACACTGCAATCCTCTTAGCATTCAACTTTCTAAGAATTTTCAGACCAGCAATCAAAGCTTCATATTCTGCCTCATTATTCGAACAATCAAAAGCTAATTTATAAGAACAGACCCTTACATTAATCAGTACCTTGTTTGGAGTGGAAAAAGGGCTGCGTACCCAAATGCCAATTCCAGCACCATCACTCCCTACTGCACCATCAAAATCCATAGTCCATAAACCATCTTCATCTTCTTCCAAGTGCTGAAATTCTGTTTGCTCTGTTATTTCTGCTTGCTATCCGAAGGCTGATTGCTCAGCGGAACTTTCAAGTTCTTGTCTCTCTTTCTTCAAAACCTCTCTAAAATTTTCGGTGATTTCCGGAATGTCCTCTACTTCAACTAACTAACTATTTACATCATTGAAACTATCTGAATACAAAATAAAAGATTCTAAATCTGTATGTACATAATTGATTGGATGATTTACCGGTTTCTCCTTGCTAGTGATCATATACTTCATCTTTTTCTCCTGATACAATCTTCTCATCTGACCAAACACATGAATGGTAGCATAGGAGAAATCAAGCTGCAATTTTCCCTTTAGTTTCGCTCCCCAAGATCTGGAAAGAAGCATGCCAAATCTAGGAGGAATATCCGCCACAACCACATCCATCAACATTCTTAGTCAGAATCTAATCTAAACTAACCACCAAATCTTTGATAAGCCCAATGCATCTTACTCTACTGGAATCGAAAGAGTAAAGATCATGATACTTTCTAGTGATGTCCAATCCCAATTTCTCCATAATTTCTCTTGGCATGAGATTATGAGATGCTTCGGAATCAGACATGGCATTATGTAACACAAAATCATGCAATCTAAGGTTGATATAAAAAGGAGGCACATCACTATCTGGAAACTCACCATCCAGTGTTGGTCCAAATATCAACTCAGGTTGATCATCTTCCACATTCAGCATATTAGACATTGGATCAAAATTCAAAATTTTAGATACCTGACCCTTATAGCTGCTATTTTTCATCAACTCAGTCAAAGGAATGGAAAATTTTAACTTAGCAATTTCACTCTCTAAGTTAAAAACTGAAGTTTTTTCTACCTCTTTGGCTGAAACATCCTTCTTTTCAGCTTTCTCCCTCGATACAATTGGCTGATTAGATCTTTCATTCGCTGATGGAGACTTGCTAGTAGTGGGATCAACTACCTCTTTTCCCTTCTTCTGTGTAACGGGTACATCATTCTTTGGTGCTGAAACTTCCTTTCTCTTTTGGATTGGATTGATAGGCACATCTCTGTTTCTAAGTGAATATTGACACTACTGGGTGGACAAGGCATTCATATAACCTCTCTGATACTCATCTGACTCTTCTTCAAGAGCTGTCTCATTTTCCAAAATGAAATCCTCATCTTTTTGTACAGCTAAACTTTCTGCATACTCCTCATCTTCAGTGATAAAGGTTGGCATATCATTAGGTGTAAAGAAGTGATTTTCTTTTCCTATTACATTCTCTTCATCATCTGATTCCGGACCAACAAAATTATGCTGTAAAGGTGTCTTTACCTGCTGTTGTACTGCTGGTTCTTGTGCTCGCTGCTCTCATTGTTTGATCCTGAATTATGGTTGCTGCTGGCCAAGGAAGTTAGGATTTCTGATCTGCAGTTCAGGCTTATCAAGTGTTAATCTGTCAATCATATTTTCCACCTTGCAGAGTACTTGATCTAAAGTAGAAGCCTCTTCCTTTATTACGACTTTATTTTCAGCTCTCAATCTAGCTCTCTTGTCATTCAAATTAGCTTCAACACTCACTGCAATTTTCTGCATGTCCTCCAAAGTGGCCGGATCTCTTTCTCTTAATTGATAGGCCATGTCCGGATCAAAACCATCTGGAAACTTAAGCAAATCTGACCTCCTAGATGGCCTTAAATCATCAGGAATTGCATTGTAAACCCAATTGAATCTAATACAATAATCTTAGACAGACTCACCAACATTCTGCTTGATCTTGGTATATTCATAAGTGATCTGAAGAGGATCTTTCTTTACTTCCCATCGATCTAGGAATTGTCTCTGAAGCTCAGCCAACATAGCAATACTTCTAGGTTGCAAAGCTCTGAACCACTTTCTTACTTCTCGTCCAAAGGTTTGCACAAATAATCTCATGGTCACATTTTTTGCATCAATCTCATGAATATCAAAGAAGTCTGCCATTTTATCAACATGTTGCTGAGCAGTAACACTTTGAGGAGTGCCATCAAACAATGGGATTTTTCTCTGATAATCAGCGGGCATGTCATCCAAGTTTTGAGGCAAGACAAGGGGTGCGAATCTGGCAGCCATTGCTCTCGGTGGATTTATAACTGGTCTTGGAGATATAGGAGGAGTAGGAGTAGCAGATGTATGAGGTGTATGTGGTGTGGATGGAGGCGATACTACTTCAGATTGTTGATCAGGGATAGAAGGTTGTACGGGAATGGTAGGAATGAAAGGAGGCTCGGTATGACCTTGTGAACCAGATGTAACTGTTGATGGACCAAGAGTTTCAGATGCAGACTCTATGAATTTAGGAATGTTTGTTGCCACAATGGAGTTTTGAATATTCAAAATGTAGCTGTCAATGGATCTATTAGCCTGTTCAATTTCAAGATACTTGATAAACTCGGGATTTATGATAGTAGAACCAATAGCACTTTCAGACTTAGTCTCAAACAACGACAACTTAAATTGTTCGTCAAACTCAAGATCTTCTAGATATTCAAAAACAACGGGACATGAATGAGATTTGAATAGAGGAATCACAAGACTTTCTCGACGAAGAATTCTTGAAATCAGATTGGGATTCTCATACACTGGAGGTGGATCAGGATCCGGATTTGCTCTGGTATGTCTTTTGGAAGCCAGTGTGTTGAATTATTTTCAAAATCAAAGGGACAAAACCAACTTGTTTAGCTTATCAAATTCTAAACTCATCATCCAAAGTCTAGAACGATCTGATGTACTGGGGGCAATTTACAAGTAAAGTGTCACGTTTACAAACTAGACTGGAGATTGACTGAAGCAGCGTTTATCTACTTTTGCTAATGCAAAGCAAGATCGTTTCGAAGGCTACCTGGCATAACTTCAAGCTCCGTCTGTAGCTTATAAAAAAAATAACACTAACAAGCAAACCATTTTTATTCCCAGTATGGTCGCCACTATGTTATTGCCTAAATCTACCTCGGGCTGAAGGAAGGAAGAGTTCAGGTTAACATCAAACCACGCTCAGTCTGGTAGCTAGCCCTACCAGATCAGGAGAGGGCTCTCTCCGGGTCAATATTAGCAAAGATAATCAATAAAGCTTGAGATGACTTGAAATAAAAGCTAATTTTAGGCTAGGTATATAAGTAAAGGAGTTTGATTTTGATTTTGGGGGTTTTTGTTGGAAACAAAGGGAAAGTCAGTTTTGGATCCGAGGATAAGGCCTATTTTTTGCAGAGTTCTGATTGGGGCAAGGAAGGAAATTGTTTTGATGCTTTAGATTGAATGAATGGATTGTTTAGACCGGTGAGGAGCTGAAGAGGGAAATAGGCTTTCAAGAATCCTCTTCAAATAGATGAAAACATGGAAAATTAAACAAAACTGAAGGAAGAGCAAAGAAATCTAATGAATTCCACCTTTATCACTCATTTGTTTAATTTTAGAAGAAAGGAGAAGGGAAATGATACACATAAACAATAGTGAAATTAAAATTACATAGAGAAACACACCATCAAAACACAGAGCCACATGGATCCCAAAGAGTGCTGCAAACCCTGGTCTATTCCTTTGCCAAAATTGTAGAGATGAAATGTACAATGAAGTGCCAAGAAATCCCAAGTCTCCAACCCTGAAAATGACTGATGAATTACATGATATAGACAAGCATAACTCATACCCATGCCTCCAGGGGTCAAGCTCACCATTCTAGGAGCTATTTCAACCATATCTAAACTAAGAAATGGAAAATAGGCAATGAAACAACTTGCCTCTATATGATAGGAAACTGATTCATTCACTTACATTTCACTTTTTGGTGAATGAATCTACTAAGATGAGTAAAAATGTGCCAAAATTACATCAAAATCATGAAATTACATCATTTTACATCAATATTTACATAAAAAAGTCAAACTAGCCAAAACTAGGCGAAAATCTGAGTTGCTGAGTGAAAAATAGGCCAAATTTCCCAATGCGCCGTGCCTGAAATCTCTATGTGTTGCACAACTTTGAGGCTGATTTTTATGGCCTTCCCGAAGTCAAAATTGAGCGCAGGATAGCTAGTTGGAAAGCCCTACCTGTCTACTTTCCAACCCAAGTGGAATTTTTAGATTTGGTTTCCATTTGCCTCTCCAAAAATCAAATCTCCCAACATTGCTTCCTGTGTGTGCAAAAAGTGGTAGAAAGGTCATTTTTAGGGTGTTTTTGACCCTTTAGGCAACCCAAAACTTGTCAAAATCCTTAGGTAATCCATAGGCATGCATAAATTTTGATGAAAAATCTAGAAATGCAAATTTTTCCTCCAGAAGAGCTACCGATTATAAGCATGCGCCAAGTGGCGCTATGCGTCGGGATGGAAAATCTGTGTTTAGGCCCAAAAATTCAAAATTGACAAATTTTTTCCAAAATTTCTTGAAATTTGGGCTGAATGTCCACCATCAAGCACTATGTTGGGCCAAATAAGCTTCGGCCAAAATTTGGAGTCTATCATTCCTTTTACGATGCTTTAGTGCCCTCCTTAGCTTTGCCTTCAAGATCTTGATCCTCGCTTTGCAAACATGATCGTGCCCAATAATTGTTCTTCATGTGCCTGAGCATGTTATTTTCCTTGTTTTCCTTATCCAACAGCTTCTCAAGATGAATATTGACCCTCTCAAGCCAAGTCTCTCTATCAACCTCAATCTCCCACTCAATGGGTGTCATCTCGGTTTGGCTTCTTCGGGCAACTTGCTGGTTCTCACGGATGTTTTGCAACTCCATGATTGTTTGTTGATCCTCCAACTGTTTGTTTCACTGCTCCAAGTAGTTTATGATCCATTGGGCTCTCTGCAACTTGACGGTCAAGGTATCTATCTCCGCCTTCTGCTCCTGAATGGTCTCTTTCAACTTTGAGCTTGGAGAGCTCAAATCCTCATCAATAAGTATGAAATCAGTATCCTGGCCTCCTGAAGGGCCCTCATCCTGCATAGGCCTCTTTCCTCTGTCCTGTACCTGTACTGCTGATCACAACAACGAGACCCTTTCCACCTCAGGTGGAGATAGTACTCGTCGGGCTACTGCAAATAATCCTCTCATGCCTCTCTGATAAGTAACAAACACTGGCACACTGATAGGCTCTGTCTCGTGACCTTCAGGCTGATGTGAAGGTTCACCTGCATCATGGAAAGAAGAGAGGAGGAGCTACCCCGAAATCTCCTGGCAGAAATATGGGAAATGAAATATTCCCATGAAATACCCTGCAATCCAAGATGATGTACAACCACGATCTTGATGAGTGCATAGTGATAAATAATGTTGTACTGCTGCTCGGGAGTTTTCTTCTGCACAAGAGTGGTCATTCTCTCGATGTTCCAGCACATGAAATAAGGAATTTTCATCATCCTCACCCTTGTGAAATGCATCAATAACCTGATGTGGTAGGCATAGAGGCATGAGAACCGGCCCTCACAACTGAAGTATCTGATAATAAGTTTCATCAAAGGCACATAGGATTCCTTTAGGAACCGGAATGGGAATACTCTGCTGAGCTATCTCACATAGCTAGGCCTGATGTATGGTTCATAATGCACTCTGTCCACCTGCTGTCTTTTGTTCCACTGTTTACCCACATTCAGTATTCCTGTTGCTTGAGAGATGGTTTTCGGTGTCAAAGTGAAATTTACACCAGCAAGAGTTACCTGACCATCATGTAAATGTAATACAAACAAACGAGCCAACTCCTGATGATGACAAATCCTAGCAATCATCTCACAATACTGATATCATGACTGCTCTCGAAAACATGCCATGGCAAGTGGGCAAGCCTACAATTGAGTCAATGAGGTGGGCTCTTCTCTCACATGTTTGCCACCTTTACAAGGCCTTCTCGGTGCATGTAGCTGAGTGGCAGAATCACTATCTCTGTCATATGATGTATCAGTGTCTGTCTCCATGGTGTTTCAAGGTCTATGTTTGGCTTGTATGAGATGAAAATGAGAATTTGGTGCTTTGTTTTAGTTGTCAAATTTGTGTCAAAGGAGAGGGACTGTAGGAGATATAGGGCAGTGGGGACAATGGGGTTTAATCAAATGATAATTTTCCCTTTGAAAATTTGACAAAATTAGGGACAAGGGACAACCACTGAATTTTTGGGATTCTTGGGGTTTGGGAATTTTTATAAGTGAAATGGGAAAGGGGGAGTGATAGAAAATGAAATGATTTATGGATAGGGAAATGGGGCTTAGGAATGAGTGACTTGGGATATAAGGGAATAGGGGAGGGACTGTAATGATAGTATGAAAGTGAGGGGAGGAATAAACAAGATGGGAAATGAAGTATGTGGCACAAAACTATTTTAAAACACCAACTTTAAAACCCTAAGGAGCAATTTTTTAACAAGGTGATAGGGTTTAAGTTTTTGGCATTCAAATTCTCATAATCCATTTCAATCAACACCAAATATGAGTTATGAACAATAAGAGAATGGCTTTGACTTACTCGAGCATGCAGCAACCAAGCAAATTTGATTTTGGAGAAGACTGGAAATTTTTTTATGTTTTCGGGCCAATGTGTCGCGCGCACAACCCAGTGCGCCACGCCCTCCTTATGCGCCGTGACAGTTCAACTTTTCACTGCGTAGAGCGGCCCTATGCGCCGAGCTCAACTAGTGCGTCGTGCCCAACGCCCAGTGCGCCGCGACAGTAAACTCACCCACAGTTTCGGCCTTCAAACACTGTTTCACTTCCTTCACTATTTTCTTCGGCTCTTTGGTGAATTTTCTTGCAAATGGATTGTTTAAACACCAAAAATATATTATATATCATAGAATTTGATTTTTGATTTGAAAAAACCCACTTTCTAAAGTCTGAAAACTTTGACACTTTTCACATAAACTCTGTTTTACTTGTTTCCTTTGATTTTTTGAGCTGAATGATGAATTTCTTGTTTGTCTTTGTAGGGATAGCTGGCATGGGATTTGGAAAAGGTGACCAGGGTTGTTCCTGAAGAACTTTACAACTGAAAAAATTTGAAAATTACATTGCATTTATTACAAAAGATGAAATAGACGATTTTACTTCAAAACAGAGTTTTGAAGAAAAATCATTATCAAGCATTATGATGATGAAAATTTTTGCACTGAAACCTTATTTGAAGATTCCTCATGTGCCTGCTGACATTATTAGTCATTCTGAAGACTAAATTAACGAAACCCTAGACCTAATGAGACTAAAAACCCTAAAAGGACTCTTTGGCAAACATGACTTTAAATGACTTCAAAATTGATTTTGATGAACAAAACTAGGCCAACAGGTACAAGACATGAGGGATATGATTGAAAATACCCCTCCGTCGGATGATCCATGCTCCTAATGGAATGCAACTGATTGAACTAAATGAGACACCTAAAATGAAATGCAACAAAGAGATTTTGATCTCTGACGGAGGGATGAAGATACCGACTCTAACAGGTTCTATTTCCCCACTTCCTCAAGAAGTGATCTTCAAATTCATTCCAATTATGTAGGCTTCCAGGAGTAAGGGCTTTGAACCACTTCCTAGCTTCATTGGTGAAGCTCTGAGCAAAAAATATCATCTTGAAATCCTCATGGTCAACTGCCTCCTTGTCTATAAAGTCATTGAACTGATCTACACGCTCTTCAACCGTAATCTCTTCATCACTTCCCCAAGTTTTGATTCTAGTAGAATATTTTCTAGGAAGGGAATTTAAGACAATTGGAAGAGCAAGAGGGGCATACCTAGCAGGTGGAGGAGGCACATTTCCAGCCATGATGACTGGACTGTGGTAGTTTTATGGACAACAACAGTTGAGGAAGAGGAAATATTAGGAGGAGGGATTTTTGGTCTTTGTTTTCCACTCACAATTGAACTCCAATCAGGAAGAGGAACACCAATTTTACTTCTTCACAAAATTTCAAATGGGTCTAGTTCCTTCAACCTATCCAAAGATTCTTTCTCTAACAATAACTCTGAATTGACTACTTCCCAAAACTCTTCTTTATATTTTTGAGTTAATAAGGCTGAGGTATCAATACCTCTTCTATGTAGGTCTAAGACAATTTTAGTCAATTCTTTTTCAATTTCTAACCCAAACAAGACTTCCTAAATTTTATCATAAAATATTTTATCTTCAGGACTTCTTAAAACTTTAGAGGACAAGGATTTTCTATGTAATGGAGTACTTGATATTGTAGAAATGCCTTGACTATCTTTGGAGATGGTGTTTGGATTTTCCACAATGGTAGGTGGATCTGGGTCAGGATTACTCCTCGTGTATCTCATTCTTGAAGCCACCTTTGATCATATGAATTTTTAATGGAGTCACCAAGGTAGATGCAACCTTGAACAACTTTCTGAGCTCCTGCTACCTTCAGAAGTTCAGCTGCAAAATTTTGGGAATGTATAATCTTCAGAATCTCGGCATATGCACAAGAATGTTATCACAAAATTGTACTTGATTGGCTGCTAATCATACAACTTCATGTAATTTTTTCAAACCAAATTGTAACTGAAGCTTAGCCTCTTCAGTCTGAGAGGGATCTCTCAAAGGGTTTATTGATATTTGATAATGATAAAACTATATGGCTAACTCTATTAGGAAAATAACTTGATTGTGATGTGTGTAGGTTGAAAAGAGTACAAGTATACAATAATTGGGCTTATGGAGTCAAAAAATCAATAGTTTAGTAGTAAGTTCTCTTGACATGGAAGCTAAAGTAGTTAAGGGTTTTTAGTAGAGGTGAATTACACATGAAACATGAAATACCACAACCAATTCATCAATAAAGGAAATCAGAGCATACACCTATGAATTATGAGTATTAAAGATGAAAACCACTGCAAATGTCACACATAGAAATTATATATCAAATAAGCACTAAAAATTCCATGATAATCTTAGGTTGGTCAAGAAAAAGTCCTCTGTATCACTAATTTCAGCAATTTACATAAAGCTGTAGTATTGCAAAAAATCTCCAAAAATTTACAAATTCAAATATGTGCCCTTTAATAGACCCTGTTGCATGAGAGATGATCTGCCTCTTGGCTAGATTCATTGAAATTTTCCTAATGACACCTTGCATAATAAGAAAATATGTACTTTAATGAGAAAATGACAGTTATTCTACTAAATAGTCCTTTTCCTAATAGGACTCAAACAACTAATTATTACATCAACTACCTTATCTCTTGAAACAATTATACATTTGACATATAATGCTTCACATGTTCAAATGAGCTATTAAAAATCTCATCAATACTTGACATCTTGATTATCCTCCTCAAAATCTGGAAACAAACGCTATTTTTCAGGAAAACAGGTCCTTATCTTCAACGAATGTTTTGGCTGATGAGTTGTCTTCATTTCTTGGTCTCAAATTCATGGATGATTGCTGGCAAGGTCCCTTAACCCTTTGAAAATATCCACCTATCTGAAAATTCCCATAAAACTGCTCAGAAAACTTCAAAACAACTCACTATGAAAGTATGACAGTTTTGTAGCATACTTTCGTAGCGTACAAAAAATGACCTTTGCAATCAAATTTTCTGATTTTTTCCTTTTGCATTGTGTTCTTCATGCCATGAAACATGCTCCATATAATTTCCTCTCCTTGGAAGCTACCCAAAATGGTTTTTAAATAAAAAATAAAGCTACAGGTGGTTTCATAGCGTTTTCCTGGCTTCAAGCCTAGGAAACACTACAAAACTGTGGAAATATGTGTAAATTCTAGATTTTTTCCTAGTTTCAAAAATGTACCTTCCAACTGTATAAATTTGGTTTTAAAAATTCCATTTACCTTTCAAAATATAAAACAACTCAACCTAATATTCTTGAGGTGTTTCTTCTTCATTGATGATGAGTTGAGGTATGGGCTCCTATCCTGCTGTCATTTTAAGACCCTTCTTCTCCAGCTCCTCATGGATCAATTCTAGTTGTTCTTGGAGGTATTTAAATTGATCCTTCAGCTTTATATTTGTATATTTCAAGTGTAGGTTCATTCTTCTGACATGTTTCACCTCTTTCCTCAATGGCATAGTCCATTTGATTAATTGTTGTGTGTTGTCTAGGGTCTTTGATACACTGTCAACCTGTTCTTCCCAAACCTCTTTCATATTTTCAAACTGAACCTTCTGGAAATTATGTTTCATTTCCTCCTTCATTACTAATATTTCATGATTAGATAACCTCAAATTTTCTTCAAGGACTTCCAACTCTGTTTTTTCAATGACTTTCTCCTTTCCTTTCTTTTGCTTGCTAACTGGATCTTCTTTTGCAGGTGAAGATAAGTCAATGATAACTGGAGGTGGCTGGACAATATCAGTGGCTGGATGAACTTCTTTTCTACTTTCCAAAAGTATTCTAGCATGTCTTGTCATGGGCTTCCTAGCCTGGAACATAAAACCTGCATCCTCACCTTCAAATTCTAACCTCTTTGCTGATTTAGCTTTCTTGAGTTTCTGTCCACCTTCATCTATATCCTTAGCCTAGACTATAAGAGTATCTTCAATATCAATGTCATGTATTATGTCTTCTAAATTGCCTTTAGCCACTATTTATCTCCTTGTAACCATTTTTCTATCTTGTTTACTCACTGTGGGCTCTTGTTTTGCAAGTTTGCTCATTATTGGATTTTTTTTTGCAGGTGGAATGGTGGGTGTATCAAATCTCTGCAACTGCTCTATTTCCATCATCACTAGCTCACTCTTCTCTACCCCTACTGGTTCAATTTGTTATGCCACTAAAGGTGATGGTATACCTCTAGGTTTAGGAGTTCTTTTAGGGGTAATGGTATCCATTTTGAAAACCACTAACAAACAAGAAAGCAGACCAATATCTGCCTAGTTTTTTTAACTCATATAAAACCAACAATTTTATTAAGCCATGATGGAAAAGTGAGGTTTCACTTCCCTCAGATTTTTCTTGAACTTTATATGCCATTTTTGCTAAGCTTCTATGTAAATATAAAGGTAGATCAAGAGATATTTTACCAACAAAGTGTATGAGAAGCTTGAAGTGGTAAGAATAGAATTTATGATATCTCCCTTAACAAGTGAAATGTTTCTGGATGATAAGCAGTAGCTTTGAGAAATTGTCCTTCATGTAGCTCCTTGGAATGGCATTTGTAAGGTCAAATTCACTGTTTTCTGGCTTGATAAACTCTTTGCATTCTTCCATGTTGAATTTGAACCCTTTGAATCATTGTTCTTTTCCTCTTAGAATCTCTGTTGTTGCTGCAATGATCTCTGGTGTTATAGTGAGATTCAACATTCCAACTTTAGTAGCTGTTATATTGAAGTTTAGGGAAAATTCTTTGGAAACATGTACATGGCATCCTTGTAGTCTTTCACAAAATTGTAAACATCCTATCCTTCTGAAGACTTCTACACCTGTTGGGTCTTCATTTATCAAGTTCATATCTGATGGCTCATATTTAAGACAATGGCGCCTTTATTTGTCTTCCTTTTTGCAGCCATGATTCTTTAATGTCATCTCTGCCTTGCTTGATACTGTCTTCTCTGCCTTGCTTGATCAGTGATATCTACAAACCTTTGAAAATACCAGCCATAGCTTGGGTTCAATGAAATATATCTCCAGAGCTCAATAACACGCAAAAGGGTAATGGAGAATGACAAATGACTTAATTTGGAAAAATTTTGAAGTTAAATGACCACTCATAACCTAATGATGGCTCATACATGCTTAAAATGGTGATGATGAATTCAGCCCTGACTATGTACCTTGATCATTACCCTAAGTGACTCGAATGGAATCTAAATTATTCTTTTCAAATCAATTTCTGACACCTAACAATTAATTTGACATGGCAGTCAGGAAACCTTACTTTCGTAGCATACCTAGTGTATTTCTGGGCATTTTAGCTACGAAAGTATTAATATTTTCGTAGTGAAAAGTGCATTTTCTCTGTTTATTTTTCTACGAAAGTGTGGTTTCTTGGCTAAAATGACACTTTTGGTGCTACAACCTTGGGAAATGAGAAATGTTAGAAAGTTATGATTGATGTGACATGAGGGGATTTGAATGAGGGTGGGTTTAGACCTTAGGACAGGCTAAATAAGAAAAATAAAAAAATTTCTTTGACCAAGTAGTGAAAAATAAATCCTATAACCCTACCTTTGACACATGAACCTCTAGGACTTTGTCAAATCATGCTTCATTTTTTCTGAGTGATAACAGAAGTATTCTTAGATCTCAACAATCTCTTGCAGCTTTGTCAATGAAGACCAAGTATAGGTCTAGTTGAAAAGTATGTGTTTAGGAATTGTATCATAATATTATTTTAGTTTTTAATATCTGATATGCCTTGAAGAATGAAAATGCATTATTTCTTCTTAGTCAAAGGACATTTTCAATGTCCTAAAAAATTCCCTCTTAGAACATATGTATTATATGAAGTTATGAAGGACAATTTTGTGATAATATTCACAATCAATAGTGTGTATACAAGCCCATCTATTGATGTGTGTCATAAATTCCATCACGATGTATTCAAGAATGATATGGGATGAATTCAACAACCTATGTGAGGGCAATAGAGTGATGACCAAACTATGCAAATGAAATATGGTGCAATGAATATGAGTCTAAAAATAGCACTTGATAAGGCCCGAAGAAAGCTTGGGTAACTACACAATCATGTCACCGATATGAGGAATGACCTTTGAAAGGATATTTGAAAATAATGAAGTGACATATATTAAATTTTTAGGGTTTTGTGTATTGTATTTAAAAGAAAAACATTATTACAAAGCTTTAACACCTTGCAATTTTGAGTGAAAATCATGCAAGATGCATTGTATATTTTGATGCTAAGAAAACACATTTTAATAAAGGAAGAGGTTGAGTTCCTCTTTAGTTTATAAATCAAAGGCTATCTTGATAAGGTCAATACATCTACAACAGGCCAAGGAAATAAGAAATTAAAGACATCTTGGATTGAAATTCTTGAATGGATCTATTGATGACGTGTGTTGTTTTGGAAGACCTTACACTTAATACTGGTATGGATATTTGAATATTGAAACCTATTTTGATAAAACCCATTCCTTGAAATGAAGCCCAAAATATTGATGTTTCTACAATAATTTTGAGAAAGAAGATTTACATGGTTTGAAGAGACCAAGGATAATAATTAAACAAGTCATCATAATTTGATTGATGATAATAATTGACTCTAGGGTTTTGATATTTGTACAATGGATATTTAGGGTTTGAAACCCTAGTTGGTTAAAATAGATTGTATAAGAAAGCCTTAGGGCTCATGGAAAAAACCCTAGGACTAGATCCATATTAATGTTTCCGATGAATCAACATGTCCTTACTGCTAAATGTTGAGAAATATAGAGAATATATATTAAATGATTTCTCTTATAATGGTAATTGCTTGTGAGGAATTTTTACTTTTCTCAATTAGGTTCTTATTGTACTTGATTATTATTATGTGTTATTTTGCATCAAACAACTACCAAACCATAAGGAACAATGAGACAAAGGACACAATATGTAGGCGATCAACCAGGGCCAAAAAATCTCCCACCTGAGAGGAAAACCCACGAGAATTCTTCTTCTTATAGAGTCTTCAATTGATGAATTCCAAGACCTAGACCCTTGAACAAGAACCCCTCCAAGACCAAGTCAATACTTCCTCTTTTAATATATTCTCCCTCTAGCAACTTCGACCTACTTAGAAACTGTAACTATAGCTACAACTTTGACATGCCCAAAAAATGAAATTTCGACTTGCCCGAAAACTACAACTTAGAATTGCCTAGAAAATGCAACTTCAACTTTGCCTAGAAACTGCAACTTCGACTTGCCTAGAAACTACAACTTTGACTTTCCTAGAAACTGCAACTTCAACTTTCCCAAAAATTGCAACTTCAACTTCTTCGCTTGGGTAGATTCTCTCTTCTTGAGAACTTTGCTTCTAAAACAATTCTTCTTGGTGACCTAAGTTCACTTCTGCAACTCGATTTCATTGTAGCAATATGTGCCCTAATTGCTTCACACATGTGGAGAGAAGTAGGCCAAAAATAAATCCAAAATAGCTCACACTTCTTCTAGTCCTTATGATCTAACTTATGTGTGAGAGATAAGTGTCTTCAAATGAGGTCAAAGTCTTCTTTATATAGTCTTCTCAAAGGGTCGAATTGATCCTTTAGGCTGACTTGTCTCTTCATGTAGGCTGACTTTATATTTGTACCATGATGAGGTCTTGGAGGGTATTTTGACTCAATAAATTTTCTTTTACAATATGTAACATGTCCAAATGGGTCTTTAATACATGAAAATGACTTAATGAATTTATGCCAAACCTAGAAGCACTCAATGGGTGCTTGACCTATAAAATAAATTCTCTTGAGCATGAAACCCATGCCTTGCGACTTACAATAATAAATTTATTTTTCTCTTTTCATTAAATACATAAAATAATGATTACATATGTCATTATTAATAACTAACCTAGTTAAATATTTCAACACTCCCTCTTAACTATGGAGGTATTCATAATTCATACAAGGTACTTGGACATTCTCAATATGAAGAATTATCATAAGAAGAGTAAGATTGGTAACCCATATGTATAACATTGTATCATCCCAAATTTTCACATAACAAGGCCTTGACTAACAACTCAATCTCTCCACAAGATCATAGCATAATGATGGCGAGACTAATGATTTATAGACACCCTAATCATTGTCTCTCTTGGAACATACCCCACCCGAGTTCTCTCAAAGTATGTTCCACTATGAATATTCTTATCTTGGATTCCTAGTCCTCAAATAATATCATTCCTCTACTACTATTATTATCTTGGATTCCCTACCACATCCTCAAAGAGAATCATATGTCAGATTCTTACCCAATCCTCCATTATATATTCCCAGGTGAAGACAAGAATTATGTGTCTGTATCTCCCTCTCAATTAGGGAGGATATTCCCATTCTAGTGAAGGAATGTACCCATTGCTATAAAAGGAATATATGCAAGCTCCATATTGGCTAGGGACTTGCTTCCATTAGCTATTTAGGTGGAGGACAACCAATTTTTTGAAGAGCTCCTAATTTTGATGTCATGGACTTGTTTTTCTTTATTCAGGAGTCTTCATCCTTTTGTGAATTTCTTCTTAGGGAATCAACCATACATGAATTTCATTCATGAATCATGTTAGTCATTTAGTCCTTTCTTTCATTGGAAAGTGATCCATTATTCCATATATGGCCTTTCCTTCATATCTTGCTACCTTCTTCGCATAATGTTTCCTTTAGGATCTTTCATCCTACCACATGAGTCTCATTTGTAGATGATATATATAGTTCTCCCTTCAATAGCCTTGCATTATCCCATCCTAATATTGTTCAAAAATAGAAAATGAACTTTAAATAAAAAATACCTTTGTGATGGTCTTTCATCATGACATCTCCTTTCTTGCATCAACATCCTACATATATATTGACACATCTCCAGAAAGATATACAAAGTTAAGGGCATCCTTATTTTTTAGACTTTATCAGTATCTTCATGTATTTCCCATGGAGATATCATAGTTAAATATTCTAGTCCTTGGATGTTGATTTCCTTCTCCATATTTTCATTTTTCATGATCTCTTCCTTTATTTATTCACACATTTCTTCCTAGGAACTTCCAATCATAGTTCCTTCAACTTTGTAAACCACCCCATATTTCATATGAGAACATATTATGTTTATTTTATCTACTTAATGCGTGAACCATGTCTTCATGTATCCTTTAACAAGATGAGATCCTTTGTTTTGATCATGCTCTTGAGGTAGAACACTCATTCGTGCTTGTATTTTATCAAGTACAAGAATACATACCTAATTTCTTTCTTTTGATAATCTGGAATTCCTTTTGAAGCTTACTTTATTGAAAGAAATTTAATCCCTTGACTTGCTTCACTTCTTTTAACATCATACCATAATCCCATGAATTCCATACAAGTTTGAATTTAAAGAGAGACACTTTCTTCTTGCAGTAGGTGAACCTTCCAATGAAGATTCCAACGGAGGATCTTGATCATCCTCATCCTGAAAATGCTCCTTTTGAATGATGTATGATGAGATATATAATGTATGGTTTTATTTTTACCATAAGTACTAATTATGCTTCTAATGAGGTTACCAAGAGCTATATCCCTCATAGGTTACAACCATAGACTTCTATTTTAGTTATCTTTCATGCTTCTTTATGATGACCTCTTTCTTTCAATCGTATGATTCTATGATGCCATATACCAAAATGATGCATCCTATCATGGTTCTAATGATTCCTAACATGATAGCTATATTTCACAAAAATTAAAAGAACTAGGTGGAGATGACTTATCTCAGTAGTAGTAGGGATCTTTTAATTCATTTTTGTTGGACTTTTTCTTTTCGGATTCTTCCACTTCTTCAATGAAATAGGATTCTTCCATTATTAGTTTGTTGTTGTCCTTATTTAGCTTAGGAAAATCTCTCTTTTAGTGCCCATATTGTTGAGATCCATAGAATTGGATTTGCGACATATTAATCTTCTTCTTTTTCGAAGGACCAAACTTACCAAATTTTCCTTCACCTCTTGACATGACAACAAATGTTTGAACCTACTCATATGATCCTACATCACTTTTTTCCTTCAATATGATATCTTCCATCTTACATAGTGACCATAAATTATTGAATGGGATAGCTTTCTTATCTTCATAGGTCTTTGATACAAGGTTACCTTGTTCATGAGTTAGTGCATTTAGAACAATGGTAATCATTTCTTTGTCAAAAATCAACTCTCCTAGTTCTTGATGTTGATTCCTTATCTGTGATGATTTGGTAAGACATGGGGACATCCCTTCATACTTTGATACTTTCAAATGGAACAATTCAGATCTTAGTGATATGAATTTTCCCATAGTGCTTTCAGAGAAAATTTCTACTAGCTTAACATATATCTCTTTTGATGTCTCCAACTCTTCTACATAGGAGATGAGGGAATCCTTTATGCATTCTATAAGAATCCTTTGAGCCCTTAGATCCTTTTTCATATATTTAGATAGAGGTTTTCATTTAGATGGTTTGGATACTTTTCCATTGACATGAACACTAAATTCATTTTCTTTGAGGACTAATTCTATCCTCCTTTTCCATGCAAAGAAGTTTGATGACCCAACCAACTTGTTGTTTTCCTTGAAAAATGAAGTCATTTTACTAGATTTAGTTATATAGATAAAAGTACTTAATTTTCAAATGAAGATGAATTTCTTCACCTTGATTCCATTTTTGATGATGATTAATGATGACTTATTGATGATCCATTGATGTATTTGATGAAAAAAACACATTTGATCCAGCTTTCCTTGGATGCATAGTCTTCAAGATGATTCAACTCGAAGTCCTTCCTTTCTTGAGTAGAGATAGGGTCTTTTGAGGTCTACTTTCGAGGATCCCAAGAATTCTTTAATTGTGAACTTCTCCTTTGATCGATCTATGGATTTGATACTTCCTTCGAGATAACGGAGTAGCACTTATCTTCAAATTTTCTTGGAGATGAGAGGATCTTATTGAGTCTTTGAGAGCTTCATTGTCCCTTGTTGAGTTTCCATTCCTTGACTTGTTAACTTAGCTCTGAAACCATGTTGAGAAATCTAGGGCAGAGATATTAGATGCTTTCTATTATAATGATAATTTCTTGTGAGGAATTTTTAATTTACTTAATTAGGTTCTTGTTGTACTTGATTATTATTGTGTGTTTTTTTCATAAAAAAACTATGAAACCATAATCAAGAATGAGAAAAAGGACACAAGATGTAGGTGATTAACCAGGGCCAAAACCTCTCCAACCCGAGAGGAAAACCCACAAGAATTTTTCTTCTTATAGAGTCTTTAATTGACGAATTCCAAGACCTAGACCCTTGACCAAAAACCCATACAAGGTGAAGTCAATACTTCCTCTTTGAATAGATTCTCCTTCTAAAAACTTAAACCTACTCAACAATTTCAACTACAACTACAACTTCGAATTTCATTGAAACTGTAACTTTGAATTACCCAGAAACTTAAAGTTCGACTTGCCTAAAAATTGCAACTTCGACTTTCCCAAAAAACACAACTTCAAATTTTCCTAGAAACTTCAACTTCGACTTGCCCAAAAACTGAAACTTCGACTTGCCTAGAAAATGCATCTTCGACTTGCCTAGAAACTGCAACTTTGACTTCTTTGCTTGGGTATATTCTCTCTTTCTAGAACTTAGCTTCCAAAACAATGCTGCTTGGTGACCTAAATTCACTTCTACAAGTTAATTTCGTTGCAGCAATATGTGCCTTGATTTCTTTGCACGTGTGGAGAGAAGTAGCCCAAAAAAAGTCCAAAATAGATTGACTTTTATTCCTTCCTTTGTCTTCCTCTTTTTCTCACTTCTTCTAGTCCTTATGATCGAACTTATGTGTGAGAGAGAAGTGGCTCCAAATGATGTCAAAGTATTATTTATATAGGCTTCTCAATGGGTCAAATTTCTCCTTTTGGCCGACTTGTCTGTTCATGTAGGCCGACATGATCTTTGTGCCATGACAAGGTCTTGGAGGTTCCTTTGACTCAATAATTTTTCTTTTATGATATGCAACATTTAAAAATGGGTCTTTAATACATGACAATGACTCAATGACTTTATGAAAAACCTAGAAGCACTCAATGGGTGCTTGCACTGTAAAATAAATTCTCTTGATCATGAAACCCATGCCTCAAGACTTACAATAATAAATTTATTTTTCTATTTTCATTAAATACATAAAATAATGATGACATATGTCATTATGAAGACCAAATATAGTTACATATTTCAACACTAGAGGCTCTTGGTTTAAAAGGACAAGATTACTATTTAGCTAGTAATTTTGAAGCAATAATCAAGTATGTTGTGAAATGACACTATGGTATCTTGGTGTAAAATGAGTATTGCAAAATTAGGGTGTGTAAACCCTAGATTAATTTGATGGATAATGAAATCCTAGGGTTTATGGATAAAACCTTATATTTGGACTTAGATATTCATTTTTTTCTAAAAGAAGAAACCCCAGTTCATGCAAGGAAGGTATGACATCATGCTGATCATGAGGATGAGGATAATAAAATTTCAAGATGGATGCAAGAAGGCTAAGATCAAGAGGGAGGTGGAATTTCCCTATCATCCTAAAAATATAACTACTTTATATCTCTTCCTTGATTATTAGGGTTATTGTTGTTTTACTATTAGTCTATTGTCTTTGTTTCTTTTGTTGGGTTGTAATTGTTCATCCATGAATTTCTAGTGAGGATTGTAGGCACATAATGAAGGTTTTCAAAACTTTGGAAATCTATGGAAGAAGTGGAAGAGCAAAGCAAACCGTGTGACAAGAGGAATTTCCCAGAATCATGAGTTCCATTGAGAGATACTGTGCTAGATGAAATATGAGTTCAAAGGGAGTTAGTAGATCAACAAGCTTGAGGTAGGCCTTGATTATGCCAAGGGATTCTACAAGATCTAGCATGTAGCAATTCCGAAAATTGAGAATCGAAGGTTCTCTTAGTAAGAGAAAGAGGATCATGAAAAAATGTGAGGTAAATTTCTGTTAGAATTATTATTATTTCTTTAAAATTGTACTAAGTAGATGCAAATATTGTTATTATCATTAATTTAAAGGAAGAAGTGTACATAGAACTACCTTAAAGTTTTGAGGTATACGAGAGAAGGTCTCATGATTGAAGAAGAAATTGTATAATCGAAAGAAAACATGTTGGTTTTGGTTAATGGATCAAGGATGATCCTATATGATTTGTTTATGACACATGTGGAAGGAATCATGTGTCAGAGGGAGCAACTGTGTTTTAAAGTATTGCTTCTGCAATATAGGAAGTAGTTAGAGAGCCTTTTTTTAGATTTATAGGGAGTTGAACTCTGAATTCAAGATGATGGACTATCATTGACATTGTTAGACTATATAGCTGATATGCTGCAAGACAACAAGTGGTAGAGGGAGAAACCAAAATTATCACAATAGGTATGTTTCAGTGTGAGAGGGAGCAATCGAAGTTATCATAACATGATATGTTTCAGTGTGAGAGGGAGCAACCAAAATTATCGCAACATGATATTTTTTGGTGTGAGAGGGAGGACCCAATTAGGGTGGCAGGAAAGAAGTTGGGATGATGGACCCAGTGAAAGGAAGCTAATATGTTTTATGAGCCAAGGATTTTTTCTCAACATGGGTTAGTTGGTTATGGAAAAGTAGGTTATGATTTGAGATTTGTGTGAAATAGTAAAGTACAACTACAAATTCATATTGGGAAAAGAGTGCCAAAGACAAAAAAAATTCATCAATATATTACTTTAGTTTGGGCTCTGTTATAATTTCTTGGATGAGCATGAAGCAATCATCTGTCACACTCAATATTAAGGAAGTTGAGTATATTGTAGCTGTATTGACAAGTTGAGAAGAAGTTTGGAATTCGAGGCTACTTGTAGGATTATCTTGATAAGGTGCAGGGGATGACCATGATGATAGGTTGAAGCACAAGAACTAGTGTGGTTTCAATAATATTCTACAATCAAGAAGATTGACGATAAAGCCTTTGTTTTAGGACGAAGTTTGTATACTTCAGGGAGAATTGGACTTGTTGAGAATGCCTCTCTTAATGAGAGGGAGTGTTGATAAAATAGTGTCATGGAATGAAATTATTCTTGTGTCATGTATGTTGACTAAAATTAGGGAGAATGGTCGAGCATAGACAATCATTCTTCCCGTGTCATGTACATTGACCAAAATTAGGGAGAATGGTCCAAAAGAGGACAATCATTCTTCCTGTGTCAAGTATATTGATAAAAATTAGGAAGAATGGTCCTAGAGGCCCAAAATTACTCAGATAAAGTGTGGAATTTCAACATCAAGATCAGTTAGCATCAAACCCATAATTAGTTAGATATAGTGTGGCCTTTGTGTTAGTTTTTGTAGTATCAGATGTGTTCTAGCTATGAAATTTGGTGGAAAGGATAGAACACATGAGATCTAAAAAACCCATAAATAGTTTATGGAAATTCCACCTAGAAGTGTATTAATTAGATTATTAACTATTTTTTTTAAATATTTCCTATGTCTAAACTTAGGGAATATGGTTAATCAATCAATATTAATTGAGATAAGGTGAGAATAGTATATAAACTCACATAGATCGATCCAGAGATGATCCTAACAATTAATTTTGTTTTAATCTTGGTCGTTGGTGCTCCAATAGTGGATTGTAAGAGGAGATTGATGTGGTGATGGAGAATACACTTGAGAAGTTCAATTTCCTTGGAAGATCGATTTCCTGAGTAGTAGTAGTCAATTTTCGAAGAGAGCCAGATATCAAAGTAGTGAGTGAGGGGTAGGGACAATGATCACGAGGAAGTTTTCCATATCTGGAGAGGCAACAACAAGAGGGACGAGTTATCCCAGTGAGGCAACACAGTAGCTTCGGAGATGGTAGTTCAAATTGCTAGAGAGAAAATCATTCTCAGTTCAAGAGGTCAGGCAGAGGTTATAAAAGGCTGAAGAGCCGATCTCCTCAGCAAATCAAAGCATAATGACTTCATCAGATATTGGTTGGAGGCTTGACGTCAAGTAGATTGTTTAGTGAAACACAGAGGCTGACGTAGAGGATTAGAAGGTTGAACTGTTTGAAGGAAATTTTTGCCAGGGATTGCCTATGGAGGAAGGGAAATTCCCTTCAATATTTTTTCCCAAATTTTCTTGTTGTGGATATCCAGTTTCAGGCATCCAGGTTGTACTCAGAATTTCACTGTAGCAAATAATAAAAATTCTCACTGGTGCACCAATTTTCCCGCATTGGTTTTTTCAGGGACTTTTATCCAAAACTAATTGTCTTATATTTTATGTGTGTGTTCTAGAATTTATCAAATTCAAATGTTTTATTTTTCCACAAAATTTTATTTTGTGAAGGTTGCACTGTGTTTATTTCAATATTTGCAGTAGCAGATAAATTGTTAAATTAATTAACAATTAGGAGAAATAATAACATTTGTTGCAATAAGATTCCAGTGTAGGAATTTTCACATGGTATCAGAGCGCAGTTGATCATTCGAAGAGATCAGGAGTGAAAAGAAGGAATTTCTCTATTCACTGGGATTAGCAAGCCAAAATTCCCAGGAGAAGCGTAGTGTTATCACTCCAATAATTTCCAAGGGTTGTTATGTGTGTTTAAAGAAATATTAGAGGTAACTATCAACCACTTCCAGGATTAGGTTCTAGCCTTCCTAATTCTTAGAGAGGGCTCTCTCTTAATGATTTAATTTTTTTGTTTAGTTGATTTTAGGCTAGTTATGTAAGATTGATTTGGTTTGATTTTGATTTGTTGGTGGAATTAATGATTTAGATGGATAGTTTCCTATTTATTTTCCATTGGGCTATGGAGTCAATGTGTCAAGAAAACATGACAGAATCAAGTTTGAAATGAAATGTTTACAGGGCAAGGTAGCTGAGCAAAATCAAATCTTAAAAGGCTAAATGGTGAAGTGGTTTTCAATTGGGATCAAGGAGTAGTTAAGGATTTCTTAAACCCGATAATGAGGGATGGTGAAAGAGGTCAATTGGGATGGGAGAGAAATTAAGGATTCTCAGATCCAGATATCAGAAGAAAACATGACAATGAATAACAGTTCAAAACATAGTGTACTTAAACAAATTATGCAATAGTATTCCTGTTATAACATTTAAATTTGAAAAAAATGCAAGTTTATGGAATACTTAAGGAAAAACATGAACAATTGAAATATACTTCACTGAAGTGGCTCAACACATGAATCCTGTAATGCAATTCCTTTATTACTAGTCCTATATGTTGACTTGAAAATGGTACAATAAACCCTCAGGTATTTATATCAATTACAACTATAGAAATGTCCAGGAACCCACACTCAATACTTCGAATTATGAAGTATTTATACAAAAATTAATACAAAATATCCTCAGAACTGATTTAGGATCTATTCAAGGAAAAGAAAATATCTTCATGCAAGAAGATAGAGACACCTATGTAAATAAATGCAAGCTCTCCATGTTTATTGGTTTGTTGTTTGCTTCTTTGACATTTTGCTGTCTTATCTCTTAGACTATTGCTTTCATGCTGGATGTCTTTTATCTGTTGAGTGTCTTTTACGCTATTTTTCTTTCACTGTCTTCATCTCTAAACTCTAAATTTTCTATCACTGTGAATTATTCTTTTACTTTACTGCTTTATCTGCCTATTCTGTTTTCACCTTTAACCTGTCTCTCTTTTACCTGTTTTACTTTTACCTTTCATAGTAAATCGTACAATTTTTCCCAAGCCTCTTCATCTGGTAGTTTAATTTTTACCATTCTCCTATAAATATCATCGGAGTTAGTGTACTTGGTAAATGTAGGCTTGTTTATAAAGAGATAATTTACCTCATGCTGGAGGTAAAAGAGATTTTCAAAAGTCTGATAGAGTACTTTTCCTATAGGAATTCCTTTCATAGAGGAATTGTTGGAATGTTATTTAGCCACTTATATGATATTTTTGTCATAATATTCATGCCTCATTAGTCTGTCATTTATCACCAAAGGATTAAGCAGACCTTTCTTCCTCAAAACATCAAATTTGATCATGAATCTGTTCACTTCTAGCTCCATGTTTTGACACTTATCTTCAAGTTGTGTCATCAAGTTTCTCTTGGAAATTACCTTTTTTACCTCTAAAATTGTTTCTGTTCTATCAATTATCCCAATTTCTTCTAACTCTTTCTTGTTCTTAGAATTTAGAAACTTAATTATCTCAGTGGCCTCTTCTGGTTTCTTCCCAAGTTCCTCTTTGAATTTCTGAATATCTTTAATAGCTTCCTTTATCAAATCTTTCTTTTAAAATATAACTTGGATATAAGGCCAAATATCATTAACAAAGTTTTTTATCACTCAAAAAAAGTGAAACATTATTTGACATGGTCATAGAGTTCATTTCTCACAAGTTGGTATAGGAAAATTTAAAATTTTCTATCTTTAACCTATCCTAAGGTTCAAAAACCACCTCCATATAGGTTACATCATGTCCCATCAAACATGATTAGGTGTGAGTTTCCATATCCCAAGCGTTTAAATCCAAAAAGGACACTTTAGCCAAATTTTCCTCTTTTCGTAGCGTTTTACATTGTAAAATAACAGTTTTCGCTACAAAATTGCCTAATAGTTTCATAGCGAAACTGTCAGAAAATGAACTTTTCACGCTACGAAAAACAATATTTCTGTATGTCTTGTCAAATCCGGTGAAAGGTGTCAGTTCATTATTAGAGGAAATTGGATGGATGTCATTCGAGTCAGTTATGGTTATTTCAAAGGTACAAGGTCATGCCTGAGGTCATTATTACCGTTTTTAGCATGCATGAGTCATGATTAGGGCATGAGTTATCATTGAAACCATAAAAAATTACCCAATTGAGTATTTTTTTCATTCCCTATTTTATCCTTGCATGTTATTGAGTTGTTGGAGAGCTGCTTCATTGAGTTAAGCTGGTTGATGGCATTTTCAAAAGTTTCAGGTGTCACTAATCAAGCGAGCCTGAAAAGATATAAAATCACCATGGCTACAAGAAATAAGACTAAAAAAGGTGTTCAATGCCTTAGATATGAACCCATGGACATGAATTTGTTAAATGAAGATCCAACTGCCTTGGAGATTTTCAAAAGAACAGGTTGTTTGCAGTTCTGCCAAAGGCTGCAAGGTTGTCATTCGCAGGTTTCTAAAAATTTTGCTATTAGTTTCAATGGGAAAGCTTCAAAGGTGGGAATGTTAAACCTCACAGTAACACCAGAAACCATTGCAGCAACAACAAGAATCCCCAGGGGAGGGAAACAATGGTTTAAAGGAATCAAGTTCACCATGCATGATTGCAAAGAATTTATCAAGCCAGAGCATAGTGAAATTTATCTCACAAATGCTATCCCAAGGAGCTACATGAAAGACAACATCTGAAAGATGCTGCTAATTATTCAAAATTAATTCACCTGTGAAAGGAGGTTTCACATGGTCTATACCTACCACCTTAGGCTTCTACTGCATTTTGTGGGTAGTAGGTCTCTTGACTTGCCCTTTTACTTATACATAAGTCTAGCTAAAATGTCAGATAAGGTCCAAGTTAAAAAAGAAGGAAATGAAACTTCTCTCTTTCATCATGGTTTGATCAAGTTGCTGGTGTTAGAGGAGTTAAAAATATTAGGCAGATATTGGACGTCCTTTCTATTCATCAGTGGTTTTGAAGTAGATGATGTCACTCCTAAAAGCGTTCCAAAACCTAGAGATGTTTCATCACCTACAATAGCAGAGAAAGTTGAGCCAGTGATCATGGAGACAAATCCTTTGCAGAAGGTTGATACACCCAAACCTACACCTATAAAACAAAAGCCAACAGTGAGCAAACATGGCATCAAGAGGGTTACAAGGAGCCAAATAGTGGCTAAGGGTAACTTAGAGGACATCTTGCATGCCATTGATATTGAAGAAACTCCCATAGTCCAAGCTGAAGACATAGATGAGGGAGGAAGGAAGCTTAAGAAAGGAAAAATAGCTAAGAAATTAGAATTTTTAGGTGATGATGCTGGATTCATGTTTCAAGCTAGAAAAATAATGACAAGTCATGCTAGAAAGGTCATGGAAAGCAACAAAGAGATTCAAAAGGCCAGTGAAACTGCTCAACCACCACCAAGCATCATACACCTCTCCTCACCTGCAAAAGAAGAGCTGGTTATCAAACAAAAGAAGGGAAAAGAGAAAACCACTGAAAAGACAAAAATTTAAGCCCTTAAGGAGTAGTTGAAAGATGCAAGTGAAGAGATATCAGTATTGAGGAAAGAGGCAAAGAAGCATAGATATGAAAGAGTGCAGTTTGAACAAATGAGAAAGATTTGGGAGGATCAAGTCACAAGTGTCTCAAAGACCTTGGACAAACACAAAAAATTTGATAAAGTGGACTTAGCCACTAAGAAGAGAGGTAAAGCAAATTAAAAAGGTAAACTTACACTCACAGTCCAAGAATAGAATACTGAAAGACCAAGTCAAATACCTTCAAGAAAAATTGGAACTGATTCATGAAGAGCTGGAAAAGAAAGGTTTAAAGATGACTGTGGTTGAGGAGCCCATAACTCAATTGATCATAAATGAAGAGGAAACACCATAGGATCCATAAGTTGAGATTGAATATGCTTTAGAGGGTTCATTGCATGCTGAAAATGAAGTTTTAGTAGCTAGAGATCAATTTTTGGAGACAGTTTTGAAATGTGAAATTTCTGCACTTTTACATAGTTTCGTAGCGTTTCCTAGGCTTAAAGCCAGGAAAATGTGACGAAAAAACCTGTAGCAACCTTTTTTCTTCTAAAATCACTTTTTGCAGTTTTCAAGGAGGGAGATTGATGGTGGTGATGTGTCATTACTTGATTGACACCATGGAACAAAAAAGGAGCGAAGTTATTGGGTGCAGAAGCCATTTTTTCAACGCTACCAAAACTCGCTATGAAACTGTCTTGTTTTCATAGCGAGAAATTGTTAAAGGTTTTGGAGCATATTAATGGCAAGTTTAGACCACTGGACTCCTCTAACATGTCAACAGAGCTTATCATCAAATAATTATGACTGGAATGAAGTGCTGTGGAGACAGGTCATCAGCCAAAGCAACTTTGAAGATAAAGATTATGCATTCCTGAAAATTAGGGTTATGCTCCACAGATCTAGGAGGGTTTTTTAATATGTAAAGTGGTGATGAACTATCATGTGTCTTTCGAGCATGTGATACTTATGTTTTAACCATCATATAACTGTTTGAAAGATAAGGTAGATTTTTATAATAAATAGGAGTTAGAGTCCTATTAGGAGGTGTCTTCTTTAAGGTGTAGCTGTCAGTTTTCTGTTAGAAGTCATGTTTTCCAATTATGTGATGTGTCATAGGAGAATTCAATGGTATAGCCACCAGGAAGATCATCCTTATTGTAAAGAAGGTTTATTTAAAGACAAAGCATCAAATTAGTTAAGGGTTGGAGATTTTTTGCACTAAATTGCTACTTTATGTATTTGACTTATATCAGTAATACAGAGTGACTTTCTTCTTGAAAGACCTGAGATTATCATGGGGGTTTTAATGTCTTATTGATATATATCTTTATGTTTTTACCACTTGTATTAGATTTCATCTCTATTACTCAGAATTCATAATTTATGCTCTAACTTCCTTTAGTGATGAAATGGCTGTGTTTCCCTATGTTTGATGTGTGAGTTGCCTTTGTTAAAGACCCTTATCTGCCTCAGCTTCCATGTCAAGAAAAATTACCACTAAAACTACTAATTGTTGACTCCATAAGCCCAATCGTAGCAAGCCTGGATTCTTTCAACCTGCAAACATAAAAAACAAGTTACATTACCAATAGAGTTAGCCATCTAGTACCATCATTATTCAATATCATAAAACCCCCTTGAGAGAGCCCTCTCAGACTAAAGAGGCTAAGCTTCAGTCAAAATCTGGTTTGAAACAGCTACACTGAGTTGTTTGAGCTGGTTTGAAACAATTACACTGAGTTGTTTGATAAGCAACCAATCAAGTACAATTTTGTGATAAAATTTTGGTGCATCTGCCGGGAGTCTGAAGATATACTTTTCCTGAAATTTTGAAGCTAAAATATTGAAGGTTGTAGGAGCTTAGAATCTATTCGAGGCTGCAACTACCTTGATGACTCCATTCAAAATTATCATGTTCAAAGGTGGTTTCGAAAAGGATATATACGAGGAGTAATCCTGACCCAAATGCACCTACAATTTTTGATAATCCAAACACAATTTCCAGAGGCATTCAAGGCAGTTCTACACAATCAGGTATTCCATTACACAAAAAATCCTTGTCCTCTGATGTTTTAAGAAGTCTTGAAGATAAAAATTTTGATGATAAAATTTAGGAAGTCTTGTTTAGGTATGAAAATGAAAAAGAATTAATTGAGATTGTTTTAGACATAAAAAGAAGAGGTATTGATACCTCAGCCTTAGTGACCCAAAAAGATAAAGAATAATTTTGGGAAGTAAACGCATCAGAGTTATTGTTAAAGAGGGAATATTTGATAGGTTGAAGGAAATAAACCCATTTGAAATCTTTCTAAGAAGTAAATTTGGTTTTCCTTTACCTGAATTGAGTACATTTGTAACTAGACTACAAACACTAATCACTCCACCTCCTAAAATTTCCTCTTCCTCTACTACTGTTGTCCCTAAAACTACCACAATTCCTGTCATCATGGTTGGAAATGTTCCCCCTCCACCTGCTGCTGCACCTGCTAGGTATGCCCCTCTTGTTCTCCCAACTGTTTTTAATGCCATTCCAAGTAAATATTCTACTAGAATCAAAACTCGGGGAAGTGATGAAGAGATTATAACTAAAGAGCATGTAGACCAGTTTAATAACTTCATAGATAGGGAGGAGGTTGACCATGAGGATGAAAAAATGAGGCTTTTTTCTCAGAGTTTCACTGGTGAGGTTAGAAAGTGGTTCAAAGCCCTTTCTCTAGGAAGCCTGCATAATTGGAATGAATTTGAAGATAACTTCTTGAGAAAGTGGGGAAATAGAACCAACCCTGTGCAAGCCCTCACTGAGTACAACAGTTTGAAAAGAGCCGTTGATGAAAATATCCAAAATTTCTCCAAGATATTTAACAAATTTTACGACTCCATCCCTGCCCATCTTAAGCCTCCACTAGGAGCAAATAAACTGAGATATGATGAGGCCTTTGACTATGAATTTTCTATCCTACTAAGAGAAAGAGAATCCCCTTCACTATAAGAAATTAAAAATGATGCTGTAAAGGTGGAGGTCAATATGATAGTAGCTAAAAATTCCAAGATGGGAAAGACAAAATTGAAAGAAGAGGATAAGCCTTCCACCTAAGATGACAAATTTGACTCCATGATGAAAAAATGGAAAAAATGAAGGATAGGCTTGCCCTTGGGAATGCTCCTACACCTCCTGCACAACATGAATCACAATTTAGAAATCCTCAATTCAGAAGACCTCAAAACTAGCAGAGACCAAGGGAAAACATAAATCAACCTGACCCTCAAGTAAGGCCTCCTTTTCAGCAAAATTTAGTTGATGAAGAAGATCAACTTGAAATTCTAGAATACTCCATTCATTTCTTAGATGAAAACATGTCTGGAATGTTTTTGACTTAGGAAGAGCATGGTGAGTCAGATCATGATGCAAACAAGGGTGAGGAACCATCTGATTACCTTAAAGGATATCAACATGCAATCTTTGAGATGCAGAAACAATACAACCTCAAAAGCAGAAATGTTCCAATTACTGAAAATAAAGCACAACCCAAGAAAGATGCCCCTAAAGCTACTGAGGTTAGAAAATGTCCACCACCTCCTCCTCCTGTCAGAGAGATTGAGAAAATTACTTATGTTTTCAGTTTGGAGAATGAGATTTCCAAAATCAAGATCCCAGTCCCTTTTGGAGAAATTCTTAAGGTGAATGAATATAGAAGTAAAATTGTAAAAATGTTGAATTCCCAACTAGGAGTTGCTGACATCCTTATTGTTCAAGAAGATCATCTAACCATCTACTTGGGACCAAGATTAGAAGATGAGGAGAATGAAGAGGTTCCTCCTTTCTATGTCAGCCTTAGCATTCATGACATGACATTAAACAATGCCATATTGGATTTAAGGGCCTCTCATAACTTCATGCCTAAAGTAATTATGGAAAGGATGGGATTGGAAATTACTAGGCCATATAAGGATTTTTTTTCTTTTGATTCAAAAAGAGTTCAGTGCATTGGTTTGATAAAAGACATTTTTGTTGGTCTTACACAAGTCCCTACCAAGACAGTGGTAATGGAAATTGTGGTAGTAGACATTCCACCCAAGTTTGGCATGCTGCTATCAAGGTCTTGGGTAGAAAATATCAAAGGCACCATGTAGATGGACGTAACTTATGCCACTGTTCTTGTATTTGGTGAGCAAAGAAGACTATACAGAGAAACAAGGATGGCTTATATGGTAAGTAGTAAGGACAAACCTCAAAATTTCCCAATTTATGCTGTTGAGACTGAATTAGGATCTGCTATACTTTTCAATGAACTAATTGATGAAGCAGAAGATGAGAAGAAAGCATAAATTCAAGAGGTTGAAAATTAGCAAGCAGAAAATCAGCAAAACAATGAAGAAAAGGCAGAAGGTTGGTGGTCGTTACACTTTGATGGATAAATAGAAAGAGAGGGGGCTAGAGAAGGAATTTGGATCACAACTCAAAGGATGAAAGTAAGTTCTATTCTTTCAAATTGAACTTTGATTGCACAAATAATATGGATGAGTATGAATCTCTATTTTTGGGTTTAGAAATTTTGAAAATATTGGGTGCCTAAAAGATTTCTATTTGTGGATATTCTGAATCAGTTATTAAAAAAGTTGAGGGTTTGTATAAAGCCAAGGATGTGAGAATGAGAGCATACATAAATTTGATCATGGAGATGTTAGAGAATTTTCAAGAGTATTCCTTTATTGTGAAGATTAGGGATCAAAACTCAGTAGCTGACTCCCTAGTTGTTTCTGCAAGTCTGTTTATTATGCCTACACATTCCATTGAAAGATATGAGGTTGAAGTTCATCATAGACCTGCTATCCCTGACAACATAATTCACTGGAAATTTTATGAGGATGACCAGCAAGTAAAAAACTTCATAGAATTGAAAGAGGAGTTTAAAAGCACACAAGTAGATCAACAAAACATGCTTGCTGAAACTAAGGGTACTTCCGAAGTGTTGTAGCTGAAGAATAATTCTATACCTAAAGGTCTAATCCCACTTGAAAATATTTTTGACCAAAATGATGTGTTCAAGTCTCCTAGGATACAAGCTGATGATGAAGAGGTAGAGAGTTTTAATCTTCATACAATAGCAATGCCAAAAATGATCGAACTTTCTAAGTTTCTTTCTGTAGATATGAAACAGAAATATATTGAGATGATGAAAAGGTTCATAGATGTTTTTGCATGGAGTTATACTGATTTGAAGAAATATGATCCTACTATTATTCAGCATACCATTCCCATTAAAGAAAATGAAAAGCCTTTCAAACAAAAGCCGAGGAGGATTAATCCACTTCTCATGCCTTTGATTGAGAAGGAAATTAAGAAGATCTTGATGCCAAAATTATTGTCCCAATCAGATTCTCAAAATGGCTTGAAAACTTGGTTCCAGTCAAAAAAAATAGTGGAGAAATCAAAGTCTGCATTGACTTCAGAAACTTGAACAAAGCCTCTCTGAAGGAAAATTACCCTCTCCCAAAGATGGACCAAATTCTGCAGAACATTATTGTTTCCCAAAGGATGTCTATGCTGGATGGTTTTTCAGGATACAATCTGATACTAGTGCACTGAGAAGATTAGAAGAAAACCACCTTGACCACACCATGGATAACTTTCATGTATGCCAAGATGACCTTTGGTCTGATGAATGCAGGAGCGACATTTCAAAGAGAAATGGACATTGCCTTTGTTGAGGAGAAGGATAAATTGGTACTTGTATATCTGGATGACAACAGTTTTCTCAAGGAGAGAGGAAGACCATTTGAAGCATCTGGAAAAAGTTCTGCGAGTGTATAAGGTTTGGTGTTTCTCTTAATCCCACTAAGAATATTTTTTCTTTAACTTCTTGAAAGTTACTTGGGCACATTATATCTAATGATGGGATAAAGATTGATCCAAACAGGGTAAATTCCATTAAGAAAGTAGATCTGCCTAGAAGCAGGAAGGAAATTAAGTCTTTCCTTGGAAGAGTGAATTTTGTGAGAAGGTTTATTCCCAACTTTGCTGAGATTGTCAAAGACATAACCAATATGCTCAAGAAATTAGCTGACATTAAATGGACAGTTGAAGAAAAGCACTCATTTGAGGAAATCAAGAAGGCACTCACTCAAGCACCAGTGTTGATTAGCCTAGATTTTTCAAAGAAATTTATGGTTTTTACATTTTCCTCAGAAAATACAATTGTTGGAGTTTTTCTGTAGAAAGGAAAACAAGGAACTGAGCAACCCATTTCATTTTTTAGCAGGGCCCTTGCTAATTCAGAGCTGAACTACAACATCTAATAGAAACATGCATATGATTTGGTCAAAGCCATCAAAGATTTCAGAATTTATATTCTGCATTCTCATGTCATAGCATTTGTTCCTAATGCTATTGTGAAGGACATCTTAACTCAAGCTAATCTTGATGGTAATAGAGGGAAGTGGATAGAAAACTTGCTGGAATATGATATAGAGATCAGACCTGCAAAATTGGTGAAAGGTTAGGGGCTAGCAAAGTTGATGGCTTAGTCCAATTTTTACTATTTTGATATGAATTTAATTGCAGAAATTTAAAAATTATCAGATGAAGATGAAGACATGATTCCATTGAAGAGAAGTACATCCTATCTGACTGGTACAAAGACATTTTTTTTGTCTTACATCATCATATATCTCCTGCTGAATTGAAAAAATCTAAAGCAAGGTTTGTGAAGCTGAAATCTCTCAGGTACTGCATCATAGATAAAAATGTGTATTGGAAAGATACTGGTGGTATTATTTTGAATTGTTTGTTGGAAGAGGAAGCTAAAAAAGTGATTGAGTAGTTTCATAAAGGAGATTTTGGAGGTTGTTGGGGTCCTATAATAATAAGGTTCATATTTTTTGAATTGACTATGATTAGTCATGTAAATATGTACATACCTTTCTTTCTATTATCACCCAAAAATTCTCAAAAAATCATTGTGTCAACTCTGTTTTTGGTCATGATTTCAAGTAGGTCTAAAATTCATTTTAAGTCTTGGTAAAGGGTAGGTCATAGTTTTATAAGTTTTAAAGGTCATATTTCAAGTTCAAATAAAGTCTTTTAGGTCCATTGCATGATCAAAGATCCATAATTTCCATTTGTGAGTCATTTCCTAAAGCTTCATGTCAAAGATTGTCAAATTAGCCAAGAAACCTTACTTTCGTAGCACAGCTAGTTCAAAAAAGCTGATTTGCGCTACAAAATTGCTGAAAGTCATGAAGAAAAAACTCTGTTTTCTAGTTTTAGTAGTCAATGTCCAAGAGGGTTTATAGAAAACTAAAAACGAATTTTGGAAAACTGAAAGAGGTTTTTCTTCCTAACATAGCTAAATATAAAAACCTCTCTCCATTTCTTCAAATTCATTATGAAGTGGGATAAATTGATAACTTAACTTGCGCTATGAGACTGTTGTTACAAAATGTCTTGTACATGACTATTTAGCAGTCAACTTCAAGATCATTTTTTGGCCACATGCCCAAGTATTTTGGAATTATGAAATAGTCGTGTCTTCATCACATCCCCAGATACAATAAAATCTCTCACTTTTCTCACAAGTGTTATCAGTTGGGAGAGACAAGACTTTCTTTGAAGCCCTATTTTCAGAAAATAGAGTTTTCCTGTTTTACACATGTTTTTCAAAGACAATTTCTGGACATCAGGAGAGGTATTTCAAAAAACCAAAAGAGGTTTTTACTAAATATATAATGGCCTAAAAAAAGTATCTTCAGTTTCTCAAAATAAAATATTGATGAGGAGATATGGGCTCTGTCCCAAGACCTAATTTTTAGGAAAGAAACAAGAATAATTTCCAAATGTAGCAGTCTTTTCATCCTTTTTCACAGCAAATTTTGAGGGAATTTTGATGAATTTGGCTTTGAAATTTCCGGTGGAAGTTTGGATATAGCATGAGAAGGCTCCTTTGAATAAAACAGGTAAAAAATGATTGAAAAAGAAAGTTTAACACTGAGCTACAAAAAGCGCTACGAAAACAAGCTACTTTCTAGCGCAGGCTTATCTTCTAACTTTTTACATCATTTTGAAGATGTTTTTCTGTAAAGCTAGAATATTGGAAGATTTATGGCAATATTTGGAAAATATGACACATGTGAATCTGATCCATCAACTATTAAAGTGCTTGAAGATGACAATGAAAGTAAAGGGCTAAAAAACAGGAAACATGTTTCCTAATTTCTAGGACAGTTTTATCATCAGCAACAGGGTAACTTTAAGTGAATGGTCAACATCAGAATTTGAATTCATGGGATAGCAGGTGTCAAAGGATGAATTAAAGACTAGATAAGGTTGTTAGAAGCATATTTAGGAGTTTCAGTCCTATTAGAATTAGGACTTTTCAAAGGCAGTATAGCTGTCATTTTGTAATTAATAGCATGTTTAAGATTATGAAAGGTGTCAAAGCATGGGAATTCGAATTCTCTAGTGGAGGATGAAAGAATCCTATATTTAAAATGTTCTATATAGATCATGAGGTCGAATTCTACAAGGGTTGGACATTTCATTAGCAAAAGACTGTGTTTTGTGTGTCACTGTTTTACAGCTTAATATAGAGTTTCTTCTTAGGCAACTTAAGATTCATGAGGAGTTCCTGTGTGTTATTGTTTTGATGGCATCCTTTCAATTCTTCTATTGCAGTGGTGTTTGGTTATGATACTCAGAATTCATCAATGATGCTCCGACTTCCTTCATAATTGGGCTGACTGTGTGTTTCACTGTTTTACATGTTTTATTTGATTAACTTGAACTATAAATGCCTTGACTTCCATGCTAGGTAGACTGTGTTGATTTTGCTGAATATTACCATGAATCCATAACGCCCAATGTATACATGTTGATGTTAGTTTCAACCTACATGTTGGAAAATGTTATCTAAGCATTCGACTTTGTAAAGCTTTGGATTAACTGATATATACAGTAACAATGACACTTTCCTTTCACCTGAGATTCTTAGTGTATTTCAATGAGTTTATGTCCTATCATTTGAAATGTTTTTCTTCCATAGTTTAAGTGCTTATTACTTAGAATTCATGATTTTTCATGCTCTGATTTCCTTTTAAGTATTTAGCTATGCTGAAATCTCTTTTAGTATTTTTTCTTTCAATACCTTGATGTCTCATTACTCAGAATTCATGTGCTACATGCTCTGACTTCCTTTGAACCTCAAGTTATTGGGATTTTCATGAATGTGTCACTCTTTCATTGAATTATATAAAAGCCTTAGCTTCCACAAGGAGAGCCTTTGTCATCTTTATCCTTATCACTGACTCCATAGCCCAATGGTAGCAAGCATTCATCTTCTCAACCTGAACCAAAACACAAATAATAGAGTTAGCCATCTATCTATATCCCATATCATTAACCCTTGAGAGATCCCTCTCAAGTTGAGGAGGCTAAGCCTCATCTAAAATATTGGTCTGAAATAGTTACACAAGGTTTACTTGATGAGCAGCCCATCAGGCTTGATTTTGTGATAACACTTTCTGCAAGTTGTTTTCCAATATTTGAAAATAATAAAAAATGAAAAGAGGGTAAAAAGTCCTAAAAGAAAGATCAAAGGAATTGAAAATAAAAATATCAAAAAGAATAAAAATGGACCCCAAAAGCCAAAAAGAGATAAGAATAAGACATGAAAGTGATGCAAGTCAAAATGCCACTACTTTTACTTTTACTGCAAAAATAATGATTATGTGCAACTTGTTCAAAATGCCATGATCCATGATGAGTTAAAAATTTTAATCTTAACCTTTTCATGCATTGAATTTCATGTTTATAAATAGAGAATAAATGAGGAGCTCAATAGTTTAATCTGAGCCCTCAGATGAAATAAGGTTATATTTAGATGGTTTATGATTTTAAAAGAAAAATGGATTTAGGGTTGCAAGCTCAAATGCACCCATGTAAATAACGAAAAAATGATAGAATAAATGATGGGTAGGTAGAAAGCAGTTTTACAAGGCATGTAATAAAACATCATCTGGAAAAATTACTAATTTCCCTTCCCTCAAAGTACTCCAGTATTAAAAACCTTCAGTTAAAAAGGCTCAAAGCATTTCTCTGACTTTTGTTGGGACCGGACCCAAGGCTTAATAATTGGTTGGAAATAATTACTGGATTCCATTCATTAAAACCCATTTCCTCAACACAATCACCCTTTTCCTAAGTTAAAACACCTTTTTTCTTAGGGAAAGTAAAACCCCCCTTAACTAATCTCATTTCATGCAAAAACATTCAAAAAACCCACAAAATGCTATTTATCCTAAGTGTAAGTGTAAAAAGAGGCCACCATTATGAAAATGTGCCAAAAACACTTAAAACACACTTTACTTAGTGTTTATATGCAATTACGCTCATTCATTTTCATATTAACATTTAATTTATTTTATTAATTCATTATAAATACCCCCCCGTAGTTATATTAATTCATTTATTTTAAATACCCGAAAGCCCACTTTATTAAATATAAACCTATGGTTTTAATTGCCAACGTGACATACTCCAATCTTCCCCATAGGTTAAAAGGTATATATTTTATTTATTGCCCGCCCAAAGGTTGTAAAAAACTTGTAATACACTTATTTGCTATGTAAATTTGCATATTCACCTATCATGTTAATACATTATAATTTGTGTTTAAACCATGTTTAAATGTGTTAACTCAACCATCCGCATATAGAATTCCTGGGCCTCATGCCCCATCCGCCGAGTAGTTTCATCAATAGATCTCAACCGTTTGCATCTCCTTAGCCCGATCCGATGAACCACATGTAATATCGCATTTTCAAAAGCGCGGTCGATAATCCATTTCAGATTTGCAAAATGGGCAGTATTTCCCTCTTCTCTCTCCTCCACGCAGCGCAAAATGATTTGATCACATTCGTTTGCAAAAAACAACTTACCGCCTTCTCATGTTGCGATAACCACTTGTGGTATTCAACGCCCGGCGCCAAAATGCCATCCCGTTCTGACTTGACCCGCATTAACTGCACATACTGTTTAACCCAGATTTACTATAAAACTGCAAATACGCGCAATTTAAGCCTTTTCTGTGTTTTTCTACAAGTTTAACTATCTCCGACTGAAATAAAATACATCATTTCCTTGTTTACATGCTCAAAGAACCAGAAATACATTAAATTACTGCTCTGACTGCCTAAGAGCCTCCAGTATTTGTCCAAAAAGACTTCAACAGTTTTCGAAAGCTCCTCGACACCTCAGAAACCCTATTTCAAGTCAAAATACCTGCAAAACAGGTATTCTTCAAAGACAATAACATTCCCATCATTTGAAAGAGTTATATCTATGAATTTGAGCCTTGTAAAGCCTGTTTACCTATAGAAATACCATTATTACCTTCAAAGAATGTATTTGTTGTAAAAACTTGATAAAATCACAATTCTGAAGACTGTAACTTGTTTTTTAAATTAAAAATTAAGATATTTAAGCCTTTTGCAGACCTTAGAGAACCCCTAACTAATTCGAATCTTTTGAAAATACTCAGAACCCTTCTGTGCTTGAATTAAACTGTTTTAGTCTTGTCTTACCCAAGAAATGAGCTAAAAACCCTTGCTATACCTTTCTGAGTCTGTAAGAAGGTTTGAAGATTAATGTTGAAACTTAATTAAAGATTTGAAGCATAAAAAACCAAAGTTTAAATATTATTGTTCAAAGAGACCTATGTCAAATCAAAAGTACCTTCTGTAAATAGTCTAAGCTTACAGAGGAGTATAAAAGACCTAAAAACATAGTTTTTAACATTCAGAAGGTCAAAATTGTCAAGAACAAATCCAGTAATGACTTCTAAAAGCACCATTGTCATAAATCCACTACAACCTCCTATTGTATATGTTGAGCATACACCCTTAGCTGTTGTTGATTACAAAATAACTGATCCAGTAATTGAATTCAATCTTCTAGATCTCCACTGCCGGAGTCTAGAAAAATCCTTAGATTAGGGAGATGAAGTTCAGATTTGGGAGTCCAATTTACCCAAATATGTAGTTCCACATACTCATCAGTGTCCAGAAGTCATTAGACTATGTCAAACCTACTATTCCCCTGACCAAAGAGCTATGGTTGATGCTAACAAAGAAGTATTGTTCATTATTACTGCAAAGTCTATAAACCTAATGCTTTAGCTAAAACCAAATCCAAATGCAGTCTGATTCTCCATAGAAGCTCTTACAAAGCTTTATCTTGACTTAGATTTTCTAAGAGATTTCAGATCTTCCAAATATTCAGGCCTACATATGTTGAAATCCCAAATATTAACCCTCCCTACTCATTCTCCAAATTTCTTGAAGGATCAAGACATGTTATTTCAATGTTATCCTTTATCCTTGGTTATTTTACTCATGAGCACACTGATGAGTCAATACTTGGTTTTCTATCCACTTTTGTGCCTGGTCAACCTCCCACAGTAATTTATAACTATTTTGAGTACATAGTGATAATATCCATGATCAGTTGGTAAAAATTCCCACTGAAGGAGTTTTCAGATATACATCATTCCTCTTTCACATGTTCCTTTACTTCTAAGAAGATAAATTCCCAATAACCCTTCATAAATTGGAAGTAGAAGGTAATCCATTATCAGTCATTTTCTGTACCTCTCTAATAAGAAAAGGATCAACATAATTCACTTATGTGGATTTCATAGATTGTTTTGTTCATCCATTGATAAACATGCTTAAAAAAGTGTACAACCAAGGATAAATAATGAGATAAAGAAAGTGTTACAAATTTCAGAGAAAAGCAGAACTGGATATTGGTACCTTTACCAAAATCACACAAAGATTAGAGTCTATGGGTCAAACCTCTTGCCCTATAAATTTCCAAAATACTTACCAATGATAGTTTTTGCCTTAGAGTACATAAGACAAATTATCAATTCAGATTCTATCAACTTCTTGGCTTCTAAAAATAAGACTCAATTCAAATTGAAGAACTGAGTGGGTCCTTTCATTTGCAATAATAGGGAAGCAGGTATAGAAGCAACAAAACAATTGCTAGAATATAAATTTGAATAAAGTTTCTTGTGGAATTATGATATCATGGAATACTTAGTAAGATGAGGGTAAAATACAAATTAACCCCTTATATCCATGATAAAGGCCTGAGATTGAACAATTTTCCAATCAAACATAATGGCTGGACAATACTTTGATGGAAACAATCAAATAGGGCGATACTAGTCACACTTTGAAGACTGTAAATCAAGAGGATAAAACCACAAAGAGTATCAGAGAAGAAGGCACCTATAAAGATGAAACAACAACAGAGACCAGATTCAAAATCAGATATAATAAGAAACCTAAGCTCAATCTAGTGAACAAAGAGAAGGAAACAATTGAGGTTCTAGATGAAGAAAATCCATAGAAGAACACAGATGCTACTACAGCTATTGTGAATGAGTAGGAAAATGATACTTCAGACACTCAGATGATTGAAAAACAACAAAGCATGGAGGCATCTTCATCACAACAAGTAGAAAATACAAACAATGATATCAAAGAAAAATATAAAGAAATAAAGGCCAAGAATGAAAAGTTAAAAAATGAGATTTATTCACAGTATCTAAAGCAGACTCTAGGAAATCAAAACAAGCTACTTTTAGCCTTTGATTACACCAATAAGAAATTTCTTATGATAGTGCTACAACCAACAGTTCCTAAACCTACAACAGTAGCAGATTATAAGAAAGATGACTTTGAAGTACTAGTAGAAAGAATTCATCCCTTAGATCAAATTGAGTTTCATAAGCAAAGCTCTGAAATGATTTATTCTAATATGACTACAGATACAATGAGTGCCCAAAAACTTCAGAACACTATAACAAATTTGAGAGATCAAATTAGGATTGAAAAAGCTTCCTCTTATGCTAAAGACACTAGAATTAAGTCTTTAGAAGAACTGGTGATTGAGGTAGGGTATGACCCTTCAAATGTAAAGGCTGCAGAAGAATTGGTGAAAAAGAAAAATGCTGACATTGCAGCACTTAGAAAGAAATTGAAACTACCTCCAACAGAACATCCTTAGGCTAAAGATATTGTGCAGGAGGCAAATAAAAAAGATGAGATGATGAGTCTCATACTCTAAATGACAACACATATTAAGGAAATGGAGATAGAAATGGACAAGATTTTCCAAGAGAAAGAAGCTACAAAACCTCAAAGTGTTCCTCCTATAGTCATCCCCATGGTAACTATAGCAGTTCCTTCAAATTTAGGAGAGGAGTTGGAACCAAAAGTCCCATTGGCCAGAACTGTGCCAATGACTTCTTCCACTACTTCTGCTATTGAATCATCTACTTCAGCAGTGCGATAAACAGATGAGGCCAGAAAGCTCATTAAAGGCATGGAAGATATGTCAATTTAGAATAATGAGATCAATAGGTTGAAAGAACAAATCAAGAACTTGGAAGCTGCCAAGAAATTAGCTCAAATAAATGCTAAAACATAGGAACAGAAAGCCAAAAGATTAAGTGAGGAGTTGAAGAAAGTTGAAGTAGAATTAACCTTGAAATAACCAACGGCTTACATAAAAATCAGATGTGGTCCAAGATCATTGAATAAATTAATGATGCTTGGCCATAAATTTAGGTAATCTATGAACAAAAGGATTTTCTTAAAGTAGTAAAAGAAGAAATTGTGAAGACAAAGGAAGAACTTGGTGCCAAACCTGAAGAGGCCCAATAAATAATCAAGTTTATTAACACTAAAAACAAACAAGAATTGGATGAGATAGGGATTACTCATAGAATGGAAACAATTCTTGAAGTGAGAAAGGTAATTTCAAAGAAAAACTTGATGAAGCGACTAGAAGAGAAGTGTCAAAAAATGGATTTGGCCATAACTAGATTCATGGTTAAGTTTGAGATATTGAGGCAAAAAGGCTTGCCAAACATTCTTGTTATAAATGATAAAATAATGAAGTAAGAGGATTACAACAAGAAGATCAGAGATTTTTCCAAAGATCAAGTAAACAAGGAAGATTGGCAAGGAGTACCTATAGGCAAAGTGTTGCACAAGAGTGTTGAAGATTTGTTTAATTTACAGCATGAGATAAAACATCTCTTTGTGGTCAAACCAACCTTTGTTAGATACACAAAGGTTGATGAGAATTTCAGAAAACTTACCAAGATCAAGTTACCTGATGAAGAATTTTGGCAAAATCTTACTGATTTGCTGTAAAAGGCAATTTATAGTGAAAGAGGATGAAAAACAAAGTTATTGTTTTTACACAGTAAAAACATATTTTTACAGCAGTAAAACAGTCCAACGACAGATGAAAGAGTATTAGTGGTTAAAGTGTCTCAGTAAAAGAGTATCAAATGAGAAGATAGAGTTTCAAAATAGATTGAAGATCTTTTTTTCCAGGGTTGAAGACAACACAATAGCCAACTACACACAAATCAAAACATCATTACTATTTAATTTGATTAAGTAGGGCAACTTGCAAGTTTGTTAAGCAGTTGTCCCTATCTTTTTGTAATAGATACTTTATTTTCCTTAGAAAATTCCTATGATTTTTCTAGGTTATTTTGTATCACTTTTTGTATAAATTCTTCACCCTTTGAAGTATTATTGTGGAATAAATTGTTGAATATTTCTATAGTCAATATTTCTGTACTTGAAGGGCTTTTGTACCAAGTTTCGAGCCAGCAGGTTGGATCATATCAATAAAGCATCATGTTTCAGGATTCATGTGTTGGGCCAACTTAAGTGAAGTGCTTTCTACTGTTATTTGTTAAGTCTTCTTATGTTTTCCATTCATACATAAATTTTATCCAAATTTAAATGTGAAACCAAGAAGTGATATATCGGAATTTGTTAAAAGCACTCTGTTATTTACTAGTTTTCATTTTGATGTTTTCCGTTGATTTCCAGAGTAGGGAACCCTTAATTTCTCCCTCTTTCAAATGACCTCTTTCTTATTCACTCCTTATTCAGATCAAAGAATCCTTGATTTCTCTTTATCCTGATTGAACCACTTCACCAATCAGCCTCAAAGATCTTAGGTGACTCTACTATCTTGGCCTGAAAATATTTGACTTTAGACTTTGATCCTAACCTATCTGCTTGACACATTGACTCCATTTTCCCAATGGAAAAATAGATCTATCACTGTCCATCTCAATAAGTGATTTTTCCCACCAAATCAAACCAAATATCAAAACCAAATTACCCCATATAACTAGCCTAAGATCAGATATATAAAAAAAGTTAAATCTTATAGAGAGAGCCCTCTTTGAGCCTTAGGAAGGCTAGATCCTAAAGCTTGAAATTAGGTTTGTGGTTACCTCTAATATTATTTAAACTATAAATTAAAATCTCACAACTTTGAGAATTATTAGAGTGGTAACATACTGGCGACTCTGCTGGGGAACTAACCAATCCTCGGTTTTTTAAATAGGTCTTAAAGGAAATCTTTTATTATATTTTCACCTTAAAGACTATTTTAAAAATTTGTGAGTATATTTTCATCAAAAATTGTAATTATAGCTTCCAGAAGAGTCTACTATACTAGGTCAAATCCATATCCTCAACCTGCTGCAATAGTAGATAATCCTGACAGAATTGGGAAAAAGATTAAAAAAGTAGAAAATTTAGGTAATAAATTTCCTTAGTTAGAGAAAATGATCTTCCAAAACAGTTAGCAACTATACAAGACATTGTTTTTGACTTAAATTTTGAACATTCTTTATTCAGAAACAAATCAGAAAGTGATTTAAATAGCACTGTTATAGATCCTAATTTTATTTCATCTCTTGAAATTAAACAGGAAATTGTTTCAGTAGATTCTGAGTCAAAGATATTTGAAGCTTATGATAAACTTGATGAAATAAATGCTACTATACTTAAGGAAATAGATGAAGCTATTTTTCAGCACTCAGTTGAATTAACTGTTTTATCAGGTTATACCCCTATGCTTTCTACCACTCATTTAGATACTAGCCTTTTAGAGTCCCAAGGTTCATCTCTATTTACCACCACATCATCCATTATCTCCACCACACTTCATTCCACTGATCCATTTATTCCTAAACAACCATTCCAACCTAGAGTATTATTCCCATCTTCCACTACTTCATCCCCATCAACTAGTTTTCCTTCTGCATTTTCCAATACATCATTCTCATCCCCTAGTACCTCTTCATATTTCCAAACTTCTTCTTTTGGTTTCTCAACCACATTTACTAGCACATATTCTTATATCCTAGTTTCATCTACATTTTATGCAACCACATCAGCAAGCGCTTCTAGCTCTGCCCCAAGTACTTCCAACTTACCCCCAAGCCAAGCTAGAATTCAAGCCATGGCTGCTTGATATGCTCCCTTGATCCTTCCAGCCCAGCTACATGACATTCCATAGGACTATCAAAGAAAAATACCTCAATTTGAGGCAACCACTCAATCCATTTCCCAACAACATGTGAATACGATGATAGATTATTTTGAGCTTCATGAAATAGATGGTTCTGATGTACAAATGAGATTATTTGCTCAAACATTAATTGGGGAAGTTAAAAAATGGTTTAAACTTTTAAATCCATGTAGTATTGCCGATTTAGCAATGTTTCATAGATTATTTTTGAATGAATGGGAAAAGAAGAAAAATCCATTGCAAATATTATCAGAATTTGAAAGCATTAAAAGAGCACCTAATGAGACAATCCAAGATTATTGTACTAGATACAATAGCATTTATAATTCAATTCCTGTTAATCTCAAACCCACTCCAGAATTTGTCCTCCTAAAATTCCCTAATGGATTTGATACAGACATAGCCTATCAACTAAGAGAAAGGAATCCTGAAACTTTAGAACATATGCAAACAACTGTTGTTAGTGTAGAAGAAAATCTGTTAGCAAAAAGAGCTAGATTAAGAAATGAAAAGAGAGTAAAAATTAAAGAAGAGGCATCTAGTTCAAATGTAAAAATAGATCAATTAGCCAAAAATTTAAAGAGCATGATGGATATATTAAATAATATAGAAAGGAGGCCACAATGGGATAACCAATAGCAAATTAGAAATCCCAACTTCAGGAAAAATTCAAACACAGGAAAATCTAGAGAGTTAGCATCTGACCAGACAATAAGAGCACCTTTCCAAGAGAACTATGATGAAAGTTCTCATTAGAATTATGATGATGAAGAAACCATAAATCTAATGGGTATAAATGAAGATAACACTATATTTCTTACACAATAAGATCAAGATTTATATGATTTACAACAAATATAATTAGATTTTGGTGAATCATTTGATTACAAAAAAGGTTATGATTTTGCTATCAATGAAGTACATAAGAAATATAACCTTAGAAGCAAGAAAAACATAGAGTCTTCTGCTAATAAATCTGCACAAACACAAACTAAGAAAACAGTGGAAGCTCCCACTACTAAAGTTCTGCAAATTCTCCCTAGGGAAAACAAGCAAAATTCCAATTCATCCCAAAAAATTTCAAGCCCTAAAATTTGACCTAGTCCTAAGATTGTTGATATAACAGATGAGGCTGTCCAAACATCAACAGATTCACAAAAATCTGTTGCTTTAAAAACAATCAATTCTGCTAAAACAACAATTTTAGACTCTAAAACACCCACTGCTGATCTAGAATCAGCTGATCCAAAAGCTACCACTGTTAAAACAGATTCTGATAATTCAAAATATGCAAAAATATCTACTACTTCTGAAACTATTCCTGAAAAGAAAACTAAAAATGTTAAAACAATAGAAACACAAACTGAAAATGAGAAAACAACTGTAGGAAAAGAATACAAACCTACTCAAACTACAGTTACTAAAGAAGAGATAATCCAGCTAAGTAAATCACAAGCTCCATTTAATATCCAAGTTGAAATTGCAAAATTAAAAATACCAATTCCTTTAACAGAATTGGTAAAACATTATTTATACAAAACAACTATCACTGAAACCTTAAACATGAATGATGGAGAAGATTCAGTAAATCTAAATGATGATCAACCAGAGTTAATTTTTGGTTCTAATGTTAATGGAAAACACCAATATGGAGCAATTCCATCGTTTTACATTAGCTTAACGGTTCATGATCAAATATTACACAATGCAATGTTAGATTCAGGGGCTTCACACAATTTAATGCCTAAAGTAATAATGGAAACCCTGTATTTAGATATCACTAGGCCTTACAAAGATCTCTTTTCATTTGATTCCAACAAAGTCAAATGTTTAGTTTTAATTAAATATTTGTGTGTCACATTAGTTCAATATCCTGGTAAAATCATACTCATGGACATTGTAGTAGCTGACATCCCTCCCAAGTATGGAATGCTCTTATTTCGCTCACGGGGAGCTAAATTACAGGGATCTCCACAACTTGATATGCCATATGCAACCATATCAGTTTTTGGCCAACCAAAGAAACTTATAGGGAAGCATTGATGAAATCTATGGTGAGTAGTGTAGAAAGACCAAGAAAATACCCAATTTACACTACACCTACTGACATGGATTCATTCATCTTATGCAACAAAACACTAGACAGTGAGAGCATCTTTCATGAATCATTATGGCACCTAGATTTTGATGGTTCAGTCAATAAATTAGGGGCAGGAGCAGGAGTTTGTATAACTAATATGGAAAACAATCATGTAAAATGCCATGCTTTCAGACTAAATTTTAAATGTACCAACAACATGGCTGAATATGAAGCTCTTATTTTAGGACTACAGATTGTTAAGAATTTAGGAGGTAAAAGAATATCAATTATGGGAGACTCAGAGTTAACTGTAAAATAGATAACTGGTGAATATTCTGTTTATAATCCAAGATTACACCAATATAGATAAATTGTTTTAGATTTAATCAAAAAATTGTTAGAATGTGATTTTTCTGCAATAACAAGAAAACAGAACATACAGGCTCATTGCTTAGCAACCTTTGCTAGCACTTGTAATCTTCCATTTCAACCAAAATATAGAAATACTGCAGAAGTAAAACACATACCTATAATTCCTGATAATCTTAAATATTGGCAATTTTTTTCACAAGATGAACAAATTTATCATTTTATGAACAATGAAGGTGAATTTCAGAATTGTAAAAATAGATCAGAATTTAGATTAGAATTTACCATAGATCAGAATTTAGATAGTGAGATTGATTTAGATAATGTAGATGTAAATAACTTAAGTTTTTCTAAACCTAATAAATTTAGTCAATCAGATATAGATAATTTAGAAAAACTAGAGATTGAAGAGTTAGCAGATGATGAATCTGATATTTTGAACCTGAAAGATAGATTTTTACCAAAAGACATAACTCCTTTAGAAATTTATTTGACTCTAATGATGTAGCAATAAAACCTAAAATGGAGCCACTTAGGTCTGATATTGAGGAATGTAATATTGGTACAGAGTTAAAACCTAAGATGATTAAAATTTCCAAAGCTTTACCTCAGGGAGAAAAAGAAAAATACATAGCTCTTTTTAAGGAATTTCAGGATGTATTTGCTTGGAGCTATGAGGACCTAAAATCCTATGACACTAGCATAATACAACTTAAAACACCTATAAAAGAGGACCAAAAAACTTTTAAACAAAATTTAAGAAGGATCAATCCTATTTTGATGCCTTTAATTGAGAAAGAGGAAAAAAGAATGTATGATGCCCAAATAATTGCAAAAATCAAATATTCTGATTAGGTTTCTAATCTAGTTCCCACTAGGAAAAAGACAGGAGAGATTAGATTATGTGTTGATTTCAGAAAGTTAAATAAGGTGTCCTTAAAGGATAATTACCTTTTACCAAAAATGGATCACATTTTACAAAGGGTAGTTGGTTGTTCCAAAATGTCATTGTTAGATGGATTTTCTGGATATAACCAAATTCTAGTCCAACCAGAAGACCAAGCCAAAACTGCTTTTACTACTCCATGGGGCACTTTTATGTACGTAAAAATTCATTTTGGATTAATGAATGCAGGAGCCACTTTTCAAAGAGCTATGGATATAGCCTTTGAAAAGGAGATTCATGAATTCCTAGTGATTTATTTAGATGACATTACTGTATTTTCAAAGACTGATTATGAACATTTTGATCATCTCAGGCAAGTCTTTATTAAATGTAGGAAATTTGGCATCTCTCTAAACCCTAAGAAAACTTTATTTGGATTGGAAGAAGGTAAACTTCTAGGACATATTCTATCTAAAGAGGGAATTAGAATAGACCCAGCCAGAATAGAGGTAATTCTTAACATTAGTCCTCCTAGGAACATTAAAGAGTTATAAGATTTTCTAGGTAAAATTAATTTCCTTAGAAGATTCATCTCAAATCTAGCTGAAATAATCAGAGAACTTAACAATATGCTTAAAAAATACTCAGTACTTAAATGGACTATTGAAGCTAAGAAATCTTTTGAATCAATTAAACAAGATTTAAGCAAAACACCAGTCTTTATAAGTCCCGACTTTAAGAAAGATTTCATTATTTTCTCCTTTGCTTCAAAACACACTATTGCTGCAGTTTTACGGCAGAAAAATGACCAAGGCTATGAGCAGCCCATTGCTTTCTTTAGTAAATCACTCAGAGATGCCACTTTAAATTACAATATAATGGAGAAACATGCCCTAGCTTTAGTAATGGCCATTAAATACTTTAGAGTGTACATCCTTTATTCACACATCATTTCCTATGTTCCAAATGCAGTTGTAAAGGAAATTCTAACACATAATGGGCATGATGGTAAAAGAGGCAAGTGGATTGCCACAATTTTGGAATATGACATAGAAATCAAACCCACCAAACTCATAAAAGGTTAAGGTTTAGCCAAACTCATGGCTGAATCAAATTTTCATGCTTTAGACATTAATTTTATTTCCCAAGTAGATGATCAGGAAGAGATGGTGACTCCAGAGCTCAGTGAATCCTTTTCAGACTCACCATGGTATGCAGATATCGTATTTGTATTTCTAAATTTACAAGCTCCTCCTGGATTATCAAGAACAAAAGCTAGATTCTTAAAGTTGAAGGCAGTAAGATTTTGTATCATAGACAAATTACTATTTTGGAAAGATCATGGTGGAATTTTACTGAATTGTTTGCTTAAATAATAAGCTAACAAAGTTTTAGAATAATTTCATGCAAGTGACTGTGGAGGACATCTCTACTGGAAGACTATTGTAGATAAAATCTTGAGAGCTAGTTTTTACTGGCCTACTTTGTTTGCAGATGTAAAAAAGTATGTGACCTCCTATCACAAGTGTCAAATATTTGAGGGATAGAAAAAGTTGTTACCCCTGTCCTTAAAACCCATCTCAATAGAAATTCCTTTTCAACAATGGGGTCTTGACTTCATTGGTGAAATTCACCCTCCATCTTCAGTCCAACATAAGTGGATTTTGACAGCCACTGATTATTTTACTAAGTGGATAGAAGCCATACCCTCTAGGCAAGCCATTGAATCTGTCATTATTTCCTTTTTAGAAAACAACATACTTTCATGATTTGGATTCCCCCAAAATATTATCACTGACAATGTAGCTGCATTCAAATCCAAAAAGATGATTGTTTTTTGCCATAAATACCACATTACCCTTGGCCATTCTACTGCATATTACCCTCGAAGTAATGGCATAGCTGAATCTTCCAATAAAATCCTTGTGAATATCATCAAAAAATTACTAGAAGATAACAAGAAAATTTGGAACAAGAGGTTAGTTAATGCCTTATGGGCAGATAGAATTACCACCAAAAAATCTACTGGTACATCCCCTTACCACCTTGTTTATGGATTGGATGTTGTTTTTCCATCTTCCTTAGGAGTACCAATAATGAAGATAATCCAAGAATTACAAGTTGAGACCAATGACATTCAAATAAGTATTAATCAAACCATTCACTTGCAGCAAACAAGAGAAGAGGTTTATCTTAAGTCTCAAGTTATCCAAGATAAGATTAAGATTTTTTTTGACAAAAAAAGTAAAGAAGATGATTTCTACATTGGTGACAAAGTTCTAAAATGGGATTCAAGGAGAGAAGAGAAAGGTAAACATGGGAAATTTGATTTCCTATGGAAAGGACCTTATGTTATTTATGGTTATAGAGGTAACAATGCTTTCTTTTTGAAATAAATGGATGGATTAGATCTACTAGGTGGACCTGTCAATGGTAGAATGTTGAAGCATTACTACTCTTCAGAAATAACTAGTAGTTAATTTTGTTTACTTTATCCATTGTACATAACATTGCAGATTTTAGATTGGATTGGATGTTTTCCTAACAAAGTTGAAGCCCAGAGAGAAGGATCTAAGATTTGAAAGGTAAAATATCATAAGTATGAATAATTGCAGAGCTCAGACAATATTTACTAGGTCAACACAATCAAAATTCAAAGGCTACTAGTCTCAAAGTTCTTGACATTTCACCAGGAAATGCCATCCCCATGTGGAGCCACTGTTAGGGTCCTATAATAATAGGGTTCTTAATTTTTGAATTGACTATGATTAGTCTTGTAAATATGTACATACCTTTCTTTCTGCAAGTTTTTTTTCCCATATTTGAAAATAATAAAAAATGAAAAGAGGGTAAAAATTCCTAAAAGAAAGATCAAAGGAATTGAAAAGAAAAAGATAAAAAAGAATAAAAATGGACCCCAAAAGCCAAAAATAGATAAGAATAAGACATGAAAGTGATGCAAGTCAAAATGCCACACTACTTTTACTTTTACTGCAAAAATAATGATTATGTGCAGCTTGTTCAAAATGCCATGATACATGATGAGTTAACAAGTTTAATCTTAACTTTTTTATGCTTTGAATTTCATGTTTATAGATAGAGAATAAATGAAGAGCTCAACAGTTTAATCTAAGCCCTCGAATGAAATAAGGTTATATTTAGATAGTTTATGCTTTTAAAAGAAAAATGGATTTAGGGTTGCGAGCTCAAATGCACCCATGAAAATAATGAAAAAATGATAGAATAAATGATGGGTAGGTAGAAAGTAGTTTTACAAGGCATGTAATAAAAACCCATTTCCTCAACATAATCACCCTTTTACTATGTTAAAACACCTTTTTTCTTAGGGAAAGTAAAAACCCCCCTTAACTAATCTCATTTCATGCAAAACCATTCAAAAAACCCACAAAATGTTATTTATCCTAAGTGTAAGTGCAAAAAGAGGCCACCATTATGAAAATGTGCCAAAAAAACTTAAAAAATAGTTTACTTAGTGTTTATATGCAATTCCTCTCGTTCATTTTCATATTAACATTTAATTTATTTTATTAATTCCTTATAAATACCCCCCCGTTATGCAGGTAAATCCCCTTTGCGGACAAAGGCGATCCCTCTAGCCCTAAAGTGGGTCTAGAAATAAGGAGACATGCTAGAGCGTTGATTCCTAATTACTGAATGAAAAGAGGACATGGTATATCGACCTACCTGAAATCCAATGCCATCATCGTAGCTGTAGTGGTGGTGGCCTCTCGCTCTTGCCTCATCAAGTCACAATCCTTCTGCAGTCATGCTCAAATACCTGCACATAGATCAGCAAACAAGAACAACATGCGACATAATAACTTCATTCATAACTACTAGCCAGTCAAAGAGGGCTAAGCATATTGCATTAAAAAAATGACATAACACAAAATGGGAACCAAACAAGAGTTACGTGTATGTATTGATAGAAGGAAGAGGTACAACCAAAGCTTTGACGTCGTAGTCTCCTCTAGCGGGGTTCAGCTGAAGCGCGTCTCAAATAATCCTTAGGGGATTCGAACGAGACAAAGGCATGGGCTTAAGCTCTCTCAATGAAGTTCTTCCTTGTTCTATCTCTTCAACAATTCAACTATAGTGTACTCAATTCTCCATGTTCAATTAGCTTATGCAAGGAGAGATAACTTCTTTTAATAGAGGAAAAGGAGGAGGTTAGGATCCCTACAAAGGTGGGAGGGAGGCCTATCCTTTAGGAGGTTCCCATAAGAGGTGGAAACCATAAAATAAAGGAGGGAGTCCGTGGTTATTCAGTCCAACCACTCCCAATGACTCATCCTCGAAGTTGTTGGAGTGGAATCTCTGCCTCTATTTTTAAAAAACATTCCATAAACAACTTGGCATGGGTGGCTAACTGAGACAGAGCGCCAACTGTCATGGAGCCCAGTGTTAATCTTCCTCATCAATGCGAGGGTAGAACTGACCACTCGCGCCAAGTCAAAAACAAGGGTTTTTGAAGCTCTGCTCAGGGAATTGTCAACAGAAAGAATATTTCTCTCATGTAAAGGGATTCAATGATGGTATTTGCAAGGCATGAAAATTCTTATTGATCATAGAAAATACCCTCCAATGGGCAAGATGGGGATTGCAGGGACAGTCAAAAAATGTTGCGTAACAGATGCCCCCTAAAGCATGAGGTCCGAGGGAGAGGGAGGGGCGAAATTCTTTATGAGAACGCGTTCAAACTAAACACCGCTATTGGAAACCTGCAATGAAAAATACAAATGATATCTCTGATACATGAATATGTGGTATGGGTGCAACCATCCATAATGGAGTACGTAAAAATTGAGATCCGAGGTATAGACGTAGCCATCTAGCAGTAAGGATCTGAAAATAGACTCAGGTATGGTCGCAGCCATCCAATCAAAAAAGTCATGCAATGAGTTATGATAATCCACAAGAATTCGCATCCTAGATTTTATCAGACAAAACCCAGGGTCTTGCGCTCCATCTCAACCCGAACAAGTACAAATTCAAGAATGAAAATATATGAGCTAAATTCGAACATGCAAGAAAATCGTTCGATTACCAGCCAATGATGGAAGTTGTTAACAAACACAAGATAAACCACCAATAATGACAATGGCCCTCAAGGTACGAAAGGTACAATCAATGTAATGTGAACAGTGAGCCGAATTTGAACACCTGCAGAATCACTTGATCGAAGGCTAATGATGTGAACCTTGCGTCGAATGTGAAGAACCTGCCATTGAGGCATGCAGGCTCCAAGGTACCATAAGGGAGTCTCTAGATCAGATTCTTCGATAATGAGTTGAAGTCGACAGGAAGTGACCTGGTTGAAGGAGGGCCATAATTTTTCCAACATCATTGACACGAGACAGAGGAACATGATTCTAGTGAATCAAGACCAACAGAGGATCAGAGGGAGGTTGAAAAATGTAGAGGCAAAATTCTCTTGAACATATCAATGACACGACATTGGATTTGGCAGTATTTCGACATCAAGGGATCTGAGGTCATGAAGATGTGGCAAAGAGCAGATGAGAGGTTAAAAGAGATTACCCAAACCCATGGAGGAAAAAAATGATGAAGTGATATGTCTCCAACACGACATGAATGCAGGCAAGTGCCATGTTAAAGAGTGACATACTGCCAACATAACTAAAATCTGGTTCAATTTCCCCCCACCATTTCAGGCGAGTACCCCAATTATTTTTTAAAAAAAAGCTTGAAGGGGATAACATATGCTTGTGTTGTAAGTTTGTCCTTTGGAAAAATCCAAACTTGTACATTTTATGAGCCCTAGGAAGGAGGAACTCTAGTAACGTCATAGCGACGAAGTCTGATGTCATCAAAATTTTAATGAGTTTGACAAAGGGAAGACTCATCATCTTTTCATGTTTAGAGAGTTTGAAAAGAAGGCAGAAAAGAAAACTCCAACATGACCCTTTTCGTAAATAGTCTCTCAGATCCAAAAAGGTAGAAAACAATATCTAAAATAACCTCTTAGTTGTGATAGGCTAAGGTATTCCTTTTTCGTAAATAATACATCCCAGCCCGAGAAAGGGGTAAACATATATTGGGTAGATATCACTTTGCAGCCATTTAATGACTTCAAAACGACAAGAGTCTCGGAAATCTTTTCAATTTTAGAGAGTCAGAAAAGAGCTGAAAGATGACTCTAGTAGTGACTTTTTCGTGTTTTTACCGAGTCCGAAAAAGTATAGAATATAACTCGTTACTTCTGTTGGAAATATGATGCAGAGTGTTGTCCTTGATGGCAACCCACTAAATGAAGATGAAGACATGCGACTGTTGACATGTGTTGTCCTTGATGGCAAACCACCTGATGAAGTTATTCTTGACTTGATGGACTTGGTAAATGATGTAAATCTGATGTGATATGATGTTTGTTGACAATATGATGATGAGTGTTGTCCTTGAAAGGCAACCCACTTGATGAAGATGATGACAACTTACTTGATGAAGTTGTGCTTGAGAGAATTTGTTCCTGATGAAGAAAATATGATGTATCTACAGTGTGTACAAAAGGCAATAAAGAAAGGAATTCAGAATGTGCTCAAAATATGATGAAAAGAGTATGTCTCTTTGTATACGCGGATTTGCCTAGGGAAAGTCGCGTATGCACGCGGAAAGGAACGTTACAAGTCGCGTATGGGCAAAAGCGCTCAAAAAGTGAAAAACCAGGGGTAACCACCATGGTATTGACCCATTGTATTGGGTAATGATCCGCCTAATTAACCCCGTCCAGGAATACCATCGGATGTAATGTGGTTTTGGCTCATGGTATTGAAAAAGGGGCTCATGGTATTGAAAAAGGATAAACCTATATAAAGAGATGAAATTCATTATGCAAATCATAAGTGTGGGTGCAAGATGTCTGAGCTTGAATGAATACTTCTCTCTGAAGTAGATCTGAATGGAAAGAGTTACACTTGAAGATAAATCTGAATGTATGATGCACCAATGATGAAGAAGGGGATCTAGATCTGAAATGCACTTGTATCTACTAGATCTGCTTATGGAAGGCCTAGATCTGTGATGAGGCGAACATCTAGGCGAACATCTATCTGAAGTAAAAGGGTAAAACTGAACTGAATATCTGATCTGATGAAGTTTGCTACTCTGTAATGATTGAATATCTATACGCTACTTAGCCGCGGAGGAAGCGCGTATATATGCAGCTTCGATGAAGTGAAAGCGTGTATGCGCAATGAAATATACACTGAGGTATACGCTGGTTTGTGTGGACGGAAGCGCGTATATACGCGACATCAGTAAAGAGAAAGCGCGTATGCAAACTAGGGTTTGCTGAAGCAAAGGGTATGAAATATCTGATCTGTTCTGCTGTGTTTCTGCTATCTGATCTGTGTTGATAAGCATATGTTGGTGATGTATGTTTGTGCTTAAAAGTATGGAAAGGGTCCAGTCTGAAAATATGATGAAATGTGGCCTGCAAGTGTTGTTCTATTGAAGTTGTTGGATCCAGTGTGAAAATTGATGAAACGTGGTCCAAGGTGGTGCTGAGGGTTGTAGCCTTCAGTCGGGGGGTCGTAGCTCCCTTCCAGGTGAGGCTGGTAAACGAGATCGGGGGGTCGTAGCTCCCTTCCAGGAGAGGCTGGTAAACGAGTCAGGGGGTCGTAGCTCCCTTCCAGGAGAGGCTGGTAAACGAGCGCAGGTGGGTGCCTGCGTGCTGGTCAAGTCTGCGCCAGCACATATGTTGAAAGATGTTTTCTCTATAATAAAATATTGAAGGCTGAGCAACTGCAGCGGTGGTTTTCTCCCGACTTGGGTTTCCACCTAAAAATCCTGGTGTTCATGTGTGATGCTTTGTGTGATGGTTTATTCTGTTCTTGTTGCACATGTTTACTGCATATTGAATATCTGATGAGTAAATGATGGAATGGTTTAAGTGAAGAATTAATGACATAATTAGTTCTCTGTGTATACGCAAGTTTAATAAAGGGTATCTGCGTATATACACGAGTCTGCTTCAGGAAAGACGCGTATGTGTTTTTGAAGTAAAGAAAAGTAAAAGTTTTTGAATATGCTGTAAATACTGATTCACCCCCCCCTCTCAGTATTTTTCCCAACAATTGGTTTCAGAGCAGGTCCTTCTGCAGAAGCTTGATCGCTTGAAGGAGATCCATCACAATGGGAAGTCATGAAGGAGTAATATCTTTAAAGCCACCTTCATTCAAGGGAAGCAATCTGATATTCTGGAAGGTACCAACAAAAGCTTATCTGCAAAATTTTGGTGCAAAAGTATGGGCAATCTTGAAAGGATGTGAACAAGAATTTAGAGAAGAAAAGGATACTTTTGTGGATGCTCTAGAAGACAATAATTTGCGTGAAGAAAACACTCAACTCAGGTTAAGTCACGAAGAAAAGAACTTAATCATAGAGACTCTTGAAAATCAGATTGAAGCAGATAAAAAACGCATTGAGGAATTGGAGTGTGAAGTAGTGAGTCTAAGGAAAGACAATGAGAAAGTGAAATCTCTCAATCTTAGATTTGCTAAAGGTTCAGAAACCTTAGATGATATTATCAAGGTACAACGGTCTCCTCTTATAAAAATAGGTCTTGGATATACTGGGGAATCTTCCCAGACATCAGCACCAAATTTTCTAAAAGCAGCCACAGTTGGTTCTCTACATTCAGCCACTCAGCAGGGGAACAAAGGATCCTTACAGGTAAAGCATGATCATCTCAATTCAAGAAACACTAACAGGGAGATCTTTCAAAATGGCTACAACCAACAGGTAAACTCTAATAGAAGATTTCATGATCACAGAAATTTCTACTTCAATGGACAATGTTTCTCATGTCATAATTTTGGTCATAAAGCTATTCAATGTGTTGCATATCAAACCATCATGACAAGAGAAGAAAGAACAAAAGGGATGAATATTGAACCCAAGAAGAACACCTATAACAACTTTTCTCCTCTTCAAAACGAAGTTGAATGTACTTATTGCAATAACTTTGGTCATAAAGAATCTGAATGTAGGAGCAAGGTCCAGCCAAAGGAGCATGTTCCCTCAAGTTCTAAAGTGTGGAAAAAGAAAGAAATACCGGTTGAAAATTGTGGAATAGCATTATTTGCAGAGGGTGAAGAAAATCAATGGTACATTGATAGTGGGTGCTCAAGACACATGACAGGTGAAAAAAGCAAACTTCATACTTATAATGCTCTAGAAAAGGAAAAGAAAGTTACATTTGGAAATGATACTCATACTGTAATCAAAGGAAAAGGGTCAGTATTTCTAAAAGAAAAGGTGAAGGCTAAAGATGTCATGTATGTGGATGGATTAAAGCATAACCTGTTAAGTGTTAGTCAAATGTGTGATCAAGGAGCAGAAGTGGTCTTCAGTTCCAAAGAATGTGTGGTTCGTGATCTTGATACAGGTAAAATCATTATAAAAGGAAAAAGAAATCCAAGCAACTTGTATGTACTAAACGGCATAGATCAATGTTACTTGAGCAAGTCTTCAGAAAATTGGCTATGGCATAGAAGGCTGGGGCATCTGAGTTTCTCTCAAATCAACAAAGCAAGCAGACTTCAAGCTGTTCGTGATCTTCCCAAGGTCAATCTTCCAGAAAGTATCATATGTAAATCTTGTCAATTTGGTAAGCAGACCAGAGTACGATTCAATGCCAAAGAAGGATCATCAAGTAAGCCTCTTGAACTCATTCATACTGACATCTGTGGACCTATGAGGAAAAATTCATTACATGGGGATGAATACTATATCTTATTTATTGATGACTACTCTAGAATGTGTTGGATCGGGTTCATTAAACACAAAGATCAAGCATTTGAAAAATTTCAAAGCTTCAAAGGATTGGCAGAAAATGAATTAGATCTAAAAATCAAGTGTCTTAGATCTGATCGAGGAGGAGAATATTCATCAAATGAATTCTTTGAATTTTGTGAACAACATGGCATTAAAAGACAGTTCTCTGTAGCAGGCACTCCACAACAAAATGGTGTAGCGGAAAGAATGAATAGAACAATTGTTCAAATGGCTAGAGCTATGCTTGCTGATTCTAATGTTCCTGACATGTTCTGGAGTGAAGCAGCACATACAGCAGTTAACATTCTCAACAAAGCTCATGTTCGGGTAAACAGTGACAAAACTCCATATGAACTCTGGTATGGCAATTCTCCCACTGTGAAGCATTTTAAAGTTTTTGGAAGTAAATGCTTTATCAAAAATAATGATGAAAAGCTTGGGAAGTTTGAACCTAGATCAGATGAAGGGATATTTCTTGGTTACTCATCTTCAAGAAAAGCATTCACATGTTACAATAAAAGGCTTCGAAAGACTGTTGAATGTATTGATGTTGTTATTGATGAGTCTCCTGCAGCTCCTAAAGAAGAAAAACAAACAACAAAAGAAGATGATAGTGACATATGGCCTTCTACATTAGATGGAAATGATATAGACAGTGGATCCAATGAAGAACATGAAAATGATCTATCTGAAAAAGCTCCATCCAGATATGTTCAAAAGAATCATCCTGAATCTCAAATCTTGGGAGACAAGGAATCAGGTGTACGAACAAGGAGAACTCTTGTAGGATCTTCTAGTAATCTGGCACTTCTATCCACAATTGAACCACACAATGTCAATGAAGCTAGCCAAGATGAATGTTGGAACCAAGCCATGAATGAAGAGATTGATCAAATTGAAAAGAATGACACTTGGGATTTGGTACCCAGACCACATGATAAAAATGTCATTGGAACTAAATGGATCTTCAAGAACAAGTTAAACGAGAATGGGGATATTGTAAGAAACAAAGCTAGACTGGTTTGCAAAGGGTATACTCAACAAGAAGGTATAAACTTTGAAGAAAATTTTTCTCCTGTAGCTAGACTTGAAGCCATAAGAATGTTCCTTGCTTTTTCAAGTCATCAACAAATCAAAGTTTATCAAATGGATGTTAAATCTTCTTTTCTTAATGGTGATCTAGAAGAAGAAGTATATATAGAACAACCGGAAGGTTTCATTTTGGGAAATGATGCAAATCTTGTTTGTAGACTTAAAAAGGCTCTAGATGGTCTCAAACAAGCTCCAAGGGCTTGGTATTATCGTCTTGACAAATATCTTCATCAACAAGGATTTTCAAAGGGATCTGCTGATAGCAACTTATACACAAAAGTTGAAAATGACAAACTATTGATTGTGGTTGTATATGTTGATGATATCATTTTTGGGAGTAACGAAGAATCTATGAGTCAAAAATTTGCCTCTGTCATGCAACAAGAATTTGAAATGTCTTTACTTGGGGAACTAACATTCTTTCTTGGCTTGCAAGTGCATCAAGCTGCAGATGGTATATTTCTATCACAAGCAAAATATCTTAAGCAAATTCTGAAGAAGTATGGCATGGAAGAATGCAAACCTGTAAGTACACCAATGATAACCGGATGCAGTCTCAGTTCTAATGATGATTCTCCCATAGTGAATCAACCAGAATACAGATCGATGATTGGAAGTCTAATTTATCTCACTGGGACCAGACCAGACATTATGCATGCAGTTGGGATTGTTGGACGATTCCAAGCTAATCCAAAAGAGTCTCACCTTCAGGCTGTCAAAAGGATATTCAAATATCTACAAGGAACTCAAGACTTTGGTCTATGGTATCTAAAGGATGCTGATCTTACTCTTCATGCTTACACTGATGCAGATTGGGCTGGAAGTGTTGATGATCGGAAAAGCACTAGTGGTGGTGCATTCTATATGGGACCCCGGTTAGTATCTTGGTTCAGCAAGAAGAAAAATTCTATTGCCTTATCTACAGCAGAAGCATAATATGTGGCTGCCGCATCTTGTTGCACTCAACTCCTTTGGATGATGCAAACCTTACAAGATTTTCAAATCAAATGTACTCCTCCTATCCCCATTAAGTGTGACAATACAAGTGCCATC